>BLBF01000073.1:2119699-2138383 GCA_015471245.1 Laticauda colubrina | reverse complement strand
ATATATATATATAAATCATCCTCCCTGCTTTACGATGTTTTGGTCTCCTGGATGTAGGTTTTAATGCAGAAGGTCTTATTTAGGTGTTTTTTTCCTGACTACTCAGTTCCAGACCCCATTCACTGGGTGGCACTGTGTAGTTAAAAATGCCATTTAACCTCCCTTGCAAGTCTATTTAGCAGCATTTTAAAGGCATTTGGGAGACTGGGTAATTCTGGAGCTTTGTTTTTATCAGCTGGAGAGAGAAAAAATGCAGCTCTTATTGTTATGCAATTTGGAATCTGTCAGCTGAGTGGATCAATACCACTAAGCTATGTAAATATAATCATAAATTTTATTCCTTTGTGCCATATTAAGGGGAAGGAAGACTTGTTGATTTTGCCTGTCTCGGTATGTTCTGTTAACTCCGTGATCCAATATAATCAGGGATAAAAAAAAAATGTGGCTTGGTCACGAGCAAAGGATCCTTAACAGGAAATCACTCCTTATATATATTTTTCCCATTTCCTTTCTTTCTCCTTCAGCAATATACTCCCACTATGATATATTTCTAAGAAGAGATTGGATAATCATTTGTCTGAAGTGGGTTTAGGGTTTCCTGCAGGGGATTGGACTAGAAGACCTCCAAGGTCCCTTCCAACTCTGTTATTCCATATTCTGTATAGTCTGTGGTTAGTGGAAAGACTGGGTTTTTCACAGTGGAAGGCAAAGTGATGGGCATCGTAATTAACATAGTTGTATAATAAATTTTAATCCCTGCTCTGCAGGAGATAGCAATCAAAGTCTTCTTGCGTGGAGCAGGTTGCTCCAGAGTTAAATAACTTAAGACTCCCAAATGCAGGATTTCCCAACCGTGGCAATTTTGAGAGGTGTGGATCTCAACTCCCGTATTTAACCTCATGGTGTTCAGGTTTGGACATTTATGATCATCCTGGGAAGCCCATCCCAGCTTCTATCTTGATGCAAACATTGTTCTACACACTCGTCCCCAAAAAGAAATAATATGCTAGCAACTTCCTCCATAGTCTATGAACTGTGACTACTACTACTTCCTCTCCTCCTCCTCTTTTTCTTGTTCTTCTTGTTCTCCTCTTTTCTCCTCCTCCTCCACCTCTTCTTCCTCTTCCTCCTCTTCTTTTTCCTCCTCCTCCTTCTTCTTCCTCCTCCTTCTTCTTCCTCCTCCTCCTCCTCCTAGTATATTCTCACAAGTGCAGGGTCCGCTTTTCGGATCATTGAACACCAATTAGCACAGTCAGTTGCGTCTCCAGGGCACAGGCACATGGCCTGAATATCTTTGTTGATGGTGTCTCACCATCTCTGTTTTGGATGACCACAAGGTTGATGGCCATAGACTTCTAGTTGGTAAGCAAGTCTTGGCCACAATGGGAGGTGCTGCTCTCTGTACATGTCCATACCAGCGGAGTCGGCCTTCTCCCATCTTCTCTATAATTGGTGCCACATGTCCTTTGTGATGTGGTTGAGAAGGGAGGTGCCCGATATCCAACGGAGCCTTCGTATTTCCATGACATGGAGAGAGCTTTCGGTCCCTGTTGTTGCTGCCCAGCATTCAGGGCCCTACAGTGCAACAGGATGGATGGTTGTTGTTCTGACCGAGGCTTCCCAAGATCCTGAAGTCGACTCCTCATCCTGATAAAACCTTTTTATTTAGGTTAAAGGGAATTCCTCTCCAGGAAAGTCCCGGCCAACAGTCTTTCAAGAGATTTCACAACTGCAGACCTTTATCAGGCTTTATCAGAGTTACCAGGCCGATATCTTCCAAATGCCATTCTATAGCAGCAATTACTTGGCAAGAAGTCAGGAACAGATCTTCACCCTAATGAATTGAACTAATGATCTCCTGCAAACACCACTCCCCTTTCACTCCTCTTTATTTCCTATGGGAGGGGCCATTCAATGTCCACCTGAGCCTTTACTCCCAAATCGACCCTTGTTCCTTAACTCTTCCCTTCTCCTGGCAGCTTTGCACATGAGTACATTGGGAACAGGCTCCAGCTGTTCTTCTTCCCCACTGATCTCTGACTCTGAAGGTAGCTGATAACTGTAACTCTGCCTCCAACACAAAGCCCTCATCAGAGCCTTCCCCAGACTCCAGGACTGGCCCAGGTTCCTCCCCCACCTCCTCACTGTCCGAATCTGGTGGACCACAACAGCAACAGGGTGGATAGTTGTCTTGTAAATCTTAGATTTAAGACAGGTTGGCATTCATCCCATAACACATCTATGAGTTCCACAAACTGTGACTTGCCCATGGCAAATTGAACCAAAACTTGGGGAAGCCAGAATAAGAAAGGCATCGTAGACATGGAGAAGGTTCAAAGTCTGTAAACCAACAAGAGCCAAAGAACCTTCTCCCAGGAGGATCTCTTCTCCCTCCCCAGAAAGAACCAAATGCAACCTCACTGTTGTTGTAGGGCAGAAATAATTTAGGAAGGTCTTGCGTGAAGTTATGACACTAAAGAGAACTCCCTGAAATTGTTAAATTAGTGACATGAATCTGGCTTCCCACTGACTTTCCCCCCACTGACTAAGTGAATTTCACTCCATTTATGACCTTGTCTGCCAGAGTTGTTAAGTGAATCACTGCAGGCCATAAGTTAGTGACACGGTTTTTAAATGAGTTTTTTAATGGCTTCCCCATTGACTGGTCAAGGAGGTCACCAAAGGGGATCATGTGACCCCAGGACACTTCAACCGTCATAAGTACATACCAGTTGCCAAGCCTCAGAATTGGGATTTCATGGCCATAGTGATGTTGCAACAGTCGTAAGTGTGAAAAATGGTCCTAAGTCATTTTTTTTTCAGTGCCGTTGCAACTTTAAACTCTCTCTAAATGAACTGTTGCAAGTCGAGGACTGTAATTCCACTCAAACCCCTGTTCCTTGTATTGGGAAAGTGTTTAAAACACCTATAAAGGGAAGTTTTCCACCTAACGCCAAAGACAGCACCTGCTAGCAAAACCAAATATTGGTAAAGGTAAAAAAGGTAAAGGTTCCCCTCGCACATATGTGCTAGTCGTTTCTGGCTCTAGGAGGCGATCCTCATCTCTGTTCCTGTTATAGTTTGCCGGCAGCAGGTACGGACAGCTGAGGACTCAGATGGGGGACTGTGGGTGATGCAGGGATGGGGCCAGGACTATCGGGGAGTGGGGTGTTGCCTTCAGAGATTGTGGAGCTGGCAGCAGCAATGAAGAGGCTCCTGAGGAGCCTGTGCCAAGTGCATGTAGGCGCAGCACGGGCGACTCAGGAGTAAGGCTGCAAGGTGATGCAGCCTATCTCTTAAGGGATAAAAGCCAGCTGAGAAACTGGAGTTCTTTGCAGGAAGCAAAGAAGTTTTTGCACTCAAGCCTTGTGGACATTCAGATTCTCTTACTTTGTGTTTGGAGACTCTTTGTGTTTGAAATATTTCTTGGCAACTTTATCTAGTGTTCTTGGCAGCCTTGCACAACCTTAGCAAGGCTCATTCTTATCAGAGACAATTAGGTTCAATAGCCTTTTAACCATGAATTAACGGAATTCACAGAGAAGCATTAAAAAAAGGTTTTGCTTTTATCTCTGTTTGGTGTTTGTTTACTTGGAACAAGGTTTGGGTCAGAACAGTTACAAAGCCAAAGAGCCAGCGCTGTCCGAAGACGTCTCCGTGGTCATGTGGCCAGCAGGACTAAACGCCTCTGAAGGCGCATGGAATTCTGTTACCTTCACACCAAAGGGGTCTCTACTTGCATTTTTACATGCTTTGGAACTGCTAGGTTGGCAGAATCTGGGACAAGTAACGGGAGCTCACTCCATGACGCAGCGCTAGGGATTCGATCACTGAACTGCCGACCTTTTCGGATCGACAAGCTCCATGTCTGAGCCACTGAGCCACCACAGTGTCCAACGTTTATAGACGATCACAATTTTTTCTTCCGCCAACCCGAAGGTGCTGCTGCGGTATCCAGAACCTTTTTCCATCCAGGCCCATTGTTAGTACCAAAGACAGCAATGGGAAAAGTGAAGTGTGAAAAGAAGCTGACCCAGAAGACCTGTAGATAAAACAAGTTGTAACGTGTTAATCTTCGGTGTTTTCAAAATACTTTTTGTTGGCTGCTCGTGTTGATCGGAATGGGTGAGGGATTTGCCTCAAATAAACGGCAGTATTTGATTCCTTGGGAAAGCACTAAAGAGATTTTGCTTGCACAAAGAAAATATTTTCTTTCTCCATCAGATGGGTTTTCCCACAAGCGCTCATATTTCAAGCCACAACAGCACAGGCAACAAACCCAGGCATGTTGAAAGGTCTTTAGGATTGATATGGTTTTATTTAGTGTCCTGGCATGATTTATGTTGGCTGCTTATTTAGTATCCTATGACTATCCCTGAGTGTTGCATCTTATGATTTAGCAGGAATGTGTTTTTATTATGATTATGATCATGATTTATCACTTATAGCTTTTATGTACACTGAGAACTTATTCACTGAAGACAAATTATTTGTGCGTCCAATCACAGTTGGCCAATAAAGAATTCTCTTCTCTTCCTTTCCCTCCCCTATCTTCTCTTCTCTCTTTTCTTTTCTCTCTTCTCTTCTCTTCCCTTCCTAATCTTCTCTTCTCTTCTCTCTTCTCTTATTTCTCTTTTCTCTTCTCTTATCTTGCTATCTTCTCTTCTCTCTTCTCTTACCTTCTTTATCTTCCCTTCCCTATCTTCTCTTTTCTCTTCCCATCTCTTTTCTTCTCTTCTCTTCCCTCTTCTCTTCTCTTCCTTTCCCTTCCCTATCTTCTCTTCTCTCTTCTCTTCCCCATTCCATTCCATTCATTCTATTCTAGTGGGTGTGTGAGGTCATCTTTGAGCTCCAAGCACATAACTCAGCATCCTGAATAACCCTCACAAGTTTGATCTTCGGCCCTCCTTTCTGCAGAAATGACAAAACACCTCTTTAAACTCTTGCTGATTCATTCTAACAAGGAAACAGGAGTTTACCTATATTGAGCAGAAGGTTACGCCCTGAAATTCTTCTAAAGGACATCAATCCTGCAAATCAGAAAAGACAAAATTCTTCCTAGCTGCTAGGTTCTTCTTTCTCCATTGAAAATTAAAAAAAAAAAAATCCCAAAAGCACCCAGAGAACAGCAGAAAGAAAACAACAGGAAGAAGGGAAGTATTGAATGAACCTTGTTAGCCAAAAACAAATAAAGGAGTTAAAAGCAAGGGGTTAAGACAGGGGTGTCAAACTATAGGCCTGCGGGCCAGATCCAGCCCAGGAAATAGTGAAGGGCCGGCCCATGGTTCACTGCCCGGTTGCTGGGTGGGCGTGACCAAGGTGGACATTGTTCCGTTGAAGCATGTGAGACCGGGTTCCAAACAACAACTCTTTATTTCAAACCACTAGGTAAAGAAACGGAACATAGCCCAAGCCGTGGCAGCCCTTTATATAGCGGCTAGCTATAATAAATATAATTATTTAATTCTTCCCGCCGTTTGGCGGCTTCCCGGATTGATTCCTAGTGAACCAATCCGTAAGTGGCCTTTTCGGCCAATCAGAATGAAGTACTTGGAACCTACCAAGTTCCATACAGAACGCCCCTCCCACTTTAGTTCAGTCCAGTGTGGGTGACGTAGTCGCGCGGGTAGGTGGGGCTTTTCCTAGTTCTAGTTGACCTGCGCGGCTCAGTCTTGTTTTGGTCTTCAAGTGGTTCGGATGGGATCACTGCTTCTCTCGACCTTCTCTATGGAACCTCCTGGAAGGGTGAGTCAGCCATGCTGCTCCCACCTGAGTCTCTTGGGCCGGTTGAGATGGCTCTGCCGCTCCCTCCTGGTTTGGCCGGGTTGGTTGAGCTGGCCTGGCTGCCACCTTCCAGGAAGGCCTCACTTCGCTCTCCTGCTCCCGGACTTCTTTCTTGGGGTTCATCTAACCATGAGTGCTCTTTTTGTTTGGTTAGATTATCGCTTTACAGAGTTTGTTGTCTTGTTATGGGGGGTTCATCTCTCCCTTTTTTATTTATTTGTACTTCCCACCTTCCTTGGTTGTTTTTTCATCGGAATTTATTATTTTTGGTTCTGCAGCGGTTTTTCTTTTGAGGTTGTGGGAACGAAGCTGGTCTATATGCTGCTTCCATTCCCTCCCATTGTCTAGCGTTAGTCGGTAGGACCTGGGGCCTGTGACTTGTGTGATGGTGGCTGGCAGACATAGAGGGTCCCCGGTAAGGTTCTTGGCATAGACTAGGTCACCGATTTCGAAGGTATGGTATTTCCTGGAGGAGTCGGGGGGCTTGTCCCATATGTAGGTGGGGTGTAACCTGTCCAGGTAGGACCATAGTTTCCTACCCATTAATCATTCAGCCGGGCTTTTATTTGTAGTGCTACTAGGGGTAATATGTTGCAAGGTTTGGAGTCGGTTGAGTTTGTCCTGAACATCCCCCTTGTCCATTCTTTCTAGGCCCTCCTTAGTATACCTAACCATGCGTTCGGCCCTGCCATTCACAGCCAGATGGGCCGGCGCAGTTAAGGCATGACGGATACCCTGGGCAGCCAGGTATTGTTTGAACTGCAAGCAGTAAACTGAGTCCCGTTGTCCAAAACCAGTACATCTGGTAGCCCGTGCGTCGCAAACAGTTTGTCGAGTTGTTTCATGACAGCCTCGGTGGTTGTGGAAGCCATGAGGATGACTTCCAACCAGTTCGAATATGCATCGATCACAATCAAAAAGGTGTTCCCCTTTGTTGGCCCAGCGAAGTCAATGTGCACCCTAGACCATGGACCCCAGGGAGTTTCCCAGTCCCGTATTGGTACCTATGGGGGGGTAGGCCTCGCTTTCTGACAGGCGTGGCATGTTGCAACCCAGCATTCAATGTATGTCCAGCCCTGGCCACCAGACGTAACTCCTGACCAGGGCTTTCATCTTAACTATGCCCGGGTGACCCTCGTGCAACATGCCTGGGACGGTTTCTTGGAGGCTGCATGGGATTACCACCCTGTCACCCCATAAGATGCACCCCTTTTCAATAGACAGCTCAGTCTGTCTGGTATGGAAAGGTTTAAAAGTCTCAGTTTTTTTATTTTCCTCTGGCCAGCCTTTACCTACCCAGTTCAGTATTCGCACTGTCAAAGGGTCTTTGGCTGTGGCTCTCGCGACGTCGGCTGCAGTCAGTGGTAGGTCCAGGCAGGTCTCAAGTTGAAATGTGGAGGTAGTTGGAACAGGGTCGTCTTCTGTGATGGGCAACAGGGAACGGCTCAGGGCATCGGCGTGTGAGATGTCTTTGCCAGGTCTGTGGAATAGCGTGTAGGAGTAGGCAGCGAGGAATTCAGACCACCTCATCATTCTAGGAGACAGAATGTTTGGGGTTGGCTTGTTTCCCGCTAGGATTCTAAGGAGAGGTTTGTGGTCGGTTATGATAGAAAAGGGTCTACCATAAAGGTATTCATGGAATCGTTTGACCCCGCCGATGATTGTCAGGGCTTCACGATCAAGTTGGCTGTAATTGCGTTCTGCCTTGGAGAGCGTCTTTGAGTAAAAGGCGACCGGTGCCTCTCTGCCGTCTGGAAGCCAGTGACTCAGGATGGTGCTGACCCCAAAAGGTGAAGCATCGCAGGTGACCATCAGAGGCAGGGTGTTGCTAAACTGGAGAAGAACGGTATCTGACGTTAATAGGTCCTTAACACCTTGGAAAGCTTTCTGTTCCCAGTGGCCCCATGTCCAAGTGGTTTTTTTTATCTAGCAGTCGATGTAGGGGTTCTGTTATTGTCGCCTTATGGGGTAGGGACACATAAAAATTTATGAGGCCTAAGAACGCCTGGAGATCAGTTTTGTTTTTTGGTCTGGGAGCGTCTTTGATAGCCTTCACCTTCTTTTCGGTTGGGTGAATGCCTTGTTCATCGATTAAATAGCCCAAAAATTCAACCCGGTTTGTGCCCAGTTCACATTTTTCCTTCTTAATTTTTAGGCCTGATTTTCTAAAGCGAGTTAAGACTTCTTTTAGCCTGGTCTCTAGCTGGCTGGCATTTTTTGCTGAGACTAGTACATTGTCAAAGTATGGGATGACACTTTTGATTCCGTTTAGTAGGCGTTCCATGAGGCTTTGGAAAACACCTGGGGCAACGCTAACACCGAATTGGAGGCGGTTACATTTGAATGCCCCTCTATGCGTTACTATCGTTTGTGCCTCTGCTGTTATTGGATCAATGGGTAGCTGCTGATAAGCTTGTGCTAGGTCGAGTTTTGCGAATATTTTTCCTCCCCCTAGTGAGTGCAATAAATGTTGCACTACTGGCACTGGGTATGCACTTGGTTGGAGCGCATGGTTCAGGGTTGCCTTATAGTCCCCACAGATGCGCACTGACCCATCTGGCTTCACCGGTGTGACGATAGGGGTTTCCCACCTGGCGCGGTCGATTGGTTCTAAAACCCCTTGCGCTATCAACTTATTCAGCTGTTCGTCAATTTTTGGTTTAAGCACGAATGGAACGCAGTCTGGCCTTTAAACGAATGGTGGCTATTTTTGGGTCTAGGCAAAATGAAATAGGGGTCCCTTGGTACTTGCCTAGAGTCCCATCAAAAACGTCTTGGAATTCTTGGAGTAGGCTCTCCTCCCAGTTGGTAGTAGTGATGCGGTTGATCCCGGTCATCTCGATTCCCAGAGGCGCGAACCATTCGATTCCTAGCAGACTAGGGCGGTCACAGTCGACAATAGTCCGAGGCAAGACTTTGGCATGTTGTTTAAATACAACTAAAAAATGTCCAAGGACAACTACTGAGATTTGATTTCCCTGATAGTCTTTTAGCACGAGTTTTTGTTTCTTTAGTTCTTTCTGCTTGATGTTCAGAATTAGGCGCCGAATGGTATTCCAGGATACCATCGATAGGAATGACCCTGAGTCGACCTCCATCTCGCAGGGTCTCCCCTCGATGCTCACCTCTATCCGAACCTTCTTTCCGCTTTCCGCCCTGGCATTATCGATGGTGACTGTCTGATGCGTTTCTTCTCTGTCACTGGTTCTTTTATTGTGGTTTCATCGGTTGCCGGCTTGTCTGTCATAGTGTCTGGGGGGGAGGGGGTGCTGCCGCATCTTTTTGGACTATAGCTCTTTTTGTTGCAGCAGACCCTTTCGATGTGCCCCTTTTTATTACAAGCCCGGCATATTGCATCGAGGAACCTGCATTCAGACCGTGGGTGATTGCCTCCGCAGCCCATACATTGAAATTCCCGCCGATTCTTCCTCTTTTCGCACCATTTTCTATCTGAATAGAGTCTATGGACATCTTCATCGTTGTCTTCGGTGCCACTCTGGGTTTTGACGTCCTCGTGGTGGGTTGTCGCTGTGGGCTGTTTCTTTCCTCCCTCTGCCTTCTTCTCCCTGGTTTGGGTTGGCAGGTCTGGAACTGCGTTCATTTGCCGCATGGTGGCTGCTGACTTTTTTGCTGCTTTGGCGGCGGTTTCCTCAGCAATGGCCTTGGCCACAGTTATGTTCGGCCTGTTGAGTAGTTTGCTCTGAAGGGTAGAGTCTTTCAGGCCTAGGACTATGCAGTCTCTCATAGCCTTGTCCATGTTTTGAAACTCACATGCTCCTCCAATGTGTCTCAAGGCTGCCACAAAGTCTGCTATGGTTTCATCCTCCTTCTAGTCCCTTTTGTAAAATTCATGCCTTTTGATTAGATTGGAGACCACCGTTGCGTAGTGTATTCGGAGCATTCGGTTCAGGTTGGACCAGGTCATTTGCTTTACATCTGGGTTTCACCAGCACCTTCGCCATTTTGAATACAGCCGGTCTGCAGTGTGTAAGGAAGACAGCCCTCTTCTTTTGATCTGAGATTTCTTCCATCTCTTTGCTTTCTAAGAACATAACAAAGCAATCAATATACGATTCCCAATCCTCTACATCTGGATTGAAGGGTGCGGGCGGTGTTACCAGCCATCTCTTTTCACTCGGTTCAGATCTCTGCGTGCTTTGGTCTCTGCTTCTACGATGATCCCATCCTCGTCGCCAGTGTTCCGTCTGAAAAGAAGCACGTGAGACCGGGTTCCAAACAACAACTCTTTATTTCAAACTGCTAGGTAAAGAAACGGAACATAGCCCAAGCCGCGGAAACCCTTTATATAGCGGCTAGCCTGCTGGCTTGTGGCCAATGACAGTTATTTAATTCTTTCTGCCGTTTGGCAGCTTCCCGGATTGGTTCCTAGCGAACCAATCCAAAAGTAACCTTTTCGGTCAATCAGAATGAAGTACTTGGAGTCTACCAAGTTCCATACAGAACAGACATGGCCTGCCAGAACTTCCGGGAGGGTCATTTTTAACCTTCCTGGGGGGGGGGGGCTCCGAACTCTGGGAGGGCAAAAATGGCCTCCCCTGGGATTCGGAGGCCCACTGGAAGCTGGGAACAGGCTCATTTCTGGACTACTGGTACTTCCAGGAGGGCCATTTTTCACCTTCCCAAGGGTCTGGAGGCCTCCCCTGAGCTTTGGAGGCCCACCGGAAACCGGAAACAGGCCCATTGCCAGACTTCCGGTTCTTCCGGCAGGGCCATTTTTTGCTTTCCCAAGGTTCCGGAAGTCTCCCACAGGCCTCTGGGAGGGCAAAAACAGATTCCCCCAGGCTCTGGAGGCCCACCGGAAGCTGGAAACAGGGCTGTTTCTGGACTTCTGGAAGGCCCATTTTTCCCCCTCCCAGAGGCTCCCCGTGCAGGCCCTGCACTCACCTGCATCGAAAATGGGTGTGGAAACTCCGGGGAGGGGAGGGGAGGGGAGGGGAGGGGTTAGTGGGGCCAGCTGGTCAGTTGAAATATCAGCTCAGTGAACCAGATGAAAACTTAACATCTGGTTCGCCCAAACCAGTCCGAACCAGTAGAATCCCACCCCTGCCGTGGTTACTCTGCCAGTGAAACCAGAGTTTGTTTTGGCTGGCAGAGGGTTGCAAGAGACCATTGCAGCACTGTACTAAATTCTTATTTTCAACAGGACAGAAGCTTTTAAAGATAAGCTGATTTCCTTTGGACATCCCTGAGGTTGTTGAAGTGAAAATTAGAACCAGCTGGAGATGTTTTTTTCAAAGCTCTTCGGCAGGTTCTGTTTACACACACACACATACACACACACACACAAAAAAAAACCCACACAAACAGTGTTGGAAATGTGCGTAAATTGGATATTTTTAGCCCTGAGGCAAGCTGAAATGACACAAAAAACAGTGTCACCAATTTTTACCCACAGAATTGCCCCTGAAAAGTTCTGCACTTTTAGCACTAAAGGGGTCTTCTTTCTTGACACCTTCACATAACTTCAATTTTTTTTCATCATTTAATGATCCCCTAATCCTTTTTTTAAAAGTTTTTAAGAAGAAACTGGACAACCATTTGTCCGAAATGGTATAAGTTTCCATGCCTGAGCAAGGGGTTGAACTAGAAGATCTTCAAGATCCCTTCCAACTCTATTCCATTCTACTCTAGTTCTATTCTATTTTATTCTATTCTAGTTCTATTCTATTCTTTCTTTTCGATCCTATCCTATCCTATTCTGTTCTATTATTCTATTCCAGTTCTATTCTAGTTCTATTCTATTATTCTATTCTATTTATTCTTCATTATTCTATTCTATTCCAGTTCTATTCAATTATTCTATTCTATTCTGCATTCTATTCTATTCTATAATGTACGAGATAGCTGAGCTCGATGGTTTTCTTTCAGATCTTTCAATAAGATAATACAAAACATATTTCTGGATATTTTTACATGTTGTGCCTCCGTGTAAATCTCACAAAGAAGGAAAGAAGCTGGCCATCCGTTTGTCCAGATGCAAACTTTACGCTGCATTACACCCAGATGAAAGAAAAGCCGAGTTAAGGTCTCGTGTGCAAATTACATCTTTTTGATGCCGCGTGTGAATAGGGCAACGCCTGGAAAACTCAAGCTGGCTTCTGTCACCACAGATTTGATCTGAACTAGGCTTGCTGGGCTGAAAGCTTTGATCTGCTTCACAGAATCATTGTCCGTCCTTGGCAGGGTCTGATTCACTGGGTTTCTGGTGCCCCCGAGACATATTTCCCAGTGTTTGTTCCAGTTCAGAGCTTATCAGATATTATTTTTCTCACTCACTGTCTCAAATCAAGGAAGGCTGAAGAGCTTCACCTTCTGGAAGTTTCCAGAGTCCTTCACCGTTTCTTTCACATATGAAAAAGAGTCTTTCTTTCTTTCTTTCTTTCTTTCTTTCTTTCTTTCTTCTTCCTTCCTCTTCCTCCTCCTCCTCCTCCTCCTCTTCTTCTTCCTCTTCTTCTTCATCCTTCTTCCTCCTCCTCCTCTCTTTCTTCTTCTTCTTTTTCTTCATCATCATCATCATCATCATCATTGGAAACACAACATGTTTTCAAAATATAAGGCACTCCTCACCTTACGACCGCAATTGAGCTCAAAATTGATGTGGCTTTGGGAGAAGTTTATTCAGTGAGTTTTGCCCTGTTTTATGACCTTTCTTGCCACTGTTGTTAACTGAACCATGGCAGTTGTTTAGTTAGTAGCATGGTTATGTGGTTTCCCTGTTGACTTGGCTCATCAGAAGGTCGCAAAAGGGGATCATGTGACCCCAGGAACACTGCAACCATCATAAATACAAGTCAGTTGCCAAGTGTTGTGGCTGGCCAGTGGCCAGCACAGCTGGCAGCAGACTCGGACAGTTGGGAGGTTGGGGAGGAACCTGGGCCAGTCCTAGAGTCTGGGGAAGGCTTGGACGAATGCTCTGTTTCGGAGGCAGAGATGGGGCCAGGGCCCTCTGATAGTTATCAGCTGCCTTCAGAGTCAGACATCAGTGAGGAAGAAGAACAGCTGGATTATATGTATTATATATTATAAACTATATATTATTAAAATATAATATAATATATTGCATAACATTAGAACTATGTAAGTTGAATTAATGCAGTAATTTTCATTAGTATCAATATTATTTTTGTACCAAAATGAACGGTGTTCATGTCACGATATTGATGCATATTTAAAAAATGAAAACAAAAACTCCACACAAAAAACACAAAGCTAGGAAGGCAACAACCAGCAGCAGCAGCAGCTTACCAGAACCCAGCACGAGTTTGTCAGGAACGAATCTTGGCAGAGTAAAAGTCTCATTTCCAGATCGAGTAATTTCCTTCAATGGTGGGAAGCCTCCTTTCTGCAACTCGCTCAACCAGCTACCCACTGACATCCTGATTAGGTGGCTTATGAAGTTGGCAGAAGATGGCGTGACACCTCCGATGTGGGACACGGTGCTGTGGTTCACCGGCAGCTAGTGCAGACAGCAGCGGAATCGGACAGTGGAGAAGGACGGGAGCCAGTCCAGGAGTCTGGAGAGGACTCAGACGAGGGTCCCATGTCCGATGTGGAGATGGGGCCAGGACCATCTGGGAGTGGAGTGCTGACTCCGGCGCCTCCGAAGTCTGGCAGCAGCGAGGCAGAGGAACCAGGGGAGCCTGTTCCCAGTGCATGTATGCACAAAGCTGCTAGAAGGCAAGAGCAGCTGAGACAAAAGAGGCAACTCAGGATTAAGGCTCGGAGGTGATTGCCCCTCCCATAAGGGATAAAAGTCAGACCTCAATGACGAACTCTTTCCAGGAAGCAAAGTCGTTTGTTTGATTCAGACTCATTCTTGAAGCTCTTTGTACTTTAGTTGGTTTTTTTCCCCTAGTTCATTGGACATTTCTGTTATTGGCAGCACTTAACAGAAAAGAAAGGTGAGTACTTATCTCAAGAAACTTCTGTGAGATTCATTACCGGTTGGGAATGGAAACAATTCCCAGCATTACAATAAAACAAGACTTGCTTTTAAAATAAAATATTTTTTAAAAAAATAATCTCTGCATTTTTTCTAGAGTCTCAACCTCTTTTTTACCATGTGGTGACCAAAACTGGATGCAGGACTCTAGGTGTGGTCTGAACTTAGGCTTTATAGAGTGGTATTAGTACCTCCCTTGATCTCGATTGTCTCCATCTGTTAACGCAACTTAGGATTGCATTGGCTTTTTTGGCTGCCGCTGCACACGGCTGCCTCCTATTTAGCCGGTTGTCCACTAAGACTCCAAGATCCTCTCCCAGTTCCTGCTACTGAGCCTGGTTTCACCCAGTCTATCATATGTGTCCTTTGGGTTTTTCTTGCCAAATTTTCTTGAGGAAATTAAGGGGACGATGATGTTACTTCTTTCTTCCACTTCCTTTCATTGTCCTTTCCACCCAGAGCCTCCAGACTCTGCAACAGAGACAAGGAATCTCTTGCTCTCCATCTCCAAAACCTGCCTTTGAGAAGACAGGAATTTAGTCTCTTTTCTGCTCGACACGTCCTGAGTTCAAAGGCAGAATCTGGCACGTAATGTTGGCTTTCTGCACAGCCGTGTCCCAACAGCCAGCCTGAAACTCACCATCCCAGACCTTGAAACGTGCAGTTTCTAAACCACAATGTTCCCAGAGGTTCCTTGCAAGAAGAGAAACAAACAATTGAAGCCTTTTCATTTTATTGATGGGGGCAGGAAGGGAGGGGGGGAGAACTCTCTAACTATTGCAGCAGGTTTTGCTGGAACAATTTGAATGGGGCTGTTTTGTCCCAGCTTGAAACGAGACAGATTTATCATTTTTTCCTATTTTATTCATTCTCATCTCACCTTTGTTATTTTTTAAAAAATAACTCAGGGTGGTGAACATAATAACACAACACCTCCTAACTTTCCTACAACAGCAGCAACCCACCAGTTTATTTATTTTATTTTTATTTTATTTGTTTGTCAAGCATGCATTATAAAACAAGAATAAGTATGAACATAAAGTATAAACATATAATTATAAACTGATATGAGTATGTTGGAAGAATTATCCTTCTGGATTCAGTTCCAAGTGGGGATGAAAGACACTGGAAACATGGAGGCTGTTTGGAAAGATGGTTTCATGGTAGACAGGACCACATGCCTTGGAGCTCCAAAGTGAAAAGGATGATCACATGCTCCAAGATGTTGGGTGAAGGAAAAGAAGGGGGTCCAGATGCTGAGAGACCCTTAGTTTTATACCCTCTGTTGGGTCCCACCTTACTGTTTCCTGTTCCTGGGTAAGAAATGTATCCTGTTGGCTGTCAGACTCCCAGGGGTGGGGGTCATAGCTAACCTTGTAGGCTTCTTCTGGACCACATGGCTTCACCTGAGTGCTGGCTGATGCAATCTTCCCAGGCCAGGCGGTGAGGTGGGTAGAGGCCTTTGCTATGTAGAATACTCTGGCCCAGGCCTTAATGCCCCACCCATTAACAAATGTGTGGGTGAGCTTCTTCTTCTGAGTTTCTACTTCTCTTTTAGGGGAAAGATTCTGCCTTTTTGATATTTTTTAGGATATTTCATTTTTCTAGGAGAGGGGTAGGTGCTAACTTCCTGCAAGCATGTACATAATAAAGGAGTACGAATAAATGGGGACAGTAAAACAGGAACGCTGGTTCACCTATGCACGCCCCCTTACAGACCTCTTAGGAATGGAGTGAGGTCCAGGGTAGACAGTTTAAGGTTAAAGTTTTGAGGGTTTGAGGATGTAACGACAGAGTCAGGTAGTGAGTTCCAGGCGTTGACCTCTCCTGTTGCTGAAGTCATATTTTCTGCAATCGAGTTTGGAGTGGTTTACTTTGAGTTTGTACCTATTGTTTGCCTGTGTATTTTGGGCTGATAGACTCATTTGTACTCATTTCACATAATCGTAGAATTGGAAGAAAAAACAGATGTCCAACTTCCAGAGATGGAGACCCCTTTTTAATGTAAGAAGTATTGAAAATATACCATCCAATATTCTTTGTTCGCTAAACACTGCAAAGAGGCAGAAGGAGATCCTAACAAGTTTAAGAAATGGTAAACTTTATTTTTTAAAAAATGTGAAATCGAAAACTGATTACTCTTTCCCTCTTATGTTAATTTGAAGGTCCACCTCTGATGGCAACCTTGTTTTCTGTTGAAGATCTGGGCTGGTACCATCCAAGTTTACTATTTTTAGGCTTAAGACACAAGAAAGCAGAGGTACCCAGTGATTTTGCAGCGAAAGGAAAGAAAATGATAGTCCTATCGTTCTAATTCGAATTCTTTTGCAAGTTATTTTCCTCTGGGAAGCTTGTAATTTTCTCCTGCAGCTTCCTTGGTGGATAATTCTTAATCAACTTAAAATGGGTGATCAGAGAGGCATACAGTGCTTAGAGCTTTAATTGCTTTCTAGTAGCCTGCTCTGCATTTGCTCAAGACACAACCTATCTTTTAATACCCAACTAGACATTTTGTCTAGATTAGATCGTTATTATCTCACGTTTGATGTTCATGGTAAGTACCGCCATGGATAATTCATCATTTTACCCTTTCCCAAAGGTTGCAGTGCAGCCAGAATATCTTCATTATCCTTTTATTTGCTCACCAAAACCCACTGCAGATATTTGCAGCTGTGAAAGACGTGGAAGCAAAAACCTGGCCTATAAAACAAGGACTTTTTTTTTTTTAGACTTTCAGGTAGAATTCCTCAAATTGCAACTGAATTCATGGACCAGGAGCTGAAGAGCTGAAGAAGTTTCTTGGATGAGAAATGAAACATCTTCAAGGTAGAAAAAAACCAAGAAAGTCCAGTTGCCTCTTGAAAAAAAAACACTTTTGGGACAACCATGACCTGGAGGACTACCTCCACCGACATTAAACAAGGACATTGTTGCAGGCTTTGAGGTAAAAATTCCTCAAATCACATGAAGAAATAAAAGGATCTGCGCAGTTGGTAGAAAATCTCATAGTTGTTTTAGAGAAGTTATCGGTTTGTTTATTGCCTCAGATAGGCCTCCATCCTCTTTTCGGTTCAAGCCTTGTTCAATTCAAACAAACACAACCTATGTATAAAAGCAAACCTCTTTTACTGCGGCACTGTGGATTCTGCGCATTCCCAGCCAAGAATAATTTCAAATTAATTGTCCCAGATAAGAGCCAGCCTTTTCAAGGTTGCAAAAGGCTGCCAAGAACAAAAGACTAATTGCAGATAAATATCTCAAGCCAGAAGTTTCCAAAAACAAACCGGAAGACAAGAATGCCGAGCATAAAGAACTTCTTTGCTTCCTGCCAAGCAGCCAGCCCCAAAGGCTGGCTTTTATCCCTTATGGGAAGGGCCATCACCTTCCAGCCTTATTTCCAAGTCACCAATGCTGCTGCAGCTGTTCTTTCCTTTGAGCAGCCCTGCGCACGCACACACTGGGCACAGGCTCCTCGGGGAGCTCTTCATCACTGCTGCCAGACTCCACAACCTCCAAAGGCAGCACCCCACTCTCCCATAGTCCTGGCCCCATCCCTGCATCACACTCAGTCCCCTCATCTGAGTCCTCTCTGAGACCTCAGCCGTCTGCATCTGCTGCCAGCGAACCACAACACAACCATTTCTCACAGCCACGTCCCAAACCGGGTATAAAAATAGGCACTAAGCAAGATGTCAGATCTTTCAGTGTCAGCATTATCATCCGCAGGAGGCATTGCTTTTCATTCAGTTCTTGTATGTTCATTTTGGACTCTGTACAACTGCTTCAGTATTCAGCATTTTGGCTTTTTTTTAATTAATAAGCAAAAGGAACAATAAGCTCTTGGTAAATGAAATAAATGGACCATCTGTTGGTATTCCTACTGCTGCTCGTAAAAAGGATAGCTACAGAAAATTGCTTTTAGTTTTAGCCAGATTTTCATCGGATGATGTTCCCGAAAAAAAGTTACTAACCACTGTAAATCAAGGCAATTAACTCATGCAAAAAGAAAAAAAACTATACACCACAACATTATTACACAACAGGTAGAAGAAAAGTGCTACCAGGGAATTAAAAATATATCCTGGAAAAAATGTATTTAACAAGGGGGATATTATTTGGAAGAGACAAAGAACTGTTAAATGCTTTAATTAAAATGTAACAGCCCAAATAAAAGCAAATAATGTCCAAGACATCTGTTATTTATTCATGAATAATTAAGAATCTATCAAATCTTGACATCTGGATAGCCAAAAAGTTCGAGATCTTAGCTTGTCCATTCTTTGGCAATAAAGTCAACCATCCTTGCTTCTAAATTGAGATTGCTAAATCACACAAATTTGCTTTGGTTTTGTCAATCCTTTTATTGCCAAAAAAAAACCCATAGCACACTTTATTATTTGATTACATTCCAGCCCAATGCAACTTTTACAGTCATCTTAAAAGTTTCTCTGTCAACATTTTCCAAATGAACTGTCTTTCATTCTGAATCCAGGCACCGTTCCAAGGCTTTACTTGATTTGGGATAAGATAATATTAACCATTTATAAGAGAAACGTATGGAAGGCAATGTGTTTACGGAGAAAGGCCTTGCTAAAGTACAGGTGGACATCTTCCACAGCTTTAAAAAGGAACAGTGAGCAGAAGGAAATTTGGATTTTTCTGGTAGGTCTCCAAGGACTTCACAATCCTTTTGGATTCTTGCTTTCTTAAACAATAGAAGGAGCAAAAGCACTTCATATCTATGTTAAGCTGCTGAAATTAAGAAAATTGGGAAAGAAAAGGAAAAGAAATATAAAGAAGATTCTTGTCAATGCTGCTTCTTTCTCTTCTTCCTCCTCCTCCTTCCTCTCCTCCTCTTCTTTTTCTGCCTCCTCCTCCTCCACTTACCCCTCTTCTTCTTCTTCTTCTTCTTCTTCTTCTTCTTCTTCTTCTTCTTC
>BLBF01000073.1:2104339-2119689 GCA_015471245.1 Laticauda colubrina | reverse complement strand
CTTCTTCTTCTTCTTCTTCTTCTTCTTCTTCTTCTTCTTCTTCTTCTCCTCCTCCTCCTCCTCCTCCTCCTCATCTTCCTCCTCTATCATTATATTTTGCCATTTCTCTCTAAAATTACAGAACATCATAATTTCCTTCTTAGGCTACTCTTTCTAATCTTCATACCCTTAAATCACAAGTTTAGTTCTCTCTTCCTTTTTTTCCAGAAAAAAAATGTCAATAAGGGATCCTAAAGCGCTAATCTTGAGTTTGTGATTACAGTTCCGTTCTTTTTAAGAGCAGGATTATAATCAGTGCATTTATTCTGG
This sequence comes from Laticauda colubrina, assembly GCA_015471245.1. Taxonomy (NCBI): domain Eukaryota; kingdom Metazoa; phylum Chordata; class Lepidosauria; order Squamata; family Elapidae; genus Laticauda; species Laticauda colubrina. The sequence goes on along the minus strand of BLBF01000073.1, from coordinate 2,119,380 downwards.
GGGTTACTGCAGCATTAGTGTGTTTTTCCTTTACTGTCAGTGTTTCATAACCTGCTTTAAAATAGAATAAATTGGTAGGGCTACTACAAATTCAGAAGAGGTGTTTGGATTAGATTCACACATTACGACGATCAAAAGTCACCATGGCTAATGACAGTTTAAAGATAACCCTGCTGTGCAGTGTGGTTAGTTCAATAAAACATAGCTAATGGACCCGTAGTTTTACTCAAATTGTTTGTGTAAAAATGCTAATAATACTATATTTCTGGAAGAAATGATATAATTGCTTTAAATGGTTAGATGCAGCTACCTGTATTTAATCTTGGATCTGATTCCCTAATTTTCTTGTATTGCAGATCATTTTAGAAACAATCCACTATACAAACAGGCTTTCCTTTAGCCATGTATTGTTTTAATATATAAGTTGGCACTTTTTTTAAAAAAAAATGCTTTGGCTAGTACAGAAGGTTCAAAGAATTCATTGTGAGGATGTGTACAGTTTAATTCTGTTTTCAGAATATTGGAAGTAACTATAAAGCTATGACAGAACCAACAATGCCATTTTTTGATGTGTGTTTCCCTCACGGGTGCCTTTCTGAGTCAGTTCGAAGTCACAGACACAACTGGTTACAACCAAGTTCAACTGGAAACAGACCAAACAATATCCATGAGAAATTAGCTTGAACTGAATAACTTGCAGACATCTGGAAAGCTAGACGGGCTAATTTTGCAAATTAGTCTGCGCCGAAATCCTTAAATTGCTGACAGTTTTCTGGCAAGACCCTAGCGAATGATGAAATTGTCCAGACTTCGCCAAAGTTGTGGTGGAAATTAGCACAGTAAGTTATAATTTAAGCCCTTTCGAGGTCCATCCATCCTGAGAAGGGGAGCCAAGATCGTTGGCCAGGGCTATGTTCAAAGGGAATGCTCACCATCTCCACTAAAATTATCTCCCCATTTCATAAATCAATAATTCATTCTCAAAGACCAGCCAAGAACATTGGAGGAATTCCATGTTGCCTATTTAATTATCTTCTCTATTTAGATTCTGACACAGGAAGGCTATTCCAACTATTAGGAAGACCCAAAATTGCTGCCTCGGCATAGCTGGCTGTAATTAATATATTGGAGGAGGAGGAGGAGGAGGAGGAGGAGGAGGAGGAGGAGGAGGAGGAGATCTCTTCAGACAGACTTGAAAAGCAAAACAACTTGGGAGTGTCAAAAATCTTATCTATTTTGCTCATCTATGTATCAGGAAAAACATCTGAGAAAGGACTTCCACAATGTAGCATGAATTGGAAACAATAATCCATTCTGAGGCCATTCAAAATCATTTAAATTAAGCATAGGAGGTATACAAAACGTTTGAGTGAGTGAAATTATATCAATTCTCAGTTAAGAAGTCAAGAATTTGGTCGCATGCAATTCATGATTGGATGGTTGGGGGGGGGGGAGAGAGAGATTACAAATAGTTAATAGAATTTTTAGAGTTTTTTTCCGTTTTCTGTTCTCTCCTATGTAGTTTAACATGTGTTTTTTTTCCTTCACCCCATAGTCAGCTTTTTAATATCTTAAAACTTTTTCTTTAATTAGTCTCTCATGTAATAGCAGTCTTATTGTTATCGTATGTAACATCAATGCTTTTTCAAGAGATGTAAACTGTAATGCTTTTAAAGTTTAATTTTGAATGCAGAAATATCGTGAAATAGATTTAACAAGTCTCCTCCGTTATATGAGCCAGTGGGTGATTCCAACTCATAAAGAGAGGAAGAAGGTAAGTCACTCAACACACACAGATGCAAAAACCAGAAGTGGGGTTCAGCAAGTTCTGACCGGTTCTACAGAACCGGTAGCAGAAATTTTGAGTCATTGGGAGAACCGGCCAATCCCGCCTCTGACTGGCCCCTCAATCCCATCTCTTCTCTGCCTCCCATTGAATCGCAGCTGATTGTCTGGGTCTCCTTTGGTTGCCCTGCACAGAAGAATGGAGCTGGAAAGCAGGTTAGTGGGGTGGGAAGGGAATGGGATTTTGCAGTAACCTTCCCCTGCCACAGCCACCAAGCCGTGCCCGCCAAGCCACACCCACAGAACTGGTAGAAAAAAATTTGAATCCCACCACCGATGCAACCAATCCTTAAAAGGTTAAACTTTTTAAACAGTGGACACCGGAAGCTTCATTATGGCTTTCTCTGAATTATAAACATGCAATGCTGAACTGTATTGTTTTTGGTGAGATCCAACACCCAGATTGAATCTATGGCAGAGATTCAGGACTGGAAACTGACAAAACTGACTGTGGTCTTGTCCCCCCTCCCTCAAAGAAAGACAAAACCCTGAAACATTCATGTTATCACAACAGCACAATTCATAATTTTATTTTATTTTAATGGCCGAAGAATGAGCCATTTCTTAAGCCAAAAGAGAAGGTTTCGAAGGCTTGAAGTGGCTGGTAGATTTCCAGTTGCAGTGTTAAGGTTTTTGTTTTTCTTGAATGTTCTTGAGTGGGGGGAAAAAATAACAGTAACCTAACAGATAACAGATAATCAGAGTTGGTAGGTCATCTAGTCCAACCCCCACTCAAGCAGGAGACCCTACACCATTTCTGACAGATGGGAGTCCAATCTTTTCTTGAAAGCCTCCAGTGATGAAGCTCCCACAACTTCCAAAGGCAACTTCTGTTCCATTTGTTGATGGTTCTCACTGTTTCTTCTTATTTCTAGATCGAATCTCTCTTTGGTTCAATTTCCATCCATTATTCCTTGTCTGGCCTTCAGATGCTTTGGAAAATAGCTTGCCTCTCTTCTCCTCTCTGTGGCAGCCCCTCGAATATTGGAGCACTGCTATCACATCTCCCCTGGTCCTTCTCTTCCCTAGACTAGCCAGGCCTAGTTCCTGCAACTGTTCATCATATGTTAAAGCCCCCTGTCCCCTCATCATCCTGGTTGCTCTTCTCTGTACTTTTTCTAGTGTCTCAACATCTTTTTTTATAATGTGGTGACCAAAACTGGATGCAGGACTCTAGGTGTGGTCTTACTAAGGCTTTATAGAATGGTATTAGTACTTCCCTTGATCTGGATTGTATCCCTGTTAATGCAACTTAGGACTGCATTGGCTTTTTTGGCTGCTGCTGCACACGGCTGGCTCCTATTTTGCTGGATTCCAAGATCCCTCTCCCAGTTGCTGCTATTGAGCCTGGTTTTGCCCAGTCTATTATAAGTGCCCTTTGGGTTTTTCTTGCCTAAGTGTAGGACTTTCCTTTTCTCTACATTTGAATTTCATTTTGTTAGACAGGGTCCAGTGTTCGAGTCTGTCAAGATCCATCTGATCCATCTCTAATCTGATCTCCCTGCTGCTAATTAAATGTGAGCACTTAATTGTCCTCTTGCTTATCCAGGTGCAGCTCCACCGAAGCAAACGTAAAAAAGAGTTTGGCTGTTCATCTGCAGCAGAGCTTTTCTTTTGTGCCGCTGAAGAATGCCGCGATTCAGCTGAACCTTGGAGCTATTCATTCGGGGTTTTGACCTGGATTGACCCAAACTGAATCTCCCTCTATGCCTGAGTGTGTGTGTGTGTGTGTGTGTGTGTGTGTGTGTGTGTGTGTGTGTGCATGCACATTGGTACAGGAAGCAGGAAACACTGCAGACTGACAGGTTGTGTTCTCGTGGTGCTTCCTGTGAGCCAGGGTGGTGGGCCACCTCTCTAAGACTTTGGATATAGATGAGATTAAAGGCCTCGTCATCATTTGGATTCTGGGAAGATTTCCTCTGATGTCCGTTTTTAATTTTCCAGGCTCTTTTTGCATCACAGGCAAGATCAAAATCAAGATTAGGAGAAAAGACACCTCGGCTGTAAACATCCCTGTGAAAAATCCCTGAAAGAGCAGCCCAAAAAAAAAAGCTTTTGGGATCTCTTGAACTATTGATACCCACATCTAATAGGATGAGTAAAGGAGAATATTTGAAGCTCAGGATTGACGTGAGAGTTTTTGTTCCTGTTGTATTTTATGCGCTCAATGATGGCTTATATAGCACTTTAATTACTCCATATGAAACTGGGTCCTGGATGCTCTCTGAGATTGGTTGTCTTCTTGCAGACATTTCATGACCCATCTATGTAATAACATCAGTGCTAGAAAGGAGAAGGTATTCTGGACAGAAGGAGGAGGACGAGGGGGAGGAAGAGGAAGACTGTGGTGTCCTCAGTTGCCTATGAACTGGATGGTATTCTTGCAGACATTTCATGACCTAACTAGGTACCATCATCAGTGCTAGAAGGGAGGGGGGTTTGTGGTGGTGGTGGTACAGGAAGAGGAGGAGAACTGTGAGGTCCTTGGTGTTCTCTGAGGTTGGTTGTTTTCTTGCAGATGATTCATGACCCAACTAGGGAACATCATCAGTGCTACAAAGAGAAGGTATTGTGGAGAGGAGGGGGGAGGAGGAAGAGAAGGAGGATCCTTTCCACAGTACCTTCTCCTTTTTAGCACTGATGATGTTACCTAGTTGGGTCACAAAATGTCTGCAAGAAAACCACAAGCTCAGAGAGCACAAAGGACCCGACACTCCTCCTCCTCCACATAGTTTAAAATGTTGAAAATGCCAACTCAACCTTCTGATATACATGGTGCTTGTCAAAGCAGAGGGATGCTTTGATGGTGTAGTCCCAACTCACTTCTTGAATTTGTGGACAACCTTCAACTCCACTCCCAGATGGACCCTCTCAGAAACAGAGAAGAGAGGTGTAATTTGCTCATCCTTTGTTTGATCTCCAAGTTCAAAAGCAGAACAATCTGGAAAGTCCATGCCATTTCTGAATAGAATCACAGCTTCTTACTGGTTTAATGTAAGGCTCCTATCCAACTCTTCCTACTGGGATACCCGAGGTTCATTCTGGGCTGCTGCCATCTCAACAAATTAAAATGTCCAAGTTCCTGAGTTGATTCTTCACAGATGAAAGAGGTACCTACTTGGGAGCTGAAGAGGTTTGTAGCACATAACACAAGCAATATTTTCCACCCAAAAAAATCAGTACGTAGATGGATTATTGTTCCACACCATACATGCAACTTCCACTCATCAAGAACTATGTCTTAGTTCAGCAAAAACCTTTTTTTTTTTAAACCTTCTTTGAAAACATAAGTCACAGGGACAATTCTGTATTTTATGTTTTTCTTTACAATCCTCTTAAATCAGCAAACAACGGGGTTTTTATTCTTCCAATCTATTTCCTTCGTGCCAAAAATGTCTTTGGGCCAGATAAACTTTCCAGAGAAAATATGTTAGCTTCCAGAATGTTAAATCCATCCTGCTCAATTTTTACATATTGCATTTTCTTTCGTTTCGAAGAGGGCCTGTTTCATCTGAAGGCACAAGAGGAGATTAAATAAAATTTAATGGCATTTGCTATATACAACTGGTATTAAGAAGTCTTCTGCCTCTGTTATTGGAACTATTACAGATACAGATGATTAGCAGGCATTGATTGTCATATAGACTTACATCAATGGGCTGAATTTCCTTTGAAAGTTTTGGAGGTTGGAAGGCATCGCCATATATTCTTTGCCATGCCAATGGTTGTTTGGCACAACAACACTCTATTCAATTTCAGTTCATTGAACTGAAGTTTCTGGATTCACATAGAGGCCTGACAGAACTGTAAACACAAGAGCTAGGTTCATACATCATGATGGACAAGAATGTTGGAAACATGGAAAGTTGCACCTGGTTTTGGTTTGCCACGATATAAAAAAGATACTGAGACTCTGGAAAGAGTACAGAAAAGAGCAATAAAAATTGGGGGACTGGAGGCTAAAACGTATGAAAAACAGGTCAGGAATTGGGTATGTCTAATCTAATGAAAAGAAGAATTAAAGGGTGAAAAATAGCAGTGTTCCAGTATTTGAGGGGTTGCCACAAAGAAGAGGGCATCAACGTATTCTCCAAAGCACCTGAAGGCAGGACAAGAAGCAATGGGTGGAAACTAACCAAGAAGAGAAACAACAAACTTCCTAACAGTAAGGACAATTAACTAGTGGAACAGCTTGCCAACAGAAGTTGTGGGTGTTTCATCACTGGAGGTTTTTAAGAAGAGACTGGAGAGTCACTTGTCTGAAATGGTATCAGGCCTCCTGCTTGAGCAGGAGGTTGGGCTAGTCCAGGGGTTGCCAACCTTTTGGACCTCAGGGACCACCAAACTCATCATTTTAAATCCCGTGGACCAGAGACCCTGGGAAAATCCCCCCAAAAGTCTGCAGGAAAATCCCCCACCCTGTTTTCTTACCGATTGATCATTCTTTATTTGAGATTGCAGGATACTGTCTCCAGCTCTGTTCTCAGGGGGAGGGAGAGAGAGACAGAGGGAGAGACTTTTAGCTTCATGCAAGGAAAGCAGCAGATGCAGCAGAAGTCTTTCTTTCTCTCCCCCAAACTCTGCCAGAAATGAGTCTTTTGTGCCGGCGCAGCCTCTTGGAACAGGAGGCCTTGCAGGGTCCCAAAGACTTGTTTCTGGTGAAGTTTGGGCGAGAGAAAGAAAGCCTTTTTCTGCTTTCATTGCATGCAGCCAAAAGCAGAAGAAGAAAGAAGAGGAAAGGAGCAGCCCAGTGGCCAGACCAGGTATGTGGGGCGAGTGGGGCAAGTTTTCCCTCCTCTGCTCTTTCCCCCCTTCCCTCACTACCTCGTGTTGTTCTCAATGCAAGCGACACAAGCCTTGTGTTCCAGCACAGCCTGGATTAATTGCTTTGGCTGGGACATTTCTCTGTGGACCACCAAAATTTTCTCATGGACCACCAGTGGTCCCCGGCCCACTGATTGGTGACCGCTGGACTAGATGACCGAAAAGGTCCCTTCCGACTCTTATTCTGTTATTCTGTTCATGTATATGGAGATTCTCAGTCCTCCAGGTCCTGGTTGTCCCAAAAATGCTTTCTCCAAGAGGCAACTGGGCTTTCTGATTTTTCTTTGAAGTCGTTTAGCTTCTCATCCAAGAAGCTTCTTGGATGAGAAGCGAAACATCTTCAAAGAAAAACCTGACAGTCCAGGTGCCTTTTGAAAAACCACCTTTGGAATTATTCTGTTAATGTAGTTGATGGGTCCATGCAATGGACTTTTTGGCTCTCCTGGCATGAAGTGCACTGGACAAGCCAAAGTACTTGAATTATGAGACATGGGGCAAAATCCAGTTTTCTCCATATGCATAATTTCCATAGAATCAAGACACCTGGGAAAAATGGTGTCTCCTCAAACAAGGATTCTCAATTTCTGCTTAGCTTTTGCTCTTCCTGCTTTCAACAAGATGGCTCCAGTCCCCAGTGAAAAACAGCTTTTGGAAGTCAGAGCCTTGTTACCAACAATCCCTAAATTCTACTACCTGTTTCCCCAAAAATAGAATCTACCCTGAAAATAAGTCCTAGCTTGATTTTTTATATGTGCGCCCAATATAGGCCCTACACCCGAAAATAAGCCCTAATTAAGATCCCGCTCACTTCAGAGTGGATGAGTAAAAATTAAGCTAGGGTGGGGATTGAGGGGGTGGAGTTGCCTTACTACTTACCTTTGGACAGTTGTAGCCAGGCCTCGCACACCCTGACACCTGCCTTGCTGGCCCTTCTCTTCTGCTGCCGGCAAGGCTTTCCTGAAGGCCTCTGGGGTTGATAAGAAAGCACCGGATCGATCCTAAGGCTGCAGAGGCCTTCAGGAAGGCCTTGCCAGCCTCAGAAGAAGTTCCTGGAGGCCTCTGACAGTGAAAAGGAGGCCGGAGGCGACGCACACAAGTGAGGTTTGTCAGTGGATGATGTCCCCCCAAAATAAGACCTGGTGCCTTTTCTGGTGGCAAAAAGAAATATAAGACAGGGTCTTGTTTTCAGGGAAATACGGTATTTAAGGCAAAGATATTCTACATTTGGAAGTTTTGTCCTGCTTTGGACAATGTACAGGAATAGGCTGTTTATTATATCCATATACAGTATGTTCAGAATATTTCAAGCAGAGTTGGATACCTGACTGCTAGTCATCACTTTTCTGGTGAACTTTTAATTTTCTGAATGTCTCAAGCTGTCTGTTATAATACTTGCAGAATTGCAGACATTTTAATGCCCCAAAGCCTCAAGTAGTAATATTTTATGGTGAGTCTGAAGTTTATATAAACCAGGATGGAGGAGGGGGGGGGGGGGGAATGGGGATTTTCACTCTTTTTAAATTTGAATTTTTGGATATATTTTTTCCAAGTATCCAGATCCAAATATTATTACAACCCAAACTAAAAGAAAATTATATTTTAAGTTTGCAGTGCCTTTTCCTCAGACTAAGAATTAGTTGATTAATTAATCCATTAATTAATTAGCTTTTTAATTTCTGAGTAAACCTGAACAGGTAAACAAATGCTTGTTTTACTGGGCTAATTGGGGGCAAGGGGTATCCATTATTCAGAAATGTCTGTTAAATCAGATTGTTGATCGTCTGTTAAATAAGAAAGTATGACATCCAGGTGGCTTTCATGATTCCAAGACAAAATCACTGCACCAATTATGTAAAATCACAGTGGAAATTTGGTTGATTGCCTGCCACACTGTTGCATTCAAGTCTGTTAAAGAGAGGCATTTCCTTGTTTGTCTTCCTTTGTTTCCAGTTTCCTTTTTGCCTTGCCCCAGAAAAGAATACAAATCAAACATTTTAGATAAAGAAGTCTCCCATCTGGTCATCACTGTGAGAAATGGTCATAAGTCCCTTTTTTCAGTGCTGTTTGAATGGCCACTAAATGAACCATTGTAAATCAAGGACCACCTGTAATAAGAAAATAAATTTAGTTAGGAATACTTTGTGTTTGGATCTGCCACATAAGCTAATAAGAAGAGTACTTATCACTGCTGGGTCTCTGTAGAAAATGTATAATTATTTTTCCAGAGTTGCAAACCCTGATTGTTAAGGAAAGACACTCTTTCATCTCTTTAGGAGAAAATAACCCCTCTGTTTCTTCCTTCTCAGCTGGCATCTGAAAAGCATTTTCTCAACTCCACCTGAAAGGGATAACTTCATTTTATTGCCTTTTTATTGCTAGATCACGGGAGGAAGGAGACAAGCGGCACCAGCATGTTTTCTCCAAATTAAAAAGATTCTTCATGATTTAACAGATTTAGTCCAACCCCCTTCCTCCCAAGCAGGAGACCCTACACCATTTCTGACAGAGGGCAGTCCAGTCTCTTCTTGAAATGATGAAGCTCCCACCACTTCAGAAGGCAACTTCTGTTCCATGGGTTGATTGTTCTCATTATCAGAAATTTCCTCCTTTTTTCCAGGTTGAATCTCTCCTTGATCAGTTTCCATCCATTCTTCCTTCTCTGGCCTTCAGGGGCTTTGGAAAATAGCTTGACCCCTTCCTCCTCTCTGGGGCAGACCCTCAAATATTGGATCACTGCTATCTTGTGTCCCCCCCCTCCCCATCGTATGTTTGAGCCTCCAGTACTCTAACCCTCCTGGTTGCTCTTCTCTGCACTTTTCCTAGAGTCTCAACATCCTTTTTATAGTGTGGTGACCAAAACTGGATGCAGGACTCTAGGTGTGGCCTTACCAGGGGTAGACTTCAAATTTTTTAGCAAGGGGCTCTCTGGCCTAATGACTGGCTAGCTGGTCATGTGGCTGGGTGGGGTATAGCTAGGTGGTTGTGTGATTGGGGCTAGGTGGTCATGTGACTGAGTGGGTGTGGCCAACTCAAACACTTCTTTGCCCTAATTACCTAAAAAAAGATAGATAGATACCAAAAAGTTTTTTTATTATTTCATGCATTTAATGCTTAAATAAAAGACTGGGTAAAACCAGGCTTATTAGCAGTGACTGTGAGGGGGATCTTGAAGTCTTAATGGAGTTTCTGGTGAGTTACATGGTTCTTATTTTTTGGGAATTAATCCCCTCGGAGGCAAGTGGCTATATTATCTGATTTTCTCAATGGCGCTTGCAAGCGCCAAATGGATTGTTTATCTAGCTTGCTACACTATGAGGTGTGAAATGCTCTTGGCTGAAGGCCCAGAAGTTCAATTAAGCCTATTAAGAGCTTTTCCTGGCTGCTTGCCTTTCTGAGGTTACTGGGGGCTCTCTGAGCCCCACAGAGTCTTAGCTAGGGGCTCTCCTGAGGCCCTGTGAGCTCCCAGCAGCCCACTTCTGGTCTTACTAGAACTTTACAGAGTGCTTTGAGTACCTCCCTTGATCTTGATCCCTCTGTTAATGCAACTTAGGATTGCATTGGCCTTTTTGGCTGCTGCCGCACATGGGTGGCTCACATTTAAGGGATCATCCACTAGGATTCTGAGGTCCCTGTCACAGTTACTCTTGCTTCTAGGGAGGAAAACTATGGCAAATCTAGACAGCCTACTAAAAAACAGAGACATCCTTCCCTCCAACAAAAGTGCGTCTTCAAGACTATGGTTTTCCCAGTTTCAACTAATGGCTGTGAAAGTTGGACCATAAGGAAGGCTGAGCCCCAAATAATGGAGGCCTTTGAACTCTGGGGCTGGGGGAGACTCCTGCGAGTCCCTTGGACTTCAAGGCCATCCAACCGGTCCATCCTAGAGGAGATCAATCCTGACTACTCTTCAGAAGGCCAGATCCTGAAGTTGAAACTCAAATACTTTGGCCACCTCATGAGAAGGAAGGAAGGACTCCCTGGAGAAGAACCAAATGCCGGGATTGATGGAGGGCAAAAGAAGAAGGGGATGGCAGAGAAGGAGGTGGCTGGAGGGAATCCTGAAGCAGTCAGCGTGAGCTTCAATGGACTCCAGAAGATGGTAGAGGACAGAAAGGCCTGGAGGAATGTTGTCCATGGGGTCACGATGGGTCGGACACGACTTCACAACTAACAACAACCTTTGGGGGTTTTTTCCTGCCCAGGTGTAAAGCCTTGCTCTTCTCCCCATTAAATGTCATGTGGTTAGAGAGGGCACTCCACCATCTCTCTCAATTTCTGTGAATGTTTTCCAAAACCACCACCTAACCTAATCTGACGTGGTTTTTTCTCTGGTAATATCACACTACTAACTAAAGCATACAAAACATTTGCTGGACCAATTACTCGAATACAGCTCATCAGTCTGGAACCCACATTATGTATCTGATATTAACACAGTTGAGAAACTCCAGAAATATTTCACAAGAAGAGTTCTCCACTCCTCTACTCGTTGCAGAAGACCTTAGGCCACCAGACTCGAAATTTTAGACCTAGAAAACCTTGAATTACGCCGTCTTCGGTCTGATCTAAGTATGGTATATAAAATCATACATCGCAATGTCCTCCCTGTCAATGAATACTTCAGCTTCAACCATAACAACACAAGAGCACACAATAGATACAAACTCAAGGTAAACTGCACCAAACTTGATTGCAGGAAATACGACTTCAGCCACAGAGGGGTCAATGTTTGGAATCCTCTACCTGACTCTGGTTTCTTCCTCAAACCCCAAAAACTTTAACCTTAGACTGTCTACTATTGACCTCACCCCTTTCCTAAGAAACCAACGTGCCTACCCTCCCTGTCCTATTGTTTCTTTGTTTTCTTATATGTATCCATGTCATGTATTCATAACTATGTTTATACCTATACCTATTATCTTCTAAGCGATTGACAAATCAAATAAATAAATAAATGAACTCCAAATTCCCAGCTGCTCTTCTGCCTCTCTGGAGGGAGAGGCTGCCATGGCCCTTCTGGGCTGCCAAGAAATTTCACCATGCAAATAACCAAGCTGTTGTTGTTGTTTTTTTGGGGGGGGCAGCCTCTCAAAAGGGGGAGCAAATAACAAACACCACCATTTTGGGAAGGGAGTTCTCCAAAGAGAGGGAGACACCTGGAGGCATTTTTCAGTGCTGATCTCTTGCCAGCTTGAAGCTTTGGAAATCCAGCTCTGTCGCTTATTCACAGTTGATGACTTCCTGGCTTGAAGTCTGAAAGCCGACAGCAGGGAAACCAAATCTGCTGTACGGTGTTTGGTTTTGTTTTGAAGGTATTTTGAAGGATGGGAGGAGGAAGAATGTATCCAACACCATTTAGCAGGAGTGGAAACGTCTGAGTGGGGGGTGTTCAGAGTTCCAGCATTGGTCCCAGACCCAGAGGCATGCTGAACCAGCTGGGATACAGAGCTTCGAGTAATAGAACTTTAAATAACAGAGTAACAGGGTTGGAAGAGACTTCAGAGGCCCTCTAGTCCACTGGTTGTTAACCAGTGGGCTGGGAACCATTGGTGGTCCGTGAGAAAATTTTGGTGGTCCACAGAGAAATGTCCCCCCTCCCAAAGCAATTTATCCAGGCTGTGTGGGAATAAAAGGCTGTGCCACCCACATGGCCCATGGGAACACAAGGCTTGCTTCGCTTGTATTGTGAACAACATGAGGGGAGGGGAGGGGGAAAGGGCAGGGGGGGAACTTGCCTCACTTGCCCCAAGCGCCTGGCCTGGCCACTGGACTGCTTCTCTTCTTCTGCTTTTGGCTGCATGCAAGGAAAGCAGCCAAAGTCTTCCTTTCTCTCCCCCAAACTCCGCCAGAAATGAGTCTTTGGGACCTTGCAAGGCCTCCTGCTCCAAGAGGCTGCGCCGGCAAAGACTCATTCCTGGAAGAGTTTTGGGGGAGAGAAAGAAAGACTTCTGCTGCTTCTGCTGTTTTCCTTGCATGGAGCCAAAAGTCTCTCCTCTCTCTCCCCCCCTGAGAATAGAGCTGGAGGCGGTATCCTGCGATCCCAAATAAAGAACGATCAATCGGTAGGAAAACGGGGTGGGGAATTTCCCTGCAGACTTTTGGGGGCATTTTCCCAGGGTCTCTGGTCCGCAGGATTTAAAATGATGAGTTTGGTGGTCCCTGAGGTCCAAAAGGTTGGTGACCCCTGCTCTAGTCCAACCCCCTGTGGAAGCAGGAGACCCTGTAGCATTTCAGACAAATAGCTGTCCAATTTCTTCTTAAAACCCTCCGATGATGGAGCATCCACAACTTCTAAAGGCAAACTGTCCCACTGATTAAAAGAATTACAGAATAATATTTGGAAGGGACTTTGGAGGTCTTCTAGTCCAACCCCCTGTGGAAGGAGGAAGCCCTAGGCCATTTCAGAGAAAGGGCTGCCCAGTCTCTTCTTAAAAGTCTCCAGCGATGGAGCACCCACAACTTCTGGTGGCAAGCTGTTCCACAGGTTAATTGTCCTCGCTGTTAGGAAGTGTCTCCTTAATTCCAGGTTGCTTCTCTCCTTGATCCGTTTCCATCTTGTCCTGCCTAAACAAATATTGTTTAATCTATGGGAACCAGAGCTGAATTTGATAAGCAGGATGGGACTTTACTTTGCAAACCATAGCTCTGTAACCTCCGGGCCTCTGCAGGGGACTCTCAAAACATGGATTTCAAAGAGAAAGAAATATTTGTCAATTCTATTTTGCGTCCTGCCAGGATCAGTTTGTTTTAACACCCCTGTGAGGGGTCCTGCGTTAAGCCCTGCTGGGGTTGGTCTTTAGTTGCAAGAATGAGACTACAATTGGGAGCTCCTTGGGGCTCTCTGAGCTGGCTTGTTTTCTTGCAGACATTTCATAACTCAACTAGGTAACATCATCAGTGTTAGAAGGGAGAAAGCATTGTGTAGAGGAGGAGGAGGAGGAGGAGGAGGAGATGAGGAAGACTATGAGGTCCTTGGTTCTCTCTGAGGTGGATGCTTTCCTTGAAGACATTTCATTACCCGACAAGGTAACATCATCAGTGTGAGAAGGGAGAAGGCATTGTGGAGAGGAGGAGGAGGAAAAGGAAGAGGAGGAGGAGAAAGGGAAGGGAAGGAGGAACAGGAAGAGGAAAAGAGGAGAAGGAGAAGGAGGGGGAGGGGAAATGGAGCAGGAGGAGAAACAAGAGGAGGAGAAGGGGAGAAGGAAAATGAACAGAAGCAGGTGGAGGAGGAGAAAGGGAAGGGGAAGGAGGAGCAGGAAGAGGAGAGGAGGAAAACTCTGGGGTCCTTCGTTCTCTCTGAGATGGGTGCTTTCCTGGAAGACTTTTCTTTACCAGACAAGATAACATTATCAGTGTTGGAAGGGAGAAGGTATTGTGGAGAGGAGGAGGGGGGGGGAAGGAAGGGGGGAGGAGGAGGAGGTGGAGGGCGCTGGTCTCCTTGGCACTGGCTGAGTTTGCTGGTTTCCTGGCAGACATTTCATTCCCCAAGTAGGTAACATCATCACTGCCGGAAGATGTGTGACATCAGGTTTGTTTCTACAAAACACCAGTGCAATTACATCTTTCACCACAGTTTGTATCGGAAAAAGACCAAATTGTGGTTGCTGCATTTTTTTTGCCGGAGATCCCTAAATCAAAGGGGAACAGCATCATGCTGCTGTCATGTCAGATTTAGACTCTAATCTTGGAAGGAGGCTGACTCATATGCACTCAAATGTATCCACTGCACTCATTCATAATGTCACATAGTTGGGCTTGAGCAAGATGTCTGAGTTGACAGCGAGCAGGACAATTCTCAGTAATTCTATTAATGTCGGTGTGGGAAATAAATTCATGGCTAGGAATGCCAGCCTGGCAGCACCAAGAGTGGCTTCCTTGGCTGGAAGTTTCACCTGTCCTGCCCCTGTCAGAGTCTGAATCCTACGAAGAAGCTGAACAGCTAACAGGCAGTGGGAGTGTGGCTCCGTTGGCTGTGGAGGAAATTGGGGAAGGGCAAAGTCCAGCTGGGCAGAGCAGGGAAGAGGTAGAACAAGGGAGAGGGAGTTCAGAGGAAGACCCAGGCCCACCCCCTCTTCATCCTTGAGCATGCAGGGAGGAACGGAGAAGGGAGCAATGTGAGTTGCGTGGTTTACAGGGGAGGAAAGGGCCCTGATTCCCTTCATTAGCCACACCTGGAATGAGAGTTTAAAAGAAATGCAGGCTGAATGCAGTGTCTGCTGGGAGCAAACATGACTTTATTTAATGTGAGTGATAATTAAAAAGGATGAGCAAAGCCAGAGATGTCCTGTCCTTCCACCCTTCACCACTGTCCTGCCCCTGTGTGAGTCTGAATCCTACAAGGAAGCCGAACAGCTAACAGGCAGTGGGAGTGT
>BLBF01000073.1:2076751-2098048 GCA_015471245.1 Laticauda colubrina | reverse complement strand
CCTCCTCCTCCTCCTCCTCCTCCCCCTCCTCCTCCTTTTTCCAAAGCTTAAGATTCATTTTTTCCCTTTCTCCTAAGAGGGCTCACTCCCAAACAGCTGTTTACAATGAATTTGACATCTAGCCCCAAGCTAGTCTCCCACAGAAAGCATTCAATAAATATTTGCAGTTGGGAGACAGAAGATCAGAATTATAATTCCCAACCTTTCACCCATGGGGTGACCAACTTTGAAAGAGAGAGTCTTACAGGCACAACATGAAATTTTTACTCAGGAATTGATAGGTCAATGATCAATTATCAGCATTATCACTGAACAGAAATATTTCAGGGTAATGTTGACAAGATCAATGTTGTGAAGATCAAAGGAAGGTCCAAGGACTTTAGGGAGGAAACTGGAAGTGTTTAGAAAAGAAGATTAAAGAATTCTGTCATTCCAGAATCCAGGAACGATTTAACCTACTGAAATGTTTAATCTGCCAGAAGATTAAACGGTTCCAAGTGAAGAATAGAAAAAACTTCTGAAGACAAACAAAATAACAGAGTTGGAAGGGACCTTGGAAGTTTTCTAGTCAACCCCCCTCTTCCTCAAGTAGCAATTCAACAGCAAATTCTCTGTCCCACCCACCCCCCAAAAAAGCTGGTAGGGATACAGGAAGTCCTCGACTTACGACCACAATTGAGCCCAAAATTTATGTTGCTAAGTGAGACATTTGTGAAGCGATGCCCCATTTTAAGACCTTTCTTTTTTTACGGTTGTTAACTGAATCACTACAGTTGTTAAGTTAATAATATGGTGAATCTGACTTATCCGTTGACTTTGTCAGAAGGTGGCAAAAAGAGGATCCTAAAGTCCCTTTTTTTCAGTGGCCCTGTGAATTTCAATGGTCGCTAAATAAACTCTTGTAAGTGCAAAACTACCTGTAGTAGTTTAATTTGGATTTTTGTACCAAACATGAGGTTGAATTCGAGAGGTGGTTCTAATATTCTACTATGTGATTCTAGTCCTCCACCAGGACCCTCTCTGAGCCATTTTCGAACTTAATGTTTTTTCACCCAACTATAACAGAAAGAAGACATAGAATAGAATAACACAGTTGGAAGGGACCTTAGAGGTCTTCTAGTCCAACCCCTGCTTAGGCAGGAAACCCTACACCATTTCAGACAAATGGTTATCCAATCTCTTCTTTAAAACTTCCAATGCTCGAGCACCCATAATTTGTTCCACTGATTAATTGTTCTCACGGTCAGGAAATTTCTCCTTAGTTCTAGGTTGCTTCTCTCCTTGATTAGTTTCCACCTGTTGCTTCTTCTCTTGCCTTCAGGTGCTTTGGAGAATAGCTTGACTCCCTCTTCTTTGGAGCAGCCCCTCAGATACTGGGAGACTGCTATCATGACACCCTTAGTCCTTCTTTTCATCACACTAGACATACCCAATTCCAGCAACTGTTCTTCATATGTTTTAGCCTCCAGTCCCCTAATCCTCTTTGTTGCTCTTCTCTGAACTCTTTTCTAGAGTCTCGGCATCTTTTTTACATCGAGGCGACCAAAACTGGACACAGTATTCCTAGTGTGGCCTGTTGGTGATTTCATTGACAGGTGCCATGGTTTTCTTCCAGAATGTTTTTTTTTTTTAAACTTGAGAGTCTAACTTGGAATTCGTAGCAGCATTCCGATTCCAGGGCTTAACCAGGCCCAGGTGTCTAGTTTTGAGTCCAAACAAGGCCAGACACCTTCCTAATTATTACTTTTAAATTAGTATTAGCATTTAAAAAGGGGAACTGGATTACACACTGACAGCCTTTTGAAGGTCATTTATAATCTTCCTTGAATAACCACCAAGAAGCCAACGAGGCAGTTCTGCCCTGAAGAAATAGATGGCTTCCTTCCTTCCTTCCTTCCTTCCTTCCTTCCAGCACAGCCTCATGAAAAATGGGGCTTCCAAGTCATTCTGTAGGGAAGCATTACCGAAATGAAATCAAGACGTTTCCCTTTGCATCATATGGAAAGAATTATAAGCCATAGATGTCGACTTAAAACATTGGCACTAGCGGTGCAAATTCATCAACACTGAAATGAGACAACGCCAAAAGGGATAAAATGTCTTGAGGCAGCCAAGACAGGAGAATTGGAAAGATATTTCTGATAGAAGCTGGCATTGCCTGGACAATTCTAGAAGGAAGAATGTCCAGTCTGGAGAAGAAGAGGAGTTCTAGCATCAACCAGTCATGGCTAAAGGCAATATAAAGGTTATTTTCATGATGGTCTCCAAATTATGTTTGGAAGAATTAGCCATGCAAGGAAACCAGGGCTCCAAAGAACATATTAGCTGGACACCATCCAAGCTGACCCCAGCCAGAAAAATTCACAAGAAGCCAGTTGTGATGACCTGAGGGTGTAGCACAAAGACAACACAGTCAGATATTCAATAAGAGTCCCTTTATTATCTCCAACTTTGCCCCCAATGTCCAGGTTACCTTCTGCCTAGAGAAAAACTCTCCCAGGAACAGCCTTTGGCTGCAGAGAATCAAGTCCAAAACGTGGTCAACACAAACTGTAACTTCAAGTCCAAACAAGCCAAACTGAACTAATTAGTTTGGCAGGGCAGGAGCAAGAATTTCAGACTGGAAGGCACGGAAAAACTCACAGTTGGGAAGATGCCAGAAACACAGATAAGCCATGACAATACAAGATAAATTCACATTTGCTCCCAACAACTAACACACTCAGCCTGCATCGCTTTTAAACTCTCTTCCCAGGTGTGGCTAATGAAGGGAATCAGAGCCCTTTCCTCC
Organism: Laticauda colubrina; assembly: GCA_015471245.1. Taxonomy (NCBI): domain Eukaryota; kingdom Metazoa; phylum Chordata; class Lepidosauria; order Squamata; family Elapidae; genus Laticauda; species Laticauda colubrina. The sequence continues at coordinate 2,095,257 of BLBF01000073.1, read as the reverse complement.
CCCGTAAGCCACGCAACCCACTTTGCTCCCTTCTCCATTCCTACCTGGGTGCCCTAGGATGAAGAGGGTGGTGGGCCTGGGTCTTCCTCTGAACTCCCTCTCCCTTGTTCTCCCTCTCTCCTGCTCTGCCCAGACGGACTTTGCCCTTCCCCAGTTTCCTCCACAGCCAATGGAGCCACATTCCCACTCCCTGTCAGCTGTTCATCTTCCTCCTCCTCGGATTCAGGCTCCGACAGGGGCATGACACCAGTGCAAGATCAGAAGATGTGGGCCGTAGGCTCACCAAGAATTGGACATGACGAAATGGATAGTCTCATCAATCATCAATCAATCACCATCACCATTGTGGTTATGTCCTCAAGATGATGAAGGGTTACTTCTACAAGATGTTCATAACAGCGGTGGTGAAGATTGGCAAGCTGGACAATGAAGTACCCTGAAGCATTGGAACATGCCCGAGGCCTTCGCCAAGCACAACTGAGCTTTTGAGACACACATCGTGGAGGCTGCCGGAAGGCATTGTTTTATGTAGCATTTTGAAAGCCACTTTGGATATAGGTTGGCTGCAGGGAATTTATTTTAGAAATTGCTCTTTCGCCACCCAAAAAAAAAAAAAAAGGCTCTGGGGTTTATAGTTCTGCTTTGTTGCCTAAACTTCATTGGATTACAAAAGGGAGGGAGGGAGGGGCAGATTGAGGGAGAGGAGGGAGGGAGGGAGAGAGGAAGGAAATGGAAGGGAGGGAGGAAGGAAGGAGGGAAGGAAGAATAAGGGAGAGAGGGAAGGAAGGAAAAGGGAGGAGGGAGGGAGGGAGAAAGAGAAGGAAGGAGGGAGGAAGGAAGGAAAAGGGAAGGAGGGAGAAAGGGTGGGAGGGAGGAAATGGAAAGGAGGGAGGGAGAGGAAGGAAGGAAGGAAAAGGGAGGACAGGGGAGGGAGAAAAAGAGGGAGGGAGGGAAGGAGGAAGGAAGGAAGGAAAAGGGAGGAAGAGAGGGAAGGAGGGAAGGAAAAGGGAAGGAGGGAGAAAGGGAAAGGGAGGGAGGGAAGGAAGGAGAAAGAGTGGGAAGGAAGAAACGGAAGGGAGGGAGGGAGAGGAAGAAAAGAAGGAAAAGGGAGGGAGAGAGAAAGAGTGGGAGGGAGGAAATGGAAGGGAGGGAGGGAAGGAAGAAAAAGGGAGGGAAGGAAGAAAGGGAAAGGGAGGAGGGAGGAAGAAAGAGAAGAAGGGAGGGAAGGAAGGAAGGAAGGAAGGAAGGAAGGAAGGAAGGAAGGAAGGAAGGAAGGAAGGAAGGAAGGAAGATGAGAAGGAGGGAGGGAGCTAAGTATATCTCCAAATCGGGGATCCTACAGCTTTTTAGATAGATTACAAAACGCACGGATGTTAAATTTAGTCAATTCATGATCCACCCTGAGATTCCAGCAATGATTACAGTTTCCATGCCCCTCTAAATTAGGTTTTAGGAGGTCGGTGTGTGTTCCTTGTAGGGATTTGATCGATCTGACTCTGTAAAAGTGTTCCACTGTCACAGTGATCTGGGATAGTTGCCTTGAGATTGTGATAAAACCTCTTGTTGCACAACTAGATTGCAAGCGAATGATTCATCTTCAAACATATTTATACCCAACAGGCAATTTGCTCTCAGCCTCCCTTGAAACCCATCCCTGGAGGCAGGGGTGGAATCCAAAAGTTTTAACAACCGGTTCTGTGGACATGGCTTAGTGTTCGTGCTATTGGCTGGGTGTGGCCAACTCAATATCACTCACATCGAGGCACTCATCTCCTCGCCTGGCCTCTCATGACTGTGGGGATGCTGCAACAGTCATAAGTGTGAAAAATGGTCATAAGTCACTTCTTTCAGTGCCACTGTAATTTTGAATGGTCCCTCCACACAAGCAAAGTACCAGCAAAGAGGGGGGGGGGACTCCAGAGAATTTCCTGAGACAGGAAGTCCAGTCCTGCCAAGAATGCAATAATAGTTAACGGAGAGGCAGTTTCTGTAAGCAACACCAGAATGTTTCCTTCCTGCCTTCCTTACAGGATTAGCCCAGGAATTCCTTCTAACAACCGGTTCTCCGAACTGCTTAGGATGTTAACAACCGGTTCTAGCGAATCGGTGCAAACCGGTAGAATCCCACCCCTGCCTGAAGGACATATTTTCCCAGAACTTCAGCCTGTATAATTGGGCATCACATCCTTCCCTTTGCAGGCCACTAAATTTCCTCTACTTTCAGGGAACGAATTATATGTCCCCAATATTTATTTGAGTTGCCCAGCTTAAAGAATAAAAGCTGAAGTAATTTTCTTTTCGGGACCCATCCTCATCTAAGGTGGACCCAATTTGTCCTTCACGCTGAGAAAGCTTCAAAGCTACCAGCCATCGATGAAAACCAACCTCTGTTTTATTGGACAAGTGACTCATTCATTCCTCCATTAAATATCTGCTTATTGATCGCTTTTACATCAGGCTGTTATCTGAGAAGATCAGTGATGTATTCTAATTCTCTGCCTACTTTCTGGCTCAGTCGATGAATTTAGAAATTTTTTTGACTTCGGTGAGGAATTGGCCCCGTCTTTCTAATCCCTGAGATGATTTCTCACTGTCTATGGAGATTCTCAGTCGTGCAAGTCATGGTTATTCTAAAGTGCCTTTCATACTAATTTCCATTCTAAGCAGACATGAAAAATGAGAGAATTTGGTTATCAGTTCAAAGGTGCTTTTTAAAAAGGTGACTGGACTTTCTTTGAAGATGTTTCCCTCCTCATCCAAGAAGCTTCTTTGGTTCTCCTTCAGTTCTTCTTCAGAACCAAAGGAACTTCTTAGATGAGAAGAGAAATGTCTTCAAGGAAAAAGAAAGTCCAGTCGCCTTTTGAAAAAACACCTTTGAGATGATAATCAAATTCTATTTTTGCATGTCTGCTTCGAATGGAAATTAGTACAAAAGAGTCTAGCATTCCCCAACTGTGATCATATTCTGCCTTCATCCACATTGCCATGACCTAGCAAGCATGCAAGCCAAAATTTCATGAACAGAAGTAGAAGAAACAATGGATGGAAACTAATCAAGGAGAAAACCAAGCTAGAAATAAGGAGAATTTTCCTGACAGTAAGAACAATCAGTCAGTGAAATGGTTTGCCTCCAAAAATTGTGAATGCTCCAATGCTGGAAATTTTAAAGAAGAGACTAGACAGCCATTTGTCTGAAATGCTATAGGGTCTCCTGCTTGATCAGGGGTTGGACTAGAAGACCTCCAAGGTCCCTCCCAACTCTGTTGTTCTCTTGTTATGTCTATACCAGATGAGATTCTGCTATTTAATCTAGCTGTTAAAATTCCTTTATTTTTTAATAAACTTTATTAGTCTTTTATATCTTTAAAACCAAACAAATATCTAAATATCTAAAAAAAACCTCTAAATATTATGACATTAACAGTGTGTGACTCATATACTTCTATTTTGTACTTATTTACAAATATGTACAGTTCATGGAAATATAAACCTTTGATCTATTAAATGCTTATCATTAACTCTTTTCATCATCCCTTTGTCCTTATTCAATCCAATCATACAATTTTTCCCAAATTCTATAATATTCAGGCTCCTCTTTCTCTTGTAAAATCAGGGTTAATTTATCAATCTTGGCACATGCCATAATTTTTTGAATAATCAGTTGATCTGTTGGTATAGAGTTCTGTTTCCAACATTGAGCATAGACAATTCTAGCAGCAGTTGCACTATGTATAATATCCAGCATGTTGGAAATGTAAGAAGAAAGAACTTACTATCATATGTGGTGGTCTTGTTTAGAAGCCCAGAAGTACTGGCTTAAAATTCAAATGTGGTGACAAGAGATCCTCAAGGAATACATAGATTTGGAACCAGAATTATTTTTATTAGGGATGATTAAAAAGAAATATGGGAAAGATACAAAATACATAATATTACATGCTTTAAAATTCCTTTACGGAAACTTAGAGAATTCTCCCTATGTTCAGCAAGGGTGTCCCTCTTAGCCAACACTTTTATTTCAAATAATTTTACAAAAAATTGATAACCGAAGGTGACTCTGGATGTTCTACATCAAGAAGGGCCATACAGAAACCATGTAATAAAGAGGAATGATAGATGTTTGCAAGAAGAAAAAAAGATTCCAGATAGTAACTCATCATCTAACCCTGGAGGATTATGGTCACCTAATGTTGTAATGAGGTCAGTATAGGATCCATACTTTCTTCTTTTGGAAGGCTAGCTCAGCAGCAGAGAAGGCCAGTGGGCGATACATGCAACTTTGAATATAAACATGGAATTGCTTTGCATATCCTTTCTGATGAACAGCAATTGTTTCAGTTGGAAGTTATGGATTTCATGACTCACTTTTAATAAGCTGTCAAATGAAAGAATGACTTTTGGTTGTGCAGAAGGACCGACGCTCTCCCTCATTCTAACCATCTTATGGTAGCTTAGTGGTGCTTATTATTAGGGCAGGCTGCCCAGTCAACCAGGTGTTCAAACTGGTTTTATCCACCAATGGTATTGAGCAGGGATCTCCAACCTTGGCAATTTTAAGACTTGTGGACTTCAACAAGTCCACAAGTCTTTAAGTTGCCAAGGTTGGAGACCTCTGGTATAGAATATAGACCAGGGATCTCCAAGCTTGGCAACTTTGGAGACTTGTGGACTTCAACTCCCAGAATTCCCCAGCCAGCATGTCTGGCTGAGAAATTCTGAGAGTTGAAGTCCACAAATCTCCAAGTTGCCAAGTTTGACACCCCTGGTATAGACAGGGGTTGTTGGATGGGGTTAAAGGTCCAATTGTAGGATGTCAGCTGTCCCAAGTAAAGCTGCCTTTTGCAATTGGTGGATAGGAATTTTGTCAATGCCAATGGGGTTGTTATTATTATGGCTTGTTGCACAACCGATGGAACAGAAGTTGCCTTCAGAAGTTGTGGGCTCAAAATATAATCACAAAAATATTAGACCTTGGGGAGCTGGATAGATTGACATTAAAAATAAAAGACAAGGAAGACACAACATGGGGTTTGTTCTATTAGTGGCTAGATAAAAGAGGTAGAAAATAGAGAGGAAAAAAATTTCTAAGATGTATAAGTAAATGATGAAAGATTATTATAAACAAGTAAGTGTTACTATTATGATGATTAATAGTACCATAATTATGATTACTATGATACCATTTTACTATGTTGTATAAGCAAATTGACCCAGACAACACACTGTATATTAAGTATTTATGTATATTCAAGAAAAAAATGTATAAATAAAATTTATTTAAAAAAAAGTTGTGCGAGCTTCATCACCCGGAGGCATTCAAGAAGAGACTGGACTGCCAGCTGTCAGAAATGGTGTAGGGTCTCCTGCTTGAGTGAGGGGGTTGGACTAGATGACCTACAAGGTCCCTTCTAACTCTGTTGTTCTGTTAAAGATGTTCAGACTGGACCTGGCATTTTTATTCGCTTGGGAAGTCCTTCCCAAGGACTTAGGACAGGTAAATGTCTATTTATTTTTATTTTATTAATTAAACTTCTATGCCGCCTGACTCGCCAAGTGAGGTGACTCTGTTTCTGAAGACGTTAAGTCAAAGTTAGATGAATAAATTTTGGGATATAAATTTTCTGAACACCGGGAGACCATGCGCAGAAGAGATGCACGGACAGCTTGTTCACTTCTGTGTTTTTTTCCAAATTAAGATGCAATTGTTGAGAAAACTCCATGAAGATAGTCAACCAATGGTCTTACAAACCACCTGGCTTCCCCGTTTCTAATCCTTCTTTTTCCAAAACTGAACATTTGTTTCTAAGGATGCCAGGAATCTGTTTATACGAGAAGCTCTCGCCACAATCTGCAGGCAATCCTTTTATAGGCTTTTAAAGATTTAGAACAGCTGTTTTTGTACTTTATTTTCAACTGGTACTTTTTTAGGATATTTGTCATGGTCTTTTTTTTTTTTTTTTTCATGTACGTATTCTCTGAGGTGAAAGACACTCCTGGTGTCCCTTGAGCAGAGAGCCAGACTGTAACAATACATTCCCCATGTTGGTAGCCAACCGCTGCAGAAAAAGTGAGATCAGCATAGCTTGAAAATGCTTAAAGAAGGTAAAGTGAAGGAAGGCAATGGTTCCAGGTGAGATTCAGGTGGAGGCACAGATGATATTACAATAGGCAATGAATTTTCCCACTGGGCAGTGACTAGGCACACCTACAGATCTTTTGTGTGTTTGATAAAGGAGAATATTTGTGGCTCAGGGTTGAAATGAGGAATCCTTGAGCAAAACCCATTCCTTACTAGCACTGAGGATGTTACCTAGTTGGGTCATGAAACGTCTGCAAGAAAACAAGCAAGGTCAGACCGCACCAAGGATCCCACAGTCCTTCTCCTTCTCTGCAAACTCCACTCCCTTCTAGCATTGATGATGCTACCCAGTTGGGTAATGAAACGTCTGTAAGAAGACAAGCAAACTCAGAGACCACCAAGGACCCCAGTTTTCTTCTTCTTCCTCCTCCTCCTCCTCCCCCCCCCCCCCCCCCCGGAAACCGCATTCCCTTCTAGCACTGATGACATTGCCTAGTTTTGTAATGAAACGTCTGCAAGAAAACCACCAAGCTCAGAGACCACCAGGAACCCCAGTTTTCCTCCTCCTTCCTGCAAACCCCATTCCCTTCTAGCACTGATTGGTAATGAAACATCTGCAAGAAGACAACCAAACTCAGAGAGCATCAAGGACCCCTCATTGGTAATCTTCATGAATAGCCCGGAATGAGTTTACAGAAGTGTGTAGTTGCGAATAATGGATGAATTAGGCATAGATCACCAGGCTATTAGCACCTCACAAATATAAAAGCAAGAATAGGTACGGAGGTACAATCTTCAGGATAGTGAGAGAAGCAGAAAGGACTAATTTTTTTTCCCTCCAAGCCAGGAAGCCTTCTCCACTTCTTCCATTTTTTTCTGCCATTCTTAGCATCGGTAGCCTGTCCATTCACCCAAATATGCTGGGTTTTTATTAATAGGCTCCCGTTACAAAGAGGATTGGCGTGGCTCGCTTTTTCCCCCTTCATTTGTCTTTGGCTTTTGCCAGCAAGAGTCCTCCAGTCTCAATTGTTTATATACTCAACACACGAATATGACTCTCCTGGCTTCGTACATTTATTAAAAAGTCAAAATGTCCAAGAGTTCAGCTCGACCCCTGGTGACTACTTCCATGCTGGTTTTTTTCCTGGCAGGATTACAACATTGGAATTGTTTTTGCCCTTTTTTAGGCTATTTGGTCTTCAATGTCCTAAGATGTTCTTTTTTTTTTTTTAAATGATTTTTGTATTGTCCAAATCTAGCCTTTTAGTTTTGCACCCTTTCCAAGGGCAGGCCAAGTCCAACCCTGCTTAGCTTGCAAAGTCAGCATCTATTCACCCGCTGAAACCATACACTTGCTACTCAATCTTTACACTTCCCCAACTCCCTGTTGGAAGAGGGAGTCTCAGTATGCATAGTACTGGAAGAAAAGCGTCATACCTCCTGAAGGTTTAATAATTTAAAAAATCTTCGAGTGCATGGAAATGGATAAATTAACTATGGAACTAAAAGGGAAAGTTGACATGGAATACAATGCAATATGGGGAACATGGTATATCTGGATTGACAATAAATGTAACAATAGAAAATGTAAATAATGTATATAATTGTTATGAGGGTATGGAAGTAGTGTGTACTGAAAGATTGGAGAGGATGTATATTGTCACAGTATTGTTCAATTAGTAATTGTATTATGTATAAACGGAAAAACCCAGTAAAGTGTTGCGAGAAAAAAATGAAGGAGTCTCGTCTTAGTGCAACTGGCCTTGCAAGAGTTCAAGTGGTTCTCAGCTCATATGACTGCAAACGAGCCCAAAATTTCCATTGTTAAGCAAAGATAGCTCAAAACAGTGAGTTTTGCCCCGTTTTATAGCCTCCCTTGCCACGGTGGTTCAGCGAATCACGACCGTTAAGTTAGCCAAATGGTCGTTCAGTGAATCTGGCTTTGACTTTTGCTAGTCAGAAGGTTGCAAAAGAGGATCGGTTGACCTTGAGGCATGGCGACCATCGTATATGTGAGTCAGTTGCCAAGCATCCGAATTTTGATCACCTGACCATGGGGATGCAAAAAACAGTCACATCACTTTTTCACTGCTATGAACAATTGTTGTGGTTCACCGGCAGCCGGCAGAATCAGACAGAAGGGAAGAACAGGAACTCGTCTGGGAGTCTGGAGAGGACTCAGATGAGGGTCCTGCATCCTATGCAGAGATGAGGCCAGGACCATCTGCGAATGGGGTGCTGACTCTGGCGCCTCCAGAGTCTGGCAGCAGAGAGGCAGAGGAACAAGGGGAGCCTCTTCCCATGTGCGCGTGTGCGCAGAGCTGCCAGAAGGCGAGAGCAGCTGAAACAAAAGGGGCAACTTGGGAGTAAGGCTGGGAGGTGATTGCCCCTCTGCTAAAGTATAAAGGACAGGCAAAGGTAGAGAAACCTTTGCAGGAAGCAAAGTTGTTTGTTCTGTTCAGATTAATCCTTGAAGCTCTGTGTGGTCTTTGTACTTCAGTTGGTTTTTTTTTTTTAATTCATTTGGCACTTTAGCTGTTGGCAGCCATTCAAAGGAGATAAAGGTGGGTGCTTATCTCGAGGGACTGTTTGGGACTCATTACCAGCTGGGAGTGAACATAATTCCCAGCGTTGAAATAAAACAAGAGTTGTTTTAACTAAGTGTATGCTTAATTATGGTCTTGGGAAGCCTTGGTCAGAACAACCATCACGAAATGATTGTCGGTCAAGGACTACCTGTATATTTTAGCTCACACGTGTCGCTAAAACTCTTTATCCTTCCATATTCCTCACTTCTTCTTGGTTTCATTCATAACTTCTTTGAGGACACCACACATGGCGGTAAGATTGGAGAACGAAGTCTGGTGGGGTCACCACAGCTGGAACAGTTTAACCTGCAAGGAGGTGTCTCAATAAACTTTAGAAAGCCAAACCGAGGCTGGAACGCTGCTGGAGAAATTTATCTTTCAAGTCCCTGGCAGGGGCCATCTGGTTCAGGTCCTAGCTGGGAGAAAGACCCTGGAAATGTGGAGGCCAATTGGAAAGATGGTGAAGCAGAATGATGATGAAGCAGAATGATGATTAATGATGAAGCAGAACCACATGGGCGAGTCTGGGGCAGCTGACCCACACAGAGTTAAGAGCGAGAGGTTTTTATACCTTCTCTTGTACTTTGCACTTGAGCTTCCTGTTCCTGGGCAATAACATGTATTCTATTAGTTTAAGGCTCTTCAAATTTGGCACGTTTAAGATTTGTGGACTTCAACTCCCAGAATTCCTGAGCTAACATGACTGGAGGAGGAATTCTGGGAGTTGGAAGTCCACAAGTCTTAAACCTGTTAAGTTTGAAGACCCCTGTCTTAGCTGTTATCAGACTCCGATAGGGTCATGTAAAGGTCGTAGCTGGCTCTATAGGCAGAGTACAAATTCTAGGTGTTTGTCTGAGCTAAGTTTGGTTGAAGTTTGGACTGCTGATGCAATTCCTGTTGTGGCTGAGGGCTAATCCTATATTTGTTCAGACCTTGCTGCAGGGAATTTTTGCCTATGAATAAAGCTACCCAGATACTTGGTTTCTTCTTTCAATAAGCCTTTTATCTCTTAAGTGCTGACATCTGCTGAGGGCTATTAAGAAAATGGGGCCTGCTTTCTCCCTCTAAAAAAAAAACACATTTCTCATCCAGGGAAATATAATATTCTGCCTTTTTAAAATATTTCTCCAAATATTTCATTCCTCTTGGGGAGGGATGGGTGCTAACTTTTTACAAAATCATGTTTGGTTCTAACTCAGCTGGGTGCCAAAAGTTGGGTGGAAGTTAGTTGGGTGAAATTAGCAGAACATTAGCATCTTGGCAGTTACGTTTCCATGAGCTCCGAGGTTTCTACTCCATGCAGCCTGGAAATGTTTACTCCCTTAAGAGGATTCTTTGTTCTTGCTGCCAATTCCCATGTTTGCAGTGTTCTTACCTCCGTCTCTTAGGAGGCAAAGTGCTTTGGTTAGATCCTTAACATCCTTTTCCACCAGGGCCCACTTTTGAATAGCTATAGAGGTGAAAGTAGGCAGTTGAAACTCAAGAAAATTTAAAATATCAAAGCAGAAGGCAACGTGCCATTTTTATTTTTTTTCTTAAAACCACAACTTCTAAACGCATAGGTCATAATGATAATGACAAGCTCACAGGTCAGAATGACCTAGAAAGCTAAAGAAGGAAAGATATGAAGGCAATTCTGTCCCATCTTCAGCGATTTAAGTCTTTTTTTTTTTTTAAATGTTGATTTAGGGACCATCCTGCCTCATTTTCTTTGATTGAACTTAAGCTGCGGATGCTGCAGTAACTTACTGGGTAGTGATTTACTAAACCCTGGGTTTTGAATTCGCTTCTCACATGAAATCAATGCTGACAGCAATGAATTTTCTATAGTTGCACTTTGTAACTAACAAAAATGCCAATGTGTAAACTGCACATAAGTGGTTTGGGTTACAACTGCCTCCTTATTTGCAGAATTGGTCAACAGCAAACAGTAATTGTCAAAATACTAGCAAGCACAAGATTGCCTGCCCTTTTCCCAGGTATTGCAAATAATTTTCACAATTCATGTTCTATTTTGGTCACAACAATCTCACTCAAGCCTTTGCTCACTTTACTTTTAAAAAATTCCTTATCGCAGGGAAGGAACAATATTTCTGTGGGTGGAGTTGAACTTTGTAGCGTTTCTAACTTTCTAAAACAAAAGCGCCAAAAAACCCACCCACCCCCCTTAGATTTGACTGTCCTATATTTCTGTCATGTTGAAAGAAAAAGACACAACTCAAGAATCTTTATTCATGCTAACAGAATTAGAGAACAAAAGTTTCATTTCCACGTGTTATTCCTGCAATCTTTCAATCTGTCATTAAAGGCACCAGGAAACCTTTTCCTATAAATTACTGGTCAGCTACACATTAAAATTAGGTGTCTTGCTTGAATTAAGTGGTGATCCATCTAATAATACCACCTGTTCTTAAAACAACCAGAGTTTGAAGATATGTCCTGAGATATTGGAAGGTGTAATGTTGTATTGATTCCTCTCAGCTATTAAAAAATATATGAAGCAACTGATACGTTTTCTATAAATTTGTTGAACTTTTTTCTCAGTTCTCTAAACTCATTGTCCTACAGCTCCTTGGAGAACATCTCAAGGTGTTATCCTCCAACTCACCCTTACTACTACCGGGAGCCTGAAAGAAAAACCCCAGGAGAGTATTTGCATCTTTCCAGCAACATCCTCAGGTATATGCAAACTACTGCCAAGAGCAGAGAACTGTTTGAATTAATCTTGGCAAAAACAAGCAAGAGAGTATCAAGCTTTTCTCTACCCTGAAAGCCAATTAATTTTCAGGTACAGGTTGTCAACTCTTTTGCCAGACAAATGTAAAAACAGCTATGATTTCTCTTGTTGTATTTTGGAGGTTTTTTAAAAGTAAGTTTTAGTGCTGCTCTTCTGTGTAAAAAAAACCCCAGCAGTTTCTGTATTAGTTTGAAAAGGTAAGGAGAATCAGTTTGGTCTAGGGATTAAGGCACCAGGAGACTGGGAGTTCAAGTCCTGCCGTAACTTTGGGCCAATCACAAGACCAGTTCTAGTCCCACCTTAGGCAGGAAATCTGGCTGGGGGGCTTTGGACCAATCACTCTTTTCAGCCTGGCCCACCTCATAGGGGCGTTACGAGGAAAATAGGAAGGCGAATTGGATGTGTTCACCACTTTGAACTTTTGTTATAAAAACAAAAACAACTGATGTGATAGTGTGTGTTATTTATTTATATCCCACCTTTGTTATTTTTGTAATTCAAGCCAATGAATATAACTTAATATTCCTTCTTCCTCCTATTTTCCACACAAGAACCTGGTGAGATGGGTTGGACTGTGGGACAGAGAAATTGTCCCAGTCACCCATCCAGCTTTCTTGGCTAAGGTGGGACTAGAATTCAGTGCCTCCTGGTTTTCCTAGGCCAGCCCTTCAACCACAAATAAATTGTTCCATGGTCCCTTAATCCTTCACAACATCAGGTCATCACAGGTAATTCAGACATGGTGTTATCTCTTTTCTCAGCAAAATACCATATTTTTTTTCAAGGCAGAACTAGAATTCAATCTCCTGGTTTCTAGGCCAGCACCTTAACCAAATTGTTTTCTGGTCCATTAATCCTTCACAACATCCAATCATAGAAGGCAATTTTGACTGCTGTTATATTTCTCCTCAGCAAAATACCGTTACGTACATATTCTCGTTTTTAGAATTTGATGTTTTATCCTAAAATGTAACAAGATCTTATACGGTATTTGTTACTATCTTCCCTTTTTTCTTCTTCTCGCAAAAATCTGTTAAGGAGCAAATGATGAAATAATCCTACAAAGCTTTTGATAGCACTGGAAGCTGATTATTATTTTTTTAACACTCCATGTCTTTTTAGCAGAAAACCAAAGCTAGCAGTATTTCTCACAAAACAATTGCAATTCCATGCTTGTAGCACGTCTCCTCAGTTTGAAGAACTGCAATCCAGCATTTATTTGTGTGCATCTCATAAAAATCAATCATAAATTGACCTCTGACCGCAGAAGCCAAGTAGAAAACTAAATAATATTTCTCCCCCTGGTCACAATAGATCATAGCAAGGACATTATCCAGCTTCCTGATTCAATGGCACACTGCAATTGGATAATTTATTTTTCCCAGGAAGCAGGAATCAAACAGCTGCTCCCAGGGTACGAGTACCAGTATTATATCTTCTAGATTTAGGTCAATAAATATATTGAATATGATTGATGTGCAGAATTAGCATTAATTTATCTTTATTCCACTCTACCCTGTCCCGAGGAAAAATATCTGGTCTTCTGTAAATTTTCTACAGAAGAAGAGCTATCCATTGGCTTTAAAAAGGTGCAAATATAACATTTAATGTCACAGTTGGAAGACACAGAATTCCTGGCTGCAGTCACACCTGAGCAAAACAAATTATGTATGTATCCAAACTACAATTGGAAAAGAAAAAAAAAGTGCTTTTGGAATTGGGTTAAAAATTACCAATATTGCTATAATTACCAAAGTCGTAGTTAAGATTTACAAAGAAATACTTTTAATTTCAGCTGGTTCTGTCCTCTATCCCTGCAAATTGCCTTTTTTTTCCCCCTCTTTTGAAGTGTGTGGTTTGGGAATAGCAACTAAACTGTTGAAGAAGCAGGATAAATTTAGCAAAAAGGAGAAGAAGAAGAAGAAGAAAAACTTATGGGACTGTTCAAATGTCTCAAAGGAAGCTCCATGCAAGATAATCAAGAGCGCAGTAATTATTCTCAGCAGCTGGTTTAGGGTACAGGAAGACCAAGGGTGAGTTTTGTTCTCCTATATTTCTAAACAGTAGGAACAGTTGTAGAGTGGAACCAAAGTCCCAGAGAGACAACTGGGTTTTTCACAGGACTAAAAGCCAGATGAGGTAGCGATCAAGACACTGGCCAAAAAATGCAGGATTTTGAGATCTACTCCTGGCTTTAGGCAGGAAGATATCTGGGTGACCTTGGGCCAGTCTTTCTTTCTCAGCCCTTGGAAGGAGGCAATGGCAAACCACAGCAGAAATCTAGTTTCCATTTTCTGAAAAAAAAATTGTTTCTGGAGTCAACATGAAGTTGAAGGCACACACATACAAATTACTGGACAATCATCTCTTGGAGACACAACTCTCATAGACTCATTGAAGACAAAAGTAGAACTAAGGAGAAATTTGCTAACAGTGAGAACAATTCATCAGTGGAAGGACTTCCCTCCAGAAGTTGTGGATGCTCCATTACTGGAGGTTTTTAAGAAGAAATTGGGCAAGCATTTGTCTGAAATGGTATAGGCTCTCCTGCTTGAGCAAGGGGTTAGACTAGAAGACCTCCAAGGTCCCTTCCAACACTGATGTTCCATGCTCTAAGTCCCTTCTGACTATAGAATCCGGTAATTTTGGGTGATCCTAAACACGTGTGATTTGTGAAGTCCTGCACCAGTTCTCTGATGTTACATGCTGACCATTTTCCCACTGCACAAAAAGCTCATTAAGATGAACGGCTCAGATTTTCAGGAGGGAGAAAAAAAACAAGCTGTGATAAATTAAGCAAACAGGAGCCGCCTGCATTTCTGAGAAGCGATCCTGACAACGTCTGGTAAACCATTTGGTGCTGCAAATCAGAGGAGGAGGTTTGCACATCACATGGAGCCACAAGTTTGTTTAGTGACAAGCAAAACAATGAGCATCTTTTCCTGAGGAGAAATCGCAAGTTATATCTCAAAATGGCAGTTAAAACTCAATTTAGCACATATACATAACTTTTGAAGGAGAGCTCGGATTTGAAAACTAAGGTCATTTTCTTGTTCTACAGATTGGGAAACATTGTACAACCGCATGGTTTTCGGCTCCGAGCTTTCCCTGAGGAGAAATCGCAAGTTATATCTCAAAATGGCAGCTAAAACTTCTGGGGAGAGTATGGGAGGAAGCCATCGGTCAGCTGAACTTGGAAAAAGGCATTTTTTTTTTTTTATTCCAGTCAAAGTCAAATTCCCAGGTTTACATCACTAACCGTGGCTTAACCAGGAACAGACCACAAGGCATGCTTGTTTGTAAACACGGTTAATAGTTCAGCCGTATTGTCTTCCTCTGTGTAACCAAGTCTTAATTTCTCTCGGACGCCATATAAAGCGTTCCTGGTACCCACATCTTGCAGGGGTTAGTAAAGGTTAAATCAAACATGTGCAAAAAGCATTTCAAATTAACGCTCAGCATGACCAATCCGTTTAATGCGGCTCGAACGTTGCGTTTAGGACACGACAAACTCTACTTAACATTACAGACACTGTAATGTTAGCCAGATTCAGTTTAAAAAAGGCTGGTTATTACAACAATTATCGCCGCTTTGGTTTTGCATCGCCTCTTTCGAAGGACCGAGCTGCGTTTTCTATCCCTTGTAAAAGCAGAACCCAAATTTGCATTTCTTTGGCAGAAGTCGATTTGCGGCAGGAATGCAATTTTAAATATTGTTGCTGATGAAACGCTCTCTATCCCCGTTTTTAAAATAGGTTTTGCAAAACCAAAAACCCTGGTTGAATCTGGCTTTTGACTGACTTCATGGAAGGCAAGAATCCTCCTCAGATCACAGCTTCTATATCAACTTTTTTTCATGACCCCATAATCCCTTACAGGATGGAATCTGGGCAACTGAACTGAGCCAAGTGTTTACTGGCCGGATGCTCTTCCTGTCACCAATGCTGAGTTTTGTTCAGCAGATATATTCTCACAGTGCCCAGAGAAAAGAAATATCTTCCTCTAACCTAGGATCAAACTCACAGCTTCTATATCAACATGGTATGCTTTATTGGAAGTTGACAAGTGCAATCATTAAATATACTGGTATTTTTACCATTTTCCTCCCAATTCATCGCCCAGAACATGCACAAGAACATATGCATCTTATTACACAGATCGTATACCTGCCTCCAAAATGTGAGGAATTATTATTTTTTATGATTTTTGCTTTGGTGAATTCATCCCTGCCCTTCCCCCACCCACATCAACCGGGAACTGCAAAGGACAAAGAGTTTTGACTTCAATATATCTTCATTTTCCAAGGCAACTGACAATAAGCAGCACCAGCCAATTCCCGAAGAGCTGTATAGGTGCAAAATCGAATCCACGTAGCGTCAAAAAATAAAATAAAATAAAAAACTTCTTTAAAAAAAAAAACAACGGGGAAAAAAAATCGCTATCCAAACTGGTTCAGTTCATACTTTTTAAATTCACTCTGTACAACTGAATGGAGTAGTTACAGTTCCTATTTTACAAAGTAATTATACACTAAATACACAAATATACATTAAGCAGACAAACCTTCATCAGACCATCCTATATCACAGCATTTTTTTTTAATATCTACCGGTTCCTTCCCTAGTAATATTTTAATTTTTTTATTTTCTCCTGCACCTTCCTTGGCTATAGAAAATGAGTGCACATCTTTTAAAAAAAAAAAAATATTAAAGACTGCAGGCACCAAAAAGCTCCTTCCCTCCTCCTTTTTTTATTTTTTTAAAACTGTCCCTCAGTTTCCCCAAAGTTCTTTCTTCCCCTGTCTTATTTATTCCCTTGGGCTTCCCAATGGAGAGCTAGAGAAGAAGGGGGCTTCATTCCCACCAGCCAACCTTTTCGCATTGCCAGGCCCACAATGCTTTTTGCATTTGTCATTCACGGCGTGACACGGAAAATCGTTAAGGGGAAAAAAAAATAATGAAGCTTCAGGCACACCAAAAAAAACCTCCTACTTTTATGTGTGTGTGTGTGTGTGTGTGTGTGTTTTGCAGCCGCTGCAGAAGCTGCTCAAGTCACCCAGTGCATTTGTGCTAAATTCCCTGAAGGGGGGGGGGGAAGAGACCCTCCCTCCCACTCCCAACATTTAAAAAAAATAAACCTAAAAGAAAAACGTCAACCCTCTCCTGCTCTTCTTTCCTCCTCCCCCCTCCTTTGAACAGTTTTAATACTGGAAAGGAACCCCATGCTTTGCAAGCAGGGGGTTGTAATTGGGAGGGAGGGGGAAGAGAGCAAGAAAGAGTCTTGATTATTTGGGGAGGGGAGGATGGAGGAAGGGACAGCATGCAGAGACTGCTGGGATTCCTGCAGTCCAGCCTCAGCGGAATCCAAGAGTGCCAAAGTCTCCGCGAGAGAAGTTGGGACTGGGCTGGATCTAAGCCGGCGGTCCGGAGTTTTGCGGGGCGGCCTGGGAAGGTGGCAGGGCCGCCCCCTGCGCTTGCGAAGACGCAGCCGGGGAATTGCTCGTCTGGAGCTGCACCTGGAACTGGGCCAGCTGCTCTGGGCTGGCCAAGGTTTTCAACAGGTTGTTCTCTTGCTCCAGCTGGTTGTTCTTCTCGACAAGCTCTTTGATCTGCTCTTTCAGGACCTCGACTTCCTCCCGCACGGCGTACATCAGGTGGCTCTTCACCAGATCCTGAAAGACAGAAGCATAAGCCAATGCACAACGTCCCCACCCACCCACTCCCTCCCTCCCTCCCTCCCTCCAAAAAGGTTGCACCGACGGCAGAGGCTTCTGCAACGGCCTGTCAAGACTGTGTGTGTGTGTGTGTGTCTCCCCCTCCAAAGAGTCCCTCTGCTGAATCTCGCCCTCCTTGTGTGGTTTTTACCCATCCCACACCTCTGTCTGCACAAAGGAGGGGCTCACCTGTGCTTTCTGAGCTTGGGGGGAGGGGACTTCCTTGAAGACGTTTCATGACCCAACTAGGGAACTTCATCAGTGCTAGAAGGGAGTGGGGTTTGTGGAAAGAGGAGGAGGACGACGACGATGACTGTGGGGTCCTCAGTGCTCTCTGAGCTCTGCATTTTTCTTGCAGACATTTCATGACCCAACTAGGGAACATCATCAGTGCACTGATGACAGGTTGGGTTAGGCACTGATGATAGTCATGAAACATCTGCAAGGAATGCAGATTCCCCCCCCCCCAGCTCAGAGAATACCAAGGACCCCCTTCGTTTCTACCCTGAGCTGCAAATAATATTCCCCCTTTTTGGGGTCGTACACAAAAAGCCACTTGAAGCAGCTTGCGAGAAATGGAAGCGCACAGAAAAACAGGCCAACTATAAAGGACCCAGATCCATCCTCATCCCTTTAATTTAGCCTAAAAAGCTCACTCTCATGCTAAACAAGCCTTCCTCTTGAACTCTTTTATTTTAAAACCTTTCCACTTGCAAAACTCAGGGCAACAACTGACTTGGTCAGAGAAAAGTGACTGCAACCCTTGGGGGGGGGGGGAGGAGAAGGATGGGCGCTGAGAATGTTCTTAGCGCATCCAACTGGACGCCCCAAACCTCTTTCCCATTTCAATGATTCCCAACCTGTTGAATGGGGGGTTTTGGCTTGCAAGACAACACAGCCCTTCAAGGCGGTTGGGTTTGGTTAATTCTAAATTTCCCTTCTGCTGCAGGTTTATGCAAAGCTGTGCTGACATGGACCCTCTGGGGTCTCTCCTGAGCTTGCTTGTTTTCCTGCATAGGTTTCAATCCCCTAAACTAGGTAATATCATCACCTTCTTTTTGTCCCAAGTAGGAAACAGAAGAAGGGATGCTGGATTGTGCAGAATTGGTGGGATGGAAGCAACGGGGTCGTTCCTCTTGGGGTCCTCCATGCCTACCCAGTTTCTTGAGAATTACATGCATTCTCAGAAAAAGAGCTCAAAACTGTCCAGCCAGAACAATGGCTGGCAGGAGGACAATAGCCTGGGCTGGAGTGTCTTTTTGGCCTGTTTCTCTAGGGCAAAGCAATCCGGCTCACCGGGAAGATGCAACATCATTATTATTATTATTATTATTATTATTATTATTATTATTATTATTATTATTATTATTATTATTATTATTTATTATT
>BLBF01000073.1:2043636-2075023 GCA_015471245.1 Laticauda colubrina | reverse complement strand
CCCCCCCCCCCGGGCAGGCTGCATTGCACGAACCGCTTTAAGCCTCTCCAAGGGCGCCCTCTGTTGACCGCTGGAGGAAAGGCCGAAGCAGCCTCGCCGCGCTTTCCCAGCCAGCCACTCCCAGGCTGGGCGTTGGGGGGGGGGCGTGGGGGGGGCTCTTTAGGGCAGAGAGAGATGCTTCGAGATGGGGCTACCTCTCCCCGACTGGAGACCACGAGGGCGCCTAAAATTTCCTCCCCTGGCTGAGCGAGGAGGTCCGGTCCCAGTTTGCAACCCTCCCTGCCACGGCTGCTAAGCGAGTTCCCCAAGCGGGATCCCATCAATGACATGCCAGTTGCCAAGCAACCAAATTCAGGGTGGGGGGGGGGGGAGACAGATAATGCTGCAAAAATAGTAAACGTGCAAATGGTCATAAGTCCCTTTCCCCCCCCCCCCGGTGTTTTGTTCCCTTAAATCTCCCCTCCCACCCCCCCCCCCCCCAATCATCCTATGATCCAAATTCAGATGCAACTGACTCATTTACGACGGTTATGTGACCTTCCAACAAGCCAACAGGGAAGCTTGATTCGCTTACTGACCATGTGACTAACTTAATAGCTGCCGTGGTTCACTTAGCAACCGCGGCAAGGGAGGTCGTAAAATTGGGACAAAACTCACTTCCCAACCTGTCTTCACTTAGCAATGGAAATTCTGGGGTGAATTATGCAGTTGTGAGTCTCATTTCTTTGCCCTTGCTCCAAAAACGTTTATTTTTTTCCCCACTCCCTTCAAAATGACAATGTCCGCTGGTCATCAGGTGTTTCCTAAGCTCAGGCCAGCTTTTTTTTGAAACAAATAAGCAAAAAGCAAACTTTCCCTAAGAAAAAGTGCCTTTCAAATATTGAGGGTTGATAAATGCAGTGCTACAGTTTGAAACTGTTTCCTTAGGTTCCTCTTGGTTGAATGCCAGGATCATTTCAAAACATTAATATTAAGA
This sequence comes from Laticauda colubrina, assembly GCA_015471245.1. Classification (NCBI taxonomy): domain Eukaryota; kingdom Metazoa; phylum Chordata; class Lepidosauria; order Squamata; family Elapidae; genus Laticauda; species Laticauda colubrina. The sequence continues at coordinate 2,074,047 of BLBF01000073.1, read as the reverse complement.
ATTTAAGGTCCCCCAGACAGGAAAGAAAAAAATCTCTAGTTTTGGACGGTGAAAAATCTCAACATGGAATTGTAAAGACACGAAATTCTCAGCAGCAAAACACACACCGATTCTTGCCACGAGTGGTTTTTTTGCATGGTTTGTTTTTGTTTTTTAGCTGCGTAGCTATGACACAGTTCTGTGTTAGAAAACACACAAGAAAACAACTTTGCTGTCACTTCCCCTTTTCCCTGCAGAAACTGACCCAACTACATATTTTTCCACTTCACAATAGAAACAGATTGTTTTGTGTTCCTTGCCACAATGACTGCAAAAGGTCACCCAGTTCTTTCAACAGTTTTTTTCCCCACGTTTCATGTCTTGAAGAATTCAGAAAGGGAAAAAGAGGAAGCAGCAATTTTTTTCACTGCTTTTTCAGCGTTCAGTGCCACAAATGTTCAGCCATCTGAACGCACAATTCTTCTGCTTGTTATTTCAACTCCAGAGCTTTAAAAGCGCATTAGCTGCCCTGCCTGGGGTGGGGGATGGGAATCTTATCCTTTCCAAGAGATTAAATTATGCCAAGTTTGCAAAGAGATCAAATTATGGGGCGTGAATGTCAACCCACCACATATCTGGCTGATGCCCGTTTTAGAGGAAAGAGCGAAAAAGTTAATGGCCAAGGGCTTAGAACGTGGGCTTTTTTAAGTTTTAAATTGTTTTAAATGCATTTCAGGTATAATATCATCAGCTTCAACATCATTCAGAAGAGAACGGCAATGAAATATTTGGAACCTGGTTGAAGGGGGCTGTTCACAAGAGGCTATCTGAAAAACATTTTGTCTGTCTGTCTATCTCTCCATCCACCTACCTATCTACTCAGCCATCCACCTCTCCACCTATCTATCTATCTATCTATCTATCTATCTATCTATCTATCTATCTATCTATCTATCTATCTATCTATCTATCCACTTTATCTCCATTTGTCTATCATCTATCCTTTATCATCTCTATTTGTCTATCTATCCATTATCTGTCTTCTCTCTATATTATCAAATATTTATCCATCCATTCTCTATCATCTCTCTATATATCATCTATTTATCTATCTATCCATCCATCATCTATCATCTCTATATATATCTATATCAAGCAGCTGCTGATCTGCTGCACCCCTATAACTGTCTGGTTTGGTTCTGCAACCCAACAGGACAGACACGGACTCCAGAGGGTAATTAGGACTGCAGAAAAAACAATGGCTACCATGGAGGATCTGTATCCTGCACGAATCAAAAAGAGGCCTGTGAAAATATCTACAGACCCATCACACCCTGGACATAAACTGTGTCAACTCCTTCCCTCAAAACGACGCTATAGAGCCCTGCACACCAGAACAACCAGACACAAGGACAGTTTTTTCCCTGAACGCCATCCCTCTGCTAAACAACTAATTCCCTCAACCCTGTTCAACTATTTACAAAGTCTGCACTACTATTACTATTAATCTTCTCATCATTCCTTATCACCCATCCCCTCCCACTTGTGACTATGTGACTGTAACTTTGCTGTTCTGTATCCTTACGATTAATATTGACTGTTTCCTAGTATGATTTGATTGCTTCTTGTACCCTATGACTATCATGAAGTGTTGTACCAGATGGTTCTTGACTCTTGGTGAATGTCTCTTTTCTTTTATGGACACTGAGAGCATTTGCACCAAGACAAATTCCTTGTGTGTCCAACCATAATTGGCCAATAAAGAATTCTATTCTATTCTGTCTACCTTTGGTATCTATCTACCTACCTACCTACTAAATTTATTCACCGCCTATCTTGTGTTAAAACATGGATTATTAGTTCAATTGTCCGTCAACACTTCTAGTCTCTGACTCAATTTTAGGTACAAGTCTCTTCAAAATATCACATTTTTTAACACTTTCCAATCTAACCTAGTATTTCCTAGCAGTCTTTTAACCAGATCTTACCAGGATTAGCTTTAGAAGATTGGCAAGTTTAGCCAGGGGCTGCCATTTAGAGAAAGTTAATAAATGGTTTATATTTTATATTTTTGCCCAACAGGGCCATCATTATCCGTTTATGGTGAGCTTATTTGATTGATTTCCACTCCTGTGTTACCAAAGGAGTAACTGAAAACCATGGCTTCCAAAAGGATTATTCTAAAGCTACAGGTAGCCCTCAATTTAACAATCACTCATTTAGCCAGGGGCTTAATTCCTTAAAAGGAGGTGTTATAAAATCACAACCCTGGCAGAGTAAGACCAAGACAATCAGGCATTATTCTGAATGTGGCTTAATTAACTTCCACGCGTCCAACATCTAAAGCAAGGACGTCCAACCTTGGCAACTTCTAAGACTTGTGGACTCCAAGAATTCCCCAGCCAGAATGAGCCTCGCTCATGAAATACTCAGTCCTGTAAGTTTCAAGAAAAATGCCTCTTTTAAAAGTGGAAATAAAGATTGATTATTGATCCTAATCAAGACTCGTTTTAACTGAGAGCCAGTTAGGTGTAGTGGTGCTGTCCTGGAAACCAGGAGGCTGCGAGTTCTAGTCCTGCCTTAGGCATGGGGGTAAAAACAAAAAACCCAGCTGGGTGATTCTGGGCCAAAACTTGTCTTCAGAGCAACCCACCTCACTGTTGTCATGTGGAAAATAGGAGGAAGAAGGAGCATTAGGTATGTTCACCGCTTTGAGTTACTTACAAAGGTGGAATAAAAATATAATAATAAATTCTCGCCTTTGTTAAAAGAGTAGAATTGCCTTTCTTATTTTTTCCTAAACTCATAACCCTGGTCCTAACAAACTTAAAGCATCTTCTAAAATCATCCAACCTTCACTAACAGCAAGGGTGGCTTCTAGGTTTCTATTAAAGTTAGATGATGTATGAAGTTCAGCAAGCGCCCTGTGGGAAAAGGGATTCCCCCTCTTACTTCCAACATCTAATTACTTCCACTTCTCAAGGAGTTATGGGGATGGACTTTAATTCCTATATATCCCCTGGACACTAACCCTAACTATTCAGAGGCGCTAGATCAAAAATCTCCCCAACCATGGCAATTTTAAGACTTGTGGACTTCAATTCCCAGAATTCCTCATAGCTGGCTGAGGAATTCTGGGAGTTGAAGTCCATAAATCTTAAAAGTTGCCAAGTTTGGAGAATCCTGAACTAGAGACCAACAATTCGCCAGCTTTGCTGTTGCAAAGGCATTGTTCAGACAAGCATCCAACTGCCCCTCAAGTATGTTTTTCACTCAAGAAAACCAAGATTGAACAAAACAGATTAAAAAACAACAACTCCAGTGCTAAATAAATTTCATTTAGCATTAGGGTTTTAATACACTTAAGTAATCTGAGGCAGAACTCTTTAAACCTATGGGATTTTTGTTTTTTGACAAATATATGAACACAAGGAAGAAAGTTGCATGCATATTTTGTTGATTTAGAATGTCAAAAGTTAATAGGCTTGAATAATGGGACTGCTTTTCGTGACTATTGACTTGAAGGATAGTTCCTAAATATAGTAAGAGGGAATGAATGGATGTTGAAGGAAATAAAATAATGTTTAGCAAATGGCCCAAATGCCGAGCAGACGATAAATCTCCCTTGATTTGTGGAATGCACTTATGGATAAATGAATACAGAATTTATATGTATAATGAAGCAGCATTAGAGGCTGTGTTGCTGGAGAATATTTATATGAAGTCCGTGCTATTTCATTGACAGAATGTAAACATTTAGGAATGAATGCTGTATACACAGTATGATGCAATCAATTAGAGATATAGATTTGAAAATTAATATCAAAGACCAATTTCTTACTTCATACCTCAGTCCCTTTGGCTTCCCATTTTTCTGCATTTTGCATAATGTGTATATCTTTAAATGGATTACAAACTCATACATATATCAGTTCCTTCATTTCTTTAGTCTGTTCTGACGTTCTATGCTTTTCTGTCAAGTTTTTCCATTCTTCCAGAATGATTTTTGGTAGTTGTCCCATCTTTCCACTGTCTTGAAACCTCTGCAACTCAACGTGGTTACATCAATGCTTCTCAAACAATTGTATTGCCCTACATTCCCACTTGGGCCTGTGCTTTCCTCTCTACAGACATCCCACATATTATGCTCAACAACACAGCACAGGTTGCAAAAGCGGCTGCATCAACAGCACTGATGTTACCTACTTGGGCAAAGAAACGTCTGCAAGAAAACAAGCAAGCTCAGAGAGCACCAAGGACCCCCCAGTCTTCCTTCTCCCCTCTTCCTCCTCTTTGCAAACCCTGCTCCCTTCTAGCACTGACGATGTTACCTTGTTGGTTAAAGAAACGTCTGCAAGAAAACAACCAAGCTCAGAGAATACCCATCACAGCTCCATTTGTCAAATATCAAGCAAACCACAGTGTATATTTTCTGAAAAACTGGTATAATGGCACAAACAATTCGGTCCTTAGCCACAGCCCTCCTCTTCCTGGGCAACCTCCACCGATTCCTTGCAAAACAAGGCTTAGTTGCATGCGTGGGCTGAACAGAAGCGACACCTGACAGCTTCTACTACCTTGGACAGTAACCTTTTAAACAAAGAGGCTGGATACATGTACGAGTCGATTGCACTACAGATCTCAGCTTTTCGAATACAAGGCAGTGAAGCCTCCGAAATTAATATACTTTCTCTGCTGCAGGAGTATATACTACAAGGATGAAGGCAATGCCTAAGCCAGCTTTCTCCAGACAAACAAACTTCTACTGTTTTGGCTGGAGCAGGAGTAACAATTCAGCCAATGACACAGTACAGCACAAATCCATGATTAACTGACCGAGATCCACTCCCTTTTCCAGGACTTAAAGGAGGGAAGATAGAGGAAAAATAGAGACATGAATTGAAGGAATCACCTACGGGTAGTCCTTGACTTACTAAAACATTTGTTTAGTGACTGAAGTTACTATGGCAGTGAAAAAAGTGACTTATAGCTGTTTTTCACACAACAGTCGCAGTTGTATCAAAATTCAGAGGCTTGGCAACTGGCATGTACTTATGACCATTGCTGTGCCCCTGGGTCAACAACCGTGTTGCTAACAACTGCGGGGATTCACTTAACGACGGTGGCAAGGAAGGCCATGAAACGGGGCAAGACTTGCTTAACCTTGCTTAGCAATGGAAATTTTGGGCTGAATTGCAGTCATTAAGTTAAGGACTGCCTGTACAGGCAAGTCAAGGAGATGCTCCCGAATCTAAAATGATAAAAAGATTTCACAAAATGTCAAAAAAACCAACAACAACCTTTCAATCTCACATAATTTGGCAATCCAGATACCCTTAAAACCGCCAGGGCTACGTCAATTTCACAAGAGTTTGTTGCAGTAAGAGAGACTGAGACAGAAAATGTATATAACTCTGCCGTGGGCAATTACTCCGACAATAAGGGAGAAATAATTGAATTTTAATTCTCACCACGGCAATAAAAATTCCATTGGCAAATAATACATCAGAGAAAGCTTGGCTCTGGATTCTTGATCTGTCCAGATTCATTTTGAAAACAAATCGGATAGGCAAGATTTAAGAAGGCACCCTGTAGGTATACAAATCATTTTACTTTATTGTGTCTTATTTCGCTCACATCAAGAAAGCCATCCTTCCAACGAGGCACCGAGAAAGCAGCCCACAAAGTAGATCTAACCTCTAAAAGCAAACTGCAAAAATACAATGTTCAACCTACTCCATAATCACCTCTTAAGGTGTTGCTCCAGATCCCAAAACATGTTCACCTTTGTTTTACAAAAAGCTTCTCTCCAGAGGCCTTCTACTCATCATCTTTAAATGCCATGTCTATTCTGACACAAGGCAAAGGCACAAGGATTAGCAGGGATGCTACTAATTTGCTTTTGCTTAATATAATTCAGCACTTCCAGGGATCTTAGATGGAGGAGTAGATCCAGCAGCGTAACAGGGGCTGGTTATGCTCAACAGAAGAACAGGAAGGGAAAAAAAGCAATTGGTGACATCAGAGGGGCTGAAATCAATGTTGCTGTTACATAAATCATTAAAAAGAGATTATAATCTCTTTGGCCAGGAGTTCTGAGTATCTTTTTGAATTACTCATTTGTTTCTCTGAAGCTTAACCAGGTCCGTCTCCGCTTTTCTCAGCTTCCCCTAAAATCTCGGCCAAGAGGACGTTGTAACCCCACCTGGGCAAAAGCTGCAGCCATAAATTGAGGACTACCTGTACACAAAAGCTGGCTGGCACAGATTTGAGCGAGGTGCCTGTCAACCATTTTGATTTTTCCTTCTTTTTATTTCAGAGAAAACTTTTCAGTGGGCAAATGTCTTCATTAAGACCCGGGATGGGAAGGCAGTTTTTCCTTGTTTTATCTCGCAACGATCCAGATGTTCAATCTGCAATCCAGACAGACGTCTTCCAAGATTTGAGGGGTTCCCAGAAAAAAAGATGGGGGGTGTCAGCTTACTTTCCAGAGCCACAGAAGGCAGGGCCAGAAGCAATGGAGGGAAAGTCATCAAGGAGAGAAGTGACTGAGAACTAAGGAGGAATTTCCTGCCAGGGAGGCCAATTAACCAGTGGAACAACTGGCCTCCAGAAGATGTGAATGTCCCAAAACTGGAAGCTTTTAAGAAGAAACTGGACAGCCACCTGTCTGAAATGGTATAGGGTCTCCTGCTTGAGCAGAAGGTGGACTGGGACAGTGGCTGGGGACCACTGATGGTTCGTAAGAAAACTGTGGTGGTCCGCAGAGCAATTAATCCAGGCTGCGGGGGGACACAAGGCTGCACCACCCACAAGGCCTGTGGGAACACAAGGCTTGCGTTGCTTGCATTGCGAACAACATGAGGGACTGAGAGGAGGGGGAAAGGCGGAGGGGAACTTGCCCACGCACCCCACGCGCCTGGCCTGGCCACCAGGCTGCTTCTTTCCGCTTCTTCCTTCTTCTGCTTTTGCTGCAGGGAAAGCAGCCAAAGTCTCTCTTTCTCTCCCCCAAACTCCACCAGAAATGAATCTTTGGGACCCCGCAAGGCCTCCCGCTGCAAGAGGCTCACACTCATTTCTGGCGGAGTTTGGGGGAGAGAAAGAGAGACTTCTGCTGATTTCCTTGCATGAAGTCAACAGTCTCTCCTCTTACTCTCTCCTTCCCCACCCGAGAACAGAGCTGGAGACGGTATCCTGCGATCCCAAATAAAGAACAATAGGTTGGTAGGGAAACAGGGTGGGGGATTTCCCTGCAGACTTTTTTGGGGGGGTTTCCCAGGGTCTCTGGTCCGCAGGATTTAAAATTATGAGTTTGGTGGACCCTGAGGTCCAAAAGGTTCGCGACTCCTGAACTAGAAGATCTCAAAAGATCCTTTCCAACTTTATTGTTATGTTTTGTTATTCAAAATTTGGAAAAGGCAGAGTGGAAAACTTAAAGTAGAGGTGAATTTTCCTTCAAGTGAAGTTTGATTCCTGGATCAAGACACATGCAATGGCTGTTGGATTTTTGGGGGGTGAGAGTGGAGGGTAGGATTGGGATAAGAGGGGTCTGGTTTTCCTACTGCCTTCTTCTCAGATGTATTTCCAACTCCTTAGGATGAGTGAAAGATACCCAGATCTTCTGGTGCTCAATTATTCAAGGTCCAACCATGCTTAAGTTTTTCAAGACTAGCAAAAGTCTGCCAAGTGCAGTAATGGAAAAGGGGGAAAATACTAATTTTTGCAATACAGGTAGTCCTTGACTTACAACAGTTCCCTTAGTGACTGTTCAAAGTTACAATGTCATTGAAAAAAATGATTTATGATGGTTTTTCACTTTTAATGATCACTGCAGCCCCACAACCACCTGGTTATATGATCAAAATTCAGAGTCTTGACTAAATCTGTGTGGCTTTACTGCAGATATTCAAAAAATGAAAAGATTCATTCCTAACTTGAATTTTATGCCAGCTCAAGAAACAAAAAAAGGTTCTAATTAATAAAATGACAAGCTTAACCCAAAGGCCAGTCAAGAGCCTCTAGAAGATGGTTTTTCTGTAAGAGATCAGCCACACACACTGTCTTAAATCTCATTCAGTGGCTGCGCTCGGAAAATGTGGGTCGAGGGTTAAGCCGCTTTAAAAATAATTAAAAGGCCATATGCATTTCCTCATGTGCTGGAAAGACAGCAGCAGCTCAATTAATGGACAGAAAAACTGCCACTTTTCATGGGGCTTACAGGTTTTCTGCAAGCTAACACTCCATCGCCATGGATTACGGCCAATGGTGAAGAAAACCATCTTCGGATGTATTTTTTGGAAGCTGCAAATCTTCCCCAGGGCAATTTCTCTTTCTTTCTTTTTTTTTCCCCTTCCATTTCTTAAAAGAGACCTTTACGAGATCGGAGCAGACTATGGCAAGCAGCAGGGGGGTGATGCAAAGAGGGGAAATTCACAAAACAAAACAACAGTCTGGGTGTTGCATGCCTGGAGTTTGTCAACATGACTGTGGGAAAGGGAAGTTGTGAGGCAGCTGCATTTGTCACCAGGCATGTGGGAGCTTCATCACTTGAGACTTTCAGGAAGAGGCTGGACTGCCATCTGTCAGAAATGGTGTAAGGTCTCCTGCTTGGGAGGAAGGGGGTTGGACTAGATGACCTACAAGATCTCCTCCAACTCTGATGATCTGTTCTCATGTTTGTGTCAAAACCCCACACCACACAGTTTTCTTCACCTCGGAGCCGTTCAAAATGAACTCAAGCCTTCCTTTCTATCGCAAATAGGTGTTATCTGCTCGTTACTAGCTGTCAATCAAGTACCAACAATACCGCATTCCAGGAACTACCAACCCAGACCAACAATCAAAAGAACATTCCCACCAACATTGACAGGGCAAAATGCTAGGATAGAAACAGAGAGCAAACCCTGCTGCCCTTATGGCACTGATGGCGTTACCGAGTCTGGTCATGAAACGTCTCCAAGCAAACATCCAAGCTCAGAGAGCAACCAGGACTTCAGTTATTCTCCTCCTCCTCCTCCTCCACTCCCTCTAGCACTGATGATGTTAGCTAGTTTGAATCATGAAACATCTGCAAGAAAACAACAAAGCACAGAAAACACCAAGGACCCCACAGTTCTCCTCCTCCTCTCCACAAACCCCATTCCCTTCTAGCACTGATGATGTTCCCCAGTTGGGTCATGAAACAGCTGCAAGAAAACAACCAAGCTCAGGGAGCACCCAGGACCCCACTGTCCAACCCTGAGCTACAAACATTCTTGTAAACAAATAAATAAATAGAAAAATATTATCAATAAAATAAATAGCCCCATCGATCACTATCCTGCTGTCTCTTGCAAATGGAAAGCATGCTGAAAATCACCTCATCATATTTGAAGTTCAAGGGAGGTTTTAAACCAAAGGTGTCAAACTCAAGTCCTGGGCCGCTTAAATCCGGCGCGCATGGCTGGCCTGGAAATACCAAAGGACCAGCCTGTGGTATCTCCAGCCCCCCCCCCCCCAGGTCATAAGTCAACACTAATACACGTTAGTCCTTGACTTATGACCGCCTGTTTAGCGAGTGTTCCAAGTTACAACAGTACTGGAAAAAAGCGCATTGTGCTTAAAACTGTCACAAAATCCTTGCGGGCACACGGTTATAATTTGGTTGATTGGCAACCGTCAAAAGAGTTTACTCCCAATGTCACAGCATCCCCATTTAGCAAAATCATTGGGGAAACTGGCAGGGAAGGGTTGCCATCACATCTTACTTAATGACCACGATGGTTCACTTAACAATCCTGGCAAATAGGGTCATAAAAACCAGTGATTCGCTTAAGGACCACACCGCTTCATGATAAATATTATGGTCCTTAGTGGTCATATGTAAAAAGACTGTTAATTTTCTATTTATTTCCCATAACTTTTGCCAATTGTCCAATTCAATATTATCACCAAAATTTGGAGTCCATTTTATCATTACTTCTTTGACTTGCTCCTCCTCCATTTTATATTCTGGTCGAAAGCTGTATATTCTCTTGATTGTTTTCCTTCTGTTCCGAATAGTATCTTATCCAATGCCATCAATCCTCTCTGTATGTCCCATTCTTTCTTGTCTTTCTTGTATCTTGATTGGATTTGTAGGTATGCCCACAATTAGAGTTGTATCCTGAATGTCAACTAAAAAGATACTCCTCTGGTCTTTTTAGCTGCCAGAAAAAGAGAGTGGGGGAAAACAAGGCATTCTTGAAATGCCGAGATATCAACTCAGCAGCCCAAAGTTGTCTGAGCATAAGGTTATTGGAGAGCATGATGGATGACTCTTGGAGACTGATGTGTCCTATTGGAGAAGTCACATCCAGGGGTTGGGGGGAAGACCAGGGTCAAGGGGGAAATGTATGATGTGATTTAGTACCGGCTGCACCCAGCCACGCACCAACATGGCAATTTCTAACAAACCAATTTACTTTTTCTGAGATGTGGCTAGAGACTTTTGCTTTGAATGAGAGGGTTTTATTGGAGTCCTGACACTTCTTTTGTGTCTGGATTTTAGATCCCCTTTTCCATCTAGTAGATCTTTATAAGCAACAACTTTCCCCAGATTCATGAAATTTGGATGCACTGAAAGATGGCCAAGAAAATCGCACTGTGTTCAATTATTTTTCATGTTTATTCAATAAAATTTATTTAATTTTTTTTTTTAAAAAGACTACCTTTAATCAGGTTAATCAAACACTTCACAGAATATCCTTTGAATAATTCTGGGACATTGTGGATACAGAGAAAGCTTTTTCTGATAATGCAGGATTGGATTTGCAGTCATTAGTCAAGCTTAGAAGAGATTTACTGTCATCTGAGTATGTAACTTCCCTCCCTTGCACAGCATTAGTCCAATGTGTCTTACTCAATTTAGAAGATGCTCAAGAGTTGCTTGAAGAACACACAACAAACTTACTCATCCTCCTTCCCTCCCAAGGTGAGGTTTTGTTTAAAGAAGCTTGGCTTCCGCAGATACGACACATTTTCTTAACACAACATGCAAATCCTTCTCCTGGGAGGTATATTTCATTTCTCAACCTGAGCTGTTCTTTTAAGTCTGTGATTCTAGTCGACTCTACTCTGAGTGCCCCAAAATCTCTTTTGGGATTCAGGTGTCTCCACTGGTCGGCCAATATTTTGTTTTGGAGACCCACATGATGTAGACTTTCCATTTTTGAGGACTTAATTTCCCACGCACCAAATTACCACTTGCTCTTCTGTGAACGCACCAAAGATTCTTGCAGAGTCTTAAAAGCCTCCCCTCCCCCCATTTATTACCACACAAGCTTTAACAGTTCACCCATCATTACTATGGAGATACACTGTTGGAAAACATCTGTAAAGGACAGTAATCCTGAAAGAGCAAAATACAAATTTATTCCTTCATTCATTCCATTTGGAGGTCACCCAACTTTAACTAACTCTGGGCAGTTCACAACAATAAATAACATAAAAGCAGCAGAATGCAAAAATAAAAGGCCAAGACAAGAATAAAAATAGCCACAAATTGTGGGAACACCCATAATTTTGATTTTCCACACCAGAGCAGGAGACACTCTGGCTATTAAAAACAAAAATTTAGTAGGGTCAGGCTTGGACTCCACTTGAAATAAGAGACCACACAGGAATTCAAACTGCACAAACTGCACCAGGAAGTCCAAAAAAAATTCTAAGAATTGGAGGAGCAAACTAGCTGCCAAAAACACTTACTTAGTTGTGAATCAAATTTGTAAGACCACCCATCTGTGGCACAAATGTGCCAAAAAAGTCACACTAATGATTTATTTTTCCTTTTTCCTGCAAAGCATGCAAACTGGAACTAAAAAACTTTGGAGCAAAATATTATTGGACATACCGTACTGTATTCTTGCAAATAATGTCATTCTGGTTGGAGTGGGGGGGAATGCCATTTTTCAAAGAAAGAACTGTCATGGTACAGATACAGATAATCAGAGTTGTAGGTCATCTAATCCAACCCCCCCACCCAAGTGGGAGACCCTACACCATTTCTGACAAATGGCAGTCCAATCTCTTCTTGAAAGTCTCAGGTGATGGCGTTTCCATAACTTGGAATAAATAAAATTCACTTGAAATAACATTCACTTGGAATAAATACATACATTTCACTTGGAATAAATAAATAAAATTCACTTGAAATAAATAAAATTCACTTGGAATAAAATAAAATTCACTTGGAATAAAATAAAATTCACTTGGAATAAAATAAAATTCACTTGGAATAAAATAAAATTCACTTGGAATAAAATAAAATTCACTTGAAATAAATAAAATTCACTTGGAATAAAATAAAATTCACTTGGAATAAAATAAAATTCACTTGGAATAAAATAAAATTCACTTGGAATAAAATAAAATTCACCTGGAATAAAATAAAATTCACTTGGAACAAATAAATGAAATTCACTTGGTCATCCTGACACTGAAATCATGAATAGGTTGCTGCAGCAATAATGTTTTATGCACAAAAATGGAAAGATACTTTAATTCCCACATCGGACGAATGGATGCAAAAATGGATAGAGTTAGCAGAGATGGCTAAATTGACTGGTTTAATTAAAGGAAGACATTAAAAAAATGAAAGAAAACTACTTTGTTTTCTTTGATACAGCTTAGTTTGTTTCCACTTGGAAACCATGCCAGCACTTTGTGCTTGAGGTGGGGAGAAAAATGAAACTTTGACTTTGGGTTTTACTGATTAGATAGGTTTGTTGTTATATAAATGGCTGGTGTATTTGATTATGGAAAAGCAAAAAATTGAGGTTGTGTGTTATTACCCGATTCTACTGCAGTAAAGAGAGTCAAAAGTCAATGCCTTTCTTTTTTCTTTCTTTCTCTTTTTTTCCTTCTTTGCTTTTTTCTTTCCTTTCTTTCTTTTCTTTCCTCCCTTCCTTCTTCCCTTTTACCCTACATTTTTTCCTCTTCCCTTTATTCCTCCACTACTTTCCATTTATTTTCGTATTTCTTTGTACTTTATATTTTGATGAACTAATAAAAAAAATCTGAAAAGTTTATTGTAAAGCCACCAATGCAAAGGACTAAGCCAACAACTTACAGCATCTCTCTGAAGCAAAGTGAAGGTTTAGATTTCTAGGAACAGAAATGTGTGTTGTTGTGGACTCACAACATCTCCATTCTCTCTGCTCTCCCTATCACCAAAGCCAAAACTAGGAGTCATTCGGCAAACACACTCTGACTAAAGATAGACTGCAAGAAAAAGAAATGTATGGCAAAAACAAGTGTGTTCCGATAAGGCCAAGATAATCTGGTTTTATCTTCCCGTTTTCACTGGGGCCAAACCCAGTTTTCCCAGACAAACTCAGATACTGGAATGAAAAGGGAGGGAGGGGATGGCAGTGTTGTTTTTTTTAAGCAGCACAACACAGCATGATAAGAGAGGCAACAACCTTCACCTTGCCCTCTGTTGCTGCCCAAATTAGACCTATTCTGCACACCCAGAAAACTAACAGATGAAGACGATGTTTGTCTTTCGTATTTATGTTTGTCTTAAGCTCTTGCAGAATGTAAATATATGCCTGGTAAGAGCAGGAACTGCGGAGTTTCTCAACTTTGGAAACTAAGATTTAAGGACTTCAAATCCCACAATCCCCTTTATTTAAAAGGCTGTTCTTGAAAATATCTATTCAGATGAATAATAAAGGAAACGCAACTTTGATTTTGGGTTTTACCGATTAGGTTGATTTGTTGTTATAGAAATGGCTGGTTTGTATATTAGTTTGGAAAAGTAAAAGTTTGAGATTCAACATTAATGCTTTATTCTACTGTTAATGCTTTATTCTACTTTCATATTTTTATATTTTATTCTATAATCTAATAAAAATGGGGTTTTTTTTTTTAAAGAATAAGAAAGGACTCCTTAAAACAACCCTTTTTCATAAACTGGGAACGTTCATTTGAAACTACAAAAAGAGCATTTTCAAAAGGCTGCTGGACTTTCTGGTGGGGAAGCCACCTGTGAAGTCGGTTTATGAAAGCGAAACTCATTCATGAGAATAAATTCCCACCCTAAGCAACTCACAAATTGCAACATGCTAGAAAGAGGAAGAAATTGTTGTTCCCATTCAACATGTTTAGTTTCATAAAAAAACAGCGTTGCAAAATGAAATCTAATTGTAGAAATGCTTAAGCACCTTGAATCATTCTCCCCTTGCTCTAGAGTTTGCACAATGTACCCAAGGCACTATATTGGTTCAAATTTGTAAAAATGAATGCATTTTGGATTTTAAAATTAAGGCAGTTGCATCAAGAGAAGGTGTTGAAAAATCAGCTTTTTTGAAAAAAATCCAGGTGTGTCCAATCGTGGCAGCTATAAGACTTGTGGACTTCAACTCCCAGAATTCCCCAGCATTTTAAATGTGACCAGGGGGAAGCTGCAACCATCGTAAGTGTGAAAAATGGACATAAATCACTTTTTCAGTGTCCTTGTGCCTTCAAACAGTCACTAAACAAATCATTATTAAGTCAAGGACTGCCTGTAGTATACAAATGTTTTCTTTGAAATAAGGCAATCCGATTCATATTAAGTTTCCAGAAAGAAAGAAATTCAATATTTGGCATTTAGTGTTAATAAGAGGTGGGAGCAGAAATTAAGGGAAGATAAACCACATTTGTTGAAATATATCGTTTCAAATATACGCATTCCATATATTAGGCAATGCAAAAAAATATTTAAAGCTATCATTCGTCTGACAAAACATTTTGAAAGTAGGGAAGGACAGCAGCAGAATTAGAATGCACATTCTGGGTTAAGAGTCCTGCAAAATTAATCTCCCAGAACAAAAAAAATTGGAAATATTAGATCTCTATAAGCACTGCAAACTGTTGTATGACTATGCTGCCTCCATGTGGAAAAAATAAAACTAGCTACACCACTAACAATTCTCCTTCTACACCAGAAGTCTCCAAACTTGGCAACTTGATTTAAAAAATCAAGTTTATTCCCCAAAATTTACAGGTAACAGCAAGCAGGACAGGAATAAAATGCCTGTAAATAACTTCCAAATGTTAATTACACAGTATTAAAAAAACTTCATGCTTAGGTATTTCTGACAATTTTACTGTATCTTTACAGCTGTCTAAAAAATATGCTTTTTAAGGTTCTGAGGTTTTACAGGTTAATAAGAGTTGGAGGGGATCTTGTAGGTCACCTAGACCAACCCCCCGGCCAAGTAGGAGACCCTAGACCACGGGCCTTCAAACTTTTAGACTTGTGGGCTTCAATTCCCAGAATTCCTCCTCCAGTCATGTTAGTTCAGGAATTCTGGGAGTTGAAGGCCACAAGTCTTAAATTTGCCAAGTTTGGGGACTCCTATTCTATACAGAAACTTAAGTCCACAATTTGAAGACATGCAGGGGATTTTTACCAGGTTAATACAGGAAGTCCTTGACTTACAACAGATTATTTAGTGGCTGACTACCGAAAAAAGTGACTATGACCATTTTTCACACTTATGACCATATCTCCATGGTCACATGATCAAAATTCGAACAAAATTGGCAACTGACTCAAATTTATGACAGCCGCAATGTCCCAGGGTCATTGGATCATGTTTGGTGACCTTCTGAGAAGCAAACTCAATGAGGGAAGCCAGGTTCACTTAACAATCATGTTACTTATTTAACAACTGCAGTGATTCACTTAACAACCATGGAAATAGGTCATTAAATGGGGCCAAACTCACTTAGCAAATGTCTCACTTAACAACAGAAATGTTGGGCTCATTTATGGTCATAAGTTGAGGATCACCTGTATCAGAGGGATATTTTCCCCCAACGGTTAATATATTGCTAACAGAAGATGAAGAATTTTGGATATAGTATAAATTTAGATGACTGGCAAATCTTATGGGAATGAAACAAAAAAAATGACTTTGGCCACACTGTTTAAAGAAAAATTATATAAATTGTTTTATAGATGGCATATGCTGCCATCAAAATTGGCAAAAGTGTACCCAAATTTTTCCCTTGCATGTTGAAAATGTAATAAGGAAAATGGAACACATTATCATTTATGGAATTGCAAAGAAGCCCAAAGGTTTTGCCAAAAAATTCAGAAATGTTTAGAAGAGATGTGTAAGATTAAAATAGAATACAGACCTAAATTTTTCTTGTTAGGAGTTAATGTGAGAAAATACAAAAAAGATAGTATATATCTAATAATTCATGTAATTATTGGCTTATGCACAACAGTGGAAATGTAAAGAAACTCCAAGTGAAATAGAAATAATCAGGAAAATTTGGATGTGCACAGAAATAGACAAATTGGCAAAAGAATTAAAAAATAAGGATGAATCGGATTATTACAAAGTATGGGATAAGTTTTATTGTTGGTTAGAAAAGAGGAAGGATCAAGATAATGAAATGATTATATGTATATATTATATACTATGTATATAGAATGCTAAATATGCACTACTTTTATATGTGACTTAGCAATGTAAGACAACTATGTGGATTAGGAGAATTGCACCATGTTCATTGTTTTTAATGTTCTTTTCTTTTCTGTTTTTATGTTCATCTAATATATATATTGCTAACAGAAGAAAAACCAACAGAGAAATTTTGCAATATTATTTTAGAACGCAGTTTTGCATCATAAAAAGGTTTTAACATATACGGGGATAAAAAGTAAAATAATAGAGCAATAGAAAAACCCTCATTCAGTATCTTAAAATTGTTGACCAAAATGCTTCACCAACTCTTTCCATACGAGTATGCATGCACGCATATAGACAATTAATTTCCCTTTTCTGGATTATTGCCAAGGATATATCAGAAAAACTGAAAAAATGCAAAGAATTCTTTCAATTCCTACACGTTTCTTTTGCCAATTAGCTAAAAATATTGCAGGTTCTGGTTTTTTGGAGGCACTGAAAGAGCCAAGAAAGGAACTGTTTTGGGGGGAGGGAAATGTGCCCTTAAAAACAAGCAAGATTTAAATCACCCTCTAGGTGGCACTACTTGACAAATTTATCTCGCGTGAGATCGATGCGTGCAAGGTAGGGAAAAAGGTATGGGAGCATCAAAATTGTTTCTTTGACAAAGAAGCAGCATTTACTGTGTCTTTAAAGGAGGTTTGGGCTAATGAGAGAGAGAGAAAGACAGAAAGAGAAAGGAGAGAGAGCGCTGACAGATATCGTAATAGAGAGAGAGAGAGAAAGAGAGAGAGACACGGACAGATGGATGGATGGAGGGATGGATGGAGGGATAGAGAGGGATGGATGGATGAATGGATAGGTACCAACACACATACATACATACATACATACATACATACATACATACATACATGGTAGAGAGATGGATGGATGGATGGAAAGACATATAGAAAAAGCAGGCAGATCCCTTCTCTTAGTTCACACTGAAGTCCTTCAGAGAACAACAGATTCCTTTAATACCTGACATAATATGGCTGATATAAATGGTTGGTTTAAAGTGTTTTTTCAATTACTTTTGGCATCCAAAATGCAATGAAGAACATAGAGAAAATCAGAATGTAACAGGCTGATATGGTTAAGTATTCTCGATTCAAATAAATATTTGGGTACCATATCCAACTGCTGCTAAGACCAGCCATCCAGGGTGTTTTTTTAAAAATCCTAAATACTACTAAAGCTAGTTTTATATTTTGTTATGAGCTAACAAGACCATATACAGTTTGGGATACCTTGGCAACCTTTAAGACTTGTGGACTTCAACTCCCAAAGTTCCTCAGCCAGCCAAGCTGAGCAACTCTAGGAGTTGAAGTCCACAAGTCGTGCTGGGATCTTAAAGTTAGAAAAAGACAGATTTTTGTTCAGTGAATATTTATTTATTTGATTTGTCAATCGCTTACAAAACAATAATTATACTTACAATAAGTATAAACATGAGTAAGAATATAGAAAATAGGTATGATTAAATGGGGACAATAGGACAGGGACGGGAGGCATGATGGTGCGCTTATGCACACCCCTTAATATTAATATTGCCAACATGAAAGCAACAAGAAGTTTTTTTAAAAAAATCAAAATTATTCCCAAAACTTTATAGGTTAACAGCAAGCAAGACAGGTATTAAAAACTTCATGCATTGGTATTTCTGACAATTTTACTTTATCTCAACAACTCTCTACAAAATATACCTTTTAAAGGTTCTGATGTTTCACAAATTAACAAGAGTTGGAAGGGACCTTGTAGGTCATCTAGTCCAACCCTCCCCAGCCAAGCAGAAGACTCAACACAATTTCTGACAGGTGGGAGTCCAGTCTCTTCTTGAAAGCCTCCAGGGATGAAGCTCCCACAACTTTTGAAGGCAAGTCCTTCCACTGATTAGAATAAGAGTTGGAAGGGATCTTGTAAGTCATCTAGTCCAACCCCGTGCCCACTCAAGCAGGAGACCCTACACCATTTCTGACAGAGAGCATTCCAGTTTCTTCTTGGAAGCCTCCAGGGATGAAGCTCCCACAACTTCTGAAGGCAACTTCTGTTCACGGGTTGATTGCTCTCACTGTCAGAAAAATTCTCTTCATTTCCAAGTTGAATCTCTCCATAGTTCAGTTTCCATCCATTGCTGTCAATGTGGCATCTCAGCTAAACTGTTATTTTGAACAATGGACAGATGTTCTTTTTTAATGGCAGGCATCAGTTCTTTGAAGTAGATTAAAATTTATTTTTCAAGCAATGGACATTGTATTTTATGTGTATCTATAATTGTTGCAACAGTGCCCTTCGTTTTCACAAACCAGCTCTAATTTTGACAAAGAGCTACATTATTTCTGCCCTGGAGAGAAAGACAACAAGATGCTTCTTGTGTTCTTAAAATGAAAAGAAGTATTTTTTGTTTAAAATAGTGACACTCAACTGCAGTCTCCCAATTTTCTGAACCAGCTCCTCTGCCCACTGGCCATGGTTATCGACTGGTCCTTTTATGCTTGCCTAATCTGGATTCTCTCCTTTCCTGTTGTCAAAAGCTGCAACGATATGGCACCGAAGCCTGCCTGTGTGAGCCAAAAGCACCATTAATATTTTTTCAAAAAGGTGAACTAAGCAGAATTTGCACCCCATCAGCAGAGATACCACAAATTTCCACGAGTTCAACCGTGAATGAGGATATGTTTGGGTTGCTGCCTGTCAAAATGAGGGCGAAAAATATCCCAACAGCCACTTAAGCCAGAAACCAACCAGTGTGGGCATAACAATTTAAAGCAATGTTTTTTTAAAGCTGGCAAATGTTTTGAGGCAGAGGGTCAACAATTATATGCGTATTAATCGTGTGACTGCAAACATATCTATCTCGAGCAAATAAATCCATTCTGAACTCCTCCTGTTTACTTTTCTCAAGTTTTGGTTATGTTTGTTTCTACTTTAGATCAATTGTTATGTTTTATTAGTTCTACACTGGTACACTCGGATAACCTTGCTTGTCAGAAGGTCTCAAAAGGATTTATACAACTCTGGGACACTGCAACTGTCATAAATATGAGTAACATATTACCAAAATAAAATGGAAGGGATTTAAAAACCAAAGAAATATAACTCAAATAATAGTAATGTGCAACAGTTATGACTTGAGTGGCTAACCCTCAAGAAGTTGGTAAGGCCTTCTAAAACCATTGTCTTTCCAAATATTCTCCAATAAGTTCTCTAGCTTAAGTATAAAGAGTAGGGGTGACATGGAAGACTAACAATGAAATTAAGAGACAAAGCAGAGTTGATATATTATAATAATCTGGGATGCCTGGCATGGATGGTTTAAGAATAAAAAGAAATCAAAATGACAATTAGGTACAGAATAAGAAACTATGTAAATAATTATATCTATATTCATATCTATATTTATTTATATATTGAACTGAAATTGTATAAGGAAAGAAATGTGTATAAACATAAGGAAATATAAAAGATGTCTTGACGTTGATATAATGATGTATAAAGTTTTATTTTATTTTTTAAAATTTTGAAAACTAAGTAAAATTTACTTAATTTAAAATAAAATCATTGTCAAGCTGATGTATTTTTTCTTTGTACAAAATCCAACATTTTCTGAATCACTAAAAACTTAATTATATTATTATCACTCCAGCTTTATCATCACTCTGCACATCAAAAGGTTTTTCTCCATATCCGAATTTCATTCTTCTCTCTTCCTTAATTTACATTCTTTCTGCTAATATTTAGAAGAGCAAGCCTATTTAATATTAATTCTTGGTAATGTCTTAATTATTAGCAAGGTAAACAAAAGGACATCAGAGACATGAACTTTTTAAAGAGTTTAGAAAATGAAGAGGTAAAATTCCTTTAAAATCAAGCTTGGGTGCCTTTTCCATGGCTTGGCTTGCATTCCAGATACACACTGCACCCGGGCTAAAATATACAACAGTGTAAGCCATCATCTCTAAAATAAACCCAATTCAGACTGAGACTGGAAAAGAGTTAGGTGTTTAACACTGTTTCCTGAATGTTGGTCCTTGATCACAACTGCTGTTTGGAAAATCTCTCTCTCAGGCCAAAGTTTGGCTGGAACAGTAACAGCCCTGATTTCAACTGGCAGTTTCAACTGAAAAGAATGTCCATTGAAATAAATGACAATTTTCCTCCCAAGAAACAGGCCAACATTAAGAAAGTGCATGTACTTTAAAAGCACATAAATAAATTCACAGTCTATTTGGCACCACAGTGGAGACATTCTGTCAGAACATGTTATGTTGTGGTCTCTAAAGCTACTCTTGAGCTAATTAAAATACTTCTTTGAGGGGTTTTTGATTTTGGATGGACTAAAAAAGGTAGAGTAAAATCTACACGTATTTATTTGAGGAGCTATCAATATTTGAGGGGCTGCCACAAAAAAGAGAGGGAGTCAACTTATTTTCCAAAGCCTCCAAATACCAGACAAGAAACAATGGATGGAGACTAATCTCGGAGGGAAGCAACCTAGAAGTAAGGAGAAATTTTCTAACAGGGAGAACAATTAACCAGTGGAACAGCTTGTCTCCAAAATTTGTGGTGCTCCATCACTGGAGGCCTTCAAGAAGAGATTGGACAACCACTTGTCAAAAATGGTTTAGGGGGTTGGGCTGGATGATCTCCAAGGCCCTTTCCAAATCTGGCATTCTGTATTTCTCAATTAAGAAAGAAGAGGAGCACAGAGAGGCAGGTCTCTGGTGTTTTCTTAAGGGATGAAATAGTATTATAGTCATTTCAAATGTCTCCATTAGAACCGAGACATAAACCCAGTTTCTGTAGAATGTTTGTTCCCTGGGCTTATTTTCCAATATCACTTAATGTTGTGCATCTAGTATGTGGTTGACAAATGTAGCCAACTTAACATTTTCAGTTTATATGAAACTGGACTACAGTATTCAGGTACAAGAAGTTATGAATTCTCTGGGTATCTTTTAAAAACCTAAGTTCATCTAACAAAGAAAATTAAGGTTCACAATGACCCTGAACAGAATCACAATCTTTCCCCAGCACAAAACTAGATCGATCACTCTACCATGGTAGTGGTGAGATTGAAACGAGGTGTACCTGTGCAATTCTTCCTACAGAGTTTGGCCTCCATGATCCCAGTCTGGAATCTTCTGATGCATTCAAAGGTACTCCTGAAGATTCCTCTAAAACTAGAGTTAGAATATAAAGGTAAAGGTAAAACTTTCCCCTGTTCATTCCCAACTGGTCTTCAAAGGAAAAAAAACCAGAAAGTCCAGTTCCCTCCTGAAAAAAAGCATATATAGGACAACCATGGCCTGGATGATTGAGAATCTCCATAGACACCTCCTTTGAAAATGTTTTGCTTCTCATCCAAGTAGCTTATTTGATTCTGAAGAAGAGGAACTGAAGAAGCTTCCTGGATGAGAAGTGAAACATCTTCAAAGAAAAAACAAGAAAGTCCAGTTGCCTCTTGAAAAAAAAGCACCTTTGGGACAATCATGTTCTGAAGGACTGAGAATCTCTGTAGACATCTAGCCCTGTTCAGTTTTGTCTAACTCTAGGAAGGAAGTGCTCACTTCTTAGCTGTTTCTTGGCCAAGGAAAGGCCAGCATTGTCCAAAGACAATTTCTGGGGTCAGATGGCTATATGCCCAAAGTGCTCTTGTTGGATTGGTTCTACAACCCAACAGGACGGACACAGACTTCAGAGAGTAATTAGGACTGCAGAAAAAACAATGGCTACCAACCTGCCTTTCATGGAGCACCTGTAGACTGCACAAGTCCAAAAGAGGGCTGTGAAAATATCTGCAGACCCCTCACATCCTGGACATAAACTGTTTCAACTCCTTCCCTCAAAACGAGGCTATAGGGCCCTGCACACCAAAACAACTAGACACAAAGACAGTTTTTTCCCCTGAAAGCCATCACTCTGCTAAAGAAATAATTCCCTCAACACTGTTCAACTATTTACAGAGTCTGCACTACTAATCTTCTCATCACTCCTTGTCACCTATCTCCTCCCACTTGTGACTGTATGATTGTAACTTTGTCACTTGTATTCTTATGATTTAATCTTGACTGGTTCCTGGTATGATTTGATTGCTTATTGTACCCTATGACAATTATTAACTGTTGTACCTGATGATTCTTGACTCTTGATGAGTGTATCTTTTCTTTTATGTACCCTGAGAGCCTTTGCACCAAGACAAATTCCTTGTGTGTCCAACCACACTTGGCCAAGAAAGAATTCTACTCTATTCTGTTCTGTATCTTTCCTGTTCTATTCCTTTCCTATTCCATTCTATGATCTTCCCACCGAAGGGGTACCTATTGATCTACTTGCCTTTGCATGCTTTCGAACTGCTAGGTTGGCAGGAGCTGAGTTAAGGAATGGGAGCTTACCCCATCATGCAGCACTCGGGTCTCGAACCTCGGCTCAGCATCTTTAAAACGCTGAGCCATCACACCCTCCACGGTCAGAATATAACATGGTCAGAGAGCCCCTCAATATCTTACCAGCTCTTGTTCAAATCCAAACAGAAGCCTAACCAAGTTGTATGAAATCCTAGACAGGTTCTAATTCTTAGAATTAGTCAGATTGCAGGTCTTTCTAACTGCTTCAAGTAGCATTTTCCCCTGCATCGTCCTACCCAAATTTTCACACAACTGCTTCTCGTGTCATTTGAGGCTAAGGGACTGGTAAGCAGAAGACACATTTCTTTGTTATGGAACTTGATTTCCCTGCAGAGGCTCATCAGGTGTTACCTGGTATTTTAAAAAAATAATGTCCAAGACTCTAGATTGTTTATAACCATCTGTTGACTTTGGGATTTTATGTATGGCTATGGCTCCTGCCTTAGTGCAGTTTAGTTCACGAGCAGGCCTTAAAAGACTGGGCTTAGGCTAACAAGCTGAATTAACAATCAGTTAAATTAACAATAAAAAGGTGAGCTTAATTCGGGCTTCTAAATAAGCATTTTGAAGACGATTTGCCGCAGTCTACAATAATAGTTTGACTGGAAGTGCTCATTGTCATGCCCCTGTCTTAGTTTGAATCTGAGGAGGAAAAAGAACAGCTGACAGGGGGTGGGACTGTGGCTCCGTTCCTTCGTTGTGGAGGAAACTGGGGAAGGGCAAAGTCCAGCTGGGCAGAGCAGAGGAAAGGGAGAACAAGGGAGAGGGAGTTCAGAGGAATACCAATGCCCACCCCCTCTTCATCCTAGGGCACGCAGGGAGGAACAGAGACAGGAGCAACATGGGTTGTGCGGCTTACAGGGGAGGAAAGGGTCCTGATTTCCTTCATTAGCCACGGCTGGGAAGAGAGTTTAAAAGAGATGCATGCTGAGTGCAGCAGCTACTGGGAGCAAACATGAGTTTATATTGTGTTGACTTTGGTTATCTGTGTTCCTGGCATCCTCCCAACTGGGTTGAATTATTGCTGTTCCTTCACATCTGGAATTCCTTCTCATGCCCTGCTGGATTAATTACCTCATTTTGCCTTTATTGGATGTATAGTTACAGTTTGTGTTGACCACGTTTTGGACTTGATTCTCTGCAGCCAAAGGCTGTTCCTGGGAGAGTTTTTCTCCAGCCAGAAGGTAACCAGGACACTGGGGGCAAAGTTGGAGCGAATAAAGGGACTCCTATTGATTATCTGACTGGGTTGCCTTGGTGCCACACAACGGGTCATCACAATCACCATACTTGGACAATCAGAAAACACGAAGGGGAAGATCTTATGGCTATGTCTCAAGAGTCATCCTTGGATGAGAGGATAATTGGGGATATGGTACCCCCAAAACCAAAACCACACCTTTTCCTTCCAGACTTCCACAGCTTTACTGAAAAGGAAACCGACCTATTCTGCCAAGATCAAGAAAGGCTTTGAATGGAAGTAGCAGCAGCCTTCCTTCTCCACTTAGTTCTCAAGAATCCTGCCATTTGAGAATCAAAAGTTAGAAGACAGACAAACATGGTTATACATTAAAAAAATAAATAAATTCAACAAGACTTAGAGTAACCTGCCAAAAGACCCTGGGTTGACCAGGGACAGGGCTGCCAAGCATTAGGGGTAGTCTAGACATGATCAATTTATTGCCACAAAGAAGAGGGAGTCAAGCTATTCTCCAAAGCAGCTGAAGGCAGAACAGGGAGCAATGGATGGAAATTAATCAAGGAGAGAAGCAACCTAAAACTAAGGAGAAAATACCTGACAGTGACAACAAATAATCAGTGGAGCAACTTGCCTCCATAAGTTTTCTGTGTTCCAACTCTGGAAGTTTTAAAGAAGAGATTGGACAACCATTAGACTGAAATGGAATAGGGTATCCTTCTTGAGCAAAGAGTTAGACTAGAAGACTTCCAAGGTCCCTTCCAACTCTGGTCACTGACAGAAAAATAAATGCACATTATTTGTGAACCACTTGATTCAAAATGAAATACATTTGTGGTTAAATAAATATTGTGGTAACACGTGAATATTTTCTGCTTGCAACTTTCTACCAACTTCAGCTGTACACTTTCATGCTGCCAAGTTCTATGGAAAACTACTTCTGAAAACAGAAAATCCAGGAAAATGAATAGAAGAATAAGATGGAAGGATTAACCTGGGCTCACAAACGCTAACTATGGATGACAGCTGTCAGTGGGAACAGATTCAAGAATTAACTTGGATAAAATTTACCTGCTGAAGTTGCAATACATGAAATTACATCACTGGAGCTACCACTTTCTCCTCTGCTTTTTCTAGAACATGGAAATGCTAAGAATGTATCTGAAAAAGGAAACTTCTCCATGCAAATCTTGTATTCCTTTCCAGGATCTGCCCTCAATTCTTTCTCACAATTTTATTGGTAGCTCTAGCAAGAAGTACCAGATGTTTCAAGGGCCAGATGTTGCAGTTATTTCTTTAAAAAAACATCTGAACTGCTCTGGACCACCACAATTAGGAATCAACCACAATGCATGCCAACCATGTTTAGACACCTCATTTGCTTAGCTTTTAACAGCTGAATGATCACTTAACAAAACTTCTCAACTCTCAGCCTTTGGGAAAAAAAAAAACAAGAAATTGTCCAGGTTCATTGTTTAAAGACCGAGCCAGAATATTGAAAAAAAATGAAACAAGTTATGTAACATTAGTAATCGACATCAGATAAACTTGTTTAAATGATTCTATCCGTGTGTATAACAGTATGTATTTTGTATGTAGCATTTGATGACTTTAGGAATATGAATCTGGGACGCTGCAACAGTCTTAAGTCCTTGTCAGTTGCCAAGTGCTGAATTCTGATCATGTGACTCTGTGGAGGCTGCACCAGTTGTTAAGAGTGAAAAGGAGCCAGAAGCAGGGGTGGGATTCAAATTTTTTAACAACCAGTTCTGTGGGTGTGGATAGGTGGGTGTAACCATGTGGCTTCTTCTTTTTTTGCAGCACCCCCTCTCGCCCTTTTTTTGCCTCCTGGGCCTCAGGGAAGGCTCCGGGGGGGAGGGGGGGATTGCATCCAGAAGGCTTTCCTGGTACCCAGGAAAGCCTTTGGGGGGGGGGCATTTTTGCTCCCAGGAAGGCAAAAAAATGGAGCGTGGGGGAGCAGCACCCCCTGCCCCTCCTTTTTGCCTCCCTGGCCTCAGGGAAGCCTCCTGGGTAAAGCAGTAAGGCAGAGAGGGGGATCCTGGAACAGCTGATCGTCAGGAGAGGGGAAAAAAGAAAGACCTTAAGGAGTGACTGGGTGGGGGAGAACGCAGTCAGCGATGTCATGCATACATGATAAGGACTGGCTGGGTGGGGAGGAAAGGGGGCCAGGGCCCTGCAGGGCCCCAAATCTATAAAACCAGTCCGAACCGGGAGAATTCCACTCTTGTCCATAAGTCACTTTTGTAAGTTTTAGAAGTTAGCTCTGTTTCAGCACAATTTTCCTCCAACAATAAAGCATAATTCCAAGTACAATAAGGAACCGTCATACATGTGCAACTTCATCTATCTGTTGCCAGATAAACAGGTGAAAAATGTAAAACACCGACAGATTTTTATTTTTATTTTTTACCTTCTAGTACAAGGGACAACAACAACAGAAAGTCCCAAAGGAGCTTTTTTCAAGAGGTAACTGGACCTTCTGGTTTTTCTTTGAAGACTTTTCACATCTCATTCAAGAAGCTTCCAATCCATCCAAGATGGAGGGGAATGGAAGGATTTACATGCCTTGCAGACAGCTGGTCATTTGCATTCTTTTTAGAGATTCATTGAGGCCACTTGAGCGTTCTACTTTTTCAGAGCTGAAGAAGCTTCTTGGATGAGGAGCAAAATGTCTTCAAAGAAAAACAAAGAAGTCCAGTCTTGGAGAAAAGCATCTTTGGGACAACCATGATCTGGATGACTAAGAATCTCCATAGATATATGACAAAAAAAGGCACTGACAAGTTATCATGGTGAAAAATCCCAAGCTAAAAATGCAGGCCAATGAAAGCAGACAAGATGGCTAGAAGGGCAATTTTGCTGTATCTTGCATCAGATTTTTGGCGAAGCTAACCAAAATGAGTTTAAAATGCCAACGCTAACAAATCTCCCCGGCAAAACTCCTAACCCAGAACTTTTGACTGCCCAACCTTCATTATATCAAATGCCAGTGGTGTTATATTTATATACAACCCACAATCTCATAGTCAAAGCAAAGTTTTAAGCCACTAAAGATCACGATCATTGAAAACAGCAAGGATTATGGTCCAACCTCTGGAAGTCCCCAACTTACCATTGTTATATGTGCCAAGAAAGCAGAATTCAACCTAATATTATAATTACTTCTGTGGTCACTAACCTGGAAACTAGAGTGACTTATTGAATTGCTGGCACAATACTATATCCAAGGTCACTTTGTTTAGAAAAAGCCCAATCTGACAACAATACTGTCATTTCCTATCCTCTCTTGTCACCTGCCCTGGATAATTTCCAAAAGTTTCCTTCACTCTCTCCCGCTGATGAGATAATCAGCCAATTTCAGCCAATGATAAAAAAAAAATATTATCCAAAGGCATCTCAGGAAGATGATCCTGGAAAGAAGAATTAACCAATGAAATCTCTACTCCCTTTCTCTCCTCCACAAATTCACAACTTTTTCAACAGAAATGGGCTGAAATAAAGGAGAGCATCCCACCCAAATTCTAAAATAGGCGCACATGCTGACACACATATTACAAATGTACTCATACAATGTATGTAGGAAGTGGAAAAAATGAGAAATAGCAATTCTGAGATTCTTCCATTACTGATTTTGGAGCACTGAGCCAACACTGCCATTTCAGGTTTTTTTCAAGTATGACCATTTCCAGCAAGAACACAGAAGCCAGCTGCCAGTAACCACAGGCAGTCCTTGACTTACGACCACAACGGTCATTAAATGAACTGTTGTAATTCAAGGACTTCCTGTACTTAGGGTGATCAAAGTATTCTGCAATATTCTATCCTTCTTTTCAGGGGACAAAATAAAATATACCTTACTCAAATCCTTAGAATTACAAGATTGACTTGCTCAAGTTGAAACTGGCTTGAGATCCAATCTGGTTTAAGATGGAAATGTATGTAATTCCTGTGGTTTGGTTTATGAGAATTTTGCAGGACATTTTGATACAATATGTGAAACAGAACCAGTACTTACTGGTCATAAATTAAGGACTTCCTATATACTTAATCTCAGAGATTATTTCAAAAGTCTGGAAAAAGCAAACTTGAACTGCTTTATGATCCTTTTTAGAAGGAATGGATGGGGGTTTAAATTTGCAGATAAATTATTCAATGAAATTAACACCTTAGAAGCAACTGTTTCTCATGCTATTTAAATCATTTCACAGACACATCAAGAAAAAAAAGTATGCTGCATATAGATTCAATCCAAAATTGACAAATCAGTTCTTTCTCTATTTCTCTAAAATAATGTCAAACCTCTGTTCCCATTTACGTTAAATAACTGCAGAATATCCCTTCTGAAGCAAAGTGAGACAAGTGTATTTTAAGTAGCATTTAATTACATTCTCTGAAAAGAAACTAATTATCTTCCATGGTAAATTTGCAAAATGCAAATGAAGTTACACAGTTCCACAAGCCAGTCAAAAGGCATATTTAGTTTAGCTTCATCAACTGCACTGCAATGACTTGGTTGAAAGTCTATAGACATTTGCAAAGATGACAATATATGAAAGCACTTTCAACATACTCTCAGAGCTTATAAAAAGATTTTCATCCACAATAACACAGGAATCAATAGTTCAAGAAATAAAAATGTTCTCCATTATTGGCAGCCAGAATACGGATATAATTGGAATGAATTAAGAAACTAGTTTGCCCATCACAAATGGAAAGAGATTAAAAACCATAGTCATTTATTTTGTATTCTTAAAATATTTTTTGGTTCTTCAGTTGTGCCTTGATATTCTTGCTGTTCTAGCATCCAATAATTCAAGTTCCCAAAGAGGTAGACGTTCTGAATCCTTTTTTAAAAAAAAAATTTTTTTTGAGATAAATAGAGAAGAGGAGGTCAGCCTATTCTCTAAGGCAGAACACCAAGCAATTCATGGAAAGTAATCAAGGAAAGAAGCAATCAAGAATTAAGGAGGATTTTCTGGACAGTTAAAATAATTTAATCAGCAGAACAGTTTGCCTCCTGAAGTTGTAGATGCTACATCCCTGGAGGTTTTTAAGAAGAGACTGGACAGCTACTTGTCTGAAATGGTGTAGGATCTCTTGCTTGAGCGGTGGGCTGCACTAGAAGACCTCCAAGGCCCCTTCTAACCCTATTATTTTGTGTTCCATATTCTAGGAGATATCTGAAAACGAGATATCTTTGTCACGTCGTTCCATTGAAGGCCAAAACATAAGCAAAATCCTACGCAATCATTTTATCTGTGTTTCTTCAGATTGAATTTTGCCCCTTCTTTCTATCTCTACTTCTTCAGACATCTTCTGATGTTATTATTCTACGGAGAACTCCAGTAGACCGATCAAGAATTACTTCCTTCTTTAACCATAATATATTTTTTAAAAAGGAACTTCAAATATTCAAGGCCCTGTTAATTTTAGCCAGATGGTACACAACCATGTAAAAGAGAACAATTACCTTAATTAACACCTTAGCGGCCAAGGCACAAATAAGATTCTTGTGCTGAGCTGCAGACTGCATTTTAAAAATGGCACGGCGATACTTCATAAAACAATTTGTTTCAGGCGTGTGGAGCTCGCCAGCAGCAGGAATAATTTGCAAGCAGCCAAAAGGCTTAATTGGAACATCAGAATCGTCTCAAACTATCCACACCAGCTCCCGTACCAGAGCAAATTAAGTCATGGCGAGACAGATCTTCTGAAACAATTAAAAGTGGTGTCTCCATGGATATATTCATCCCTCCAAACCATTCGGCTGAAACAATTCTAGCGATCAGACTTCAAGATAAGGAATGCCTTTCTTCAATTGGAAGATTAATCTTTGTGGGCTACGACCAGGTCTTGAAAAAAAGTACAGGAAAGCCTTTGACTTACAATGATCTGTTTAACGGCCATTCAAAGTTACAACTAGACACAAGGACAGTGTTTTCCTGAAAGCCATCACTCTGCTAAACTAATAATTCCCTCAACACTGTTCAATTATTACAAAGTCTGCACTATTACTGTTAATCTTCTCATCATTCCTTATCACCCATCCCCTCCCATTTGTGATTGTAGGACTGTAACTTTGTCACCTGCATCCTTATTATTTATATTGACTGTTTCCTAGCATGGTTTATTTGCTTATTTGTACCAAGTGACTAAAACGTGTTCAAACTTATGATTCTTGACTCTTGACAAATGTATATTTTCTTTTATGTACACTGAGAGCATTTGCACCAAGACAAATTCCTTGTGTGTCCAATCACATTTGGCCAATAAAATAATTCTTTCTATCTATCCATCCATCCATCCATCCATCCATCCATCCATCCATCCATCCATC
>BLBF01000073.1:2028288-2043626 GCA_015471245.1 Laticauda colubrina | reverse complement strand
ATCCATCCATCCATCCATCCATCCATCCATCCATCCATCCATCCATCCATCCAACCTAAACCTAAGACTGGCTAGGATTGTATTTGCCCAAAATTGGAAAAGTGATAAAATACCAATAGAGGGAACAATAATTAAAATAATATTTGAATGTGCAGAAATGAACAGATTGACACTAGAAATTAAAGAAAAAGAAGAAACTGAATATTACATGGTATGGAATATGTTTTATCAATGGATAGAGAATAGAACAACCTAAAAAAAGATTTGATGTATTTATAGAACAATGAGAGAAATTTAAGCAAAGTTATCTGTGATATTATTATGTATATGGGAATATATATATGGGAACATTGATGTATTGTTAGATTTGATAAGAATATCATTTATAATGTTTAAATAATTGAAATATGTATCCAAGTCAATGCACGATTGAAATGGAATGGTTTGTATATAAAAAAAAATAAAATGTTAGTTAAAAAAAAGAAGTCACAACCACCCTGAAAAAAGTGACTTGTGACCAGGTTTTTTGGCACTTATCACCATTTTGCAGCATCTCCAGGGCCACGTGATCAAAATTCACACTTTGGGCAAAAGACTCACATTTATGACGTTTTGCAGTGTCCCTGAGTTAGATTATCTCCTTTTGAGACCTTCTGACAAGCGAAGTCCATGGGGAAGCCAGATTCGCTTAACAACTGGCTGACTACTTCCCAACGGCAGTGACTCACTTAACCATAGTGTCATGCCCCTGGTGGAGATGACTCTGAGGGAGAGGAGGAACAGCCATCAGGGAGTGGAAGTGTGGCTCCGGAGGTCGTGGAGGAGGCGAGGGAAGGGCAGAGGCCGGCTGAGCAGTCAGAGGAGGACCCAGGCCCATCCCCTCTCCATCCTAGGGCATGCAGAAAGGAGAGGATAAGGGAGAGACGTGAATGCGTGGTCTATGGGGGAAGAAAGGGCCTTGATCCTCTTCATGGGCTGCAGCTGTGAGAACTGGTTAAAAGGATGGACGTGCGTATGGACCAGTGCTGGAAACCAAGCATGGAAATATCTCTAGTCTCGTTCCTCTCTGAGTTTAGCGTCCTTCCTAGAATATGTTCCGATATCTGGACGTCTTCAAGCCCTTATCTTGCCTGGTTCCCTTAATTCGGTGTGGTTTGTGTTGTTTTTGCTATTTATAATTTGTAATCATCAGCCCCCTCAAAGCAGCTTACAGAGTCAGCCTCTTGCTCCCAACAATCTGGGTCCTCATTTTACCTCATCTTTTTTCTAAAATTTATTGTTCTTTTTCACATTTTACAAATCTTAATCTTAAATGTGCAGTAATGTTATTATAACACATACCAATGTCATATTTCTATGTACATTTATATACATTCATACATATTTATCTATAGTTTTCTTATCTCCATTATCCTTATTTCTGTTTTGCAACCATTTATACCAACTATCCCAAACTTCATAATACCCCAACTCTTCTTTATCCTTTAATTTTAACGTAAATTTATTCATTTCAGCACAATCTCGAATTATTTGAACTATTAATTCCTCTGAGGGCGTGTCATTTTGCTTCCAACATTGTGCTTATGCTATCCTCATTGCTGTCATAATATGTAGTGAAATATATTTAATCTTTTTTCCTATATTTCCTTTTAATTATTCCCAACAAGAACAGTTCCAGTTTAAATTCTATCTGATCTTCCACTATTTCTTGTATACAACTCCATATTTTGGTCCAATATTTTTGGGCTCCTGGGCTTAACCACCATGTATGATAGAAGGTATGTTGGTTTTGTTTGCATTTCCAGCATTTCAGATTCACAATAGGGCCATTTTACCTCATTTTTAAGGATGGAAGGCTGAGTCAACTTTGAACCTTGATGTCTCACTTCGCTACAGAAATTTTGGGCTCCACTGTGGTCATAAGTCAAGGACTACCTGCTGTTTTTGAGTTGCGACCACAATTGGAACTAGAATTTTCATTGCAAAGCAAGGCATTCATTAAGTGACTTGTGCCTGAGCTAAATGTTTATTTTTTTGGCCACGGTTGTTGAGTGAATCACATGGTCGTTAAGTGAATCCAGCTTCCCCAAGTGACTTTGCTGGTCAGAATCTGGGCTGGGAAGACAGTAAGAGACAATCACACCACCCTGGAAGCTGTTCGCCAAGCACCCCAATTTTGATCAAATGACCACGGGGGAATATTGTGAAGTGTGAGGAACGGTTGTAAACCACTATTTTTTTCAGTGCTGTCATAACTTGAATGCATGCTTGTAACTCAATGACTGCCTATCCAGTTCATATTTAAAGCTAATATCCTCTGCCTGGTCTACAAATTATTCCAGGAAGCAATCGTACTGTTCCAAAAACCAAGAGGTGTGATGGCAGCTTTAACAGGAATTCCAACAGATACTTTCTCAGTCCTGAAAGAGCTTCCTCATGGTAATTTGCCATAATATTTTATGAGGCCAGAAAGTTTCTTTTCTTGCTTCTCACTTGCACTCTTATAAGCCACACCATTTCTCAGAGAATCCCAGGGCTTTACGAGAACTCCAGAAGTTGTGGGTGCTCCACCACAGGTGGTTTTTAAGAAGAGATGGGAGAAAGAAAACTCTATATAGCACAAAGTAAGGAGAGTCCCTACAAAGATCACTTTGGCGAAAAAACAAATCTGGTCACGTTGCCAACTTCAAAAGCCAATACAAAAATCTATGCCACCAGAAAAAAACTGAATGCACCAATTATCACATTAAACAAGAGGAAAATCTTCTATGCACCAATGTCACCCGTGCTTTCTACAATTTTGTAAACAACAAACTAGAAGACTCAAGGTCCATCCCTCCCCTGAAAGGACCAAGTGGCAAAGACGGCAACTACAATACCATCAAAGCAAACCTCTTTAACACATTCTTTGGCTCAGTATTTGTAAACAGCAAAGGATCAAACCTAGTACTTCCTAGTCGAACGACAGACAACTACAATGATCTAATACATATCGATTTTATACAAGACAATGTTGAAAAAGCACTACGCAATCTAAAATCATCTCTATCTATTGGACCGGACGGAATATGTGCCTACTTCTTAAAAAAGCTACTCACTGCCATTGCTGAACCTCTAAGCATAATCTTCAAAAAATCTTTCAGGACCAGCTCCTTGCCAAAACTATGGCCACAAGCCACGGTCATCCCCATCTTCAAAAAGGGAGATCCCAGCCTGGTTGAAAATTACAGACCAATCTCCTTTTGCTGTGTCACCTGTAAAGTGTTTATTTTTATTAACCAATCCATCATCCTCCACTTAGAGACAAACAACCTATTCTCTAATAAACAATTTGGTTTCAGAAAAAAACTATCCTGCAATCTACAACTCTTGCACTACAAAAACATGTGGACTAACCAACTCGATCAGGGCAAAGCAATAGACGCAATCTACATAGACTTCTGTAAAGCATTGGATTCAAACTACATGACAAACTACTCCTAAAGTGGTTACACGATAAACTACTCCTAAAACTAAAATCTTATGGTATGTCTGCATAACTGGATAGAAGCATTCCTGTCAAACAGACAACAAATGATCAAAACTGGGAGCATCTTAT
Source organism: Laticauda colubrina (assembly GCA_015471245.1). Taxonomy (NCBI): domain Eukaryota; kingdom Metazoa; phylum Chordata; class Lepidosauria; order Squamata; family Elapidae; genus Laticauda; species Laticauda colubrina. The sequence continues at coordinate 2,040,028 of BLBF01000073.1, read as the reverse complement.
CAAATTTTGTACCTGTCAATAGTGGTGTCCCCCAAGGCAGTGTTTTAGGACCAAATCTCTTCATACTCTACACAAATAACCTCTGTGATCATATTAAGAACAACTGTGTTCTCTTCACCGATGATGTAAAGCTATTCAACACCACAGACAATACTGCTACCCTTCAAAAAGGTAAATAAATGCTCTGTCTACATATTGGCAAAAAAAATCAGAAAATAAAATACAAGCTAAATAGTCAAGACCTTGTTCAGGATCCAAACTCTATCAAGGATCTTGGAGTACTCATCTCTAATGATCTAAGTGCTAGAGCCCACTGTAACTACATAGCAAAAAGGCATTAAGAGTTGTTAACCTAATCCTACATAGCTTCCTTTCTGGTAATATCACATTACTAACTAGAGCATACAAAACATTTACTAGACCTATACTTGAATACAGCTCATCAGTCTGGAACCCATATCATGTATCTGATATTAACACAATAGAAAAAGTCCAGGAATATTTCACAAGAAGAGTTCTCTGCTCCTCTACTCATTGCAGAATACCTTTTACCACCAGACTTGAAACTCTAGACCTAGAAAACCTAGAACTACACCGTGTCTGGTCCAATCAAAATATAGTACAATATTTTTTACACTTCAATGCCCCACCTACAAATGAATACTTCAGCTTCAATCATAACAATACAAGAGCAAACAACAGATACAAACTCAAGGTTAATCACACCAAACTTGACTGTCGAAAATATGACTTCAGCAATAGAGTGGTCAATGTTTGGAATCCTCTACCTGACTCTCTGGTTTCTTCCCCAAACCCCAAAAACTTTAACCTTAGACTGTCTACTGTTGACCACACCCCCTTCCTAAGAGGCCTGTAGGGGGTGTGCATAAGCACACCCATCGTGCCTACCGTTCCTGTCCTATTCTTTCTTATTTTTCTTATAAGTATCTGTACCATGTGTTCAAAACTATGTTTACCCTTAGACCTGTGTTGAGGTAATTCCCCCTTAGGAGAATGAGCGCATACAGGGAGACATAGTGAGAGTAGTGTTTGAATAATACACAAATAGCGCACAGATACACTGTACAGTAAATGTAGGTTTTTACTTTCAATAAGTGTTTAAGCACAGTCCAAACAAGCAGTCCAAAGTCATTCACAGGTAAGTCAGTCAGTTTTCAGTCCAGGGATAATCCAATAACAAAGTCCAGTGTCAAAAAACAGTTCAGTATCAGACTTACATCAAATCCATGAATATCAAGTCAATTAGGAGGAACGGCAAAACTCTCCAACAGAAACAACAGAGAGACTGAGACTTCCTGAGACTCATACTCCTTTGAGATTAAGACCTAAGAGACTAAACAACTCAAGTTTCTGGCTCCATCTTATGGCCATTTGAGAAACCACACCCAATTACCAATTTTTGCATCTCTTAAAGATACAGTATTGAAATGTCTATCCTGGTTTATATATTTCCATCCCAAATGGCTGTTAGGTGACTCACATTCCTAACAACCTGTATCTTGCAAGCGATTGACAAATCAAATAAATACTAAATACTAGCCCATAACTTTTCTGAGGTAGCCCTGGATAGGTTTTGCTTTCTTGGGAAAAGACCTTTGTGAGGGCTGGTTAATCTTCACAGAGGGGAGGACATTATATTTAAAACCCCTTAATTTTGATAAGATTAAAGGAATTGTTGAGATCTTGTGTAGATTCCCTGCCTTCTCTAAGTTTGTGGGGAAGGAAGCAAAATAGGGGAGGAGGAAGGGGGAGGAGGAGGGGGAGGGGGAGGGGGAGGAGGGGGAAAAGGAGGAGGGAGAGAAAAAAAGGAGTGAGAGGAGAAGGAAGAGGAGGAGGGAGAGGAGAAGGGGAGGAAGAGGAGGAGGAGGGATGATGTCACTCAAGGACCTGTTATTCCAGGATATTTTGGGAGACTACCATCTCTATTTGGTGAAAGAAGGAAGAATCCCCCAAAATAAGTGCATCTTTTCTGAGATTACTTTTCTGAGAGACATTGATCAATTATTTCTTCTCATCCAAGTAGCTTCTTCAATTCTGGAGAAGAAGAGCTGAAGAAGCTTCTTGGATAAGAAGCGAAACGTCTTGAAAGGAAAACCAAGGAAGTCCAGTTGCCTCTTGAAAAAAAGCACCTTTGGGGAAACCATGACCTGGAGGACTGAGAATTTCCATAGACATCCTGCTCCAACAGAAGCCCTGAACTCCAGAATAGAGGCATCTTTGGAAGACCACATGGTTTGTAGCGGTGACGAAGCCTATATCTTGACCACTTCACTTGATCAAAACTCAAAGCAAAGACTACTACTGGACGTGAGGGTGAGAAGAAAAATAATGGGAGAAGGCAAGTAGAACTGCAGCATGGAAAATTCAACACTCAAGCAGTATCTTTAGAAGCAGCAGAAAAAAGTAATTTCTCAAGTTTTGAAATAGCTGGCTTGGCTTACTACCTTCAATGTGAGTCCTCTCTAGATTCCAGAGTACCATCCACAAGAACATTTGGGAGGACCACAAACTCTTCTGTATAATATTCCACCAACTCCAAGCCCATTTGTGTCCTGTTCAAAAGCTGCACACAATTGTATGACTCAATTTCATTCCCAAAATAATCTGGGGCATCCTTTCCTCCAGATCTTCTCTTCCTTCATGACATGCCCTAAGTTAATACTGTAATCAACCAGACCACAAATAATAGAAAGCAATACTCTAAATCAAGGAACTGCCAGATCAGGAAAACAATCAAGCAATAAACAACAACCTAATCAAGGAAGTGCCAAGGAGAAAAACAACACTCCCACCACCAATACTGATAGGGAAAGCTACAGTACAAAAACAGGGAGTAAGTCCCACTCCCTCCTAACACTGATGATGTTATCTAGTTGGGTAATGAAACGTCTGCAAGAAAACAACCAAGCTCAGGGACCTCAAAAAAACAACCAAGGACCACATTGTTCAGCACTGAGCTACAAATATTCTCTTCAACTGATAATTCGATTGATAAATCAAGACAATTCAGGATATACCACTAAAATCCTCCATGCAATACTTTACATTTCAGCCATGGAGTTAATACTTAGCTCAACATCACTTAGTTGATTAAATTTTAACCAAGACTCCAGATAAAGTTAGTTTAAACACAAGTTCCCAAAACATGTCTATATTTTCAGAAAGTTCCTGCTAGATCAAAAGGATTCTACCCAGTATGATTCAGACAACCAAGTTTCCCAATTTGTCTACTTTCTGTTTGAGTTTTATTTCAATAGTATGATACATTTTATTGTTTATTTTTGATTAATTTATGTAGCTATCCATCTCACCAGTGCAGCTCAGAGAGCATATCTAAGTTACATATCTGATATCTTTTTTAAAAAAAGATAATATTTTCCAGAGCTGAAAAGAGGTAAATGGGCAGAACACTGTGGTTCTGACAGCTTCTGAACCAATACAGAGGAATATCATATTCAATAGCATTAGAGGGGTCAAATAAAGATCAACAGATCACATTCCCCCACCTTTCTGCCAGTTAAACTCATCAATTGACTCAGACTATCTGAGACTATAACTACGCTTGAATACTGTTGGAAGTGGGTTCAAATTACAAGTTATCATAATCTGGTAGCTATCATTTAGACTCGCTTATTTAGCATGTCGCCCAAGGTGCTTTTTCCAGAGGCAACTAGAGTTTGTTTTTCCTTGAAGACGTTTCACTTCTCATCCAAGAAACTTCAGAACTAAAGAAGCTTCTTGGATGAGAAGCGAAATGTCTTCAAGGAAAAACCAGAAAGTCCAGTTGCCTCTTGAAAAAAGCACCTTTGGGGACAACCATGACTTGGAGGATGGAGAATCTCCATAGATTTGTGCCAAGTATTTTTGTTTTCCTGGCAAGATTTCAAAATTGCTTTGTTGTTGCCTCCTTCCAAGGGTTGAGAGCAAGTGACTGACTCAAAGTCATTCAGCTGGCTTTGTGCATAAGGTAGGATTAGAACTCAGGACCTGCACAAGTCAAAAAGAGGGCTGTGAAAATACTTACAGACCCCTCACATCCCGCACATAAACTATTTCAACTCCTTCCCTCAAAACGACACTATAGAGTACTACATACTAGAACAACTAGACACAAGGACAGGTTTTTCCCAAATGCCATCGCTCTGCTGAACAACTAATTCCCTCAAAACTGTACAACTATTGACAAAGTCTGCACTACTATTACTATTAATCTTCTTGTCACTCCTTATCACCCATCCCCTCCCGCTTGTGACTGTAGGACTGTAACTTTAGTCGCTTGTATCCTTATGATTTATATTGACTGTTTCCTAGTGATTTGATTGCTTCTTGTACCCTATGACTATTATTATTAAGTGTTGTACCTGATGATTCTTGACTCTTGACGAATGTTATCTTTTCTTTTACGTACACTGAGAGCATTTGCACCAAGACAAATTCCAATCACACTTGGCCAATAAAAAGAATTCTAATTCTCACGGGTTTTTAGTGCCTTAACCACTGCATCAAACCGTCTAACTCTATGTCATGTAGAAATACTGAATCTTCTACGATATTAGCTATTTAAAACGTAACAGAATTGTAACGTGGCTCTAGAATATGGAATAAAATAAAAATGGAAATAAAAAAGAATTATGATATAAAGTCACTTAAAACCTATGAAGGCCTTTAGTTGGACATCATGAAATGCTTTACTATGGTTTAGTGGGATATCTGAATAATGATTAGTTCCAACCAATGACAGAATTGAAAATTTCAGCAATTGTTCCATCGCTGAACTTTCAAAAGTTTGAGTGGCCAAAAATTAGACAGTTATGCTATGAAACTTTATTTTATGGTGACAAAGCTCACACAATTACCTTCAGTTTCACAAGATCCAGATGCTGTACTTGCTCAAAAACAAGATAACTTATAGTTTTATTATTTGAAGTGCTAAGATAACTTTGCTCCTATAAGCCACATTAATTATTAAATCTGATCACAAACAAGAAAAAATATATATCATTCTTTGATCTTCAGGGACCTCAATGATTTCTTAACAAGAAAATGTAAAAAAGATTGAAGAAAAAGATGGATTAAAGACTATTTAGATGGAGTCAGCCAATGCTCTTTTAAAAATCATATTAAATCCATGAAGCAGGACAAGAAAATCCTACAGTGATTTTGAGCAAAGCCATACAGATCTATTTTCTAAGATTATGAAAGAGTAACTAACCACAACTCTTGGAGTTAAAAGGCAAAATAGGCATATATGAAACTGGAAAATCCAGTTTCCAACCACCTCATCATTACTTCAGGGATGTATAAGTTAATAATTGCTAATAATAATTGTACTGCACAAAAATACCCTGGCTATGTGTTAAATCAGAAAGATTCATTGTGCACAGCAGAAATGTTGTGGCCTCTTGGCCACCGGCCCCTCCAATCAGCCAAAAATCAACCTGAGACCTCCAAGGGGAAGAGAGAATGGAGCTGACAGAGACAGAGACAGAGACAGAGAGACAGACAGACAGAGACAGAGACAAAGATGAAGCCTGGGCCATCTATCGGCCCTCAGACAGAGAGTCAACAGTCCCCAGATCTGGAAGTGGCTGATGAGGAAGAGGAACAGCTGACGTTTAGATGCACAGAAGGCAGAGGAGAGGAGAGCAGTGGAAATCTATGGGCCAGTCCTTGGGACTGCTAGCGGAGCCCTACCCTAGCTCTGGGGATAAAAGGCAGGGGGCAGAGAGGAATAGATGTGGCAGACAAACTGTTCATCTCCCCTGACTTGTTAGCCTGCAATGACAGAGAAACTTTTTGCCATGGCTGCTGGCAGTCCTAATGAAAGAATCTTTGAGTTAACTTCAGAGGGTTTGTCATGTTTGGGCAGCTGGGTCAGAACAACAAAGTGCATTGTTGCTTCCCTCATTCTAAATTCTTTTATGGTCTCATCACATTTTGGTGAACCAATAAAAAACGTGACTGCAGCCGATGTCGTCATCATCATGAATTCAGTACTAGGAATTATAACAAAAAGGGATGGGGGAAAAAGCATTATCCAAGTAAGTACATAGTATAAGTTTGAAAGAGAGTTTTGATCATTATAAGCAAGTCTCAAGTTACGGTTATATATGAAGCCTGCCCATAACGGATGGAACTTGTAATTGGTGTAGAGGAGATCACTCTTGTACTGACTCCATTTTAAGACCTTTTTGAGAGATTTGTCATTAGTCAGAGTTGCTAAGTGAACCAGTGGTTTGCCAGGGGCATGGTTTTGGTCGATAGTTGGGCGTAAGTGCAGAGTTTGGCAAAACCATCATAAAACAGGGTCATGTGACTGCAGGATGTGGGAAAGGTGGCTTGGTTGCAAAGTGACCGAATGATAGTCATGTGATGGGGGTGTCTCCTGACCATTGGAACTGTCATGCCCTTGTTGGGAGTCTGATTCTGAGGGGGAGACTGAGCAGCTGACAGGGAGTGGGAGTGCGGCTCCGGCGGCTCCGGAAGAAATGGGGGAAGGGCACAGTCCGGCTGGGCATTCAGAGGAAGACCCAGGCCCACCCCCTCTGCATCCTAGGGCACACAGGGAGGAACGGAGAAGGGAGCAACGTGGCTTACAGGGGACAAAAAGGCCCTGATCCCTTTCTTTAGTTGCAGCTGGGAGAATAGGATATAGGAGAGGTGTTTGCACACAGCACCTTCCTGGAAGTAAAGCATGCATTATCTTTGTTGAAGCTTATCTGGGTTTTGGCTTCCTCCCAACTGTGGGTGCTGCATTATCCTTTGGAAGTCTGCAATTTATTATCCTGACCTGTTGTTTTAATTACTTCAGTGAGGTTTGTGTTGATTTTTTTAAAATTTCTAGTTATATTTACTTTGGGTTCAGACTGCATTTCTTCCCTTCGTAGACTGTTTTTGGAAGAGTTTGATCTCCAGCCGAGGATAACTGGACATTGGGGGCCAAGTTGGAGGCATTAAAGGGAATTTATTCTACTTTTGTGACTATGTTACTTTTGGTTTCACGCCCCTTGGGGTCATCACAGAAACTTTAAATCCGGATCATAAATACCCCCCTCCCCCTTCAATAGGAACTGTGGGAATTTTGAAGGTTGCTAAGTGCTTGTAAATCGAGGATTACCCATATCTCCAAAAAAAAAAAAAAAGACAGAGTTGGGAAAGGTGCAGGAAAAACAAACCCCAAATGCAGGTAGTTCTTGACTTACAACAGTTTGTTTACTGGCCATTTGAAGTTCCAACGGCACTGAACAATGTGACTTATGACTGTTTTTTTCACACTTCATGACCGTTGCAGCCATCCCCACAGTCATGTGATCAAAATTCAGAGGTTTGGCAACTGGCATGTACCTAGAATGGTTGCACTGTCCCAGGGTCATGTGATCAAATTTTGCAACCTTCTGACAAGTCAAATCAACAGTGAAGCTAGATTTGCTTAACAACGGAATTAATAACAACTGCAATGAATTATTTAAGAATGAAGGCAAGAAAATGGGGCAAAACTCACTTAACAAATTTGCCTTCCAACTCTTCTGTTATTCCTGAGAGAATTAATCAGTGGAACGACTTCCCTCCAGAAATGTTGAGTGCTCCCTCACTGGAAGCTTATAAGAGACTGGACAGCCATTTGTCTGGAATGGTCTAAGGTCTCCAGCAGGGACTTCAGCAGGGGGTTGGACTAGAAGGCCTCCAGGGTCCCTTCCAACTCTTGTTATTCCGCCTCCTTCAACATGAAACTAATCCAGAAAGCGTGAATATTCTTCTTTTTTTCCTCCTCACCGTACCTCTTTCTGCACCTGCTGGCTTAACACTGCAGAATGTTTTACAAAAGGCTCCATGGCCAGCCAGGCATTTCTGAATAATTTAGACAGAGCTGAGATCCCTCATACTGTGTCTGCCCTCAGAGTAACATAACATAAGGCGAACCCACCTCTGATGGGGAGTTGCCATCTGGCTGTTAAGGCAGAAAATATGAATTTGTTTCCAAAGCCAAACAAACATTTTTCAGAGACCTGCACTTCAAGACTTTGATACCCTTTTGTCTGTTTAAGGCAAGGTCACATGCACTGCTGACACGCGTCTTCAGTCGCAGAGGTTTCCGTTCCACGAATTTGAGCCACAATTCAATTATTCATACTGCAAAGAGCTGGCTTGCTGGTATAGTCCTTGGGGTATACAGTAAATTACATGCTGTCGACATTTGCAAAATTCTTAAATTTGGGCAGCCTGGTTGTCTCTCCAATTCATTGTTTTATTTCTTCTTAGTTTTTTTTTCCAGCATGCACAATTTTATATCTCTTTTTTTTTTTTTTGAAAGCTGCCTGTGGTGATTCAGTTTTGAAAGCTAAAAGCAATTGAAAAGGTAAGTGAAAACAGAAATGACTCCTGCCCACATGCTTCTGAAGAATGAATCAGGAGAGAAAGAAGAGAGATGCTAAGAACATCTGACTATCAAGGGCATCATGAAGTTATTGAAAAGTTATTACAGGAAGTGAAATGAAGAGAAATAAAAAGTTCCATCAGTTTTATACTCCATTGGATCAGGCCCGGTAACTGGTTTTTTACAAGTTCAAGGACAAGAAGTAAACTGGGCTCAGTTAATACACTCTATTTGAAAAAAATGGTTTTTCTCTTACTTCTTTAACTTAGGGCATCTGACAAATAGGTATAACTGGGAATTCATTTTGTATCGAGAAAGAATTAACAAGTTAAAAAAATAATTATATCCCCCAAAAACAGGATGACTTTTGCCTAGTTTCAAAAACACGTGAAGTGGCATAGACCAACCCAGAATATAAAAGGATGCAATATAATATATAATATAATGATGTATGATGATATACAAGAGATAAATAGAATATAAAATAGAATTCTTTACTGGCCAAGTGTGATTGCACACACAAGGAATTTGTCTTTGGTGCATATGCGTTTAGTGTACATAAAAGAAAAGATACATTTGTTAAGAATCTAAACTATAATAGAAAATAAATAATATATACATAAATATACATGTGTGTATACGTAGATAGATAATAAACAGAGATAGATATGAGATTATATATATATATATATATATATATATATATATATATATATATATATATGTATGTTTTCTTAGGCTTTCGCGGGTACTTACATGTGTGCTGTTCAGCTTCCTTCGGGTATTATCCCACGTCATTGTAGTTCTGTTAAAGTTGTAGCAACGTTTCAGCAGAATCTCATCTGCCATCCTCAGGCTTCTGTATGGATGTGTGTCTCACACATGTAAGTACCCGCGAAAACTTAAAAACACACACACACACACACACACACAAACACACACACACACACACACACACACACACACACATATATATATATATATATGCTGTTTAGCTTCCTTCGGGTATTATCCCACCTCATTGTAGTTCTGTTGAAGTTGTAGCAAAGTTTCAGCAGAATCTCATCTGCCATCCTCAGGCTTCTGTATAGAGTTAGTTCCTGGTTTCAAATTTGAGGCTGGTCCATTCTGATTGGCTGGGAGCCTGGATCTGTGTTCATTGGACTTGGAGTTTGATTGATTGGTGTTTCTGGTTTATACATGTATATATATGTATGCTGTTCATCTTCCTTCGGGTATTATCCCACGTCATTGTAGTGCTTTTAAAGTTGTAGCAACGTTTCAGCAGAATCTCATCTGCCATCATACAGAAGCCTGATGATGGCAGATGAGATTCTGCTGAAACGTTGCTACAACTTGAAAAGCACAACTACAATGACGTGGGATAATACCCGAAAGAAGCTGAACAGCATACATATATATATATATATATGCAAATTATACGGCCTCCCAAAAATACACAAAGAAGGCATACCTCTCAGACCCATAGTCAGCTCCATAGGAACACCATTACAAAACCTAGCTAAATACTTAGCAAAACAACTACAGCCCCATGCTGAAACCGCAGCTTCATATGTACAAAACTCATACCACTTCTTAGAAATGATCAAAGATCTACACGTAGAACAAGAAGATCTGCTTGTAAGTTTCGACGTGGTTTCACTATTCACTCAAGTCCCAATAAAAGAAACTCTTGAAATCATCAAAAAAAAAATACCAACCAGCTAAAGACCTCATGGAACTAACAGAACTCTGCCTAACCAACACTTATTTCATATACAAAGGACAAAGATACAAGCAAATTGAAGGAGCCCCTATGGGATCACCACTGTCACCCGTCATTGCAAACCTGTTCATGGAAGAATTCGAATCCAGAGCCCTGGCTAATGCCACCCACAAACCCAAACTATGGCTAAGATACATCGATGACACATTTGTGATTTGGCCCCATGGAAAAGAAAACCTAAACAATTTCCTAACACACCTAAACAACACACACCCCAAAATCAAGTTCACCATGGAAACGGAAATAAACAAACAACTACCATTCCTAGATGTACTAATCTACAAAAGAACAGATGGCACACTGGGACACACCATATACCAAAAGAAAACACACACCAACCGCTACCTCAACGCCCAATCCCACCACCACCCAGCACAGATAAATTCTGTAGCGAAAACCCTAATTACCAGAACCAAATGCCTGGCAGATAAGACACATATAAAGACTGAACTATGCACCCTGACTGAAGTATTGACAGCCAATGGCTTCCACAAAAACAAAATCACCAACTTGATCCACAAAAACACACCAAGACATAACAGAGACCTAGAAGATCAACAGATCCATGGAACAGCTGTCCTGCCCTACATAAGAGGTACCACAGATAAAATCAGTAAGATACTACACAGGCATCACATCAAGACTGCCTTCAAAACAGACAAAAAAATAGCAGCCATCCTGAGGAACCCCAAAGACAAAATTGACCTGGAAAACCAAGGCATATACGAAATTCCCTGTACATCATGCCCGGCCACATACATTGGACAGACCAATAGAAGAATAAGTACCCGCCTAGAGGAACACAAAAATGCAGTAAAAAAGCTGGAACACACCTCCTCACTAGTCCAACACATGAAAACCACAGGTCACAACATCAACTTCAATGGCACTAAAACCCTGGCCACTATAGAAAACCCCAGCCACAGAATCATCAGAGAAGCCATAGAGATTGAAAAAAGACCTGACAGCATGAATAGAAGAGATGATTCCACCAGACTGTCAATCATTTGGAAACCTGCACTCTCAAATAGAAAGATCTCCATGCCACAAGCCAGGCAAACACCTGGGCACAAACAGACTCCCTCTGATAGCTCCAGCTCAAACACCCCCCCCACCTGGCACCCAGATGAAACCTGGCTTCCTAATAGATAGCAGCCGTCCCTTCACACGGAGCCAAGCTGCACTGAAAGCCTCCAACACAAGAACAGAGTGTTGCCAGCCAATCAAAGCCACAAAACAGACAGAAGAAACTAGAAACACCAATCAAACAAACTCCAAGACCAATAAACACAGACCAAGACTCCCAACCAATCAGGATGTATAAAAAAAACATCCTGGCATAGCAATAGGCTAGCCTCAAATTTAAAACTAGCGGCTGTGATAGCCTGACTCACATACAAACTCCATACAGAAGCCTGATGATGGCAGATGAGATTCTACTGAAACGTTGCTACAACTTTAAAAGCACTACAATGACGTGGGATAATACCTGAAGGAAGCTGAACAACACACACACACACACAAACACACACACACACACACACACACACACACACACA
>BLBF01000073.1:2008234-2028278 GCA_015471245.1 Laticauda colubrina | reverse complement strand
ATATATATATATATATATATATATATATATATATATATATATATATATCCACACTTCTGTGAGCACAAATTTACCAAAGTCATGAGAACCTCATCAATTGTAGTTTATTCAACTATTTGTTTAAGCATGGCTATTAAATATGAAGTGGTATGCCACAAAAAAGAATTCAGCTACTATTCATTTGCTCATTAAAATTAAAACATAACCTGGAGATGTATCTGAAAATTCAAATTTTATATAACAAAGATAAGCAGTGTTTCGGTTTCTTCCAGTTGAAAAAGAACCAAAATCTTTCTTGTCCATCCTTATTTTATCAAAAAGGGAAATTGTTACAAAATTTGTGTGAAAGCTATGTTACAGAAGTTTGTCAAAAAATCTTACAATTTGTCTGAAACAGGATTACAAAGTTTGATGCTTGAAAGATATTTGCAAAGACTGGATACAATTTTTTGTATCACTAACCTAAAGTAACCAAAACTTTCATTTTATTGTTTCCTCCTTTTTATTCAATTCAAATCAGCTACTTTTCAGTCTAACTTGGGGAAGAATCTAATCAACGAATACAAACCACAACAAAAGGGTTGCATTTTTAATTAAGTCCAATTATTCTCCAAGCATATATAGGTGAATATAATCATGCACCAACACTCCTAAAAATAATTCAGTTTCGGTTTTTTTTTCTCTCCAAAGTGGAATTGACAACTCAACTGGTTTCTCTGCAATATTGTAGAAATAGAAAATCACTAGTAATTTAAACTTAAGCCTCATGACCCTGCTCAGTTAAGGCAGAAGGAGAATTGTAGAGTTAGAAAAGACCTCGATAGAAGCTCATTCGACCCTTTGCGACGTGAAGGAAAACCAAATGCACCATCCAGCTTTTTCCTAAAAGCTTCCAGAGAAAGAGAATCTCAGAATGTCAGAAAAATCCAGTTTAAGTCACCAGGGAGCTATGGTAGATTATCTTGCACAAAATACACTCCAATTTACAGTTGCTTAAACAGCCCAATAATCTTCTAAATTTCTTGCAAATCTTCAAAATTTCTTGCAAGAACCATACATTGTTTATTTGCTATGTCAAGCACAGTATAACAAAATTGTATTATTCTATTGGAAAGCAGAAAAATAACCAGCACATTGGGCAGCCAAACACCTTCTTGAAAAGCAATCTTGTTGATAATGTCACCAACTCATTATCAGAGAGAATCCATACTTCTCCCAAGTTGAGAACAGCTTGAAAAGGGGTCAAAACGTTTGTCCAAATGGCACTCCAGCCTCTTCCAATGGAGAACTTGGAATCCTAGAGCTGGAAGGGACACCTCAGAGATCTTCTAGTCCAATCCCCCCCAAGGCAGATCTTATACCCTCCTGGTCAAATTGACTAATTGTATCTTATGATTCTTGATGCATGTATTTTTTTTATGTACACTGAGAGCTTGTGCCCCAAAGACAAATTCCTCATTGTCCAGTCACACTTAGCCAATACAGAATTCTATTCCTGTCACCGAGGGGGGGGAAAAGGAATTGCCCAGTATATTTCTGAAAACCTCCAGTACTTTCAATTTCTCTTGAACATTTGCAACTGGAATTGTACAAAAGAGAGAATACGCATGGGATTGAGAAGATAACAGATAATCAGAGTTGGAAGGGACTTTATAGGTCATCTAGTCCAACCCCCTGCCAAAGCAGGAGACCCTACACCATTCCTGACAAATGGAAGTCCAATATCTTCTTGAAAGTCTCAAGTGATGAAGCTCCCATAACTTCTGAAACCAACTTTTGTTCCATGGGTTGATTGTTTCCTCCTTATTTCTAGGACTTGAATCTCTCTCTCCTTGTTCAGTTTCCATCCATTATTCCTTGCCTGGCCTGCAGGCATTTTAGAAAATAACTTGACCCCTTCCTCCTCTCTGGGGCAGCCCCTCAAATATTGGAAGAGTCATCATGTCTCCCCTGGTCCTTCTCTTCCCTAGACTAGCCAGGCCCAGTTCCTGCAACCGTTCATTGTATCTTTCATCCTCCAATCCCCTCATCATCCTGGTTGCTCTTCTCTGCCCTTTTTCTAGAGTCTCAACATCTTTTTTATAGTGTGGTGACCAAAACTGGATGCAGCACTCTAGGTGTGGCCTTACTAAAGCTTTACAGAATGGGATTAGTACCTCCCTTGATCTCGATTGTATCCCTCTGTTAATACAATTTAGGATTGCATTGGCTTTTTTGGCTGCAATCTTACTTCAACCACATTATAATCCAGGAGGGAGAGTGGGGGGTTCCTTTGGGGGTCAGCTCCTTAGATGGAAAGAGAAATTAGAAACAGCACTGTGAAATTGGGGCACAATATCCACCCAACAATTAATCAAGCTACTAAGCCATTTTAAAATCTGGTGTTCAGCCATTTTACAGGTGATGCAGCTCGTAGACCTGGGCAAAGAAACCTAGAGGTTCTGAAGATTTGTGCAGGTGGTCCTTGACCTATAACCATTCATTTAGTGACTGTTCAAAGTTACAACGCCACTGCAAACAAGGGAAGTCCTTGTTCTGAGCCACAAATATTCTCCTTTATTTATGAACACTGAAAATAGTCACTTGTGACTGGTCTTCACACTTACGACTGTTACAGTATGCCCACGGTCATGTGATCAAAATACTTGGCAACTGGCATGTACTTAGAATGGTTGTATTGTCCTGGGGTTACGTGACCGCCATTGGTATCCTTTCCAGCCGGCTTCTGACAAGCAAAGTCAATGGGGGAAATCAGATTCCTTTAACAACGGGATCCACTTAACAACTGCAGTGACTCGCTCGAGTTGTCAAATGAGGTGCAACAACTGCCTCACATAGGAACAGAAATTTGGGGCTGAATGGTGCTCGAAAAGTCGAGATCTCCGTGCATCTTTCTCTTTCTCCCTTGCCTTTCACTTCCCTTCTTTCCTCAGCTATTTGCAAAACTTCCTCAGGCAGTCATTTTGCTTTCTTGCATTTATTTTTCTTTGGGGTGGTTTTAGTTGCTACTTCTTGTACAATGTTGTGAACCTCCATCCATAGTTCTTTTGGCACTCTATCAGGTCTAATTTCTGAAATTTATTTGTCCCCTCTACTGTATATTCATCGGGGATAGGATTTAGTTCATACCTGAGTGGCCTACTTTGTTCAATTTAAGCCTAAATTTTGCAACGAGAAGCTCGTGATCTGAGCCACAGTCTGCTCCTGGTCTTGTTTTAACTGGCTGTACAGAGCTTCTCCATCTCTGGCTGCAGAGCACTCCCTGGAGAAGAGCCTAATGCTGGGAACGATGGAGGGCAAAAGAAGATGAGGGGGACAACAGAGAAGGAGGCGGCAGTCGGCGTGAGCTTCTATGGACTCTAGAAGATGGTAGAGGACAGAAAGGCCTGGAGGAACATTGTCCATGGGCTTGCGATGAGTCGGACACGACTTCGCAACTAACAACAACCTGTACAGAGCAACCTGTCTGTCTCATGAACAGAACCTAAGGGCTGTTTTACTATACACTTTACTTCCGGGGTCTCATCGAGCAAAGAAAACTGGACTGGATGAAGAAAAAAAGAAAAAAAATAACGCAATAGCAATCCAACTGTGCTGTCTCGTCTCTTTGCTCCTACGCTGAATCAAAGCCTTGGATATCACTGATGCAAATTTGCAAACGTATTTCTTTCACTAGGAAGCAGAATCCTGCCAGGAGGAGGAATCTGCGCAGCTGCCACAAAGTACAGATTTAAATCAGCCCTGCCCAAGCTGGTGGCTTTCCAGATGCCTTGTGATGACAAATCGTCAGCTTGAGATGCATGGACAATGCAGGAAACACACCCATCATGTCCCTTCTCAAGCACATTTTCTGCTTCAGATCAGAATAGCTGCGTATTCCTGCTTGACATCAGGTTAAGCACAGAGATTTTATTATAATAATAGCACCACTAAGATGCTGGAATCGGACTGGGGAGACCGGGGTTTGGGGGGCAAGTCCCACATTTCTGCCAGAGGTTTCTTTTTGGGTGCAACCTTAAATTGACACATACCAGCCCTTCCCTAGACTCTCACTGGATATCCGAAACAGGCATCCTCTCTTGGTTCAACTAATTACCATAAGGGTGGTTGTTTTAAGAACGAAAGGGAGATTCAGTTAAAAACTCCCCTGAGCTCAGGAGAAAAGTAGTGGGATAGTGATAGAAATAACAATAAAACGGTAAAGAGGTTTCAGGTCTCCTAGGCCATTGGCTTCTATGCAGAAGGAAAAGAATAAGCTACACTAAAAAAAAATAAACCAACTTTCTAATGTTAAAGAACAACAGGATCCATCAATGACCCACCCATTTTGTATGTGTCTACCACAAGAAAAATGCTGAATTGTCAATAAGTAGGTTGTGTGTTTGTGTGTATGTGTGGGTAGATAGATGGGGAGAAGGAGAGAGAGAAAGAGAGAGATGATAGAGATGATGGGTGGACGGATGGAGATAGAAAGACTGGGTCAGTGAGAGACACACAGAGAGAGAAGAAAGATGAGGAAGGAGGGAGAGAGAGATGTGCGTGTGTGAGAGAGAGAGAGATGAGAAAGGTTAGATAGAAAAGAAGATAGTAGGTAGGTAGTAGACAAGAAAGGAGAGGTGTGTGTGTGTGAGGGAGACGGTGATAATGAGAGTAGGTAGGCTAGTTAAGAGAAAGAGATATGGGTAGGCAGGTAGATAGAGAGAGGAGAGGGAGGAAGGGGGAAGAGAGAGAGAGATGAGGGAATATGTGTAGCTGCCATAAGCTGAACAACTCCCAGCATCCCTCAGCAATGATCATGCGCTAGCTAACAGCACTGGAAACTGCATAAAATCAATTCAAAGGTCCCAAAGAACAAGCCCACCCATTAATTCTCCTCCACTTCTTGCTGACCCCCCTGGCCCCAAAACCCCCTACGTGTTTTACCCAAGGATGGACATAACCTCCGGGTCCCATGTCTCTGCCTTGAGTTTCCTTTGGGTGTGTTTTTAAGTCAACACACGACAACCTCATGCCCCACATCTCTCATCCTTTTTGGGGGTGGGGTGGGGTTGGGTTTCTGACCATTCAGGTTTCCCTTCATTAAATCAGCCTCTCTTCTCTTATCTCCATCTCTGCAGAATTTTCCCCTGCAAAAGAATCTCAAGACCTTGGAAATACACATTGGTTTATGGATACAGGGTTGGTCTAACAATGGGACCTTAATACAGTTGGGGGCGGGGGAAGGAAAATCTAAATTAAGGATGGTTCGAGTCTCGGTGGTCCCTGAATTCATTCCCACTCCCGCTTCCACCTCGAATGACAAAAAGAAAAAGCTTAAATGTCTATAGAGGGAAGGCTTCTGGTGATTCTTTACCTGGATCCCAAATATGGAATTAATTTGGACCAACCTGCTACCCCAACAATGCACTTAAGTACTTTACACACAAAGAAAAGATTGTCTCACCACTAAATTTAAGGGTTTCCAGCCCTTTCTCACAGCTACTCCCCCCACCAGGACACCATCCACTTTTGGAAGCACCCCAAAAGGGCCATTGTAGAGATTCCTCCCTCTACTATGACCCAACCTCGTCCTTGTAAGCTTCCAAGACAGTCATTAGTAAGCTGGTCTCTGCTCTGAGCCACTCGCCCAAGTCCAGCTTACCTTGGAAAGGTTCTTACCTGTCTTCCTCACCATCCAGAGCGGCCAGTGGAAGTCCCTTCAGGGGGAAGAGGGAAGAGACCATGCTCCCATCTGCCAAGGCTGAGGAGGTACAGAGGCTGCTGCTTTCGGCGCTACCAGGAGGCTGGGTTAAGCCCACTAGGAAGGCCTCCGTAGGGCGCTTGGCCTCTTCAGTTCGGCTCACGATGGACTGAGCGAGGGACTGTGCCGAGAACTGGGAAGAGCTGGGGGCTCCCAGCAAATTCATGCCCGTGGGAAGCAAGGGAGGCTGAGAGGTGGCATTCTGGACCAGGCTCCCATTCTGCATACTCGAAGGCTGGGCAAGGGTCTTGGAAGGAGCCAGGCTGACGGGTGCAGGGGGCATACTGGAAGCCGAGTGGCCGGGCACAGCGCTAACAGAAGGGATTGGGCTAATAGGAGGCAACTGGGCCATTCCTTGAACCAGAGGATCGGTGGCTTGCATGGGCAGCAGGTTGCCCGGGGGTGGGATGCCCAAAGTCTGAGGAAGGACTGACGGAACACTTTGGGATCCTGGGTGAACAGCCCCCGTAGGGACCGGCGGAGCTCCTTGGGAGGGAGCAGGAACAGCAGCGCTGGGGCCCAGCATGGAAGAAGCCATCTGGTTGGCGACGGAGGGCCTCTGGCCCATGGGAGCGGCACTTCCGGGTTGCCCGACATTCATCAGGACAGTGGGAGCACCCACGGCTGGGATGGCCGGCTGGGCCTGGGAAGGCACCCCTGGGAGGTGTGCCTGGACAGGAAGCGGCATGCTTGGAGGATGAGCGACGGGTACGGCCGACCCGCCCCCGACGATCGCCGTGCCAGGCTGCAGAGAAGATGCTGGAAGCATCTGTGGTGGCTGGATGTACTCAGGCAATGAGGTTTGGGCGACGGGCTTCGGGTGCTGCCCTGGAGGCATCTGCCTAGGTATGGGTGGCAGGGCAGCGGGGTGCTGAGCCTGCCCCTGCCCGAAAGGTAACGACTGGGGCTGCGGAGCGACTGGACCTGCAGGGACCGGCGGTGGGGTGAACGGTTGGGAGGCCAGAGTTGGTTGATGGCCACCAACGATGGTCAACGGAGGAGGAACGGCTGAGGTGGGAGGGGGCGCCCCTTGTTTCTGAGGAGGATAGCTGACCTCTTGAGGATGCGGCTGGACTTGAGAGAGTTGGGACTGAGACATACTCTGGGGGAGCCCCGGTGTGCCCCCGGCGCTGGTGAACTCCATTGGCAGAGGGCCGCCTTGGAACCCTTGTGGCTGCGTCCCAGGAGGCGCCCCCATCTCCCCACTGCCCACGCTCTCGGTGTAGTGGCTCAGGGTGCTGCTGACGGAGCTCCCGCTAGTGCTCTCCCTTTCGGAGGCCACATCGAGGAGAGCGTCCATGGTTTTCGCCATGGCGGCGTTTTCAGCCACCGCCCCGGGGTTCTCCTTGTCATAGAACTCGGTGCAAGTCCATCGGCCTTTCTTAAAGTGCTCCGAACTCGAATCTAACTTCACCACACGGAAGCGGGAGGTGCTGCCGGCGGGCTGCAGGTGACCTACTGCTGTGCCCCCCCCAGCTGAATGACCCACACTTCCGGAGGCATTAGAGGAGGCCCCGGTGCTGTTACCCATCCCGCCGGGGAGCGTCACATGCCCAGAGTGGCTCCCTCCAGGCAAGGCCATGCCGTTGCCAGCAGCGACAAGGTTCGTGAGGGTCTTGCCCACCTGGCGGACCCTGCCACTTGCGGCCACGGCTCCCCCGGCAGAAGCAGCTCCCGCGTGGAAGTGAGCCACGGTGGCCCCCGCAAGAGCCGCCACAGAGGATGTTCCGGGAGGGCCAGGCCTGGCGCTCTCCAAGCCTCCCACGACGGGCAGCCGTCGGAAGGACGGGCTGGAGGGAGACCCTGCCGACATGGCTGGGGGGACCCCAGCGTGGGAGGGTGGCTGGGGGTGGCCCCCGTGGGCATAGTGGGCCCCGTGGGTGCTGCCGTTGGTCAGGCCTCGGGGCTGCTGGGCCGGAGGCCGAGGCTGGTTGGGCGAGACGGCCCCGGGGCTGTCGGCCTCATGGAAGTTGTTGAGCGTCTCCTCCGAGGAGCTGCGCTCAGGCTCGCCCAAGTCGGTGGCCCGGGAAAGCGAGACGTCCAGGATCTCGGAGGAGGAGAAGTCCTCAGTGTGCGACTCGTCCAGGTCGTCGTAACTCTCCGTGTCTTCGGCGATGCTGTTGTTGGAGCTGAGGCTGGCCGAGATCTGCGCCGGGGTCACGCTGGTGATCTGGAAGCCGCTCTTCTTCTTCAACTGGGCGCCCGCCGGCCCGACGCCTCCTCCTCCTCCCCCCTGCGAGAGAAGCGCCAGGCTCTGCGGCGGAGGAGCCCCCGGAGGGCAGGACGAGACGGAGACGGAGACGGAGGAGGCGGAGGAGGAGGCGGCAGGGGCAGCCGGCGTCGGCTGGACCAGCAGGCCGGGTGGGAAGTCCTCCAAGCCGGCGCCGCTGCCGCCCCTGCGAGGCAGCATCGCGGGCTGCGCCATCTTCTTCCTCTCCCGCGCCTCCGCCGCTGAGTCAGGCTGCTGCTGCTGCTGCATTGGGGCCGGCGGGAGGAAGGCCCGACGCCGACGCCTCCCTCAGGCGCCGCCCCGACCGGGCTCTGAGGAGGAGGAGGAGGAGGAGGAGGCGGCCGCCGCCCCCGACCCTTCTTCCCTCAGCTGCGGCGAGAGGAGGCGGCCGGCTTGCCCTGAGGAAGAAGAAGGGGACGAGGAGGAAGGAGGGCGCGCAGGAGCCGCCCCTGGCGATGCGGACGCGAGGCAGCCCCCGCCGGCCGTGTCCCCATCCAGAGACGCCGCCGCCGCCGCCGCCCAGCTCCTCACGGGGGCACCGAGCGGCCGGAGCAGCCCCGCTTCTCCTCCTCAGACCGAACGCCGCCGCCCCGTCGGAGCCGCCTTGGCGAGGCCGGAGTCGGCTCGCTCTCTGAGGGGAGGGGGGCGGGGTGGGGGGAGAGAGGGAGGGAGAAGCGCGCGCGCGGCCGGGCTGAGGAGACGCTCCGCCTCTTCTGGAGCTGCGCTGGGGGGGCGGGAGAGAAGGAGGGGGGAGGCTGGCTTAAAAGGGGAGGGGGGAGGCGGGCGAGAGATGGCGCAGGCGCCGCCCCCAGCCGCAGATATGAAAGGGCCCGTCGGGACGAAAGCGGGGGTGGGGGTGGGGGGCGAGAGGCGGGGAGTGGCCGAAGGGCTTCGACTACTCTGGCGGATACGGACGAAGCGAAATCGGAGGGGGGGGGGCGGTGTCCACCGCAGACATCAGTGGCCCGTCGGAACGGATGGCCGAAGGGCTTCGGCTAAGCTGGCGGAAATGGACGAGGCTCGCCGGGGAGGTGTCGGGGCGTGGACACATATGAAGAGACCGTCGGGAAAGGGTTTCGGCTGCTGTGGCGGAAACGGCCGAAGCTAGCCGGAGGGAGGGAGGGAGGGAGGGAGGGAGGGAGGATTGATTTCAGGGAGCAGCGGCCCCGCCGCAGACATAAAGAACCTGTCAAGACTGAGGAGGAGAAGGAGGGAGGGAGGCCGAAGGGCTTCGCCTCCCCTGGCGGAAATGGCCGAGGCTGGCCTGGAAGGGAGGGACGGGGACTGGCCCGGGCTGCGCCTGGGAAAGCCGGCTGGGGAGAGTGGGTGGCCCGCAGCAGGTTGGGCCGGCACCTAGCCCAGAGGTCCGGTAGAGGGTTTGGGGGATCGCAGGGATTCCCCGGGGAGTCTATGAGTGACTCGGGAGGGGCAAAACCAAAGGGAGAAGCCGGGGTTCAAAGGAAAGGGGCTGGGTGGGGTTTCTAGCAGACGTTTCATGACCCAACTAGGTAACATTATCAGTGCCAGGAGGGAGGGGTTAAGCAGAGAGGAGGAGGGGTGTGAGATCCTCGTTGCTCTCTGGGCTGGGAGGGTTTCCTTGCAGACGTTTCATGACCCAACTAGGAGACATCATCAGTGCTAGGAAGGAGGGGGTGTTCGTGTGAAGGGGGAGGAGGACTACAGTGACTATGGGGTCCCTGGTGCTCTCTGAACTTGGTGGTTTTCTTGCAGACATTTCAGGACCCATCTAAGTAACACCATCAGTTCTAACTAGGACTCCCTACTAGCACTGATGATGTTACCTAGTTGGGTCATGAAAGCTGGGTTTCTTCCCCCAACCCCAAAAACTTTAACCTTAGACTGTCTACTATTGACCTCACCCCTTTCCTATAGGGGGCATGCATAAGCGCACCAACGTACCTGCCGTCCCTGTCCTATTGTTTCTTTTATTTTTCTTATATGTATCCATGTATTCATAACTATGTTTTTTTAGTTATACCTATTATCTTGTAAGCAATGGACAAAGCAAATAAACAAATAAAAATAAATAAATGAAATAAATGTCTGCAAGAAAACCAAGCTCAGTTGGACATGCTTACTTTCTTGATTGGGATAAAGATGGATGGATGGATGATAGGATAGATAGATAGATATAAAATAAAATGTGTTAGATATAAAATGAATGGATGGATTAGATCAATTGATGCAGTAGATGATAAGTAAGATACATGATAGATAAATTGATAGATGGATGGTAGATTGATGGATGGTAGATTGTTGGATGTAGATGGATATGATAGGTAGGTGGGTGATGATGGATCGATTGATACGGTAGATGATCGGTAGATATAGATTAGATAAATTGATGGATGGACAGATTGATAGATGGATGATAGATCGATTGATGGATGATTGATGGATGGATGATATTCATTGATAGATGATTGATCGATGATAGATAGATAGATAGATAGATAGATAGATAGATAGATAGATAGATAGATAGATGTGTGTGTGTGTGTGTGTGTATCAAAAGTTTATAGTCCTCAGGTTTTCCCCTCCCTCCCCCAACACAGGGCAGCTGAGTGTGAGAGTGGCATTTGTGCATTCCTATCAGAGAATGAGAGCTACTTCCTGTCCCCAAGCGACCTGCAGTGAGTCCTGTTGATTGCAAAGGGGAAGGGGAGGGTGGGAGTAATGCCATTGTTAGCTAGAAGAGAAAAGGTGGTTTGCATGGGAAAAGAGGGAGGCCAGGGCAAGGCTTGTTCTCTTTTGAACCCGGCTCCCCGGGAGACTTTCTGAGAAGAAAAAGCCCTGGAAGAAATGAATTGACTAATAAAGAAATCCGGAGCTGCTCAGCCTCACTGGATCCCTTTTACAAGCCTTTTTACAAGCAGGACGGGCCTCTTTGAACATCTGGCAGCAGAAAAAGAAAAACGGGCACACACTTCAAGGGGAAAAAAAGCAAATTGCCTTGTTTTTAAGCGTTTCAATCCACCTAAAAGTATAATTAGAGTGAAAAGGAGATTCCTCCCACCAAAAATGATGGCAATGTTAAAGGACAAAGTTGGGATTGGAAAAGCTATTCTGAATCCCTATAGATCCAATAAAAGCAGGATATAAATAAATATAATGGGCAATGACTAGAGGAATGAAAATCCACCCGGACTCTCCCTTTTTACTTTTAAAAAAATAAATACATAGTTTTTTTAAACTATAAACATACTTTTTTAAAAAATAAATACATAAAATTGTAAAATTCATGTAAGGCCACAGCTAAGATGGACATAGATGTCATGTGTATCAGTCCCTGGTTATCCATCTCCCATTCAAAATGATTGCTGCTTCCAAATCTGAGATATATGTCATCCTTTTAATATCCTCATTTTTTTTGGGGGGGGGGTGTAAAATGGAAGAAATACATTCTACTGTTTTTAATTTACTTTATCCATTGAATACACATCTAACAGTAACTGAGACATAAGCTGTGTAGGGAAGAGAAATTGTGAAGTTTGCTTCTGTATCTCCTCTGATAGGAAATATCGTGTGTGTTTGTGTGTGTGTACAGACACATGTATACACACACACACACTAGATGGATACCCGTGTTTCGCTACAAAACTATGTGATTGGGCTTCGTTTTTGGGGAGGAAAATAAGGAGGAAGAAATTCTGCCTCTGCCTCCCAGCATCCATCAGTATTCATCTGGCTAGCATCCTGTCAGTGTGTGAGAGAGTTGAGGGCTGTTTGGAAACTGAAGCCATATTTGCTGTGTGAGCAAGGAGACAGCAAGGAGCCTGGGCATGGTTTAGCTCAACTGTTCTGTTCTAAAGCTGCTTGTTAAACTGAAACTGAAACTCCTCTCCTCTGCTTGTGTTTTGCCTTTGGAAGAGATTTCTTTCCAGGTGGGGAGGGGGAGTAGAAGTCCTTCGTATCAGAGCATGTTAATAAAAATAATATAGGAAATACTAATGCTCTGATGGTTGTTTCAAAAAAGCCTAGAGGAACCTACGTGCCCAATTTCAAGTT
The DNA here is from genome assembly GCA_015471245.1 of Laticauda colubrina. Classification (NCBI taxonomy): domain Eukaryota; kingdom Metazoa; phylum Chordata; class Lepidosauria; order Squamata; family Elapidae; genus Laticauda; species Laticauda colubrina. Next base: position 2,016,279 of record BLBF01000073.1, on the reverse strand, counting down.
TGTAGGCTTGACGGTCCTGGAGATTTTGTGATGATGCTTGAGTGATATTTTGCTTTTATATATATATATATAGATAGATTTGGAAATGTTGGTTTTTTTCATGACTGGGAATCAGTGCACCTGCGACTGAAGTGGTTTTTACTGTTTCTTTACAAATGAGTGACTCATTTTCCTAAACATTTTTTTCAAAGCCATAGTCCGTTCAAAAATTATGTGGCTCTGAAGTTATACAGGGCTTTTATAAACCCTTGAAATTTGTTCTGAGTGATGGAGAAGTTTAACAAGAAAGTTGCACTTTATAACTAATCCGTATGGCATTAATATGGATTCAGCGATCCGGACAGCTGAATTGTCCCAACTTTCGAAGCACAAAGCTGCCAATCGTGTAATATTTACATTATAAAGTAGAGCAATCTTAAGTGCCTTGGAATTAAATGAGTCACCAAGGACAGCTCTGACACCTTCAGACATGAAACTATGGAGGTCAGAGAGAGCAACAGGTCTCCTCTTTCTGATAGGCCTGGCGAGAGGTTTGGGCATTGGGCCCGCCAAGATATATAGACTTTTACAATTTGGAATACAGAAAATAAAAATTAATTAAAAATGATAAAACAAAAAGTAACAAACAAACACTCAAAAGGGCCGACTGGATTAGGGGACAGGAGGATAAAACATAAAGAACTGGATAAGGGCGGGAATTGGGTAAGTCTAGTTTGATCTAAAGAAGGACTAGGGGAGACATGATAACAGTGTCCTGATACCTGAGAGGCTGTCCCAAAGAAGAGGGAGTGAAGCTACTCTCCAAAGCAATTGAGGGCAGGACAAGAAGCCACAGATGGAAACTAATCAAGGAGAGAAGCAACTTAGAACGAAGGAGAAACTTCCTGACAGTTAGAACAATCAACCAGTGGAATGCCTTGCCTCCAGAAGTTGTGGATGCTTCATCACCTGAGATTTTAAAGAAGAGATTGGATGACCCTTTGAACAAGGGACAGATTAGTCCAGGAGTCATCAACCTTTTGGACCTCAGGGACCACCAAACTCATCATTTTAAATCCTGCGGACCAGAGACCCTGGGAAAATGCCCCCAAAAGTCTGCAGGGAAATTCCCCACCCCGTTTTCCTACCGATCGTTCTTTATTTGGGATTGCAGGATACTGTCTCCAGCTCTGTTCTCAGGGGAAGAGAGAGAGGAGAGACTTTTGGCTTCATGCAAGGAAAGCAGCAGAAGAAGCAGAAGCCTTTCTCTGTCTCCCCCAAACTCCGCCAGAAATGAGTCTTTGCCGGTGCAGCCTCTTGGAGCAGGAGGCCTTGCAGGGTCCCAAAGACTCATTTCTGGCGGAGTTTGGGGGAGAGGAAGAGACTTGGCAGCTTTCCTCCCTTGCAGCCAAAAGCAGAAGCAGAAAGAAGCAGCCTGGTGGCCAGGGCAGGCACATGGAGCCAGCGGGGCAAGTTCCCTCCCTCCGCCCTTTCCCCTCTCCACTCCCTACCTCATGTTATTCGCAATGCAAGCGATGCAAGCCTTGTGTTCCCACATAGCCTGGATTAATTGCTTTGGGGGAGACATTTCTCTGTGGAGCACCAAAATTTTCTTGTGGACCATCAGTGGTCCCCGGCAACCACTGGTCTAGAAGACCTCCGAGGAAGACCTTCCAACTTTGTTGTTCTGGATGGACCGTTGAGTCTTTCTCCACATTCAGTTTTCTGTTTCTTTTCCAACTTGGGTTCGTATCCAACCATCATGGATCAAACTCCTCTTTCTTGATCTGCCTTACCAAGTGGTTGAAAGCAGATCCGTCTCTCTTTTTGTACTCCCTAAGAGGCTGGGGAATGTAGAATTATAACAACCAACATTAACTGTTTTAACACAGGACTCCAGAATGCTCGTCACCTTGAACACCTGCAGGCCTGCAAACTAATCGGAATTCTTCAGAGCTCTGCATAATGGATTGCCTTCTGTTCTTCTCTGCTGCAGACACAATTAAAACACCCAGACGTGAAATATGATGTCCTTGTGATTCTGGAAACACAATCAATCCTGTCCTCCTTTATTGCCGTTAGCATGGAGATCACCAAAAAGTACCAGAGAATGCCAATCCTCCAGCAATTCCCAGCAGAGTTGATAATTTATAACAAGGAGAGTTGCTACTTACTGCAGCAAAGATGTTCAGAAATTGGAAGTAAGGTGGAAAGCATAAGCATCTTTGTATGGCTGAATTCTGGGCCCTTCCTTCAACCTTCTAAGTCCAAATTCTGTGGATAAGAAATTAATTCTCACCTAAAGTGTTAAGCCTATTTTGATCTTTTCAAGTTGTGCCTTAGGTTTACAACATGGAGAAGGCAACGTTTATTGGGACTTCTTGCTAGCTGTGAAGATAATGAAGTCAGCAATATGCAATATATAAATATTTTTTTTTTTAAAGTTTTCGCGGGTACTTACATGAATGACAATGACGTGGGATAATACCCAAAGGAAGCTGAACTGCATTTTTATGTATGTATGTATGTATGTATGTATGTATGTATGTATGCCTCCAACTCAAACTCAAACACCCCCCCACCAGGCACCCAGGTGAAACCTAGCTTGCTGATGAGTAACAGCCGTCCCTTCACACGAAGCCAAGCTGCACTGAAAGCCTCCAACACAAGAACAGAGGGTTGCCAGCCAATCAAAGCCACAAAACAGACAGAAGAAACCAAAAACACCAATCAATCAAACTCCAAGTCCAGTGAACACAGACCCAGGCTCCCAGCCAATCAGAATGAACCAGCCTCAAATTTAAAAACCAGGAACTGTGAGACACATATCCATACAGAAGCCTGATGATGGCAGATGAGATTCTGCTGAAACGTTGCTACAACTTTAACAGAACTACAATGACGTGGGATAATACCCGAAGGAAGCTGAACAGCACACACACACACACACACACATATGTATATGTATATGTATGTATGTATGCATGTTTGTATATGTATATATATATTTGCTTCAAACCAACTGGATTGCACTTAAGGTTTGTTTCCATTTTTCTTCAAAAAGCACCCTGAGTATTAAGTTACAAGCTAAAGATTCACAATAATAAAAAATAAAAGTACAGCAGTAACTCCCAAAATTCAACCTTATCTGCTGAGTTTAGACTTATTTGCGGTAGGCTGTTTTGATTGCAAAACTCTTCACATTCAGGATATTCTGAAGATCTCGGTCCAAATATTTAGAGTGATCAGAGTTTTTTTTTATTTTTTTATCCTGTGTTCTTTCATATCAGTTATTGCATGTATTGCAACTTTAAAACCAGAGCATAAGGGGGAGCAAGGAACATTGCCCAATTAACACACACTAAACTGAGCAGATAAACACTAACTTGCATGTTTTTGTTCCCTGATGAAAATTCTCCATCACAGGAGTGAGAACAAAGCAACAATAAAAGATAAAATGAGCCCATTACAAAAGAGTAGTTTCCGAAGCCTTTCTCTTGTATGTTTTTTTCTTTTAATAAGTAAATAAGTACTTTTCATAAGTAATGCTTGTTGCTGATGACAGATTTTTAGTATCACGCGAAAGTGGTGATATTTTGGAAGTTGATAATTCTAAAGAAGACTAAGGCAATTGCTGGGAGCAACATCCTTAAAATAAAGACGGAGCTTCCATCATGGCTGCTGTTCTGATTTTTAACCACACCTTATGGCCATCCCTGACATAAAAGGTAAATAAAACAAGATTGAATATGATTTTTATTCACACTTACAGTAAGTAAAAAATGAATCCCTGAAGGACAATATTGCAAGATCCTAACATCACGAGGCCTAATGGAGTTTGTTTTTTCTCCAAAGAGTTCACTTAAATGTAGGCAATTGCATTGCATCCGATCATTTGGATGCAATGGACAAAGGGTCTTCAATCTTGGCAAGTTTTAAGACTTGTGGATTTCAACTCCCAGAATTCCTGAGCTAACATGACTGGAGGAGGAATTCTGGGAGTTGAAGTCCACAAGTCTTAAAGCTGTCAAGTTTGAACACCCCTGCGCTGGAGAATCTGAGGCAGAGGTCTCCAACCTTGGCCCCTTTAAGACTTGTGGGTTTTAACTCCCAGAATTCTCCAGCGAGCATAGCTTACTCTCTTGTAATCCCTTCCTCTGCAATCTCTCCACTTTAGGAGATTAAGAGAGGGGAAAAAAGCAGGCGTAGCTAGCTGAGCAATTCTGGGAGTTGAAGTTCCACAAATCTCAAAGGGGCCAAGGTTGGAGACGCCCTGGTCTGAGGAGTTTCAGCAAGCATCCAAAGATGGATGGGTAACGGTTACCCAGGCATAGGTTAAAAGAAAAAAAAAAAAAAAAGATTTAGTTGTCTTCATGAGTGATCTCTGTGGATTCCCAAACATCTTCATCCCCAGCTGGAGATGCGAAGACCTCCTCTTCGCTTTGACATACTTTGTGCGGTTGCGTTTTGTTTGGGTCAAAGTCGAGAGGGCGGGTTAATTGGCAAGGTTTGCCTGCTGCTGACTTCTGGGTGCGCTCGGGGGTCGGCTCGCTGTCCGACGGAGCGTCCAAAGGGCTTCCCAAACGGAATCCCAGGCCGTCATTCTGCAGGATGTAGCGGATGCACTGAAGGATCACGTTCCTTTCGTGCCGTATGTCCTTGGCTAGAAGCTGCGAAGAAGGAAGAAAAAGCAGAAGGTGTATATTAAAGTTTCCAAGAAGCTCTCTTAAAACAACTGTGTAAAAATCATCTTGTCCCAAAAGTGCTTTTTTTCTTTCAGGAGGCAACTGGACTTTCTTGATTTTTCTTTGCTTCCTGAAAAAAAAGCACCTTTGGAACAATCATGACCTGGCGGATTGAGAATCTCTACAGACTTTTCGCTGTACAATTTGGGATGAACACCCCTTGGAATGGGGTGGGAGTAGGAATGGATCTCCAGTGGGAAAAAATGCAGACTACAGGAACTCAGATGACACAGATAAACCTCCAAGTGGCCTCAATGACTCACTAAAAGGATGCAAATGCCCAGCGGTCTGCAAGGAATATAAAACCTTCATTTAACTTCTTTATAAACATGTAAAGTAAATTTTAAAATACCAGTTGTAGATTTCTCCAACATGGAGCAAACTCAAACAGAAGCAGACATGTTACAGGTTCAGAGCAAAACAGCAACTCAACTTTTCAGCAGGCAAGCATTATACACAGCAGAGGAGAGAAGCAGTTTCATTTCCAATAGACAGACTCAGAGCTCAACATAGCAGCAGAGTTGCAGAGCTTAATATAGAGCTGTGGTGGTGAACCTGTGGCATGCAGAGCCATTACTGCCGGCACATGATCATTCTTCCAGAAAAGGTCTATTGCGCAGGCACAGGCGCCACCCACCCGGCAGCTGATTGTTGGGTATTTGGCTCTGCATGGGGGCGCGTCGGCACGCAGAAGACACTTGTGCATGCGCAGAAGTGCGCAGCGTGTGCGGGGAGGTCGTGTGTGCATGCACAGAAGCGTGCAGCGCGGGTTGCATGAGTTGCGCATGCATGCGCAGGAGACATGGGCCCCCTGCGCGCATTGCCTTCTAGGTGACTGCACATGAGCACAAGCAGGCAAGCGCGTGCACAATTATCGGCACGGGGGCCTAAAAAGGTTAGCCACTACTGATATAGAGCCACGCCTAGCCTTCTAGTTTCAGTTTCCAAACAGTCCTCATTGGCTGACTTAGTTGCTTTGCCGATTCAATGGCTGCCCTTGTTACCAAGGTCCATTCCGGTTCATGAGTATATACTCTTGACAACGATGCCGGATAGATTTTTTTTTCCCCATGAATTTTAGCAGCTTGCTGTTCTTTGCTATTTATTGTTCCTGCTCTGTGTGTAATCAACCTTGAGTTGAGGTCAGTGGATGGAAAGGCCCATGGTTTGTAAATCGAGGCACAGCCCGGAACCTTCTGAGGCGTTTCTTTCTAAACAGGCAGGGTTGGAGGCAAGCTGGTCACCTGCCTTCCAGCCATAAAAAAGGTACAGAATGTCAACAGGAGATTTCGAGTTTATCAGGTTTCCACCAAGCAGATTTTTGAACTCTACAGCTCAACTCATGTATCATGCTCAAAAGCAGCTTGCTTGAACAAACACAACCTGCTCAGCCCAAACCAAACAATCAGCATTAATAGTCTGGATAAACCCAACCTGTTTTTGCAGTGTATAGTTTGAGGAAAGGATTTGGGAGTGAAGACGGCGTAAATCAACATTTCCATAAAAGAGACCTTTTTATATGCCCTTTTTACTTCTGATATATTGGAATAATGCTACGATAAATCCTGTGCTTTTCAGGAGGTCTATTCTAAATCCTGACTCCATCTGATCAATCAGAATAGAGCTGGAAGGGCCTTGGAGGTCTTTTAGTCCAGCCCCCTGGCTCAAGCAGGAGACCCTAGACCAGTGGTGGCTAACCTTTTTGGGCTCCTGTGCCAAAAATTATGCATGCGCTTGCACAGCACCCAGAAGGCAATGCGTGCTCCCCCACCCACTTTGCATGCATGTACAATCCCCCACTCACCCACCCCTAACCTGTACTGCGCCTCATTAGCTGATTTTCGGCTGATTTGAGGTCTTTTTTGGCCTCCAAAAGGCTTGAGGAAGGCTTCTGCAGGCTGAAAATTAGGTCCGTTTCGTCACTTCCAGTATTTCCGGAAAAAACAGGAAGTGATGAAACGGGCCTAGCATCCTGAAAAAGCCCTCAAACCGACCGAAAATCAGCTGTGAGACGTGCACATGCACAATGAGGTAAGTTTGCCTACAGCTTGCATGCCAGCACAAATGGCTCTGCATGCTACCTGTGGCACCCATGCCATAGGTTCACCATCACAGCCCTAGACCATTTCAGACAACTGACTGTCCACAGTCTCTTCTTAAAAATCTCCAGTGATTGATCATCCACAACTTCTGGAGGGAAGCTGTTCCACTGGTTAATTGTTCTCACTGTTAGGAAGTTTCTTCTCAATTTCAGGTTGTTTCTCTCCTTGATTCGTTTCCACCCATTGTTTCTTCTCTTGCCTTCTGGTATTTTGGAGAACAGTTTGATCCTCTCTCCTTTGGGGCAGCCTCTCAAATACTGGAATATTGTTATCATGTGACCCCTATTCCTTCTTTTCAATAAACTAGACCTACCCAATTCCTGCAACCATTCTTCATATGTTTTAGCCTCCAGCCCCTTAATTATCTTTGTGGCTCTTCTCTGCCCTCTTTCTAGAGTCTCAACATCTTTTTTTATATCATGGTAATTATCTTACTTAGTCTTCTTTGCATTTTTTTCCAAGGTCTCAACATCTTTTTTGTAATGCGGTGACCAAAACTGGATGCGGTAATTTTTTAAAAGTTACTAAGAGGGATGGCCATTACAGTAAGGTGAGCAGCAAACAAATTTAACAATCAATAAATAATATTTCTGCCAATCTCCGGGCTAGCTGAATTCTTAAAAGTGCTTTGAAATGATGTAAATCATTACAATCAAACGATCCCAGCAATCGTCATAAATATGGTTCAGTTGTCAAGCATCTGAATTTTGATCGTAAGGAAGCAGCAACAAATAGAAATTTCCTGACAGTTACAACAATTAACCAGAGAAGCAACTTGCCTCCAGAGGTTATAAATGCTCCAACACCGAAGGTATTGAAGAAGAGATTAGGTAACCATTTGTCTGAAATGGTGTAGGTTTTCCTGCCTAAGGATGGGGTTGGGCTATAAGACATCCAAGGTCCCTTCCAGCTCTGAAATTCTTTTCTATTCTATTCTAGCCTACCTTACCCTACCCTATCCTACCCTTATTCTATTCTATTTTGCATTCTATCCTATCCTATTCCATATTTGCTGTTCTACTCTGTTCTACTCTACTCTATTCTACATTCTATCCCATATATTCTCTATTCTATTCTGTATGCTTTATTCTGTTCTATTCTACTCTACTCTATTCTACTCTACTCTATTCCTTATTCCATTCCTTATTCTATTCTACATTCCAACTTCTATTCTATTCTATTCTATTCTATTCTATTCTATTCTATTCTATTCTATTCT
>BLBF01000073.1:1980741-2000915 GCA_015471245.1 Laticauda colubrina | reverse complement strand
TTCATTCATTCATTCATTCATTCATTCATTCATTCATTCATTCATTCATTCATTCATCACAACCCTAATTGAAATGGCTCTCCTCTTTGCCTGGAAATTAAAAAATACTGGATCAAAATTCAAAAATGGTTAAATGAAATTACACACTGCCAAACAGAATTGAAGCCTGAACTGTTTCTTCTGGGGATTATTAAGGGAAAATATCCATCAGAATCTGAATCCGAGAAGGAAGAAAAACAGCTGACAGGGAGTGCAAGTGTGGCTCTATATTTGTTGTGGAGGAAACTGGGGAAGGGCAAAGTCAGGCTGGGCAGACCAAAAGTGAGGTAGAACAAGGGAGAGGGAGTTCAGAGAAAAACCCAGGCCCACCCCCTCTTCCTTCTAGGGCACACAGGGAGGAACGGAGAAGGGAGCAACCTGGGTTTCTTGGCTTACGGAGGGAGGAAAGGGCTCTGATTCCCTTCATTAGCCGCAGCTGGGAAGACAATTGATAAGAAAGGCAGACTGTGTGCGGCAGGCCACTGGGAACAAATGTGACTTTATCCTGTGTTCTCATGATTTATCTGTCTTCCTGGCATCTTCCCAACTGTGAATTTTATTGTGCCTTCCAGTCTGAAATTCTTGCTCCTGCCCTGCCAAACTAATTAGTTCAGTTTGGCTTGTTTGGACTTTAAGTTACAGTTTGTGTTGACCCTGGTTTGGACTGAATTTTCTGCAGCCAAGGGCTGTTCCTGGGAGAGTTTTTCTCCAGCCAGAAGAATAACCTGAACATTGGGGGCAAAGTTGGAGATAAAAAAAGGGACTCATTGATTATCTGACTGTGTTGCATTTGTGCCACACACCCCCTTTGGGTCATCACAGGAATTTTGAACTCAGTTATGGTCATAAGTTGAGATCTATCTGCGATTGCTGGGGGGGGTGCTGGGGGGGGGAACGGAATAAATAAATCCTGCAAATTAAATTTTAAATCCTGCAAATCCTGCAAGGCAGAGAGATGGAAGCAAAAGAAGTTTGGGCAAAGAAACAACAACCGCCCTTCCGCCCTCCTTTCCTGCTATTAATAAACTTAACATTTGTATTGTTACCGACAATGAACTACTCACTTTTTCCTCTCTTCTCTCCATCTTGCAATTTCATCTGGGGTATCTAATTTGATCTGCTTGACACCAGGAGAATGCATCTGAGGAGGGAGACACAGACAAAGATACCTCAAAGCATTTGGACACATGCACCTCTTTTAAAATGATTTGCAAAAAATAAAAAATAAAATAAAAATAAAATACTGGGTTAAAATCACATCAGAGAACATAACCCCAATAAGCTCCCATTACTACTGTGTTTCTCTTGTCCACATTGACAGAAGGCAGTTCAATCCCTTAGGAAGCCTGGCTGAAGCTAAATAGGTAAAAATTCTTTGGAGAGAAGTGTGTCGACAAGTTGTTCCTAATACATCAATGGATTTCTTTTGAAACTTGGCTCAAGGCTCATAAATTAGAGCAGGGGTCGCCAACAAGTGGGCCATGGCCCACTGGTGGTCCATGAGAAAATTTTGGTGGTCCGCAGAGAAATGTCCCCCCCGAAGCAATTAATCCAGGCTGCGGGGGAACACAAGGCTGTACCATCCACATGGCCCGCAGGAACACAAGGCTTTTGTCGCTTGCATTGCGAACAACACGAGGTAGTGAGGGGAGAAAGGGTGGAGGGGGAAAGGGTGGAGGGGGGGAACTTGCACCACTCACCCCACGTGCCTGGCCTGGCCACCGAGCTGCTTCTTTCCACTTCTTTCTTCTTCTGCTTTTGACTGCACGCAAGGAAAGCACTAAAAGTCTTTCTTTCTCTCCCCCAAACTCTGCTAGAAATGAGTCTTTGGGATCCTGCAAGGCCTCCTGAGCCAAGAGGCTGCGCTGACACAAAACTCATTTCTGGCAGAATTTGGGGGAGAGAAAGAAAGACTTCTGCTGCTTCTGCTATTTTCCTTGCATGGAGCCAAAAGTCTCTCCTCTCTCTCTCCCCCTGAGAATAGAGCTGGAGGCGGTATCCTGCGATCCCAAATAAAGAACGAGGAAAACGGGGTGGGGAATTTTCCTGCAGATTTTTTTTTGGGGGAGGTTTCCTAGGGTCTCTGGTTTGCGGGATTTAAAATAATGTGTTTGGTGGTCCCTAAGGTCCAGAAGTTTAGCGACCCCTGAATTAGAGCATTTGTCGGAACTCTGACAATTGATGTATTTAAAACTGAAAAAAAATAATAATCAAAAGCTGGGCTTGTCAACGGATTCTTATTTATGACGGTTGCAGTTCCCCTTTTGCAACCTTCCGACAAGCAAAGACAATAGGCAAGCCAGATTCACTTAATAACTGTGTTGCTAATTTAACGACTGCAGTAATTCACTAAACAACAGTGGCAAGAAAGGTCATAAAATGGGGCAAAGCTCACAAATTTCTCCCTTAGCAAACAGAAATATTGGGCTTAATTGTGGTCTTAAGTTGAGGACTTCCTGCATGCAATCAGCCTCAAGTCTTGACCAAACATTTTGCAATATCTAAAGCTCATTCCACAGCCTTCAAAACAGCTCCATAAAAGTGTTCTGCTGTTTATTCACTGTAACTGTGTAACAAACATTTGCAGATATGTCAAATTCCAAAAAAACAAGATGTATTAGAGAAAAACTGAGAAGAAAATTCTTAGAAAAGAGTTATCAATCTGAACCAGGCAAATACCTACATTTCTCCAATGAATCTGAACCAGCTTCTCATGTGCTCTAAAGTTACAGCCATCTTCAGTACACTGAAAGAAGAGATATTCAAATCAGTTTAGCAAACCAAAAAAATGGCAGTACCACCTGTTAAAATTACACTTTGATTCTTCTTTCTCTCCCTTTCATTTCCTCTGCATTCTCACCGCTCCTTGTTTTCCTCTTTTCTCAAAATGGATTTATTCTCTAATTCCCGGGAAATTTGCTGCTTAGTCCCAGCTTAACTGAACAATCTGTAACAATCCTTATTTCAAAATCTTGACATCGAAGACAGCAATAAATATTAAAATTTCAAACTACATAGGTGGGGGCTCACTTCAGTAATCTCTCTCATAATGTAGCTGCAATTCTACAGAAATCAGAACTAACTGACAGAGGTTAGCTGGGACAGTAAATGTCATTTCTGGAACAGGGGCTTCTCTTCTGGCTGGGTAGAAAACTATCGCCCAAGGTGGGGCGAACCACAGTTAAAATTCCTGGCTTGCAGTGCTTATGTGTGAAACAGGCTTGTGTTTCAAGCTTCCATGCCAGCTTTGAAAGGTTAGACTCCATGGTTATTCAATAATTTATGCAACTAATGCTGCCTGCAGCTATAATCACACACATACCTGCTTGTGCTGAGCTATATGTTCCTCATATTTCTCCTTGTTTTTAAAGCCACGGTCGCATGTATCACAATAGTGGGTAAAAACAGGTTCCTTTCTCTTCTTGTTCTATCAAAAAAAGAAAAGAGGCGTTAATGATGAATTGTTGGACTGGCACTACCTACGGGCCCTGACAATGAATTTTTTTTAAAAAATTACATGCCATCACTGGCACCACAGACCTGCCCAAAGGATGGCTTCTATTGGCACTGAAGAAATGTTACCAGCCATTAAATGTAATTTATGAAAGTGCCATTCAGGAATCATGACCAACCATGGTTCATTCCCAGAATGAGCCCTTTGAAAGTAACCAGACCAAACCTTTGCAAGAATGGTTGGACAAAATGAGCCTAGGACCCTTTTGCCAACAGCAAAGATGAAGTCCCTACACAGAGTAGTGAAGACAGTAGTGAGAAGATTATAGGAAGCTCCTTATAAGCGCAATGTGCTAAGAGCACAAAGCAATGTTAGAGACCCCACACACCTACTTCATCTTCTGCTTCTGTTGCTCTCCTGTGGTAGGAGGTTTTGAAGTATTTCTAGCAGGACTTTTGCAGATTCTGGAAGAGCTTTGTTCCCTAGGCCATCTGTCTGGTAAACTCACAAGATTTGTTTTTCTCGCCATAAATATGTATACATCCAAACTAGACTATTGTTTCTGTGTGTAATATGATATAATATAGTGTAAAAAAAACTAATATAGTATAGTATACACACACATTTTATTTATTTTTATGCACTATTTGTATTTACTGTATTTTTATCTTATGTCATTTTTATGTAGTATAAAATTGGAGGTGGTGACCCTTAAGACTTGTATGCAACACAATTTCATTTTTAATGTATGCCAATTATAGAATAGAATATCTTTACTGGAAAGAATAGAATAACCTTACTGTCACTTTGAATGTACACTTACATTCCAAGTGACAATAAAGTTATTCCATTCCACTCCAGTCCATTCTGATAGAATCTAGAATCTTTTATTTTTTACTTTCTCATTTGGAACTACTTTTACTATTTTTATAAATAACTCAAGACAGAGAATATGACCAACACACATATTTGTGCTCCTTCCTCTTTTCCCCCACAACTATCACCCTGTGAGGTGGACTGGGCTGAGAGACAAACTGGCCCAAAGTCACCCGGTTGGCTTTCGCAACTAGAATTCTCAGTCTCCCATTTTCTAGTCTGGCACCATAACTGGCTCTCATCTTTGCTTCTTTTTTTTGCTTTGCTCGCTACTATAATAAAAGTGCCCCCGATCTGAACCGTTTTAGCCAAAAAAAACAACTTCCAATTATGACCCGCAAAACTAGTTTTTTTTTCAAAGAATCCATTGTCAAAATTAAGTACGGTTTAGCATTTGGACAAAGTCCTAATCTACAGTTCATCAAAGCATAAAGAAAAAGTTTCAATCTTATTGCAGCCATCCTTGAAGGAAAGGGTGTGTGCCGAAGTGCAATGTGTTCCTTTTGTGATGAATAGGCAACTTTACCAAAACAACCAAACACAAGAACAAATAGTTTAGTCCTAGATGTATAAACAGAATGAGGTTCATTTATACTTCTAGGATTATTCACGCCCATCTGGGTAGCCAAGAGGAGAAATAAAGCAGGGGCTGGTTTCATTCAAACAAACTTTTGGTGTTACATGCGAACCAAGAATCGAAACTGGAAAGGAATTTGCTGCTGGGTTGTTCACAGGAGTCAAGTTGTCTTTCTCTGTGAGATGTAATACTTTGTACTTCTCTGCTAATGTTTGTGGTTTAAAATTGCAAGCTATTTTGCCCGTTGCATTGGTGGTATATAAATCAAGTAATCTAATTACCTGATGAATTAAATCCTGCTTTAGATCAATTATAAGCCAAATAAGCTGGAAGCTGCCCAGAGTTATTTGAAATGAGATAGTGGGCAGATACATTCGATAAAATTATATATATAAAAGCAAAATACCACTCATGCATCATCATGAAATCTCCAGAACCAAACTTGAAATTTGGCATGCATGTTCCTCTTGGCTTCTAGGTGCTCACTAAGAAAGGATTTTTTTTGACCATCAGAGCATTAGGATTTCCTATATTATTATTATTAACACACTCTGATGCTAAGGAGTTCGACTCCCCCTCCCCACCTGGAAAGAAATCTCTTCCAAAGGCAAAACACAAGCAGAGGAGATGAGTTTCAGTTTCAGTTTAACAAGCAGCTTTAGAACAGAACAGCTGAGCTAAGTAAGCCCAGGCTCCTTGCTGTCTCCTTCTTGCTCACCCAGCAAATACTGTTTCAGTTTTCAAACAGCCCTCAACTCTCACACACTGACAGGACCAGATGAATACTGATGGACGCTGGGAGGCAGAAGCAGAATTTTTTCTGCCTTATTTTCCTCCCCCAAAACTAAGTCCAATCGCATAGTTTTGTAGTTAAGCATGGGTATCGAGCTAGTACATAAAGAAATGCCAACTCCAGTGAATCCTGATGTTCTGATTGATTTCCTCTTGGCAGAGAAAACTATTTCACCCAGGCTCTGTACTTTCTGTGCCACTGGAATTAAATGATAGCTTAGCAGGACATCATGGACGGCTACTGAGTGATCATTACTATTGCATTATTTTTATTCTTCCCCAGTAACAGGGAAAGGAACCCAGCAGTTACAAAGGTTCATCCCAGATGAACCAGCAAATTTTAGTTCTCTTTTTCATAACCAAAAAGCATTTACCACATACAGTATTGTTCCTATATCCACAATGCTAAGAACTACAAAACTGGGATGAATACATAAAGGTAGCAATAGTACCAAACAGTTTAATAGAAATAGCACTTAGACTTAAATACCGCTTCACAGTGCTTTACAGCCCTCTCTAAGCAGTTTACAGAGTCAGCCTCTTGCCCCCCAACAATCTGGGTCCTCATTTAATCGACCTCTGAAGGATGGAAGGCTGAGTCAACCTTGAGCCAGTCAGGATCGAATCTCTAACCACTGCACCCATAGGGCTCTTTCTGTCTACAGCATGCTTATGAAAACGTCTTGTGTCCCTTTTGTTGAAATCAGAAATACAAACAAAAGTGGCTCCATACAATTTGCTCTCAACTTCCAATCAAATACCTTCTGTTTGTGTTTCCTGCCTTGACAGGTTCCAGCTTGTGGCAGTCCAGTTTGTTTCATCTGCCAGTCTTCACCAAAATGAGGATGCCTGCCTTCAATCAGAATTAAGTGTTACAAAATAAATAAATAAAAATAGAATAAAGATAGAATAGAATAAAGAATAGAATATTATATTAATATATTATATTATATTATATTCTTTATGGAATAAAGAATAGAATAAAAAAATAGAATAGAATAAAGAAATAAAATAGAAATGTAAAAATGAAATTCTATTCAGGAAAGGAAAGCACCGTAAACTCTGAACATAAACTCATTTTTTTTCCGAAAGGATGTATTAAAATTTGATTGCTGCTCATCTGGCTGCTTGGCAACTCAGAGGAGCTTACAATGTTGAAAGTAATAAAAACTAGATAGATAGACAGATAGACAGATAGATACACACATGAGACCAATAGCAGATTCCCATCTCCCCTTTACATTCTGCTCCGTCTTTTAGTTATAGCCTATATTTTTACTGTAATTTTACATGTGTGGGGGATGCAAACGTATGCATGTGTGTTATATATACATATGGTACATACATACATATTCTAAGAAAAGCCAGAATCCATACACACACTCTATTATTAATAGTGTAACAATAATTATAATAGTTCTTGATGGGCTGATTCCAACTCCCCTCTCTACATTCTGCTCCTTCCTTCCCTCCCCATCTTTTACTTAAATCCCATATTTTGGAGGGGATTTTACTGTGATTTGCAATGCTATTGGTTGTATGTATGTATTGGTTATATGTGTGTATATATAGTATGTATAGATATGTTATACTATATAGTGTATATAGATATATAGGTATTTTATATTATATAGTGTTTATAGATATGATTGGTGTTAGATATTATATAATATATATAGAAATACTGGTGTTAGATATTATACTATATATATATATTGGTGTGTTACAGAGATAGAGATAGATATAGAGTGTTTGTATGTGTGTGTGTATACATATATATACATAGCATGTACGTGCATAGATAGATATAGTGTGCATGTAGATATATATATACATTTACATTTACATATACATATACATATACATATACATATACATATACATATACATATACATATACATATACATATACATATACATATACATATACATATACATATACATATACATATACATATACATATATATATATATATATATTGGTGCTTTACATACATATACATATACACACACCAATAGCATAACCCATACACACACAAACCACAGTATAATCCCAATAAAAATACAGGATTCAATTAAAAGATGAGGAGGGAAGGAACAGAAGGTAGAGATCAGCCCATCAAAAACTATTGTAACCATTATTACAGTATTAATAATAGAGTCTGCGTGAGTAGTGCGGTGGCCTAGAGGCAGAGCTCTTGTCTCACCATCAGGAGGCTGTGAGTTTGATCCTTGGTAAAGACAGATATTTCTCTCTCTGGGCACAATGAGAATATATCTGAACAAGACTCCACACTGGCGACAGGAAGGGCATCCGGCCAGTAAACTCTCAGCTCCATTCAGTTGCCCAGACTCCACCCTGCAAGGGATTATGGAACATTAAAAGAAATAGATAAGTGATCTTGCAAAAGAAACAACCCAGGAGTTTTGGGTTAAGATTTGGAAATGGTTAGAGGAAATGATGGGGACAAAAATAAACTATAAATCAGAGACCTTTTTATTGAGAATCATGTCAGCACCATATAGTAAAGATGATATATAGTTAATAATCCATGTTATTACAGCAGCAAGAATGGTGTTTGCCCAGAATTGGAAGGCTAGAGAATTACCTAGCAAAGACGAGGCAATAGATAAGATTTTGATCTGCGCTGAAATGAAAGATAAAGGCAAATCTTGATTACTATATGATATGGAATAAATTCTATTATTGGAGGGAGAAGAAAGAGAGTTGGCAAAATGAATGATTCAACTGATATGTAACTGAAACGGTTTTAAAATATAAAAAGACCTATTGTATATAAATGTATATACAAGATCTTATATGAGGGATAAGGACAAAAATGTACGTCAATGAAGTCCATCAGTTCAATGTTTTTAAATATTGTAATCAATAAAGTTTGTAAAAACCGAAAGAAAGAGATAGAGATGGACAGACAATTATAGCTGCTGAATAGAACTCCGCATTGGTGACAGGAAGGGCACCCGGCCAGTAAAACACTCAGCTCCAATCAGTGAATGACTATGGGTCGTTAAAAGATGATCTTAATGAAGATGCATACCCAGCTCCCCTTGCCCGTCCTCAGACCGGCTTCCCCCTAGCAGCAACCCTGTGAGGTAGACCGCTCAAAGGGGGGGGGGGGGGAATGAGAAACGTCTTCTAGCCCGGGTTTGAAACCGACCTGAGTGCGGCGGTGGAGCCTGGGGCGAGGCCCAGTGCCAGGGCCCGGGAGGCCCCGGAGGCCCGGGAGGCCCCGGAGGCCAGTGCCCGGAGGTGCCCCAGGCTGGGAACGGAGGCGGCGGCGGCGGCGGCGGCGGATGATGATACCAAGCATCCATTTCTCTCTCTCTCTCTCTCTCTCTCTCTCTGTGCTGAACCGCACGTGTGACTCCGTCTCCTCGGCGACGCACCACTTCCGGCGCACCGATCGCGACGTTTTTGGAAAGCGCCGAAAGGCGCCTTTCTTACGCGCCGGAAAGAGCGCGCGGGGAGCGTACCGCGCATGCGCGCCGGAGTTCCACTCGGCATCATGGCGTCCCGCGAGGTGATCGGGCCTTCGCTGCCTCCGCCTTCAGCCGCTTCGGTGGACTCCGAGCCCGGTGAGAAGGAGGAGGAGGTTCTCGCTCGCGGGAACGAGACGGGAGGAGTCTCCGGGGGGATAAGGACCCCGCTCGGGGCTCTTTTCGGCTTTCTGTCTGAGCTAACCTGGAAGGAAGGGAGGGAGGAGGAGGAGGAGGGCTGGGGCTGGAGGGGCAAATAGAAAGAGACGCCCCTGTGGCTTTCCTTGGCGGATCCCAACCAAGTCTGGTTTATTAGATGCATTAGCTATTTAGATTACTTTATTATAGAATTAGAATTCTTTTATTGGCCAAGTGTGATTGGGCACACAAGGAATTTGTCTTTGGTGCAAATGCTCTCAGTGTACACAAAGAAAAGATACATTCGTCAAGAATCATCAGGTACAACACACACCTATCCTGGATAAAGTGGGACTAGAACTCCCAGTCTCCTAGTGATTGGCCCAAAGTCACCCCTCCTCCCCGACTTTCATAGGTAAGGCGGACTAGAACCCCCAGTGATTGGTCAAAAGACTCCCCCCACACACACACATACGCACACTTGTCATGGATGAAGTGAGACTATAAATCAGTGCTCACAGAGAAGAATGTGCCTATTTTTATTTTTATCTCTTTAAAAAAAACACAGTTGGATGGTCCCCTCCAAAAACAATATTTCACCTGAATTATATAATGATAGAATAAAGTTTAGTTGCAGGACCAGCCTTGCCTCCTGGCTTCAAGGGAAACTCGGGAAATTCTGATGATGAGCAGAAACGGGTCTCCTCTCAGATGGTCAGAGAGACAGAGTCTGATTCCGAAGAGGATGAAGGTTCAAGCCCAGTTCCCAGGTTAGTGCATTGGCTTCGAAGTATGGAACGGTTATTTTAAGGGGCAGTTGATGTCAGTATGTAGGTGACAGCTAAACTTTGCATTCTGACTATTGCTCCTGATGCCAGTATGCCTTTTGGAGGGGGGAGAGGAGCACACTAACTTAGATAAACATTACATACTCATGGCATCATCATCCGCAGACATAATAGAATAACGGAGTTGGAAGGGACCTTGGAGGCCTTCTAGTCAAACCCCATGCTCAGGCAGGATTCTCTATCACACTTCAGACAAATGGTTGTCCAATTTCTTCTTAAAAGCTTCCAGTGTTCGAGTATTCACAACTTCCGGAGGCAAGTTGTTCCACTGGTTGATTGGCCTCCCTGTTAGGAAGTTTCTCCTTAATTCCAGGTTGCTTCTCTCCTTGATTAGTTTCTACCCAATGCTTCTTGTCCTGCCTTAAGGTGCTTTGGAGAATAGATTGACCCCCTCATCTTTGGGGCAGCCCTTCAAATATCGGAAGACTACTATCATGTCTCCCCTGGTCTTTTATTCATTAAACTAGACATACCAAATTCCAGCAATTCTTTATATGTTTTAGCCTCCAGGCTCCTAATCATTCTTGTTGCTCTTCTCTGCAGACATATGCAGCAACATCTTCATCAGCCTGCCTCTTTCTTAAGCAGAAACATGAAAATTAGGGCGCCTTTTTCTTCCAGGAAAAAAAGTTGAGCTTCTTCCACATTCCCTTCAGTTCCATCCCTCAGCTGTTCATTGACTGAAGGCAGTTTCCTTGAAGATTCCCTGCATAAAAAAGTTGTTGTGCAGTGTTTGAGATGAAAGCCAAACCGCTCTTCGTATTTCAAATATCTTTATGTCTGCTTTCCTTATCTCTACAAAGGAAACAGAGGAGATCTCAGGAAGATGATGAGGATGGGTTTTTTGGGCCTGCCCTTCCTCCTGGATTTAAAAAGCAAGAGGAGTCACCGGAAAGGTAATTCACCCAAGGATGTTAGAACCACACCAACTGCTAACTGAAGGAGCAGGCAAGGAACCCATGGCTCCTGCAAGCAAGCTAAATTCCCTCTGTAAATATTAGGACTAAATTCCTCTGTAACTTATGACCACAAGGGAGTCCAAAGTTTATGCTGTTAAATGAGAAATTTGTTCGGTGCATGTTGTGCCCCATTTTACAATTTCTCTTGCCTCATTTGTTAAGTGAGTCACTGCAGTTGTTAAGGTTAGGAACAAGATCGTTAAGTGAAACTGGCTTCCCCATTGACTTTGCTTTGTCAGGATCACATGACCCCGGGACACTGCAAGTGTCATAAATATGAGTCACATTGTCAAGCATCCGAATGTAAATCACGTGACCGTGGGGGATGCTGCAGTGGTCAAAAGTATGAAAAATGGTCATAAGTCATTTTTTTCCAGTGCCGTTGTCAACTTCGAATGGTCACTAAATGAACTGTTGTAAGTTGAAGACCGGCTGTATTGCAGAAGTATGCAGGGTGTCAACTCATAAACATTTTATATACATGTTTTATAGTTGACAACAGAAAGTAGGGGGGAGTTTCAAAGAGCAGGCAGCAGTGTGGAATCAAAAGTACATTCCATTCATAACACTGATTAGATGATTAAAGCTTCTGCCCTGCAAAAATCTAATTGGAGAGCATGATTGATGACTCTTGGCTATGACCGTCTTTTTGTTGGATGATACACCCAGAGGGGTGGGGGGAAAAGCAGAATCAAGGATGACAGTGAATTACGTACCAGGTTAATGCCGGATTTAGAATGTTACCTTCAAATAAATCCTCTTTAGTTTTCGGAGTGTGGCTCGAGGCTCGTGATTTAATTGGAGTAACTGCTGGAATCCTGACACAGGCAGATGTGTGTAATACATATATGGGATGTGAACTCCCCTGCTTGCAAATAATAGCTTGAGAGCAACTTTTAAGAGCCCATTCTTGATTCGCTGCAAAGGGGGAATGTTATTAAAATCTAATTCTATTCTTGAGACCTATTATAGGTCCTGCTTTGCCACCAGGCTTTAAGAAACTGTCAGAAGACGCTGAAGAAAAACGAGGTAACAAAAGCCAGGTATGAGAAATAATACCACAAAACATGAAGAATTCAACATTTGTGGGATGGGTGTCGAGCAACGTATTTTGACCCAAGTTCCTGTCCGTGATAAAGTTGCTAACTTTGAAAGAACTCTGGGTGATTAATCAATCAATGGATTTAGATGTTACTCCTTGTTTATCAGGTGATTTGTGTTTTCAGTTCACTGTTAACTTTCATGGACGTTACAATATGTAGGAAATACCTATGTTAAGGTAAGATATGTTAAGGATGTGTCTACAACCCACTCATATGATAGTAACAGGCTGAAAAATATTAGAAATGTGAGGCAAGCTTTGAAAAAAGATTGCCTTTATTTGAAGAAAGGCAGTTATGATTTTACATGCCTATCTTCTCATAGTTCTTTCTCTGGACCCCAAATGTCCTTTCTTTTCCTTTTGTGACCCATCACTCTCAGGGTCAAAGGAACCATGCTCTGGCCCTGTGGCACTCTTCTGGTAAGCCACTTCATAGGAAGAACTAACTTCTAATACTTTATAGTTTCTTTTTGATTGTTTCCTTAACTGGAGTCTGTTGTTGGTTACCTTCCCACCCCATCAGCTCTCATGGAGACAAGGAACCACAGCAGGTGCCCAGTCCTACAACTTTCTGAAATTCAGTACTGTATCTGAAAGGATGGAGTTAAACTGAAGACAGAAAATTGTGAAACTCAATTATAGCAGTATACTCACAAGCAATTGTCATGCTAGACTAATGCCGTTGTCTCTGAAAAATAAATGAGTGGCTCTTGAGTTTAGACTCTGGCAAGAATGAATGAATGAATGAATGAATGAATGAATGAATGAATGAATGAATGAACAAAGAATGTTCTTTCTGCACCGACTTAGAAAGCTCAAACTGCCCAAGGAGCTGCTGATCCAGTTCTACAGAGGAATTATTGAGTTTATCATCTGCACCTCTGTCACTGTCTGGTTTGGTTCTGCAACCCAACAGGACGGACGCAGACTTCAGAGAGTAATTAGGACTGCAGAAAAAACAATGGCTACCAACCTGCCTTCCATGGAGAACCTGTATCCTGCACCCTGAGTCAAAAAGAGGGCTGTGAAAATATTACACACCCCTCACATCCCGGACATAAAATGTTTCAACTTTTACCCTCAAAATGACGCCATAGAGCCCTGCACACCAGAACAACTAGACACAAGGACAGGCTTTTCCCCAAATGCCATCACTCTGCTAAACAAATAATTCCCTCAACACTGTCCAACTATTACTAAGTCTGCACTACTATTACTATTAATCTTCTCATCACTCCTTATCACCCATCCCCTCCCATTTGTGATTGTAGGACTGTAACTTTGTCGCTCATATCCTTACGATTTATATTGATTTGATTCCTTATTTGTACCCTATGACTATCATTAAGTGTTGTATCTTATGATTCTTGATAGATGTATCTTTTCTTTTTCTGTACACTGAGAGCATTTGCACCAAAGACAAATTCCTTGTGTGTCTAATCACACTTGACCATTCATTCATTCATTCATTCATGCCATTGTCTCTGAAAAATATATACGTGGCTCTTGAGTTTAGACTCTGGCAAAAGCTGTGCAAGAGAAGGATTTCAAGCAAGGATACGAGAACAGTTTATTCCTTACAAATCAAGGCAAATCTACATGTCCCACGATAATATTGCAGGATCCAATCTGGATCGGTCACCAAATCTAGAGGTTTAGTTTTCCTAAGTTTTTGGACTCATTTTGGAGCCCATCCTCAGGAAACTGCTCTTTGACTAGATTGTGTGTTTGTACCTTATGTATATCTTACAAGAGTTGATAATTCCACTTGAAAAGACACTCTTTTTTTTTAACAAACATAAACTAGAAAACTGCAGGTAGCAGGACTATATTCTTAGCCGGTAAGAAATGATAAGAACACCTTGTCTTGTAAGGATTGTGATGCACCTTTAGAGGCCGAAGGGCTGCATAAACGGTATTATTTAAAACCTCCCATTTGGCTGAACTGGCAGGATTTTTGTCTTTATTCTGTGTTGTGCTAAAGACGAGCAATAGTAACGAAGAGGAAGATATATTTGGTCCTATGCCAGCCAAGGGATCAGTGAAGTCCAACCCCGGTGCTGAGATTGAAGATCGGGCTCGAAGAATGAAGGAGAAACTTCTGGGAGACGCGGATGTGAGTTGTGTACATCATTTCTGTTTCTTTTTCTCAACCCAACAACGTTATGAAGGCATTTGCCAGTTCAGTTGTTCACAGATGCTTCTCAATTTTGTTTCCTTTTAAAGGATGGGTCCAAACAAACTAAAAGAGAATCTTGGATGATCGATCTTCCCCCAGAACTCAAAAACTTCGGTTTTGGTCCACGGACATTCAAAAGAAGAGCCAATGATAATTCTGGAGACAGATCAATTTGGACGGATACGCCGGCCGATAGAGAAAAGAAAGCTAAGGTAAGCCTGTATTCCTGTGTGGTTTGTCAGTGAAAATCTTCTTCATTCATATTTGTGGGTTGGCAGAACCAGTACTTATCCAGCAAATAAGTAGTTTAAAAATAATAATAACTTGGAAAGTTTAAAATGCATGCCGTCAGTGTGGATTTTAACTTTTCAATGTTTTCTTTTGGCTTATAGTTTCTTTCTTGAGAGAAATGCTTTTATGACCTTCAGCTTTCCTGACTCTGAAATGGATTGAGACATCTTAATCTGTGATTTATATTATATTATTAAAGGCTAACAAATAGAGCTAGAAATTAAAAATTGGGAAAATGTTATTATGCATATTGTTATATGATAGAAGCTATTAGAGTTGATATAAATAAGTAAATGTTAGAAATCAAGATTACTATTATGGAGGCTTAAAAAGTAAAAATTAAGGGATGATGGAAAGGTATATAATACCTCTTAATAGGGGAAATGTTGTATTTGAGACTAGTAATAAGTCATAGAAAGTAGAAATTTGAAAAACACTATATACTGCCACAAAATAGAATGCATTACAATATCAATGGATATGTAAATTTCAGAAGCTGAAAGCATATTATTATGTATGCTTAATTAATATAATCACTGATATCAAGATTTTGCATAAAGCAAATTGACTCAGACAGTGTAGTGTTCACTCAGTATCTTGGAGGAAAATTAAAAAAAAATAATATAGCCAATACTGATCCCAGCAATGTCAGCCATTCCAAGCACAACCAACAATCACCTGTCTGTCATCAAACACTCTTCAAAATAGTTTTAAAAACTTTCCGACAATTGAAGGGCGAGTCCTTGGCTACCACTCATCACAGAGGCAAATTTTATTTGATTAACCTCTTTTGCTTTAATTCAAGAACCTTGTCTTTTATGGATGGAGGCGAATCTGTGTTCCGGGATGATGTTGCAGTGTCATGCCCTTGTTAGAGTCGGACTCTGAGGGAGAGGAGGAACAGCACCAGAGGTTGTGGAGGAGGCTGAGGAAAGGCAGAGGCTGGCTGGGCAGTGAGGAAGAACCAGGCCCATCCCCTTTTTATCCTAGGACATGCAGGGAGGAACGGAGAAGGAAACAACTTGGCTTACGAAACAGGAGGCGGCCATGATCCCCCTCATTGGTTGCAGCTGGGGAGACTAGTATATAAGAGAGATGATTAAAACATAGTGTTGCCAGAAGCAAAGTGTGTGTTATTTTGGGCTGAGGTTATCTTGGTTGGTATCTTTCCAACAGACTGTGCCTTGTTACCTCCTTAAAGTTGGTGATTACTTATCCTGATCTGTTGTGGACTTTCCCTTATTGTAGTTTGTTTTAGTTTTTTATTTCACCTCTATCTGCTCATTAAGTTTGGACTGTATTGCCTACTTTTGAAGACTATTTTTGAATAAGTTTTATCTCCAATTGAGAATTATTTGAACAGTGGGGCCAAGTTGGAGGCATTAAAGGACATTTATCGATGTTTTGGATTTTGTTATGATTGTGTTACACTCTGGGTCATCACATGCAGGAACTAACCTGGGTTGGTCACTGGAACCAGATGGTTCCAGTGCCTTCCGAGCTTTGAGACTCGTGCTGGAGCCCACATCCTCAGGGAACTTCTCTCTAGCAGAGCATGTGACACTCTGAAACACACACACACACACACACCCCTTGACACCTTCCAGCAGAGAGAAGTTCCCTGAGGATGGGGGCTCCATCTGAAAGTTCAGAAGGCAAAACTACTGGTCCTGATGATCGACCCAGATTAGTTCCTGCAAACTTGTCATTTTGTTCCTACTTTTGCAGACTTAACAGTCTGGTTCTGTGCTGTGTGAACTCTCAACTTATGTCCTCCAATTTGGCAGTGCAGTTTTGTTGCCAAGAGTTCTGAGCCAAGAACCTTTGAGGATTGATAATTTTCTCATCCCTTTCAAGATGATGATGATTATTATTTATTTCCTTAATTACATTTCTTAGTGCTTAGTAAACATCATGCTGCCTGGATATTCAGTTTGCTAAACAGTACATATTATGTTCTTAATCTCCATCTCCTTTTTTTCCAACCACTGATAAAATAGATCCCATGCTTGATAATATTCTGTTATCTTTCTGTTTCATTTTTAATGCCAGTCTGTCCATTTCTGGACCCTCTAGTATCTTCTTAATTATGTCTTTGTCTTGTGGTGTTTCTTCATTTTTCCAGCATTGTGCAAATACAATCCTCACTGCTGTCAAGACATGCAATATTAAATTCATACTTCTCAAGTTTACCTGATATTTGTACCTAATAACATAGTTCAGGTTTAAAATCTACATGCTTTCCAATCATCTTTTCTAGCCATTTATGTATTTTTCCCCCCAAATTTTCTTGCTTTATCACAAGTCCACCACATATGATAATATGTGCCCATTTTTTGATTACATTACTAACATTTGCTGGATAATATTTTGAAACATTTTAGCTAACTTAGCCGGTGGTAAGTGCCATCTATAAAACATTTTATATAAGTTTTCTTTATACAAAGTTGTCATTGTTCATTTATAATTCCTTTCCTATAAATTTTGCCAGTCCTTTAATTCTATATGATGACTAAAAAAAATTTCCCCACTGTACCATTGTATCTTTTACTTTTCCTCCCAAGATTTTAAGCTGACTTATAATTAAAACAAACTGTTCCTGTGCCATGCCCCTGTTGGAGTCTGATTCGGAGGGGGAGATTGAACAGCTGACAGGGAGTGGGAGTGTGGTTCAAGTGGCTGTGGAGGAAACTGGGGAAGGGCACAGTCCAGTTAGGCATTCAGAGAAAGACCCAGGCCCACCCTCTCTTCATCCTAGGGCACGCAGGGAGGAACAGATAAGGGAGCAACGTAGGTTAAAGGGGAGAAAAGGGCCCTGATTCCCTTCATTAGCTGCAGCTGGGAAAACAGGATACAAAGGGTGTTTGCACACAGCTCCTTGCTGGAAGCAAAGCGTGAATTAGTTTGGTTTTGTCCAGTCTTATCTGAATTCTAGCGTCCTCCCAAATGAGTGTGTTTTGTTATCTTTTGAAGTCTGCAATTCCCTATCCTGCCCTGTCTCTTTAATTGCTGCAGTGTGGTTTGTGTTGGATTTTATTTATAATTGAGATGTACTTTGGGTTTGGACTGAGTTTCTTCCCTTTAAAAACCGTTCTTGGGAGAGTTTTTTTCTCCAGCCGATGCTAACTGGACATTGGGGGCCAAGTTGGAGGAATTAAAGGGACTTTACCTACTTTTGTGACTGTTGCTTTTGTGCCATGCCCCTTTGGGTATGCTGTACATACGACGGTCCGATTCCCCCACCATGCCTGACACAATAGAAGCTGTCGTATGTTAGCTTTTCACATAAATCTAGCAGGCTGAAGCATGCCTGGCATTACAGAACAGGCCAAATGGTTGAGCCCTGTTTTTCTCAGATGCTTCCA
The DNA here is from genome assembly GCA_015471245.1 of Laticauda colubrina. NCBI lineage: Eukaryota > Metazoa > Chordata > Lepidosauria > Squamata > Elapidae > Laticauda > Laticauda colubrina. The sequence goes on along the minus strand of BLBF01000073.1, from coordinate 1,982,797 downwards.
AATGGTTTTCCACAGGAGAGGAATATGGCCAAACTGGAACGCAGTCCACAACATGAATAAGCCCACTTGTGGAACAATTTTCAACACTGCCACATTTCTCTATCCACTTCAGATCTAGTGAATCTGTCATGCCCCAGTTGGAGACCGACTCTGTGGGAGTGGAGGAGCAGCTGACAGGGAGTGGGAGTGCAGCTCCAGAGGTTGCAGAGGAGGCTGGGGAAGGGCAGAGGCCAGCTGGGCAGTCAGAGAAGGACCCAGGCCCATCCCCTCTCCATCCTGGGGCACGCAGGGAGGAGAGGATAAGGGAGAGATGTGGTCTATGGGGGAGGAGAGGGCCTTGATCCTCTTCATGGGCTGCAGCTGTGACAACTGAATAAGAGGTCGGACATGCGTATGGGCCAGTGCTGGAAACAAAGCATGGAAATATCTCTAGTTTATGGTTCCTCTCTGAATTTGGTGTCCTTCCCAGTGTGTGTTATCTGTGGACATCCTCCAGCCCTTATTTTACCTGGTTTGTGTTGCTTTTACCCTCCTTCTTGTAACTGTGTGGGAGTTTTTCGTCTTCAGGCAAGGATATTCTGATCTTGGAAGCAAAGTGAAGGAATAAAAGGGGCTTCACTGGGTTTTCTGTGACTGTGTTTGTTTTGTATGCCCACCCTGGCTCATTACAGAATCAATAAAAAGAAAGCTTATTGCCCTTGATTTATGACCACAATTGAGCCCAACATTTCCATTGCTAAGTGAGGCAGTCATTCAAGTTAGTTTTGCCCCCATTTTATAACCTTTCTTGCCACCGTTGTTAAATGAATTCTCCACAGTTGTTAAGAGAATCTGGCTTCCCCACTTGAATTTTCTCATCTGAAAAGGGGATTTGCAAAAGGGGATCGCGGGATCTTGGGACACTGCAACCATCGTAAGTACATGCCAGTTGCCTGAGATGATATAGGTCAGGTTCTCCAGTTTGAGCAGGGGGCTGGACTAGAAGACCTTGAAGGTCCCTTCCAGCTCTATTCTATCCTAAAAAAAAAAATCTAAAAATTGTAGAATTTTCATTTTAAAAGCATGCTTCCCACCTTGCTTCTGGGAGTTGATCCTGGACAGGTTAAAAAAGTCAAAATCTCTCGGCTGGAACCTTTGAGTCAACCCTACTTATGCTGAGAACATCCCTCTGCTGGGTACATTCTCAGCATGAATAGATAAAAATCTCAGCATACCATAAATAAAATTTTTCTTTTTCCTGTCATAAAACGATGTGAACCTCGACTGGGCAGTCATGGTTTTTCTACCATGAGACTCAAAAGTGTCCTCTGGGTGCCTTAAGATATCATAAAGAAGACCTCCATTAACCAAGATTGTCTTCATGGTTTGTGCATTTCTTTGGGTACCTGCTAACTCATCTTTTTCTTTTTTTCCTTTCTGGTCTTCCAGGAACAGCAGGAAGCAAAAAAGCCCGTCTCTAAGGACGATGCAGAAGCGTTCCCCTCCGAGAGAGACAAAAGGCTGGCTGAGCAGATCTCCTCCTACAATGTAGGTATCCCATCATCTGTTTCCCCTCCTCCAGCGATGCTGGTTTCTGTGGAGCTCCAACACTGTCTCTTCAGAAACCTCTTGCTGATTTCAGAATTACTGAGACTGACCCATTATATCTTTTTTCTGAGTTTCTATGGAAACATGACCATACACTGCATTCTAGCAAAGTTATTAACTGAGACTGAAGTCACTAGTAGTACAAACATTGCTTTTACTTTATGAGGAGAACCAATAGTATCCTGGATTATCCAACATCTTTCTTTCTTTCCTTTCTTCTGTCTCTATCTAACATCTATCTATCTCTGTCGATCTATCTAGCATCTATCTAGCATCTATCTGCCTGTTTATCTATCAACCTCTATCATGTAACATCTGTCTATATCAGGGGTCTTCCAGCTTGACAGCTTTAAGACTTGTGGACTTCAACTCCCAAAATTCCTCCTCCAGTCATGTTAGCTCAGGAATTCTGGGAGTTGAAATCCACAAGTCTTAAAACTTGCCAAGATTGAAGACCCTTGAGCATATG
>BLBF01000073.1:1954256-1973052 GCA_015471245.1 Laticauda colubrina | reverse complement strand
AACAACAACAACAACAACAACAACAACAACAACAACAACAACAACAACAATAATAATAATAATAATAATAATAATAATAACAATAATAATAATAATAATAATAATAATAATGTCTGCAGAAAGCTCCATCTCCGCCCCTTCCAGCCACGCACAGCCTTGGCTCCTCCCCACTCTTCCTCGCCCCGCCCTTCCTTTTGGGGCCACGCCCCGTCGAACACCGCCTCGGCGCACGTCGCCCGGCTTAACGCGTGCAGGCGCCGAAGCCTTGTTTTGTTTTGTTTTGTTTTGTTTTGTTTTACTTTTTGACCCTGGCGAGGACCCGTCGCTGTTGGTCCGTCGCCGATTGCGGTCCGGGCGGTTGCTTCGACCCTTTGCGGCCGGTGAAAAAAAAAAAGAGTCCGGCGCCTCCGCCGCCATGAGCGAGAAAGGGGAGCTGGATGTGACCGGTGCCAAGCAGAACACCGGGATGTGGCTGGTGAAGGTGAGCCACGGGGGCCGGGGGAGGCCTTCCCTGCTCGGGGAAAGGAGGTGGGGGACCTTTCCCCTCCTGCCACCCGGGTTAAGGTCGTCGAGCGGGGGGCGGGGAGGGGGAAAACAACACTTAACCTGCGGAACTCCCCGCCACAAGGCGCAGTAAGGGTGAGTCAGCGGGTCTCCAGGAGGAAAGGCGGGCCGGTTCGCCCAGTGGCGCCTCCATGGTCAGGAACAGTGCGCTTTACGGCAATTTGGGGTGGTGTTGGCGTTGCCCAAGGCCAACCAACAAGCCTTGGGTGCGTGTTTAGCCCTTTCCTGGACCAATTTCGCCTGGGCTCTATAGAATGCAAGGGCGTCCCCGACATACGACCACTTTTTGGAGGGTCTCCCCCACACACATGTCTGTCACTAAGTGAGATGGGGAGTGGAGTGATGTTTTGGCCCGCCCTCTCCCTACCACATTTTTGCAACTTTGCTTGCCCACCATTGGTAAGTGAATTGCCCACCATGCAGTAAGTGACATGGTCGTTAAGCGAATCCAGTCTCCTCCCCCCTTTTGACTTTGGTCACTAAAATGTAACCCCTGGGGCGGGGAACGCTGTGACCGTCGTAAGTACAGGTCAGTTGCCAAGAGCGTCTTGAGTTTCGGTGACATAATCCTGGGGGATACTGCCACAGTCGTAAGAGTGAATAATGGTCGTATAGTTATATATAGTTTTATACATATATATATATATATATATATGGTATTCAGTTTTGTTCGGGTATTTTCCCATGTCGTTATAGTTGTGCTTTTAAAGTTGTAGCAACGTTTCAGCAGAATCTCATCTGCCATCATCAGGCTTCTGTATGGAGTTTGTATGTGGGTCAGGCTATCACAGCCATTGGTTTTAAATTTGAGGCTAGCTTACTGCTGTGCCAGGATGTTTTTTTCTTCATCCTGATTGGTTGGGAGTCTTGGTCTGTGTTTATTGGTCTTGGAGTTTGATTGATTGGTGTTTCTGGTTTCTTCTGTCTGTTTTGTGGCTTTGATTGGCTGGCAACACTCTGTTCTTGTGTTGGGGGCTTTCAGTGCAGCTTGGCTCCGTGTGAAGGGACGGCTGCTCTTCATTAGCAAGCTGGGTTTCACCTGGGTGCCAGGTGGGGGGGTGTTTGAGCTGGAGCTATCAGAGGGAGTCTGTTTGTGCCCAGGTGTTTGCCTGGCTTGTGGCATGGAGATCTTTCTATTTGAGAGTGCAGGTTTCCAAATGATTGACAGTCTGCTGGAATCATCTCTTCTATTCATGCTGTCAGGTCTTTTTTCAATCTCTATGGCTTCTCTGATGATTCTGTGGCTGGGGTTTTCTATAGTGGCCAGGGTTTTAGTGCCATTGAAGTTGATGTTGTGACCTGTGGTTTTCATGTGTTGGACTAGTGAGGAGGTGTGTTCCAGCTTTTTTACTGCATTTTTGTGTTCCTCTAGGCGGGTACTTATTCTTTTATTGGTCTGTCCAATGTATGTGGCCGGGCATGATGTACAGGGAATTTCGTATATGCCTTGGTTTTCCAGGTCAATTTTGTCTTTGGGGTTCCTCAGGATGGCTGCTATTTTTTTGTCTGTTTTGAAGGCAGTCTTGATGTGATGCCTGTGTCGTATCTTACTGATTTTATCTGTAGTACCTCTTATGTAGGGCAGGACAGCTGTTCCATAGGTCTGTTGATCTTCTAGGTCTCTGTTATGTCTTGGTGTGTTTTTGCGGATCAAGCTGGTGATTTTGTTTTTGTGGAAGCCATTGGCTGTCAATACTTCAGTCAGGGTGCATAGTTCAGTCTTTATATGTGTCTTATCTGCCAGGCGTTTGGTTCTGGTAATTAGTGTTTTAGCCACGGAATTTATCTGTGCTGGGTGGTGGTGGGATTGGGCGTTGAGATTCCACCAGACTGTCAATCATTTGGAAGCCTGCACTCTCAAATAGAAAGATCTCCACACCACAAGCCAGGCAAACACCTGAGCATAAACAGACTCCCTCTGATACCTCCAGCTCAAACACCCCCCCACCTGGCACCCAGATGAAACCTGGCTTCCTAATAGATAACAGCCGTCCTTTCACACGAAGCCAAGCTGCACTGAAAGCCTCCAATACAGGAACACAGTGTTGCCAGCCAATCAAAGCCACAAAACAGACAGAAGAAACCAGAAACACCAATCAAACAAACTCCAAGTCCAATAAACACAGACCAAGACTCCCAACCAATCAGGATAGACTAGCCTCAAATTTAAAACCAACGGCTGTGAGACCCTGACCCACATACAAACTCTATACAGAAGCCTGATGATGGCAGATGAGATTCTGCTGAAACGTTGCTACAACTTTAAAAGCACTACAATGACCTGGGATAATATATATATGTATCTATTCTATTCTATTCTATTCTATTCTATTCTATTCTATTCTATTCTATTCTATTCTATTCTATTCTATTCTATTTTGAATTCTATCTACTTGACTTTAGGAAAGATCCTGATGAAGATATGTGCAGCCATTTGTCTGGAATTGGATAGGGTTTCTTGCTTGAGCAGGGGGTTGGACTAGAAGACCCTCTGAGGTCCCTTTTTAGCTTCATTATCCTGTTATTGTTTCATTTTCCTGATTTCCAGGACATACATATATTCATAAATATTGCTCACTGAGCCTGTCGCATCTACTCAAGTGGCTTTTCTGTAAAGGAACTGATTTGCATTCTTATTATGAATATACTTTGGGGTTTGGGTTTTTCTTTTCATTGTACAAACATATAACCAATCTAAATTTCTAGCAATTTTCATCAAGCAGAACTGGAGAACAAACCGTACAGAAGAAATGGTATAAATGTTCTGGTCTGAGCTGAACATTAAAGCTGGAGAAAATAGTCTTTTGGTGATTCACTAACTCCAATTAAGCTTAATTAGGTAGCATCTCTAATAGCTGGAGGAGATTGAAATCTGAAATTGTATAGCTCTTTTTCAGATGAGGAAAAATTCTTTTCTGAAATGAGACTTCACCTGGGACAGCTACAGGTGAAGCATGTAGAATCTTCATTTCACTTTTATATCTAAATCAGAATGGTTGAATTTCATTTGATTTATAAATCATTGGCTACAGTTCTTCATTATTAGGTTTATGGTAATGTAATGTATGCACTAATATCCACAATTGTATGTACTAATCAGTATAATGAGCAAATATTTAAGTATTAAGTATTTATAACAAATTAATAATATTCTAGAAAACTGACTCCATATTTTAATAAATCCTTTATTTGTTTACACACCCACCCACAAATCTTTTTTCAATGTTTCCTCTTGTATTTGTTACTGTATTTTTCTTTAGAGTAGTCCATAACAGAGGAAAAACACAAGCAGACAGACCTCAAACAGAAGTATCATTATTTGGTTTGCAGGAAAACAAAGGTGTAAATAAAATGGGGGGAAAGCAACATTTTGGCCACTAAATATCACATTGAAATGTTTGAGGTTTCTGGAGCAAGAGATACAAATTGAATAAGTGGTTGTTTGGGATTCAGCACTGCATAACTCATGTGCACAGAATTAAGATTTTTCCTTCTCCCAGGATTATTTTTTTAAGATGAAAAAGATACGGGCTTAGGATTTCTTCTGAATTTTTTTTCCATATGCTTTAATCCTATTATAAGACCATCATAGTATGTGTGATTCCTGACTGCAAGGCTGAGGAATTGCACATTAATTTTCAGCAGTTGCAGTTTCAAACACCACTTTCCTTCAGGAACTTCCGGGTTGTTTTGGACCTAACAGGCCTCATTTTCTTGGTGCTCTCTGAGCTTGACTGTTTTCTTGCAGACATTTCATTACCCAGCTATGGCAACAGGAAAGGCATCCGGCCAGTAAACACTGAGTTCCATCCAGTTGCCCTGTGACAGGGAGTGAGAGTGTGGCTCCAGAGGTTGTGAAGGAAACTGGGGAAGGGCACAGGCCAGTTGGGCATTCAGAAGAAGACCCAGGCCCATCCCCACTTCTTCCGAGGGCACACAGGGAAGAGAGGATAAGGGAGAAACGTGAATGGTATGGTCTACCGGGAGGAAAGGGCCTTGACTCCCTTCATGGGCTACAGCTGGGAAGACTGTTTAAAAGGACAAACTGCGCATGGGCCAGTGCTGGAAGCAAAGCATGAAATAATTCTTGTCTTACAGTTCTTATCCGAGTTCTGGCGTCCTTCCCAGTGTGTGTATTTCGATATCTATGGACGTCTTCAAGCCCTTACCCTGCCTTGTCTCATTAATTGCTTCAGTGTGGTTTGTGTTGTTTTTTCTATCTATAATTTATATGTATTTTGAGTTTGAATGGCATTTCTTCCTTTTCGCAACTGTTTGCGGGGGAGTTTTTTCTCCAGTCAATGATAATTGGATCTCTGAAGCCAAGTTGAAGGAATTAAAGGGACTTCACCTGTTTTTGTGACTTTGTTGCTTTTGTATCTCACCCTGGGTGATCACACCCTGACTCTTCTCCACAAGGGATTATGGAGTCATTAAAAGAGGACGATTTATTGCCCAGCTAGATCTCATCACTGCTGGCACTGTCCTAGCACTGATGATGTTACCTAGTTGGGTAATGGAATGTCTGCAAGCTCACAGAGCACTAAGAGCATCCCTCATTTCAACCCTGAGCTACAAATGTTCTCCTTTATTTGTTGGACATGCCTAGACCAAGGTGGTTTACCTTAAGTCATCCGCTGTTGGCAATCATTTTGAAGACTGACTTGATCTTGCATAAAGTCTTGAAGTTGGTCCAGAAGATTCAGCTAGCAAGGTTATTCTTTGGAGCTCTTGTTCTGTTACAACCACTAGAGTTGGCCTACTCCAAACTCTTATCAGGTCATCTAGTGGCCCCTGAGAATCGTGCCTTCTCTTTGTGACTGCACTGTGGAACAGCTTTCCTCTGGCCTTCCAAATGACTCTTACCCTCCTGGTGAGGCATTCGAGACCTGAACGTTCTCACGGATATTGAGATGAAAAGGTTAAACGAGCCCCTCGCTTTGATTGTTGTGTTAGTGATTGAGGAAAATTTGTTTTATTTCAACCCCAGGCATGTATAACAGAATAACAGAGTTGGAAGGGACCTTGGAGGTCTTCTAGTCTAACCCCCTCCTCAAGCAGAAGAGCCTAAACCATTTCAGACCTTCAAGGTTATCTAGCTTCTTTTTAAAAACTTCCAATGTTGGAGCATCCACAACTTGTGGGTGGGCACATTTCTCCTTAGTTCTAGGTTGCTTCTCTCCTTAGTTCCCATCCATTGCTTCTTGTCCTGCCTTCAGGTGATTTGGAGAAGAGGTTGACTCCCCCTCTTCTCTGTGACAGCCCCTCAAATACTGGAATACTGCTCGATTAATAATAATAGAATTGTTTATTGGCCAAGTGTGATTGGACACACAAGGAATTTGTCTTTGATGCAAATGCTATCAGTATTAGTAATGCAGACTTTGTAAATAGTTGGACAGCGTGGGGGGAATTATTTGTTTAGCAGAGTGATGGCATTCAGAGGAAAACTCCCCTTGTGTCTAGTTGTTCTGGTGTGCAGGGCTCTGTGGCATCGTTTTGAGGGTAGGGGTTGAAATAGTTTATGTCCAGGATGGGAGGGGTCTGTAAATATTTTCACAGCCCTGTTTTTGACTCATGCAGTAGACAGGTCCTCAATGGAAGGGTTGCTATTATATCACCTCTCGTCCTTCTTTTCATTAACAGAATAACAGAGTTGGAAGGGACCTTAGAGGTCTTCTAGACCAAGCCCCCACTCAAGCAGGAGACCCTATAGAGTTTCAGACAAATGATGATCCAACCTCTTCATTACTTTCCACCCATTGCTTCTTGTCCTGCCTTCAGGTGCTTTGGGGAATGACTTGACTCCCTCTTCTTTGTGGCAGCCCCTCAAATATCATACCCCTGCTATCATGTCACCCCCTGGTCCTTCTTTTCCTCAAAAACTAGACACACCCTATTCCTGAAACCGTTTTTCGTGTGAGTGTGGCTCACACGAGTGTGGCTTGTGTATTGATTTTATTCAACCATGTTAATTGTGGATTCAATTTTAATCTTAGTATAGTATGGAGGTTAACCTATTTCCCAAAGGACTTTTCCAACTCTTATTCTGTTCTAACCTGCTTTTCCAGCAAATTGCTCTGAAGGTTCCTCAGATTTCTCTGTTCTTTGTCTCCTTTTGTTTGCTTCCAGTTGCTTGTTTGTTTGATGGATTGTTTTATTGGTTTTCCTTTGCATATCATTCAGGGCTCCCTCAGAAGGAAGAGCTCCATGCAGATGAATCGTACGGTGACAGTTTTATAATGTTCTGCTTGGTACAATTCAGTTTGAAATTTTACAACAAAGGAGCTACTAAGTCAGGGGTTGCCAACCTTTTGGACCTCAGGGACCACCAAACTCATAATTTTAAATCCTGGGGACCACTAATATGACTTGCTGTCGGAGATTTTCTGACGTTGCGAGAGGGAGAAAAAAATATCTTTTCCCCCCTCTCTTTTCCCCCCCCCCCCCCCCCCACAAACACACATACAGAGACGGGTGGGACTCACATTTCTTAGCAAGCGGTTCTTGGGCACGGCCTAATTTGTGGGTGTGGCTTGGTGGTCATGTGACTGGCTGGGCATGGCTTGTATGTAAATATTATAAATATTTAAGTAAATATTGAATTTTTTATAAAAAAAAGAGCAACTTTTACCCAAAATCGGGCAAAGCAAGCAGGCAGATTCAGTTGCTCACAAAATCACAGATTCACTTAGAGATCTATCTTTCTGCCATCGGCTAGCTGAGTCTATCACATAAAATTTGCTAGCAAGCAAACTCACAAAATTAACTCTCAACACACCGTGTATGTAAATATTGATTTTTTTTATTAAAAAAGAGCAACTTTTACCCCAAATCAGGTGAAGCAGGCAGGCAGATTGAGTTGCTCACAGAATCACAGATTCACTTAGTGATCTAAGTATTTCTGCCATCGGCTACCTGGGACTATAACTGAATAATAGAAGCTTCAGTCCTAAGGAAGGTTCGGCTCTGCTTAAAAGCTTAAAAGCAGAGCCGGAGATCTAAAGACGAGCTAGAAAGCAAGAAATGCAACGGTTTTCTGCTTTCTCACTAATCTAAATCTCCCGGCACAGCGGAACACCTGATGGTTGGAAAAAGGAAAAATAGCAATTAGCAGGCAAGTTTGCAGGCAAGTGTGAGTGGGCGGGGAGGGTTCCTGCGGGCCATGTGGGCGGTGCAGCCTTGTGTTTCCGCGCAGCCTGGATTAATTGCTTTGGGAGTGACATTTCTTTGCGGACCACCAAAATTTTCTTGCAGCCCACCAGTGGTCCCTGGCCACCAGTTGGAGACCACTGGAATAAACTATTGTATAGCTGGGTAGAAAAAACAAAGATTATTTGTTTCTCTTTGCTTTAACAACCAAGAATTTCCTCTCCTTATAGCAGAAGCTTTTTCTAATTGGTGCTTTCAGTCTTTGTCTCCTCCAAAATCTGGGGGGAAGGGGAAAATCTTCCTTTTGTTATTACTCCTCTCCAGGTAGTCCTTGTCTTACAACCACAATTGAGCCCAAGATTTGCACTGCTAAGCAAGACAGTTGTTAAGCGAGCCTCCTTTTGCGACCTATCTTGCCCCCGTTGTTAAGTGGATCATAGCAGTTAACAGTAATTACAGGAATCTAACTTCCCCTTTGACTTTGCTTGTCAGGGGGTTGCAAAAGAGAATCACATGACCCCAGGACAACCATCATACATGTGAGTCAGTTGCCACGCATCTGAATTTGGAACATATGATCACGGGGAATGCAGCGATAGTGATAAGATAGAATTCTTTATTGGCCAAGTGTGAATGGACACACAAGGACTTTGTTTTGGTGCAAATGCTCTCAGTGTGCAAAAAAAAAAAATTCATTTGTCAAGAGTCCTCAGGTAAAACACTTAATAATAGTCATAATAGTCATGGGATACAATAAGAATAGAATAAGAAATAGAATAGAATAAGAAACAGAATACAATAAGAAACAGAATAGAATAGAATAGAATTCTTTCTTGGCAAGTATAATTGGACACACAAGGAATTTGTCTTTGGTGCATATAGGCTCTCGGTGTACGTAAAAGAAAAGATACATTCATCACGAGTCAAGAATCATCAGGTAAATACTTAATGATAATCATAGGGTACAATAAACAATCAAATCATAGTAGGGAACAGTCAATTTAAAAAATAGTTACGATACAAGCAGCAAAGTTACAGTCATACAGTCACAAGTGGGAGGGGATGGGCAATTAGGAGTGATGAGAAGATTAATAGTAATAGTAGTGCAGACTTTGTAAATAGTTGAACAGTGTGGAGGGAATTATTTGTTTAGCAGAGTGATGGCGTTCAGGGAAAAAACTGTCCTTGTGTCTGGTTGTTCTGGTGTGCAGGGCTCTATAGCATCGTTTTGAGGGAAGGAGTTGAAACAGTTTATGTCCAGGGTGTGATGGGTCCGTAGATATTTTCACAGCCCCCTTTTTGACTCAGGGTGCAGGATACAGGTGCTCCTCCATGGAAGGCAGGTTGGTAGTAATTGTTTTTTCTGCAGTCCTAATTCCTCTCTGGAATCAGTGACTGTTTTGTTGAGTTGCATAAGCAAACCAAGCAGTGACAGAGGTGCAGATGAGAGACTCCTTCATTCCTCTGTAGAACCGGATCAGCAGCTCCTTTTGGGCAGTTTGAGCTTCCTGAGTCGGTGCAGGAAGAACCTTCTTTGCTGGGCTGTTTGGATGACGTTTTTGATGTTAGGTGTCCATTTAACTGTGAGAAACAGTCATAAGTCACTTTTTTTCTGTGCGCTGTAACTTCAAATATTCACTAAACGAACTTTTGTAAGTTGAGTAGAGCAACGGTGCTGGGGTTTTTTCTTGGGATCTTGAGTGATCCAGCCAGAGGATTGGATTGGTGGTGTTATTAATTCCATTTTTCTTCTATGACTTGTGTTAGAAGCCTTTTGTTACAAATGTTCCTAGTGCAAGAGAAGAGACAGTAATACTGCCTTACAAGCAAGAGCAGAAATCAATGTTAACCTAATACAGGAGCCAAATGTTCTGCTTTATTTGCTCCAATGAAGACAGTGTACTTTATAAACTTGCTGGAGAAAAGAGGATAGTGTTAGCGATAAATAATCCTATTATTATTTCATTGCTGTTGTCTGAACTCTTGCTTGCACTGGCTGGCTACCACGAGAAATCTGATTTTTCTAAAAAAAATAATAATTAGCACCTTGTAGCATTTTATTGACTTTCTCCAGGCCGGGAAGCTAAGCAAGGGAAAGAAACATGTTGGAAATATTATCGGAATATTATGAATGTTGGAAGTGTGAAAGTAAAGAAGGGACTTTTTATCATCTATGGTGGACATGCGATAAAGCAAAAAAAAAATAAAATAAATTTGGAGCATGATTCACATTTTAATACAGAAAGTTTAGAAAAATGGAGATAAAAATGAAACCAGAACTTTTCCTTTTGGGCCTATTGGAAAGCTGGAATAAAAACATGGAACTTTGTTATTACTGTATGTATGTTGAAAGCAGCAGTTAATTGATTCCACCCACCTTGGGTGCTGCTTTATTCCCAATGTATTGCTGTTTGTTACAGGTCTTTCTTGATTGTTTTTCCCCCCTCTCCATTCCTTTTAGGTCCCAAAATACCTGTCTCAGCAATGGAACAAAGCTTTAGGAAGAGGCGAAGTAGGAAAACTAAGAATTGCCAAGTAAGAACGTTTATATTTTACATATTGCAGAAAGTGGGCAGCCTCTTAAGGGCCCAGCGGAGATTCTACTACCTGAGACTTCTCAGGAAACAACAGCTGAATGGAAAACTGCTGGTGACCTTCTACCACTGCATCAGAGAGAGTATCTTAACTTAGTGCACCTCTGCATGGTTTGCCAATTGCACAGTGGCAGATAGGACAGTGCTCCAGAGGGTTAATGTCATTGCCCAGAAGATGGTGGGTTGCCCTCTCCCCTCTTTGGAAGATCTCTGGAGCTCCCGCTGCCTTAAGAAAGTTCAAAACATCCTCAAAGATCCATCTCATCCTGGGCATCCCTTTTTTTTTTTTAAACAACATCTGGCAGATGGTACAGAATAATAAAAACAAGGACAAACAGGCTGAAAAACAGCTTCTATCCCAGGGCAGGAGCTCTGTTGAATTCTACTGTAGAGTGCAATATTAACACAATATCAATTGTATAGAATGCAATTACCCTCTCCCCTCTTTGGAAAAGTTTTAAGAAAATTCCAAACATTCTCAAAGATCAATTTCATCCTGGGCACCCTTTTTTGTTTTTGAACTATTACCAACTGGCAGACGGTACAGGGCAATAAAAACAAGGATAAATTGGCTGGAAAAAAAAAATCATTTTCTATCCCAGGGCAGTAACTCTATGGAATTCTACTGTACAGTGCAATATTCATGTAATATCAGGAGTTTTCCATTCAATTTTTTTGAATATAGAATGCAAAGGATGTGTATTTTTGTTTTATTTTATTTTTTATGTATAATGTACACTGAAGATGGCATTTCATTTCTTTGTACGATGTGCAAGGACAATAAAGGAAACTGACTTTGGGGAGAGGAGCACCAGAATTTTGAGGCTCGAAATGATAGTTAATCAGCTGCAAAATGTAAGGCATCTGTTTTGTTTCACAACTTAGCAAAGAATACCACAATAATGTGAACGGGGGGGTACCCCTTTGCAGCTGAAATAGCTGGCCCTCCCATAAAAATAGCATCAAACTGCACAGAAATTTAAACATCTTTTGGGAATGTTGCTTGTGTTGTCGTTACTAGAAAAAATTAGCCCTAAAAATAATATTGTTTTGTTTCTTTTACAGAAATCAAGGAAGAACAGAAGTAAGTAATAGATCATTACAAGCTTTTTTCTTAGAATTTTACTTGTTTTTGTTTCGCTTCTTAGCGGTCTCTCGTATAAATACGATCCCATCCTAGATTTGTCGTGTTTTGAACCCAGAGCGTCCATAAAATGCACAAAGTTAAAAAAGAAAGAAAAAGATGAAAGGCAATTTTCTAAACGTTGGATACAAAAAATAAACAAATTAACAGGTGCTTCCTTTATGATATTTTAGAATAACAATTGAGTTATCCTGTGCTATCTTGTTGGATATTGTGGTTTGATTACTCACCATATCCCAAGGAAGGGGATGGGGTAGAAATAGATTTTGCAAAATAGTAAACAGCATAAAATGATGGTTTCTTCAGTTCACTCCTCTGTTTTTTTTTCCTGGAGTGGGAAGCGGAGGGAAAGGAAGAGCTAAGTGAAAAAAAAAAAAAAAGGGAGTAATTTTCAAGCCAAGCTTTACTTCAGAAGGGGGCTTTAAAGGCTAATAGGGTGAGAGACCAAATGATCATGCAGAGACAGAGAAAAACTGAATTTCCATACATATTAACTCTGACACAGCAGGCCCTCTCCGAGCTGCCGTGAATGAAATGCATCAGAATGAATTACATGGCAATCAAAATTCTGCACTTTTCCTCGGCAACAATGGGATAATGATATATTAAATAGAGATCACATGCACTTTTGAGGGGCTCTGGAGGTGGCTCTTTAGCCACTAATAATAAAGGATTATTTGGGGGGGGGAGGCGTTTGACATGAAATTCCAGTCAGGTCAAAAAGGGCAAGTAGGATGATAAAAAGCCTGGAGCATGAAACATAAGACGGACGGTTGGAAGAACTGGGTTTGGCCAGTCTAAAGAAAAGAAGGATGATAGGAATATTCCAGTATTTGAGGGGCTGCCACAAAGAGGAGCGGGGTCAACTTATTTGCCAAAGCACCAGAAGGCAGGACAAGAAACAATGAATGGAAACTAATCCAGGAGAGAAGCAATCTGGAATGAGGACAGTTAACCAGTTGGACTGCTTGCCTCCAGAAGTTGTGGAGGTTGTGCAGGTTTTGCAAAATATGGGGATTTTATTCCTTTTTTAAATTGGGATACCCAGTGTCATCTGATGCATAAAGTCAAAATATTTTCCATCACAGCTTCTCAAGACTCTGAGAAAATGCATTTTAGAACACATATCGCTGAAGGGGAAAAGCCACTTCTGCAGAAAAAGCAAGGAATCCACCATTCTCGTGCTTCGTTTTATTGCCAAAAGTCGGATGATCAATTATTTTAATCAACATAATGGATTTTATACAGTGTTATGATGCCCAAACAAGTCTTTGGGTGTTGGTCAGCCTATCCGGGCAAGAAATCGGCCTTCTCCAACCCAGCACTATCCAACTGGGATGAAAAATTTGGAGTCTCTGGCCAGGCTGGTTTAAGTGACAGAAAAGGGAGTTGCCTTCCCATTAAATCTGGGAGGCCGAAAAGAGCAATAAAGATCTCATGCCTCAGAGAAGGTGACTTGAACATTGGAGCCTTATCACAGGATTTCTAGTTTTCATTTTCTCTACTTTTGTAATGATTATTGGGATAGCAATAGCAGTCGCCCTTAGACTGATATGCCGCTTCACAGGGCTTCACAGTCCCTCTCTAAGCGGGTGACAGAGTCGGCCTCTTGCCCCCAACAGTCTGAGTCCTCGTTTTACCCACCTTGGAAGGATGGAAGGCTGAGTCAGCCTGGAGCCTGGTGAGAGTTGAACTGCCAAATTGCAGGCAGTCAGCAGAAGTAGCCTGCAGTACTGCACTCAAACCCATGGGAGAGAAGGAAGGAAGGAAGGAAAGGAAAGAATGAAGGAAGGAGGGAGGGAAGGAAGGAAGGTAGGTATCAATAGCACTAAGACTGAGATACTGCTTTATAGTGCTTTTACAGTCCCCTCTAAGCAGTTTACAGAATCAGCCTGTTGCCCCCAACAGGAAAGAAGGAAGGAGGAAAGGAAGGAAGGAAGGAATCAATGGCACTTAAGACTTCTATACTGCTACACAGTGCTTTTTTGAGAAAAGGATGCACCATTTCCTTTTTCAGTCTTAAAAGAGAACACCTATCTCACAAAGGAATACATCCTAATTGCGGTCTCGTGGTCTGAACAAGTCCCATTATAGTCCAGTTCTTATGGAAGCAATTATCTCTGCAGCCACTTCTTGAATGCTTAAATTGCTTACCTTTTTAAAAGTCACAGCAATTGTGTCATGACATTTAGAAAGGGGTGACTGGCATCGGAGCGTGCCTCAACCACAAAGACATCCATCACTCATCCATAATATGAACCAGGTCACCTAGCTGCTTATCAAGGCTTCTGCCAGCTCTTTTTCACTTGTTCACGCAGAGGAAGGCAAGCCATGATGATTTGGCTGCCGTGACAATTTTTTCCCCATCGGCGGGAAGATATTCTGCAGGAGAATATCAACAGCAAAATATCAAATAGCTGTAAAATTGGAGCCAGAGATGAGGCTGCAAAACTGTAGCCAGAGCTGCTACATTATAAGCTGTCAACGTTGCTCAGACTGACAGAATTCCTCTGGTTAAGTCAGATTAGCAGTGGAAGAAATAACATATTTATGCAATATGCAATCTCCATCTTTATTTGTTGATTAGCCCTGTCTTGGGCCTTATCAAAGTTCCAGAAACAAATTATTACTAAAACATTGATAAAAGCAATTTAAAATGGAACGGGATAAAACAAGGTTTAACATGAAATATATGACTGAATTACAAAAATTCTTCCCATCAGAATTGTGGCGACGACGACATCTTAAGTCCAAGTTTTGTTTTTTAAAAAAGAAAGGATGAGATAAATCAGTGGAGTATATAAGCATCATATGTCTATAGACATTCTCAGTCCTCCAGATCTTGGTTTTGCCAAAGGTGCTTTTTTCAAGAGGCAACTGGACTTTGTGGTTTTTCTTTGAAGAAGTTTCGCTTCTCCTCCAAGAAGGTTCTTTGTTTTTTTTTTCTCCAGAATTGAAGAAGCTTCCTGGATGAGAAGCAAAACTTTTTCAAAGGAGATGTCTCTGGAGATTCTTAGTCTCAAAGATGGTTTTTTTTTTAAAGAGGAACTGGACTTTCTGGTTTTTTTTTCTTTGAAGATGTTTCACTTCTCATCCAAGAAGCTTCTCCAGCTCTTTATAAATCCTTCAATTAAATCCCACCATCCAGTCAGAGCTGAAGAAGCTTCTTGGATGAGAAGCAAAACGTCTTCAAAGAAAAAAAAAAAGTCCAGTTGTCCCTTGAAAAAAGCACCTTTGGGATAACCTTGACCTAGTTGGAGGAGGAAAAGGAAGGAGGAGGGGGAAGAGAAAAAAGGAGGAAGGAGGAGGAGGAAGAGAAGAAGAAGAAGAAAAACTGAGAATCTCCATAGACACCTCCTTTGAAAATGTTTTGCTTCTCATCCAAGAAGATTCTTCAATTCTAGAGAAAAAGAACTGAAGAAGCTTCTTGGATGAGAAGCAAAATATCTTCAAAGAAAAACCAGAAAGTCCAGTTGCCTCTTGAAAAAAAACACCTTTGGAATAATCATCATTTGTTGTCATCTACAGGTAGTCCTTGACTTACGACCACAATGTTGCTCTGTTGCTCAGTGAAACAGCGGAGTGAGTTTTGCCCCATTATACATTTTTTACCACAAGTGGTTAAGTTAGCCACGTGGTCATTAAGCGAAGCTGAGTTTCCTGTTGATGTTGAATGACAGAAGGTCGCCAAACGGGATCACGTCACCCCGGGGACACTGCAGCCATCGGAAATACGAACCAGTTGCCAAGCCTCCGAATTTCAATCAACAGGGATGCTGGAAGGGTCGCAAGTGTGCAAAACAGTCATGTCACTTTTTTTCCCCAGGGCCGTTGTAACTTTGGACGGTCACTAGATGAAGTAGAGGACTGTCTGTACAAAGGTGTAGGGTCTGCTTAGGCAGGGGGTTGCACTAGATCAGGGGTTGCCAATCTTTTGGACCTCAGGAACCACCAAACCCATAATTTTAAATCCTGCGGAGCAGAGACCCTGGGAAAATCCCCCCCAAAGTCTGCAGGAAAATCCCCCACCCCGTTTTCCTACTGATAGATCATTCCTTATTTGGGATCGCAGGATCCCATCTCCAGCCCTGTTCTCAGAGGGAGAGAAAGAGAGAGACTTTTGGCTTCATGCAAGGAAAGCAGCAGAAGTCTTTCTTTCTCTCTCTCCCCCAAACTCTGCCAGAAACGAGCCTTTGCCGGCGCAGCCATTTGGCGCAGGAGGCCTTGCAGGGTCTCAAAGACTCATTTCTGGCAGAGTTTGGGGGAGAAAAAGAAAGACTTTTGCCGCTTTCCTTGCGTGCAGCCAAAAGCAGAAGAAGGAAGAAGCAGAAAGAAGCAGCCCAGTGGCCAGGCCAGGCACGTGGGGCCAGTGGAGCAAGTTCCCCCCCCTCCACCCTTTGCCCCCTCCCCTCACTCCCTCATGTTGTTCGCAATGCAAGCAACGCAAGCCTTGTGTTCCTGCACAGCCAGGATTAATTGCTTTGGGGGGGGGGACATTTCTCTACGGACCACCAAAATTTCCTCACGGACCACCAGTGGTCCCCGGCCCATTGGTTGGAGACCACTGGAGTAGATGACCTACTAGGTCCCTTCCAACTCTGATTATCTGTATTTGTATCAGTATCTACCGTAGAAATGTTTCCCCCTCTCTCTGGAGGAGGAGGAAAAAAAGAGAGAGAGAAAGAGAAAGGAAGAATGTGCAATTCTACTGTTTTGTTCCTCAACTGTTGTGGGGAGGCTGAGGAACAACACAGCTTGGGGGACGAGCGATGAAGTCACCTCCAATTGTGTGTTGTCAACCCACCAAGGTGAGCCAACCGAGAGGGAAGGTGTTGCAGGGGTGGCAGATGGAAAGAATGACAACAAAGAAAGATCGCATGTCAACGCATATTCGTTCTTCACAGTTGGGGCGGTGATGTGGGTACGGGCCAGAGGTTGTGGCCATGTTATTTTTACACCGGTAGTAGGTGTATATTTTTCTCGAAGGTTTCAATTTCTCTGGCTAATACAGCAGGGAAGCAGCTGAGCATGGTTTGCAGAGGAAATAGGATGTTCATTGGGCTGGTCTCGGGAGCGAAAGGCTGGGTACACGTGTGCATTGCACAGTGGCAGATTTGCACTGACTTTGAGGCTTCCCAAGATCCTGAAGCCGACTCCTCGTCCCGATAAAACCCCTTTTATTTAGGTTACAGGGAATTCCTCTCCAGCAAAGTCCCAGCCAACAGTCTTTTTTGAGATTTCACAACTACAGACCTTTATCAGGCTTGGAGAGTTGCCAGGTTGATATCTTCCAAACACCACACTATAGCAGCAATGACTTGGCAAGGAGTCAGGAACAGATCTTCACCCTAATGAATTGAACTAATTGTCTCCTGCAAACACCACTCCTCTTTTGCTCCTCTTTATTCCTTATGGGAGGGGCCATTCAATGTCCACCTGAGTCTTTACTCCCAAGTCGACCCTTGTTCCTTAGCTGTTCCATTCTTCTGGCAGCTCTGTGCATGCGCATACTGGGAACAGGCTCTAAGTGATCTTCTTCCCCACTGATCTCTGAAGGCAGCTGTTAATTGTCAGATGGCCCTAGCCCCATCTCTGCCTTCAATGCAGAGCCCTCGTCAGAGCCTTCCCAAGACTCCAGGCCTAGCCCATGTTCCTCCCCCAACCTCCTCACTGTCTGAGTCTGACAGCAGCTCCAGGCGGGCCACAACACACTTGCCCAGCAGAATTGCACAGTGGCAGATAGGAAAGCACTCACGGGATTAACATCACTGCCCAGAGGATCATGGGTTGCCCTCTCCCCTCTTGGGAAGAACTTTATATCTCCCTCTGCCTTAAGAAAGTTCAAAACATTCTCAAAGATCCATCTCACCCTGGGCACCCTTTATTTGAACTATTACCATCTCGCAGACGGTACAGAATAATGAAAACAAGGTCAAATAGGCTGAAAAACAGCTTCTATCCCAGGGCTATATTCAACTATATTGAATCCTACTGTAGAGTGCACTACTATTGCAATATCAGGGGTTTTCCATTCAATTGTACAGAATGCAAAGGATGTGTGTTTGTATTTTATTTTTACAGTTTTCTTAATGGATGATGTGTACTGAAGATGGCATTTAATTTCATTGTACGAGGTGCAATGACAATAAAGTAAAGCAAATGAAGGTGAAAATAGACTGATTTATTGCAAAGGTACCCTATGCATAGAAATCCCTAAGATGTTTTTTTCATGAAGCAACTGGACTTTCTTTTTTCCTTTTGAAGATGTTTCACTTCTCATCCAAGAAGCTTCTTCAGCTCTGATAGTTTAGTGGGGAATGGAAGGATTATCCTATCCACTGAGCTGAGGAAGCTTCCTGGGTGAGAAGTGACATGTCTTCAAATGGAAAAACAAGTCCAGTTGCCTCTTGAAAAAAAACACCTTGGGGACAACCATGACCTGGAGGACTGAGAATCTCTGCAGACTTTTATGCATAGGAATCTTCTCAACTAATGGTTTCCACCTGCTTGGAGTTAGATAAGGATCAAGAGAATTCATGGGAAGTTGGACTTATTTGGCTTGTGGCTACGTAAGGATTCTAGACTGAGCACTCTTTTGACTCTGCCCCCGGGCTCTGCCACTCCATCTCCAATGGCTAGTCTAAGTGTTATACCTACATGCTGTCAGCTTTGGAAGCCATATTAACACCAGACCCTTCCACACTACCACATTCTTGAGCCTGGGAAAATGAGAGGGGGGGATTTCTTGGAGTGTATGTGGTTAGACACAATAGTATTCTTTTTCTAAGTCAAAATCATGTTGTTTCTGCACCTGGTTGAGAGGACATCTGAAGTTGGGACAGAGGGGATTGGGGCATGTGATGCAATGATGGGTGCAGGAGGTGGATTTGTATTTTTTAACTTATTGGAGGGAATCCCGGAACTTTCAGATTCAGGATTTCCCAGATGTGCCAGTTTACTTACTCTAATAAAAGGAACCTTTGAGAAGATGTCTGTCTTGGAGTTATTGGTTGGAGTTGAGGTTTTCTGGAACGCTAACACATGCTTCTGGTTATAATGCAGAAGCATATAGGGATAGCACTTATTTATGTACCTCTTTACAGTGCTTTTACAACCTTCTCTAAGCAGTTTACAGAGTCAGCCTAATGCCCCCCCACAATCTGGGTCCTCATTTTACCCACCTCGGAAGGATGGAAGGCTGAGTCAACCTTGAGCCGGTCAGGATCGAACTGATGGCAGTGGGCAGAATTATCCTGCAAATTTGCATTCTAACCACTGGGAGGGAGGGAGAGAAGGAAGGAAGGAAGGAAGGAAGGAAGGAAGGAAGGAAGGAAGGAAGGAA
>BLBF01000073.1:1888809-1929020 GCA_015471245.1 Laticauda colubrina | reverse complement strand
GTGTGTGTGTGTGTGTGTGTGTGTGTGTGTGTGTGTGTGTGTGTGTGCTGTTTAGCTTCCTTCGGGTATTATCCCACGTCATTGTAGTTCTGTTAAAGTTGTAGCAACGTTTCAGCAGAATCTCATCTGCCATCCTCAGGCTTCTGTATAGAGTTTGTAATATATATATTTTTATTACACACACACACACACACATTTTTATATATATAATTTATATATATATATATATATATATATATATATATATATATATATATATATATATATATATATAAAATTTTTTTATATATATGCTTTTATAAAGACACACACGCACACATAAAAAAGAGATTTCCATTTAAAAGTTACATTTTTCAAGAACAAAGGACTGAAAATTAAAGGCTTGGCCAGCTTTGTAGTTGAATTGCGAGAGCTTCACCAAAGACGTTGGGATTCATTAGTCCTCTTTTCTGAGCTGCCCTCTATCTGGAACCACTTGCTTCAAAGTTCTTCTGGAGATAAATATCCTTTTCATCTGGGCATGAAAGAAAATAAATTTTTAAAAAAACGGAGGAGACTTATTTGAACAGATTTCTCTACTTGAACTTAATACCAGTAGAGATGCTGCAGAATAAATCTTTGCTTCCCTTTAAATCCCATTAAATTAAAGCACCTGGAGCGACAGCCAGGATGGCAGAGATGAATTTTAATTCGTGGCCCAGGTACATTCTTGTTCTCTCCTCCAGTCTCCAACCACTGATATTCCTTCCCCATTTGAACTCAGAGCCCTGGGCTTCTTGGTTGGTGATGTCCATATTATCCACAGTTGTCCCAAAGGACCCCCCAAGTCGTTGTCATCGTTCTCCTCCTCCCCCCCCCCCCCCCCCACAAACCCCACACCCTTCTAGCACTGAAGATGTTCCCTAGTTGGGTCATGAAACCAACTGTAAGAAACTGTAAGAAAACAACCAAACTCAGAGAACACCGAGGACCTCACAGTCCTCTCCTCCTCCTCTTCCTCTTCTTCTTCCTCTTCTTCTTCTTCTTCCTCCTCCTCCTCTTCTTTCTCCTCCTCCTCTTTTCCTTCTTCTGTTCTTTTTCTTCTTCCTTCTCCTTCTATTCCTCCTCCTCCACTTCTCCTCCTCTCCTTCCTCCTCCTCCTCTTCTTCCTTCTTTTTCTTCTTCTCTTCCTCCTCTCCTTCTTCTTCCTCTTCCTCTTCTTCCTCCTCCTCCTCCACAAACCCCACTCCCTTCTAGCACTGTTTATTTTATTTGATTTGATTTGATTTGTCAATCACTTACAAGATAATAGGTATAAGTATAAACATATTTATGAATACATGAAATGGATACATATAAGAAAAATAAAAAGAATCAATGGTTTCCTAGTTGAGTCATAAAACGTGTGCAAGGAACCTCCCCTCCCCCAAGCTCAAGAGAACACCCAGGACTCCGCAGTTCAACCCCCAGCAGCAAATATTCTCTTCTGTCCGTATTACAAAACCCTCCCTTTGGTTTCCCCTACTTTTTCTCCATTGGAACTATCGCATTCAAACTGCTAGCAGGTATTTAACGTACATGTCAATACCTGCGAATCCAACAACTTCAAGGATCTCTTTTACAATGCAAGGATTTCGGGGAGTTGATTCCCCCCCCCCCCCCCGCCCCCTTGCCAAAGCAGGCTGTGGAGGCTCATCCAGCATTCCCTGGGCTCCCAGCCAGGCCTTTCGAAGCAAGATGTCTTTTGCATGACAAAGAGCCGTCTCCAAGCAAGAGAATTAAAAGGAGAAATAGTTGGCGGGGGTTCTTTTCCTGATTTTTTGGGGAAAAAATTAGGGCTACAGAGCCTTCTCAGAAAAAGGGGTTGCCACTTTCTTGACCTTCAACCATCGACTTTTTTATTTAAAATTCAGGTAAAGCCGGTGGCTCAGCAGCTGAGATGCCAAGCCTGTCTGTCAAAAATATTTCTGCTGTGTTGTTGTTTTTTTATTCCCCGCGCTATAAAATTGGATTTTTGATCTGAGCAAAGCTCAGGGTTTTAATTCGTATTAACGATAACTACTCAGCAGTGTTTTCTTTTCTTGCTGGTGTGTATAATACAAAGAATAGGTGTAAATTGTAACTGAAAATTAATTTTTTTTCCTAATTAATTTAAAAGACGGGGATGGTTTCATTATTGGTTCCAGTTGTAAGATTGGGGTGAGGGGGCTTATATTTTGATTCACTTTGGTTTTATCTGGATTTAGAAAATGCAAAGCCTGGCATCTAAAATAAATTCAGAAGCAAACATCAGTTTTAAGACACTGAATAATCCAAATAAATGGAGACTACAAAAAGGAAAAAGAAATCCAAATATTTAATAAAATGATTGAAAGTAACATTATTTTCAAGGGGAAAAGAATCGAAGAAAAGTCTTAGTTACCTTTGGGACAACCATGATCTGGTTGACTGAGGATCTCCTTAGACATCAAGTGGCCTGTCTGATTAGCTTTTGTCCCCAGGGGTTATTGTTCTGACCCAGGCTTCATCAAACGGAATTCAACACAAACTTGTTTTAAAAGCAAAACCTATTTTATTGCAACGCTGGGAATTACTTTCATTCCCAGCCAGAAGTAATGATAAAAATAGTTCCCCAAGATAAGCACACCCCTTTCAGTGCTATGGAATGTTGCCAAAAACAGAAGTATCCAAATAATTATAACAGAAACCAACCGAAGTACCAAAAAAACCCCAACCAGAGTTCACAGAGCTCCAAGGAGAGACTCAAAACCTATCGAATTACTTTGCTTCCTGCAAAGGTTTCGTCCGTGAAGTGTTGTGAGTTGAGGAGTGCCTGAAGGGAGGAAGGACACGCCAGCCAGCTGGCCGGCCGTTCTGCAGCACATGTTGCGGGCCTTGACTTCCCAACCCATTTCCGTGACCTTGGATGGGCTTCCCGTTGTTGACAAGCTTTTGGGAATTGGATGAGAAAGTATTTTCTAGCCGTAGCCCTGAGACTTATCTAGCGCTTTACACTGCTTTTATAGCCCTCTCTGAGTGGTTTACAGAATCAGCCTGTTGCCCCCAATGCACACCACCCTGGCTCCTCCCTTCCCTCCCTCCCTCCTTCCTCTTTCCCTCCCTTCCTCCCTCTTTCCTTCCTTCCTTCTTTCTTCTGCCTCCTTCCTTCCTCTTTCCCTTCCTCCCTCCTTCCCTCCTTCCTTCCTTTTTCCCTGCCCCTCCCTCCCATCCCTCCTTCTTCTCTCTCCCTCCTTCCTTCCTTCTTCTGTCCCTTCTTCCTTCCTCTTTCCCTCCCCCTCCTTCTTCTGTCTCCTTCCTTCCTTCTTCTGTCCCTTCCTTCCTTTCACTTTCTCTTCCTTCCTCCTTCCCTCTTTACTTCCTTCTTCTGACCCTCCCTCTCTCCTTCCTTCCTCTTTCCCTCCCTCCCTCCTTCCTCTTTCCCTCCCCCTCCCCCCTCCTTCTTCTGTCTCCCTCCTTCCTCTTTCCCTCCCTTCCTCCTTCCTCTTTCCCTCCCTCCTTCTGTCCCTCCCTCCCTTTTTTCCTTTCTTCCGCCCTCCCTCCCTTCATCTCGCACTGGGAGCCTGGCAGCTTTTCCCCTGTCCTATTGTGAGGGTGGTAGAGACACCCCCCCACACCCAACCACCCAGTCATGAGAAAACGTAACGTCTTTGTAAACCCTGTGTGGCGACTGTGCCCGTGGTCTGCACTTGGGAATGAACGAGAACGCAGACAGTCTGTGGACCGGCAGCTCCGGTGGAGAGGCAGACAGAGCAGGGAGAGTGGCAGATGGCTGTGGATTGGGTGGGGAGGGGGGTTTAGCAGGGAAGAAGGGGCCTTGATTGATGCCTCTTGCCTGACTTTGCAGAATTCCCTCCGAAGATGGATTTGAGGAGAGAGGGTCATAAACAAGGCAGGCACTGTCAAACGCCGGTATCTTTATGGCTGTGTTAACAATGCATGGTTAACACCTTTGGCACTTCCTTTGTGCTCCTTTGGACTTCTCCTCCCGGTGGTATGTTTAGTCTGTTTGTCCTGCTCCCCCCAAAATCCCGCTTTGCTTCCCTTAACAGGAAAAGCAGAAAAAGAATTGTCATTTTAAGACTTCCAATAAAGGAGAATATTTGAGGCTCAAGGTTGAAGTGAGGAGTCCTTGGTGGGTCTTTTTGCAGATGTTTCATTACCCAACTAGGTAGCATCTGCAGTGCTAGAAGGAGAGGGGGTTTTGTAGAGAGGAGGAGGTCTGTGGGGTCCTTTGTGCTCTCTGAGCTTGGTGGTTTTCTTGCAGACAATTCATTACCCAACTAGGTAACATCATCATCAGTACTTTGGGTAGTGAGACATCTGCCAAGAAGCAACCAAGCTCAGAGTGCACCAAGGACTCATTTTAAGAGCGTCTGTATACACAGAACACAGAGTAGCAAGTAACTGGCGTATATTTCCCAGCAATTCCTAAATGTTGTTTTCTTGCAGACATTTCATTACCCAACAAGGTAACATCATCAGTGCTAGAAGGCAGCAGGGTTTGCTCCATTCTTCTAATGCTCACTGGGACAAGAAGCCCAGTAGATACCACAATATTTTGCTATTCGGTTCCCCCGTTTGGCCAAATAGGTGTTTTTCAAACAGTAGCCTTACTACAGCTTGGAATGGTTAAACGCTGTGAGATTTATAGCCCCTTAATTAAAAGCTGTCATCGTCCTGTGAGTTGATGCAACATTTTTATCCCCACGCCTCTATTTTTACATCTGCTAATATCAATATGTAATCTTATTTTTCTTCTTTTTTCTTTTTGGAGAAACGCTGTTGCCAATTCCCAGTACAAAATTCGGTGTTCTTCGAAGTTTTTCAGCAGGGGGGACTTAATTGAGTTCTTCCCCCCCCCCCTTCCCTGCCAACACATTTCCCTCCCTCCCTACCCAAATACACACCTGGCATTGTTCAATCCCATTCCAGCTTGGATGCATCACGCCAAGAACTCATCCCTGCTAGCAGATGTTTATTACCCTGATAATACAAGTCAGGAAAATAAGGAGCTGCTTAATGAGTCACTGTTCAATCTGGACTGCGCATTGAGATGCTGGCTTGGGAGGTATAAAGGACATCATGGTTTTCGAAGCATTGGGCTTTCTGAAATCCTAAACCAGTGGTGACTAACCTTTCCGGGCTCTTTTGCCCAAAATTGCATGCACGCTTGTGTGCGTGCGATCACATGACAACACCCAGAAGACAATGCGCACGCACCCCCATGCCCCCTGAGCATGCATGCACATTTCCCCCCACCCTTACCTACACTGCACCTCCCTGCTGATTTTTATTCCGTTTGAGGTCTTTTTCGTTTGAGGGAAGCCTCTGCAGGCTTTGCAGGCTGAAAAATGGGCCCATTTCGTCACTTCTGGTATTTCTGGAAATACAGGAAGTGATGAAACGGACCTATTTTTCGGCTTGCAAACCTTGCAGAGGCTTCCCTCAAGCCTCTGGCAGGCCAAAAAAGGCCCAAAAATCAGCTGGGAGGCGCGCACATGCGCAGTGAAGTAAGTTTGCCTGGGACTCACGTCCCCACACAAATGGCTCTCTGTGGTACCTGTGGCACGTGTGCCCTACGTTCGCCATCACAATCCTAAACCCTGCTTCTATTTTTCCCCCAGGGAAGAAATATTCTATATTTTATCAAGGCCGAGAAGAGCTGATCTCCTTAGGAGAGAATAACCGATGATGGAAACTGTTTCTGAACTTTGTGCTTGGGGTGGAAAAGAGTGAAATTTTGATTTTGGGTTTTACCGATTATTAGACTGATAAATCACAGCAATGGCTTATTTGTATTATTATGAAAAAATAAAAATGTTGTGATTTAGAATAGAATTCTTTTTTGGCCAAGTGTGATTGGACACACAAGGAATTTGTCTTTGGTGCATAAGCTCTCGGTGTACATAAAAGAAAATACCTGATTTGTTTTTCTTGGCAGTTGGCAGTTTCTGAGAATGTCTTTCATGTTCCATCTACTGTGGCACACAGGGGCATGTCCCCTCAAAAATAAAAGATTGTTTTACATCTTAAATTCTTTTAATGTTTGTTTTTCTGCACAGAAACTGAGACATATTTTTTCCCCAGGGCTAACTTCCTTGGGGCTCACATATGGCTTGTTTGACAGCATTATGTCAAATAAATGGGAGACTGTTTTCTTGCAAAAGATGAACAGTTTCTTGGGCAGGTTTGTGTAAAATGAGGAACCCCCCCAAATGTTGACAGCTCAGGTTAGTTTTGTCTGTGCTGAAAACTTCAAAGATCTTCCTAAATGTCTTGATGACCTTACTTTCCCAAAACTGATGCCGAAATCACTACACCAAACTAGCCTTTTCTTTGCCATTGTTATTAATAATGTGATTGTACAGTACTTCACCATCACACAGGTGATACAATTTCTACGGCAACGCCTGTCTATAAAGAGTTAACTATAAAGAGAAAATACTGTGTGTCTATGTTCTCAGTCATCGAGGTCAGAGTTGTCTCAAAGGTGTTTTCTCAAAAAAGCAACTGGAGTTCCCTGGTTTTTTTTTCTTTGAAGACGTTTCGCTTCTCATCTCAGGAGCTTCTTCAGTTATGAAGAAGCTTCTCAGTTGGATGAGAAGCGAAACGTCTTCAAGGGAAAATAACCAAGAAAGTCCAGTTACCTTTTGGAAAAAAACACCTTTGGGAAAGACTGCATTAAAATATTCTAAGGGAGCTTACAATCCCAAAGACTCCTATCCCCCTGCCCCCAGGTTGATGGCAGTGGTGGTATGCGACTGGTTCGGACCGGTTCAGCCAAACCGGTAGTAAAACAACTTCCGATGATCCGTTGAGCGGAGGGAAAAAAATTCATGCCTTAAGCAAATAAACCACCAAGCCATGCCCACCAAACTGATGGTAAAACAATTTGAATCCCACCCCTGGTTGATGGTACCAGAGAAATCTTTTATCTTTTAAAACTTTTTTAAATGCTGTAAAGTGACAATTTGTTCCTGACATCTCAAAGAGAGATTTTTTTTTATTTTTTTAAAAATAAATTTCTATTGAATTCAACACAATTAAAAACATAAATACAAAAAAACACAACAAAACCACAAATACAATCTTTACAATGTTGTGACATTGACTGTTCCTATTGTTGACTGTTCCTATTATCTTCCTATTTGTATGTATGTGTGTGTTTATATATATATATAAATACATTTTTTTATTTATATTATTTTTTTTCTTATTTTCCTATCATCCAACCAGTACTATTTCTTCCTTTCCCTCTCTTGTAATTCCAACATGAGTTTTACCATTTCTGCACAATCCATAATTTTTTTTATGATCCTATAATCTGTGGGAGTACAATCTAATTTCCAACTTTGGATGTAAATTATTCTTGCTGCTGTTAGAAAGTGTATTATGATGTATTCAATTTCTTTCTTAAAAGTCCCTCTGATTATCCCTAGCAGAAACATCTCAGGCTTCAATCCTATTTGAAATCCAGTAATTTCTTGTAACCATGTTGTGATGACCTGGGACATGACACAAAAATAGCAAAGTCACAAAAGTGGAATAAATTCCCTTTAATGCCTCCAGCTTGGCCCTAATATGCAATTATCCTCGGCTGGATAACCAACTCTTCAAAAAACAGTCTACGAAGGGCAGAAATGCAGTCAGAATCCAAAGTAAAGATAATTAGAATTTTAAAAACCAACACAAGCCACACGGAAGTAATTAACAAGGCAGGCCAGGATGATAAATTGCAGACTTTCAAAGGATAATGCAGCACCCATAGTTGGGAGGACTCCAATAAGCCTCAACAAAGATAACGCACGCTTTGTTTCCAGCAAGGTTCTGTGCGCAAACATCATCTTTAAATCCTGATTTCCCAGCTGCAGCTAATGAAGGTAATCAGGGCCTCCTTCTCCACCTTAACCCACGTTGGTCCCTTCTCCGTTCTTCCCCGCGTGCCCTAGGATGAAGAGTGGGTGGCCCTGGGTCTTCCTCTGAAGGCCCAGCCAGACTGTGCCCTTCCCCAGTTTCCTCCACAGCCACCAGAGCCGCACTCCCACTCCCTGTCAGCTGCTCAATCTCCCCCTCAGAATCGGACTCCCAACAAGGGCATGACACTTGTTCTAATTTTATTCCAGTATTCTTTTGCTTTAGGGCAGGACCACCACATGTGAAGAAAGTACCTTGCGTGTTTTTACACTTCCAGCATTCAGGTTTACAATTTGGGTAAATTTTCGCCAATCTTGCTGGTGCTAAGTGCCAATGATAGAACATTTTGTAAAGGTTCTCAATTTGTTTCCGACGGTCTCAAAAAGAGGTTTTTACGGTGCATGTGTATGTTACATGTTTCTCTGCTGCTTCCGCTGAGTTGTTTATCTGTAGGAAATCAAGCTTCTCGTCTAACAGTAATAACTGTGTGAGATTTATTTCACAGCACCTTCTTCCTCAGGAAAAATAAGCCTCGGAGGGCTAATCCAAAAAGTTATTTTCCCCTTGACGAATTTGCTCTTGTTTTACTTTACAATCTGCATTGTTTTACCAATGTTTTTTTTTTTTTTTTTTAGGCAATCAGGATGATGCATGGTAGTCTTTCAGGAGGCATCCTTCTTCGTCTCTTCTCTAATTCTGCCCTTTCTTCCTTCAGGCTGCAGATAGAAGAATCCTCCAAGCCGGTCAGCTGGACCATGCAGCTGGACAAGGCTGTCACCACCAATTACAAACCGGTGGCCAATCATCATTACAACGTGAGTTGCGTCTAACCCTTTCCTTCTTCTGCTCCTTCAGGTAACGCTCGATGCCTTTGAAGGGTGTGAAAAGTGGCCATGAGTAGACCACTCCAGAATGGAATGGAATGGAAGAGAAGAGAATGTACAATAGAGTAGGGTAGGGTAGGATAGCATAGGGTAGTAGAATAGAACAGGAATAGGAATGGAATGGAGAGTATTGGAGTGAAGAATAGAATAGAATAGAATAGAATAGAATAGAATAGGGTAGGGTAGGGTAGGGTAGGGTAGGATAGCATAGGGTAGTAGAATAGAACAGGAATAGGAATGGAATGGAGAGTATTGGAGTGAAGAATAGAATAGAATAGAATAGAATAGAGTAGAGTAGAGTAGAGTAGAGTAGGGTAGGGTAGGGTAGGATAGCATAGGGTAGTAGAATAGAACAGGAATAGGAATGGAATGGAGAGTATTGGAGTGAAGAATAGAATAGAATAGAACAGAATAGAATAGTTGGAAAGGACCTTGGAGGTCTTCTAGTCCAACCCACTGCCTCGGCAGGAAACCCGACAGCTCTTCAGACAAAGGGTTCTCCAATCTTTCCTTTCAAGCTTCCAGTGTTGGAGCATCCACAACTTCTGGAAGCAAAGTTGCTCCACTGTTTGATTGTTCTCACAGTCAGGAAATGTCTCCTTCGTTGTTGTTTTTTTAAGACGAAGTGTTCCCTTTTTAAACAGAGTTAAAGCCCCTCCATTCTCATTTCCTTTCTTGGGATTCTTTGCTCTGAACCGCTTCCCATCAGCCATCGCTTCCTACTGTGCTCGCCCAAATTCAAAACCTGCACGGAGAGGAGAGCTGACAAATTGACTGCACACTCGACATATCACACCCGCAATGATGACACTTGTTGTTGTCAAGCACCACTCTAGGAGGTGGGGGTGCCTCCTCCTGCCTGTTTGACAGGCACAGCTTCTCTGAGGACACCTGCGGTGTGGAATCAGAAGAGAGATCTGTGGATTTAACCGATCTACTTGCTTGGTTACAATCCGCCTGATGAAATAGCTTTGGGGGCAACCTAGGTTATTGGTTGGAGACAATTCGGAAAAATGGACCTGGGTTCGAATTGCCACCAATCGCTCTGCTCAGATGTGGGCTTCAAAAATTTTAGAAGTTTTAAACTATTGAGAAAATAGGGAAATACAGATTATTATGATAAGAGATTGGAGCTGATATTTTGTTTTGTTTTTGGAATGTTTGCTTTTTTGTTAAACTTTATAAAGAGATAAATGGAATGGATGTGAAAAAAGGAAAACTATGATAAGTTTATGAACTGTGTTTAATGAATATAGAGAATATAGTTGAAGTGAATTATGAGGATTGTTGTAATGAGATTAATATCAGTGTTTATGATCAACTGAATAGATTAATTTTTCTTCTTGAAATTATAAATGTTTATGTAATTGAAGAGGAAAGTACCATGTGGAATCTGACCTAAAAGATATATATGTTATGTAGTTGTTAGATTATTATTATTATTAATAATTTTGTAGGTAATAATAAAAAGTTAAATGAATATTGGGATTTAAAGGGGAGGTCATTAAAGAATATATAAACTCTAGGGATGGCACACTCAAATTAGTAATTGTGTCTGGCTTAATTTTTGGGAAGAAAAATAAATTGAACTTCTACCTACCAGCATCCATCGGTATTAATCTGGCTAGCGTCCTATCAGTATGTGAGAGAGTTGAAGGCTGTTTGGAAACCAAAACAGTATTTGCTATGTGAGAAAGAAGGAGACAGCAAGGAGGTTGGGCGTGGCTTAGCTCAACTGTTCTGTACTAAAGCTGCTTGGTGCTGTGAAAGTAAAACTGAAACTCCTCTCCCCTGCTTGTGTTTTGCATTTGGAAGAGATTTCTTTTCAGGTGGGAAGGCGGAGTAGAACTCTTAGCATCAGAGCATGTTAATAATAATACTATGGGAAATACTCGAAATGCCCTGATGGTCATTTGGAAAAATCCTTTCTTAGTGAGCCCCGAGAAGCCAAGAGGAACCTACGTGCCAAATTTCAAGTTTGTAGGCTTGACGGATTTGGAGATTTTGTGATGATGCATGAGTGGTATTTTGCTTTTATATATATAGTAGATTGGGATCCTTGATACTTTCTGAAGTTGGTTGTTTGCTTACAGACGTCTCATTACCCAACTAGATAACATCATCAGTACTAGAAGGGAGTTGGGTTTTTGGAGAGGAGGAGGAGGAGGAGGAGAACTGGGGGTTCCTTGGTGCTCTCTGAACTTGGTTCTTTACTTGCAGACATTTCATGACCCAACCACATAACAACATCAGTGCTACAAGGCTTTGTTAGAGCAAACCCCACTCCCTTCTAGCACTGATGATGTTACCGAGTTTGGTAATGAAATGTTTGCAAAAAATTATCAAGTTCTCAGAGAGCCAAGAACCCCACAATTCAATCCTGAGATACAAATAGTCTCTTCCGCTGCTTCATTAATATTGCTTTGTTGTGTCAAGAATGGTTTTGACTGTCACATGATCAGGTTGAATTGCTTCATGGGATCCATTAGGCCTTTTAAATTAAACTCCATCCTATCAAAATAACCTAAAATCCTTCTTTGGGCTACCGTGAAGCTGATTATTTCTGGTGTTGTGGTTAAACAACGGTCCTGAACCAGGTTGAAAATATGTTTTTTTTTCTTCTTCTTCTTTTGCTATTTCAATTCATAGATTGTATACGATAAGAAGAAAAAAGAAGATGGAAAACGAGCCCGGGCTGAAAAACAGCAAGTGCTGGACATGTTATTTTCTGCTTTTGAGAAACACCAGTATTACAACATCAAAGATTTGGTGGATATAACCAAACAGCCAGTGGTAAGTAAATGCTAAAAATAAAAAAAACATGAGCTGAAAACACAAATAGCTTTATTGAATGCAATCCCAGAAAACATACATGAAAAATATCACAGTTTACTAAGGTATATAAGCTGACAGTTGCAAAAACAAATTATGTACAGTGTTGGAAAAGAGGAATCATAGAATTGCATAGAAACCTAGGGCTGGAAGGGACCTCAAAGGTCTTCTCATCCAAACCCCCTGGCCAGGGCAGGAAACTTTATTCCTTCCCATTTCAGTGAATGTCCAGCCTCTTCTTGAAAGCCTCCAGTGATGGAGCAGCCACAATTCATGGAGACAAGCCATTCCACTGATTGTTCTTGCTGTCAGAAAACTCCTCCTTGATTCTAGGTTGCACCTCTCCTTGTTAAGCTTAAGAGATATTTTTAAAACGTTCAGTTTTCATTTGAAAAGAGGTTCGACCAAGAACTAAGGAGGAATTTTCTGACAGGGAGAACAATCCACCCATGGAACAGAAGTTGCCTTCAGAAGTTGGAGGAGCTTCATCCCTGGAGGCTTTCAAGAAGAGACTGGACTGCCATCAGTCAGAAATGGTATAGGGCCGTCATGGCAAACCTATGGCATGCTTGCTGTCATGCCAGCTCAGCTATGCCACGCATGCGTGCATGCCTCCCACTGGCCAGCTGGTGTTCGGTTCTCCAGGCCACATTGAAGGGTCTGGAGTAGCTGTTCAGGAATTTGTTGCTATATATTGAAATGTTTCTCCCACACCTGTAAGCCGTTGCTCTGGAGAAATGAAATCATAGATAATTTACTTTATTTCTACACTGGCTCTCAGGCTCCCCTCTGGCAACTCATGTTCAAACTCCTTCGCCTCCTACAAACTAAGGAGCTACTAATTGTTTAGTTTCTCTGTGACAGATGTTGGTTTTGCTCTTCTCTGTAGGAAAGCAAGAAAAGAGGAGAATATTGATGCAAAGGCCGGGAGTTGGCGTGGGAGGGATTTGACTGGGTAGTGTAAATTTTAATGGATTTAATTTTTAAATGGGTAGACAAACGGAACGTTAATTTCAAAGGATAAACAGAGACAAAGACAAATAAAGTCTGCTGTATCCTGAGTTCTCCCAATTTTCCACCTGTCTCTCTTTTGACTGACTCTTTGGAAGGACACTGTCGTGTCCCTGTCGGAGTCTGAATCCGAGGAGGAAGCTGAAGAAGTGGGAATGTGGCTCCATTGGCTGTGGAGGAAACTGGGGAAGGGCAAAGTCGGGCTAGGCAGAGCAGGGAAGAGGTAGAACAAGTGAGAGGGGGTTCAGAGGAAGACCCAGGCCCACCCCTCCTCATCCTTGGGCACGGAGGGAGGAACGGAGAAGGGAGCAATGTGGGTGGTGTGGCTTACGGGAAGGAAAGGGCCCTGATTCCCTTCATTAGCCACACCTGGGAAGAGAGTTTAAAAGAGATGCAAGCTGAGTGCAGCATCTGCTGGGAACAAACATGAGTTTATATTGTATTGACTGGTTATCTGTGTTCCTGGCATCTTTCCAACCGTGTTGAGGTATTGCCGTGCCTTCACATCTGGAATTCTTGCTCCTGCCCTGCCAAACTAATTACTTCAGTTTGGATTGATTGGACTTTTAAGTTACAGTTTTTGTTGACCACGTTTTGGACTTGATTCTCTGCAGCCAAAGGCTGTTCCTGGGAGAGTTTTTCTCCAGCCAGAAGGTAGCCAGGACATTGAGGGCAAAGTTGGAGTAAATAAAGGGACTCCTACTGATTATCTGATGGGGTTGCCTTTGTGCCACACAACGGGTCATCACAGACACAAGCCATCGCTTGAGCTCCGTGAATTTTAGGCTTTGAGTAATACACGTCATCTGCAATTGAGCTCAGAATTTATGTTGCGAAGTGGGGAGAAAAAAAAATGGGGTTTTTTGTCCCATCTTACAACTTATGACTTTTCTTGCCATGTTTGTTAAGTAAATCACTGCTGTTGGGAAGTTAGTCACCCGGTTGTTAAGCAAATCCAGTTGGTTACAAAACCAATCAGGTTACAAAAGAGGATAGCATGACTGCAGGACACTGCAACTGTCATAAGTATGAGTCCTTTGCCTGAATTTTGATCATGTGACCATGGGGATAACTGCAAGGGTCATAAGAGTGAAAAACAGTCATAAGTTGCTTTTTTTCAGTGCCACTGGAATTTCAGATGGTCAGTTAATGAGCCAGCATAAGTCAAGTGTGTTGTATCCACAGAACATCTTCAGAGGTTTTTAGGGTCCTTTGCTGGCTGAGGAATTCTGGGAGTTGTAGTTCACAAATCTGAAAGGGGCCAAGGTTAGTGTGATGACCCAAAGGGGTGTGGCACAAAGGCAATACAGTCACATAAGCAAAAAGTGTCCCTTTAGGACCTCCAACTTTGCCCCCAAAGACCAGGTTACCTTTGGCTGGAGAAAAAACTCTCCCAGGTAGAGGAAATTCAGTCTGAAAACAAAGTACATACAAACTGTAATTAAACTGTAACTAAAAATTCACACAAACCACGCTGCAGCAATTAACTTGACAGGGCAGGAGAAGGAATTGCAGACTTGAAAGGCCAACAAAATACACACAGTTGGTAAGATGCCAGGAACCCAGATAAGCCTCGAGAAACAAAGATAACTTACAATTTGCTTCCAACAAGTTGCTGTGTGCAAACTCCCTTTTTAAACACTGTGTTCCCAGCTGCAACTCATGAAGGGAATCAGGGCCCTTTCCTCCCCCATAAGCCATGCAACTCACGTTGCTCCCTTCTCCGTTCCTCCCTGCGTGCCCTAGGATGAAGAGGGTGTGGGGCTGAGTCTTCCTCTGAATTCCCTCTCCCTTGTTCTCCCTCTCCCCTGCTCTGCCCAGCCAGACTTTGCCCTTCCCCAGTTTCCTCCACAGCCAACGGAGCCACACTCCCACTTCCTGTCAGCTGTTCAGCTTCCTCTTCTGAGTCAGATTCTGACAAGGCATGACAGTTGGAGACTCCTGTTTTAAGGTGTGGCTGGGGTGTCAGCAATGCTTGATGCTTTCCATAGGGTTATGTAAGACAAGACAAGCAGTTAGCAAAGTTGAGACCCTCTCGAGGCTAAAAAAACATGCCTGTGGAACTACCAACCACTGGAGATATATAGCTTTTTTCTGCTACAACTCTCCACAATGCACTCCTTCCTCTCTTTTGTTTGGCTTCTGAAGTTGAGAATATTCCTTGATCTGCTTTGGGCAGAGTTCATCGCTTTTAATATCTGTAGTAACCGATGAAGGATCCTAACAACTTAGGCTGGATGAAGGCAACAGTGACCGCTGGTGAAGCTGATTTGCCGTGGTGTAGCCTTGGGGAATGTTGGTTAGGGCACTTGAGGGCATCCTCAGACTTCGGTACTTCCTCCCTGAGCTGCCTTGTCTGGAATTGCCATCCTACATCTCAGAGTTTGTGATAGGAACCCCTGTGAGACCATCTTTCCGTGTTCTTCTGTCTTCATCATCCATGGCCTTTGAGATCATGGATGACTCCTCCTCTACCTTCTCTTTCTCCTTCCTCCCTTCTCCTTCTGCTTCTCTTTCCTCCTTTCTTCTTCTCCCTCCCTCCTTCTCCTTCCTCCCTTCTCCTCCTCCTCCTCCTCCTCCTCCTCCTCCCTACTCCTTCCTTCCTCTCCTTCCTCCCTTCTCCTTTCTTCTCTTTCCCCTTCTTCTTCTTCTCCTCCTCCTCCTCATTTTTCCACAACTGCAGGTGATCCTGTTTTTTTGCTAAACCATCCGAGTGTTGAGCCATTAGTTGTGACAGGAAACTAAATCTACGCAAGTGATAAATACAGGTCTACATATTAAGTATATGTTTTATTCCAAGCGCACAGTTGCAGCTCCAACATCTTTAAATTGGAACGTTCCTCCTCTGGAAAATACATTTTTTTCTAACTATAATTTTTCCTCCTTGGCGAGGCCATGCAAGTGAAATGTCCTTTAATTAATCTGTTCCTCATAATTACTGGTTTCATCACATTGTTTCTGTCTTTCCTTT
This sequence comes from Laticauda colubrina, assembly GCA_015471245.1. Taxonomy (NCBI): domain Eukaryota; kingdom Metazoa; phylum Chordata; class Lepidosauria; order Squamata; family Elapidae; genus Laticauda; species Laticauda colubrina. The sequence continues at coordinate 1,913,408 of BLBF01000073.1, read as the reverse complement.
TCTTTGATAATGGCAAAAGTCTGTTTGACTGCAGAAGAAAACACAAATAGAGGAAAACAGTCGTGGGGGGGGGGCGTAGAAAGAGGGAGAAAGAGAAAGAAAGAGAGAGAGAGAGAGAAAGAGACAGAGACAGAAAGAGAGAGAGAGAAAGAGAGAAAGAAAGAGAGAGAAAAAGATAGAGAGAGAGAGAGAGAGACAGAGACAGAAAAAGAGAGACAGAAAGAGACAGACAGACAGAGAAAGAAAGAAAGAAGAGAGAGACAGAGACAGAAAGACAGAGAGAGAGAAAGAGAGAGAAAGAGACAGAGAAAGGCAGACAGAGAAAGAGACAGACAGAAGGAGAAAGAAAGGGAAAGAGAGAGAAAGAAGAGAGAGAGAGAGACAGAAAGACAGAGAGAAAGAAAAAGAGACAGACAGAGACAGAGAGAAAAAGACAGAAAGAAAGAGAGAGAGAGACAGGAAGACAGAGAGAGAAAAAGAGACAGAAAAAGAAAGAAAGAGAGAAGAGAGAAAGAAAGAAAGAAAGAAAGAAAGAAAGAAAGAAAGAAAGAAAGAAAGAAAGAAAGAAAATGATAGAGAGAGACCGAGAGAGAAGAGAGACAGACACACAAAGAGACAGACAGAAAGAGAGAGAGAGAGAGGGAAAGAGAGAGAGAAAGAAAGAGAGAGAGAGAAAGAAAGAGAGAGAGAAAGAAAAAGAGACAGGGAGAGAATGAAAGAAGAGAGAGAAAGAGAGCGAAAGAAAAAGAGATAGACAGACAGAGACAGAAAGAGAGAAAAAGGAAGAGAAAGAAAGACAGTGAGAGAGAAAGAGAGAGAGACAGACAGGCAGACACAGAGAGAAAAAGACACAGAGAAAAAAAGAAAAGAGACAGAAAGAGAAAAAAGAGAGAAAGAGAGAGAGATTGAGAGAGACGAAACGACAAGGATGTATGAGAATCAGTAATTCCCAGCCCTGCTGAAATTAGAATAGCAGAGTTGGAGGGGGCCTTAGAGGTCTTCTGGTCTAACCCTCCACTCAAGCAGGAGGCCCTCTGCCATCCTGGCTGTCCAGAATCTCTTCTTAGAAATCTGATTCGCCTTCTTTTAAAAACTGTCAATTGTCTCTTCACATGGAAGCTGCTGCCGGAGATCTTCCTGCATTGCAGTTGTGCAGGAAGATCAGAGAGTCATGGAAGCCCAGGGTTGGAAGGGACTTGGGAGGTCTTCTAGTCCTACCTTCCAATATGTCCAATATTTCCTTGAAAGACTCCAGAGTTGGAGCCACCACAGTTTCTGGAGGCAACTTCTGTTCCACGGGTTAATTGTCCTCCCTGTTAGGAAGTTTCTCCTTCATTCCAGGTTGCTTCTCTCCTGGATTAGTTTTCATCTGTTGCTTCTTGTCTCGCTTAGCAACATAAATTTGAGGCTCAATTGTGGCCATAAGCCAAGGACTCCCTGGCCATGAGTCATTTTGTTTTGAGTAGCATAGCCTCGCTATCCCCTAGCCCAGTTGAGTCTTCTTCCAATCAGAACAAATCCTGATTAAACATTCTAGAGTAGGGAAAAAGAACAAGGATGCCTGGACAGATACAGATTGACAGAGTTGGGAGGGACCTTGAAGGTCATCTAGTCCAATCCCCCACCCAAGCAGGAGACCCTGCACCATTTCTGTCAGATGGCAGTCCAATCTCTTCTTGAAAGCCTCCAGGGATGCAGCTCCCTTCACTTCAAAACACACTTCTGTTAACTTCTGCTCCACGGGTTGATTCCTCTCCCTGTTAGAAAATTCCTCCTTGTTTCCAGGTTGAATCTCTCCTTGATCAGCTTCCATCCAAAATTCCTTCTCTGGCCTTCAGGAGCTTTGGAAAACAGCTTGGCCCCCTCCTCTCTGGGGCGGCCCCCCAAATATTGGAAGGTGGCTCTTCTGGTCCTTCTCTTTACTAGAGGAGCCAAGCTCACTTCCTTGCAACCGTTCTTCATATGTTTTAGCCTCCAGTCCCTTCGTCATCCTGGTTGCTCTTCTCTGCGCTCTTGAACATCTTTTTCATAAGTTTGGTGACCAAACCTGGATGCAGGATTCTAGGTGTGGCCTTACTAAGGCTTTATAGAGTGGTATTAAGTACCTCCCTTGATCTTGAACTACCCAGTTTCTCCTGTTGAGAAGATCCTTTTCTGTTTTTGCCCACCCAGTTTTTTTTTTATTTTGGACTCATGTGGTCAATTGCTGCCACCTCGTGGGGGTTGTTGCAATACTGTGTGAGCAATATTTGGAGAGAGATGTTCATTTTTTTCACTGCTTTGTTCAACTTGTTAAATATTTAACTGCTTTAAATATTTGGAGAACTGGCACCCTAAGTAAGACACAGAGAATTCCCACATCTTCTTCAGCCTTTGCTGCTTTGAATCTGCAACCATTCTGGAAATGGGCAGAGCCAAGTGCTTGCAATGAAGATCCAGCTGGCTGCTATTAAGCCAGTTGTTAAAAAGATTTCTATCTTTCTTTCTTCTTCTCCTTCTCCATCATCATCATCATCATCATCATCATCATCATCATCATCATCATCATCTTAGCCATTGTCTAGCCTCTGTAGGCAGGATGAAGGCCTCTGGCTTAATAGAAACAATTCTATTCTCATTATTATTATTTTTTAGAAAAATATAACTAGTTCTCATTAAAAATTGTGCAAACATGTAATGGGTTTATTGTCAGGTCATGTAATGGGTTTATTGTCAGGTTTTTTTTTTAAACTAAGAGATATTTCAGTTTAAATTGAAAAGAGATTCAACCTAGAAATAAGGAGAAAATATTTGACAGTGAGATCAACAAATGAAACAGCTTGCATTCAGAAGTTGTAAATGCTCCAACACTAGAAGTTTTTAAGAAGAGATTGGACAGCCACCTGTCTGAAATGGTGTAGGGTTTCCTGCCTCAGCAGGGGGTTGGACAAGAAGCCCTCCAAGGTCCCTCCCGATTCTGTTATTCTGTTCTGTTCTCTATAAATGGATATTTACTGCATTAGAAATTACAAAATAACAGAGTTGGAAAGGATTCTTAGAGGTCTTCTAGTCCAACCTCTTGCTCAAGCAAGAAATCCTATACCATTCCAGACAAATGGTTGTCCAGTGTCTTCTTAAAAACTTCCAATGTTGGAGCATTCACAACTTCTGGAGGCAAATTGTTCTCACTGTCAGGAAAATTTCTGCATAGTTCTAAGTTGTTTCTATCCTTGATGAGTTTCCATCCATTGCTTCTTGTTCTGATTTCTGGTGCTTTGGAGAACTTACCCCTTCCTTGTGGCAATCCCTGAGATATTGGAACACTGCTATTATGTCACAGATAGGTAGGTAGGGAGGTAGATGATAAAGGGGGAGAAAGAGAACAGAGAATAAAAATGGTAGATGATAGAGATGGATGGAGATAGATAGATAGATAGATAGATAGATAGAAAGATAGATAGATAGACAGACAGACAGACAGACAGACAGACAGACAGACAGACAGACAGACAGACAGACAGACAGATAGATGATAGACCATTATAAATTATTAGGTAGATAATTATATAATCCACACCAACTACGTATAACAATTTGCCACAGCTGGTAAATATGGATCCTGACATCTGAATTATGGGTGATTTGGGCAAAGTTTATATCGTGTTGACAATTGATAATGAAATATGATGTTGATAATGAACTATGTTGAGCAACTGAGCTCATCAGCTTCACTACGGGTATAGAAAACCACTTCTCAACTTCCTTACCCTTACAATCCCCCCCCCCCTTTTAATTCAGAGGAAGAAGAAAAATGAATTAACCTCCCACTTCAACTTGGTGTAAATGTATATCTTCAAAGGGAGATGGCCTTTGGTCTGGAATAAGGGGAATATGTTGGATTCAACATAACGTACTTCCTGTGTTCATACCATGTTGTTCAGTCAATCTCTCTTGCTTTCTTTCAGATCTATTTAAAGGAGATTTTGAGAGAAATTGGCATCTACAATTTTAAGGGGCCACACAAAAGTACTTGGGAACTTAAACCAGAATACAGGCATTATCAAAATGAAGATAAAAGTGATTAGCACCCAGGAAGTGGTCTCAATTTTGAAAGCAGGAAAAAAAACAACAATTCACCATTGAAAAGAGTAAGTTTTTTCTAATCAGCTCTGTCTTCATTGTTTTTAAAAGATTTTTTCTGGAATGCTACCTAATTTTTTTTGTGGTACCTTTATTGCCTACAAATTATTTATAAACTTGTATTTGGGTTTTTAACCTATGGCCCTTTCTTGTAATCTTGCATTTTATAAAAATATAATCATGTTAATAAATCGAGTAGAAGTTTTATTTAATCCCAGGCTGAGTTTATTCTATTTACGACGAGCCTCTTGAGTCAGTCCATATATTGAACAATAGAGAAATCTGATAATAGTTGAAAGACAAATGAATACATTTATTCCCCAAAAAATGTTTACCTCTAGGGATTTAAGTTATACTTGTGCTTTTGTTGCCAATGACACAGCTACACCTTTGAAAACTGTTTTCCAAGAACATACAGTACTATGGGATGAGGGAATAGCCTTTACATAGTTATTTATCAGAATAATTAGAAGTTGGACACATTTTTTGGTTGATCATAAATAGTTTTTAGAATAAGCCAAGCAGAAGAAACTTTGTATTTAGACAAACTGATAGTGAAAGGAAGGGAAAAAAAATAACAGAATTGCAAAAGCAGACAATTCTGGACATAATGCAACATTCTGTTTCCATTGAGAACCCAAATCATCTGGTGTTTCTCTTGCAGCCTTCAAAATTAGTTCTGGAAGGTTGGTGAAACACAGAATAACAGAGTTGGAAGGGACCTCAGAGGTCTTCTCGTCCAGCCCCCTGCTCAAGCTGGGGACCCTATACCATTTCACAGAAAGGGCTGCCCAGTCTCTTCTTCAAAGCCTCCAGCGATGGAGCAGCCACAACTTCTGTAGGAAAGTCCTTCTACTGGTTAATTGTCCTCCCTGTTAGGAAGTTTCTCCTTAATTCCAGGTTGCTTCTCTCCTTGATCGGTTTCCATCCTTTGCTTCTTGTCCTCCCTTCTGGTGCTTTGGAGAATAGTAGTTTGACCTTAGTTATTGGAAGACTACTATCATCCCTAGTCAGTCTTTTCACGAGACTAAAGGTAAAGGCTCCCCTCACACATATGTGCTGGTCGTTTCTGGCTCTAAGGGGCGCTATTCATCTCCATCACAAAGCCAGAGAGCCAGCGCTGTCCGAAGACGTCTCCGTGGTCATGTGGCCAACATGACTAAATGCCTTTGAAGGTGCATGCAACGCTGTTACCTTCCCACCAAAGGTGGTCCCTATTTTTCTATTTGCATTTTTTTTACGTCTTTTGAACTGCTCGGTTGGCAGAAGCTGGGACAAGAAACGGGAGCCCACTCCATTATGCGGCGGTGGGGTTTCGAACCGCTGACCTTTCTGATCGACAAGCTCAGCAACTCAGCCCCTGAGCCACCGCACCCCTTTCACTAGACTAGCCAAACCCAATTGGTATAACTAAGCTGGGATGGAAGCCCCCAGGTCTGGATTCCAAGAGTGGGTGGGCTTCAGTGTTGTAACTATGTATCATTCATGTGTTTGCAACTGTGTATCATTGCAACTATGTATCGTTCAGGCATTTGCAACATTGTATCATTCACGTGTAGTCATTGAGCTTCTGTCTCCTCAGTGACCTTTTGCAGGGCACGTACAAGGGACAAGGAGCTAAACATCTTTAGATAAAGCTTATTTACATTGTGAGTAGTTTGTCTGGCATGCAGCTTTGTAAAGAAGGAATATCCTGATCGAATTATAAATCTCGCAATCCTGTCTGACCTGGTATCTTGCCTTATCTGAGCTATTGTAAATCCTGTATATCCTGTCTGACCTGGGCTTGACCTAGGCTCTGAAAAAACAATCCCCCCCCTTTTGAAGGAGCATAATAAAAGAGCGTGTACCCAGACATTCTGGGCGCACTCATCCCGAGGAACTTCGTCTCCTGTCGTTTCTTTCTCCTTTCGCTCCCTATCATGAGACGCCCATCTAATGCGGGATAGCAGATACCACACTTCAGAACCTTTTCTCCTTTCTTCCTTTGTTTGGCTCCTTGACCAAACCGGCATCGAATCTTGCCTTGTGGATTTACAAAAGTCTTCTTTTGTTTCTTTAATGACTTGGTTCCTCCTTAGCCATCTCCCTGAGGCAGGGGTGAGTTTGGTGGTCCCTGAGGTCCAAAAGCTTGGCAGCCCGTGGCCTAGATGGTAGGAATTTGGTAGAGGGATAGACCTTACCTCCCACCTTAAAGTCCTTTGGCTTTGTGCGCTTTTTATCAGTCTGTTTTTTGTATGCTTTTCTAGCTTCATTTAAACTTTTTCGCCAATAACTATCTTTCAGTGATGCAGTCAGTGCAGTTGCTACTCAGGAGTAGCTGCAAAGCCTTCTCCTGGAGGCCACTTTAAATGGTGTGAATCCTGTGCTACTGAGTTATGATAGCAACCTCCACAAAAGGGAGGAGGGCCATCCAATTCTCCTGTTGGTCATTAAGATAGAATATGAGGTATAGGTCCATGATGGCGTTCGTTCTCTCACAGCCCCTGTTAGTAGCTGAATGATGTGGTAATTTCAGAGCTGGCTTAAATGTCAAACCTGCCCCAGTCTTAAATGTTAAATCTGTTCCAATCTAAGCACAATCACCAGGCTGAAAAAAAATTAACCAGTCTGTCAGCAGTGTTAAAATTATTTGCAGACATTTAGTCCTTGGCATAGCTGCTGTACCACTTCCTAGATATTGGAAGGTGGTTGTGATGACAGTTGTCAAGTTTTGTTTCTTAGATTGCACATCCAAGGATGCAACGGCAAACAACAGTTCCTAGTTATTCCAACAGTATCAAAATTCTTCCTTTTCCTTAAATGGTTTTTCTCTTAAAATAAATATAAAAATGTATCCAATATGTAAAGAACATGATATAATAATAGTTTCTGCTTTTGGAAGTATTAGTTCTAATCAGAGTTCAAATAAAATTGTTGAATTTAAAATAAATAAATGAATGAATGAATGAATGAATGAATGAATGAATAAATAGAAGTTTGATTCTACCATGTTTCCCTGAAAATAAGACCCTGTCTTATGTATTTTTTGCCTCCCAAAAAGGTACCAGGTCTTATTTTGGGGGGATGTCCTCCACTGACTCACCTCACTTGCGCACGCCGCCCCGGCCTCCTTTTAACTGTCAGAGGCCTTCAGGAACTACTTCTGTGTCTGGCAAGGCTTTCCTGAAGGCCTCTGCAGCCGTAACAGCTCTGGATCGATCCTGAGCTTTGTTATCAGCTCCAGAGGCCTTCAGGAAAGCCTTGCCAGCCACAGAAGAAATGGGCCAGCGAGGCAGGTGTTGGGGTGTGTGAAGCCTGGCTACAACTGTCCAAAGGTAAGTGGTAAGGCAGCTCCACCCACCCCCTGTCCCCATCCTAGCTTAATTTTTACCCATCCATTTGAGTGGGTGGGATCTTAATTAGGGCTTATTTTGGGGGGTAGGACTTATATTGGACACACATATAAAAAATCAAGCTAGGACTTACTTTCAGGGTAGGTGGTATTTTTGGGGAAACAGGGTACTACTTAATAAAAATTTTGCATTTCCCGTTAAAAGAGGGATATTTGTCTCAAGAGCCCCAAATTGGTACAATAAAATTGGTTTCACCGATTTGCTTGTCAGAAAGGGGCACAAGCTGTGGGATCCCACTGGTCAAATATGGTGGGCTTAAGCCAAAGGATGCAAGGCAAAGGGAGATGATGATTGCCACTAGAATAGATGGGAGTTCCTGGAAGACACTTGTTGTCAGGATTCCAGCGATCACCCGAATGAAATCATGAGCCTCGAGCCAAACTTCAAAAAACTTGAAAGGGTTTATTAGGAGCGACATACTGGCATGACCTGTATGAAGCCGACTCTGAGAGACGTACCTCTGGGTGTATCATAATTCAGATTGTCCCACATGTTGTCCCACATCAACATTTTGTCAACAACATTGTCCCACATCAACATGTTCATGGCCTGGATATCATTGTTCATTTGCCGTATGCTCCTTCAGGGTTCCACAAACACACACACACACACACACACACACACACTTTCTTATGGAAACTGGCATAGGAATGTTTTATAAGTTGACAAGAAGTTGCCTGCAGCCTTACAGATAGATTCCTTGATAGCAACTCTTTTCTATGACACTTAGAAGCACACTGTTGAGATCATCTCTCCTTTTATGGGTAAATCTGCATCACACAGCAACACTTCCACTGGACCACAAAAACCCCATGGCTTTTGTCTCCAACTATCTTCCCCAAGTTCTAATAAAACCAAGGATAACATTGACACCGATAGGCTTCAGATGTAGAGGAAATGGATGGGCCAAATGGTGCTTACAATGGGGTGAGCTACAAATAATAGATCAGAATTGCACCGACCTCTTTAGTGTAGCAGATTGGAGGATACGCCAAGGGAGTTATGACCCATAAGTCTATCTTCTATTGGTGGCAGGGTTGTGGTAACACTCTCTTCTATCAATGTAGTGCTGTAGTAACAGGCTTCTATTGGTGACAGGGTGTAGTAAGGCTGTCTCTTCTATTGGTGGCTGGGTGATAGTAATATATTGGTAGCAGGGTTGTAGGCTGTACTGGTGGTAGGGTTGTAATGCTCTCTTCTGTTGGTGGTAGGGTTGTAGTAATTCTCTATTGGTGGTAGGACTGGAGTAACTCATTGGTGATAGGGTTGCAGTAACACCACCTCTTCTATTGGTGGTAGGGTGTAGTAAGGCTGTCTCTTCTATTGGTAGCAGGGTTGTAATGTTCTATTGGTGGTAGGGTTGTAACTCGCTTCTGTTGGTAGGGTTAGGGTCATTGGTGATAGGGTTGTAGTAACTCCTCTCCTATTGCTGGTAGAGTTGTAGTAACCCTACTGTCAATAGCACCTGAAATTTTGTTCAGGGTACTTCTCACCAAGCCAGGAATAAGCTGGGCTAAATGATGTAACTTTGGGGAGTGATTTCTTACTAAAAGCATGGAATATTCCATTACATGCTATTTGGAGGAATGGAGTTTTATAACATCTTTAAATTGTTGTGAACCATTTCAATCTTTTTATATACATACATACATACATAAATAAATATTTATAACTAACTCTATACAGAAGCCTGAGGATGGCAGATGAGATTCTGCTGAAACGTTGCTACAACTTTAACAGAACTACAATTATTTATATCTATATATCTGGAATATGGGGCGCGGGATTGGATAGCAATTTTCAGCAAAGGGGATCTTAAGCTGCATTTGTGAAAAATCTAAAAAAAATGTTTTTTGGGGGGGGCATGGAAAGCATTTTTCTTTGCAACAGAATTTCAGATTTGTGTGTTTGTGATTCTGTAATACTTGATCCCCTATCCTCTACGCCAAAGCTTATTCCATTAAGCCCAGCAATTGTCTATAGCAGGGGTCCCCAATCACTGGGCCCCGGACCGGTACTGGTCCGTGGATCATTTTGTACCGGGCCGCAAAGAATGAATAATCGTGATTAAAATATATATATAAATATGTTTTTAGTAAAGAAATAGGAAAGAAGCCCTTTACTATTGGGGAAGAATTGATTTTGCCGGTCCTTGAAAAAGTGTTTCTGTGTGAAACTGGTCCCTGGTACAAAAAAGGTTGGGGACCACTTCATGCCCCCGCCACACACGTGCAGAAAAAGTATATACGTTTTCATAAAAGCATTTTATAAAATGTGGCAGTCCAAATGCCTTTCAAATTGCAAGCGCTTCAACTTTTCATCCAAAACAGGGTGCAAAGGACGTGCCCCACTAAACACGGCACGGTTGAATGTTACTATTTTGCCAAAGGGATTATTAAAATAAAACCAAGTCAATTGGAAGTGCTCAACAGTGAATAAACTGAAGAGTTAAAATCAGCTCCATGAATATTTAGCACCACCAATTTAAAAATGGAAGTTGGGAAGTCGCAGCAAAGGTTAATTCACTTCTCTTGGCTCTTGACCTGAAGGTTACATGTCTTAAGGTGACATGTCTTTCCTGCCTGCGTTGAGGGTTGGACTAATCCAGGGGTCACCAACCTTTTGGACCTCAGGGACCACCAAACTCATACTTTTAAATCCTGCGGACCAGAGACCCTGGGAAAATCCCCCAAAAAGTCTGCAGGAAAATTCCCCACCCCATTTTCCTACCAATCGATCATTATTTGGGATCGCAGGAAACCGTCTCCAGCTCCGTTCTCAGGGGGAGAGACTTTTGGCTTCATGCAAGTAAAGCAGCAGAAGCTGCAGATGTCTTTCTTTCTCTCCCCCAAATTCCGCCTGAAACGAGTCTTTGTGAGACTTGTCACACCGGGGCAGCCTCTTGAAGCAGGAGGCCTTGCGGGACCCCGAAGACTCATTTCTGACGGAGTTTGGGGAAAAGAACGTTGCTGCTTTTCTTCCACACAGCCAAGTGAGGCAAGTTCCACCCTTTGCCCCCTCCGCTCACTCCCTCAGTGTTCACAATGCAAGCGACACAAGCTTTGTGTTCCCACGGGCCATGTGGGTGGCACAGCCTTGTGTTCCTGTGTAGCCTGGATTGCTTTGGGAGGACATTTCTGTGCAGACCACCACAATTTTCTCACGGACCACCAGTGGTCCCCGACTCTGCTCCAAGCCCAACCTCATGTGTTGGATATGCACCAAAACAGGAAGTCTGTCCATGCAATGAATAGATTTTACGCTGGTACTTTTCTTCCATTTATCCCCAGAGTCCTTAAATCAAGGCTTGCTTGAATACGGATCACTTCAGATTCAAAAAGGCTGCCAACAGTTACAACTGAAAATGCTAACCCCATGCATAGAAAAAGTCCTTTTTCTGAGTAATTAAGCCCTCCTTAGTCAAGCGCCTGGGCTTCGTAGAATAGAGATTGGAAAGGAAATAAGTCACAGAGGCTTAAAAAAAAAAAAAGAAGAAGAAGCCCAACAACAACCCTTCAACATCTCAGCTGGGAAGGGAAACTTTTAAAAGATCAACCTCAAGTGATTTCGAGGGCAGTGAAAATAGCACAGCTGAGCCAAAACATACGTGCAAATCTTAAAACCCCAATTTTCCAATACTGTTTCGGTAACACTCTACTGGCTAACTTTCACATGATCATTTTCAAAAAGGTCATGAAAGACCCCAGAAAAGCAAAGCTACAGATAAAAAACTACCATGCCCTCACTTCTATACAAAGGGTACCTCCAATGACCCTGATTACATTGGCAGCAATACTTTTGATCCTGCTAGAACACGTATTTGCTCTTCCTAGTTAATGCAAAACGCCGACGCTCCTAATGACCAATTTATCTTCTAATATACCCATATAATATGGAATTGTTTTTTAAGAGTTAAGAAAAAACACAAAGTGGTACCCTGCCAAAGAGCAAAAGCTCCCAGGTGTTGGGGAGGAATGTAGGCCTATTTAGAATAATCTGCACAATTGAAACACCGGTGCTCGCAAGCGAAAGTATCAGAAAAACACAAAATAGCGAGAGAGCACTTGGCTTTCCTGTCTTGTCAATTACAGCTAGCAATTCCCCTCAGAAACACTGGAAATACACTTTTTAATAGCTTGACTTGAATATTTAAGATTTAAATAGGGATGCATCTATCAATTGATCTACCTTTATCTTCTATCTACCTAATACACTTTTGTAATAGCTTGACTTCCATATTTAATAGATTTAAATAAGGATGCATCTATCATCAATCCTTTATTGATCCCTCAATTGATCTACCTACAATCTACCACCTACTATCTAATCTGTCCACCCATTAACCAATGGTTAAGCTTTATAGCAAATCAAAACACGGCCATGGCAAAAAGTAAAATTGATTCAACCAGCAATTCAAACTGCCGTTCCCTTCAAATAAGGCACTTTCGTTTACAAATTATTTATCGCGTCTGCCTGCCTTTAACAATTCTCCTGGGTGCACAGAACCCAACAGCAACTCAATCTGGGCTCGGTCACCCTAAACCTATGTAGAGTTTACTACAGGTGCCGAGCTAAAACCGCTCTCATTAGTTGTGATTGAAAGACAATCTCTCCAGCCCGGCTTTTACCCAAGAGAAGTTTTGATGGAATGGAAACGTTTTGAGCATTTCCGCTTACCAGAAGCACCGGGTAACAAGTGAACTCAAGACTTAAGTCCTGTTGTGGCTCCCTTCCCGACACATTATGCTGCAAACCCATTTTTGTTGACTTCCATTTCCTAGTTTGTCATCTCAAGTGTCTCTGTTGCAGGCACCCCCTTTCCTTCCATATGGAGAGCAAAGACTGTCCCCTCTCCTTTGAAGCAAAATAATCCCTGCCTACTTTCTATTATTATTATGAACATGTAGAATTATCGAGATTGCCCAGAACCCTGGTGGAAATAACTGGGTCTAATAAACAAGGCATAATCATTCTCAACTAATGTGATATGGATCCGTACCGCCACTTCCGCCACTTCCAAGTTAACTACTTGGGGGTGGCGTGGGGGGAATAAGCACAATTCCAGCACTTCAAACTTTGCACAAGTCAAACAGGAAGGACGTGGTGCTTACTATGTAAAGCCATTCGCTCCCCTTTGATCTATGGCTCAAGCTTACCCAAGTCAAATTACCAACTTCAGGGCTCCAGGCTGGAATTGATACACCACACAGCAGAGTTAATAACCTGTGATTAAATTGGTATTATACTTATGTATTTAAATTACAGTTATTTTGTATTACAACGCGCAAGCAATGCCTCGAGAATGTGTCGGTTCTTTGCCCAAATATTCTCATTTCCGCAACCAAGAATTCTCTTCCCGCTCTCTGCTCAATCAGGATAGGTTTGTTGAAAAAAAAAATATTGCCATCTCTTGCTCCTTCACTGGTGAAACACTTGAGTTTAGCGTGCAAAGCCACACCACATCCAGGCCTCTCCCGGGTTTGTCCTCCGAGTTGTTTTTGTGGAGTTGTTAAAAGATGTCGAAAGTCCGCTTCAGAAAACCAAGCTGCCTTCTTTGTTGGAAGCTTTTTTTTCCTCTTTTCCCCCCAACAAGTGTCTAAAAAAAAAAGTAGTTCAGGGGTGGCCAATTGAACTTCCAAGTTTTGAGGTCCTGGGATCTGGAGACACAACCGCTAAGGAGGCCACACTCTACGGATGCGCAACAGCTATGAGAAGCCCGCTCTTTACACATTAAACCAAGAGGCATTACCTATGCTGGGTTTTAAATGAAGTTTTTTGCTTTTGTTTTTATTTTTAGACAGCCTACAAGACAAGTTTTTTTTTTCTCTTTTTTTTAAAAAAAACAATGCCTCTCCACACTTCAATTAATTCAGGGGGGTCAAAATAAATCAAATTAAAGCTCAAAGTGATATCAATCAGTCCAGTTTTTTGTTTTGATTTTTTTTTTTCCAGACATATGTTGAGTCATGATGTTTTGTGTCGATGAATAAAGAGCAGCAGCCAATTATGATGACAAAATGATTCGGAATGATTTTGAATTCTTGTTACTGTCGAGAAACGAAGGAAAGTTAGGAGCCTGAGTTTGTTTTTTCTGACCCAACATCAGCATTACATTCCCCTCTCCCCCCTTTAAAATGTTCTCCCTTATTCAATCTGAGCTGCTACGGGAATCAGGGCAGGCAGAAAGCGCAGGGAGGGTCACTCTGGCATCTGAATGCAAGCCGGAGAGGAAACGGAATCACTCCCGGCCTATCAGGCGATGCTTAGCCTGAAGGAAGGAAATGTTCCCCGTGACTTATAATCCGCCCCAATCCATCAATGCAGACACTCCTGGACAGGGAATAAGGTAGCTCAACTTATGTGTCCATGTCTATTTTCTATTTAGTCACCGTTGCTAGTTTTTTAAGCCCTGCATACAACTCCCTAGTGGTATTTCCAGTGGATTTTTTCCCTCTTTCATTTTGTCTCTCTTTCTTTCTCTCTCTCTCCTGTTTGTCTCTCTCATTCACCTCTCTCTCTCTCTCTGTTTGTCTCCGTCTCTCCCTCTTCTTTGTCTCTCTCATTTGCTTGTCTCTCTCTTTCTGTTCGCCCCTCTCTCTCTCTCTCTGAAAGTGTTTTTTGGGCACTCCGGCGCCCGCGAAGACCAGCTGACCAGCAGTGTGCATGCCCAGAGAGTCCTATGTGCCAGAAACCAGAACAGCCCCGGCGATCGCACGCATGCCCAGAGAAGGTTTTGCATGCCACCTCTGGCCCACATGCCATAGGTTCACCATCACGGTCCTATACTTCTTATAAACCCCAAGCTGGCTGTTGTTACAACTGTGCCACTCTTCTAACAGCTGTGACTCGGCTGAAAACTCCATGCCGTAGGCTGCTCTTTTCTGCCTGCCAAGGCATTTCTTATCCCACCGTCTTTGCCTATCCATACTTACGCATTTTTCCATCTCCAATCCATCCTTAAAGAAAATCATATAGGGGGTCACGCCATCTTCGCGGAAGTCCAGTAGCCCCACCATGCCATCTGGATTCATATTCTCGCCTACAAAAAACTAGAGGAGGAAATAAATGCCAGCCGTTAAAACAGTGGTTGCCAACCGGTGGGCTGGAGACCACTGGTGGTCCGTGAGAAAATTTGGGTGGTCCACAGAGAAATGTCCCCCCCCCCCAAAGCAATTCATACAGGCTGTGCGGGAACACAAGGCTGTGCCGCCCACATGGCCCGCAGGAACACAAGGCTTGCGTCGCTTGCACTGAGAACAACACGAGGTGGTGAGGGGAGGGGGGAAGGGGTGGAGGGGGGGAACTTGCCCCACATGCCTGGCCACCAGGCTGCTTCTTTCCACTTCTTTCTCCTTCTGCTTTTGGCTGCATGCAACAAAAGCAGCCAAAGTCTTTCTTTCTCTCCCCCAAACTCTGCCAGAAATGAGCCTTTGGGACCCTGCAAGGCCTCCTGCTCCAAGAGGCTGCGCCGGCAAAGACTCATTTCTGGTGGAGTTTGGGGGACAGAAAGAAAGACTTCTGCGGCTTCTGCTGCTTTCCTTGCATGCAGCCAAGTGTATCTGTCTGTCTCTGTCTCTAACAAACTGTGTTTTTCGAGTCTGTAGCAAGTTACGGGTTAACGCTCGGGTCACACAGGACTTGATCTATTTGGGGAGGGGTAACAACCAACTTTTTAAAAACTCACCTGATAATTTTTGAAGTTTCCAAGAATGTGCTTTACTTGTTCAGCTGCCCCTGTCATAAAAGGCTTTACTCTCTCTGGCTTAGTTTCCTCAAGTCTGGCTTTGATTCTGGAGAAAGAAAGAAAAAAAAAACAATTCTTCAACACTTATATACCTTTTCTCCTCCCCCTCCCAAGTAAAACTCACAACAGGAATTACTTGATAAAGCAAATGCTATACTACAGCAACATTAGTGGACTTGACAATACCATGTTTTCCCAAAAATAAGACCCTGTCTTATATATATATTTTGCCACAAAAAAGGGCGCCAGGTCTTATTTTCAGGGGACGTCACCTACTGACTAACCTCACTTGTGTGCATCGTCCCTGGCCTCCTTTCTGCTGTCAGAGGCCTTCAGGAACTTCTTCTGTGGCCAGCAAGGCTTGCCTGAAGGCCTCTACAGCTTCAGGATGGATCCAGAGCTTTCTTACCAGCTCCAGAGGCCTTCAGGAAAGCCTTGCCGGCTGCAGAAGAGATGAGCCAGCAAGGTAGGTGTTGGGGTGTGCGATATCTGGCTACAACCATCCAAAGGTAAGGAGTAGGGCAGCTTCACCCACCCCTCATCCCCATACCCTAGCTTAATTTTTACCTGTCCACTCTGGAATAGGTGGGATCTTAATTAGGGCTTATTTTGGGGGGTAGGACTTATATTGGGTGTACGTTAAAAATCAAGCTAGGGCTTTCAGGGTAGGTCATATTTTGGGGAAAACGGTATATGGTATATTGCCAATAGTGGCAAATATCTATGGGCAGCCCTCTACCTAACAATTATTAAAAGTTAGATTGGCACTGAAAGGACTGATTTTCATATTTACAATGACTGACAGTATCCCTTATGGTCATGTGATCAAAATTCAGACACTATGGCAACAGGAAATGTGTTTACAATGATGTTGGGTCATATGAGCCACATTTGCGACCATCCTGGTCAGCTTCTGACGCGAGTCAGATTTCTCTAACACTGGCATGATTCATTTCTAAATTGCAGTGACTCACTTAAGAGCTTATTAAATCATGCTGCAATGCACTGCCTTGCTTAGCAAGAGAAATGCTACTTTCCCAATCATGGCCATAAGCAGAGGTCCATGTAAGATTCAAAGAGCTAGGCAGGACTACAAAACAGGATGAATAAAAATAGACAATTTAAAAAAAAAATTATTTTTAGAAGAACTTTAGAAGAATTAGAAGAACTTTATTGTCATTGTACAAGTACAACGAAACTGTGGATGCACCCCAACAACTGTTCGCAATACAATAAGATCAGAGCACTTAAAAAATGAAGATAAGAAAAATAGTGTACCCACTTTTATCCATTTTATTTTAATAAAATGCTTTTGGAAGAAAAAAAATCTGTCTAAGGATAGTTGTCTATTTAAGATACATTAATAATTTAGTTTCTTCGGTGTGAAATGGAGCTTAGCTTATGTTGCACAAGGCTGTATATTCTGCAATATTTACATTTTTTATTAACCCACTCAATGAATCCAAGCTCTGCAAGCTGAGATTAACATGCACTGCATCGATGCATTCGCACATTTTCACAGCAGAGACGACAGTCGCTCTTTAAAAATTATGGTTTAAATGGAGTTCAATTTAAATCAAAGCCTTTCTAACTAGTGACTTAAATCGACTTGATTTAAATCAAATCCACCCTGCCACAAAAGCTGCAGTGGCACAGAATTATTGGCCTGAGCCATGCTGGAGAATGTCAGCAAAGCAATGATAGCGATATCAATCACATGTGATAGAACCTACACATGTCCAATTAAACAATGGTGCTGTTTGTGCAAGGGCATCATGGAACTTAGGCCATAATTTGCTGCTGCTGTGGGTGACACTCCCTCTTATCCTGGTGCCCGAATAATCAATAATAAAGCCAGGAATGCAAATTCTTCACTAGAATAGATGCAATTCCTGCTCTCTTTCCTCCTGAACTACCTGAGGTGCAATTACAGGTAGTACTTGACTTGTAACAATTCATTTAGTGACCATTCGAAGAGGGGCACTGAAAAGAGTGACTTAGGATTGCTTTTCACATTCAATGACTGTTGCAGCCATCCCCATGGTCACGTGATCAAAATTCAGAGGCTTGGCAACTGGCATGGACTTATGACGGTTGCAATGTTTCCCCCAGGGTCACGCCAATGGATTCACTTAACTGAGTTACTAATTCACTGTATGCAAAATGCGACTCGCTTTACCACTGGAGGCAAGAAAGGTAATAAAATGGGGAGAGCCTCGCTTAAGTGCCTCACTTAGCAACAAGGTTGGGGCTCAAAATTGTAGTCTTTACGTCGAGGGATACCTGCACCTCACCCAAACCTCCAAACCTACCAGCACAAAGGTTTTTTTTATCTGACCTGATCTACAAATTATAGATATCCCACTTACCCCATATAGCCAGCGTGTACAGCAGCCCATTCGATCCATGAAGGACAGGTAGGCTGCCTTTTTCATGCTTTCCAAAAGTCTCTAGAGATGCTCAGTCATCCAGGTCCCAAAGGTGTCTTTTTTTTTTTTCAGGAGGCAACTGGACCTTCTTGTTTTTCTTTGAAGATGTTTTGCTTTTCATCAACTCTGACTGGATGGTGGGGAAGGATTGATACTCCTTGCAGACAGCTGGTCATTTGCATCTTTTTTTGAGGCCACTTGAAGGGTTATCTGTGTCCTCAAGGTCCCCTGAGTGGTACAAATAGGCGTGGAGCCTTCTTGGAACTGCTGAAAGGACTGTGGAATTCCAAGAAGGCTCCACACCTATTTGTACCACTCAGGGGACCTTGAGGACACACAAACCTCCAAGTGGCCTCAATGACTCTATAAAAGACTGCAATTGACCAGCTGTCTGCAAGGAATAGGGATCCTTCCATTCTCCACCATCCAGTCAGATCTGAAGAAGCTTCTTGGATGAGAAGCGAAACATCTTCAAAAGAAAAAAAACAAGAAAGTCCACTTGTCTCCTGAAAAAAAGCACCTCTGGGACAACCATGGCCTGGATGATGGAGACTCTCCACAGACTTTTAGCTTTATAATTTGGGATGAACCCCTTTGGAATGGGGTGGAAGAAGGAATGGATCTCCAGAGGAAAAAAAATGCAGACTACAGGAACTCAGGTGACCCTGAGGACACAGATAAACCTCCAAGTGGCCTCAACTACCCTCTAAAAAGGATGCAAATGACCAGCTGTCTCCAAGGAGTATCAATCCTTCCTTTCCCCACCATCCTGTCAGAGCTGAAGCAGCTTCTTGGATAAGAAGCAAAACGTCTTCAATGGAAAAAAACAAGAAAGTTCCAGTTGCCTCCTGAAAAAACAGCACCTTTGAGACAAGCTTTTCAGAAGGACTGCAGATGAGCTTCACTCGATCAATAAAGGAGGCCCACTTACGACTTCATGTAGTCCTTGATGTACTTTTTGTAAGACTCCTTGGTGAAAGAGGTTTCCTGGAGGTGGTGATTCATGACAATGTCAACCCCAGTGATGACGGT
This sequence comes from Laticauda colubrina, assembly GCA_015471245.1. Taxonomy (NCBI): domain Eukaryota; kingdom Metazoa; phylum Chordata; class Lepidosauria; order Squamata; family Elapidae; genus Laticauda; species Laticauda colubrina. The sequence goes on along the minus strand of BLBF01000073.1, from coordinate 1,894,689 downwards.
GGCCTCTGTGCAGTCTCCTTCTGGGCCTTCAGCAGATGCGTTTCCCCCAATCAGGGCTTCGTCAATTTCACCCTCTTTCCTGCTGACCATCTGGGAGATTGAAAATAACCAAGGAGCTCCGATATATTAAGGATTGCAAAACAAGCTATCCCATTAGAAACCCCTTATTTCATCCAAACAAGTCAGAAAACGTTTATTCTGAATAATTTGGGTCATAAAGGCTGCTGTTGTGGCCCATGGAAGATTCAGACAGTGAGGAGGTTGGGGAAGAACATGGGCCAGTCCTGAAGTCTGGGGAAGGCTCTGTGTCGGAGACAGAGATGGAGCAAGGGCCACCTGACTGTTATCAGCTGCCTTCTGAGTCTGAGATCAGTGGGGAAGAACAGCTGGAGCCTGTTCCCAGTGTGCACATGTACAGAGCTGCCAGAATAGAACAGCTGAGGGACAAGGGACAACTCAGGAGTAAGGGCTCAGGTTGATGGCAAATGGCCCCTCCCATAGAGAATAAAAGAAGAGCAAAAGGGGAGTGGGGTTTTGCAGGAGACAGTTCATTTGGGTGAAGGTCTGTTCCTGCATTCTTGCTAATTATTGTCTGTTACAGTGTGGTGTCTGAAAGATATCAGCCTGGCAACTCTCCAAGCCTGATGAAGGTAATTGGGAAATACCTTGAAAGACTGTTGGCTGGGACTTTGCTGGAGAGGAATTCACTGTGAACGAAATAAAAGGGGGTTGATCTGGATGAGGATTCTGCTTCGTGCTGTTGGGGAAGCCTAGGTCAGAACAGCTGCTTATCCTTTGCACTTCTTCAAATTCAACCCAGAATTTGGCTTAATTCCTTTCAAAAGCACCTATTGTTCTAATAATTAAAATATATTAGATGGTAATTCCAGGAAGCCCTCCACTTGCCAGGCCATTCAAAGTTACCATGGCACTGAAAAAAAGTGACTTACCACCATTTTTCACACTTATAACCGTTGTAGCATTCCCATGGCCACATGATCAAAATTGGGATGCTTGGCTACTGACATGCATTTATGACAGTGTCCTGGGATCCCCTTTTGTGACCAGTCAAGGGGGAAACCCAGATTCACAACAGCCAGGTTACTAATTTAACAACAGCAGTGGTTCACATTTCACAAGGAAGAGAGGAAGGCGAGGAAAGACGTAAGATGGGGACAAAAATGTACTTATAATTGGTTTTATCCATTTAAACAATGTAGGTTTTGGGCTCCATTGTGGCCGTAGGTTGAGGACTAGCTGTGCCCCAATGCAGCCAACCAGAGGTCCCCTGCCCAGCTCTAACCTACCTTCCCTTCCACTTCCAGGCAGAGGCCATTGGCAACTTCTGTGATTTTGTAGATATCCGAGAACATCTCATCTTCTGCAAGAAGAAGAAAGGAGAAAGCTTTGTCCCCCAACTTTCTCCCAAACTCGGCCCACATCGACCCCCCACCAGCAGCCTGGAAAGTGGGCATCTTGCACCATTCTTCCCTACCTTGGGGAGGAAATAGATTTGAAGCCCACCCACCCCTCTGCTCTTCCCTCATCAGGAGCCACCGTACCCCCAGGTTCCTACAACATGGGGCAGGGAGTCATGCCTTCCCCAAACTCCCACAGCCCAAAGCATAGAATTATAAGATTGGAAGGGTCCTCGGAGGTCTCCTAGTCCAGCCCCCTGGGTCTGCCATGGCAGATGTCCCACCACATGACAGGCCCAAGACCCACCTTTACCACCATCAGTGGTGTTACTTTTTCAGCCTAAGAGCCTCTAAAAACGCCTGCAAAGAAGTGGCTGAAAAAGCCTGCAAGTTGCAAAGGGGAAGCTTCAAACCCAGGAAGGCCCTCCCTGTTCCCACAGGTAACTTTGGCTGTCGAAGGGAGACCCCCCACCACACCACCACCTTCCCCAACTCCCACAGCCAGGAAACACAGCATAGGGTTGGAAGGGTCCTTAGAGGGCCTCTAGTCCAGCCCCCAGCTTAAACAGGAGACCTTACGCCCTTTCCAGACAAACGGTTGTCCTATTTATTCTTTAAAAGCATCCAAAGATGGAGGGAGAAAAAAATAAAAATCAGCCTGCAATACCCCGCACGGCCAACGGGGGGGGGGGGTAGAGCTCCCATACTATCCGACCTTTTGTCGCCCTCTAGAGGCGGCCGGCGGCTTCGACGCACCGCCGCACTCATCCATCCTTTCCCTCCCCCCCCCGCCTCTCGCGCAAGCGTAGTGCGGGTGGCGGCCCGGCCGGGGCCTTGGCGACACACATGCGCAGACAATGGAGCGCCGTCTGGGCGCGGGGGGGGGGGGAGGGGGGTCGTCGACAAGGCCCTGGCTTCCTTTTTTTTTTCCTCCCTTCCTTCCTAGGCGCTCGCGTTCGAGGACGGAGGAGCGCAGGCGCAGTCCGAGGGTGAGTCCGGCGCGCACTCCCCGGCTTGGAATGCCAGGCCGCGCAGGCGCAGTTGGCGCCGCGGGGGGGGGCTCCTCCTCCTCCTCCTCCTCCCCTTTCCCCCACCCTCCCGTAAGATTCAAAGGGGGGGAAGGAAAAAAAACGCGGCGCGAAGGGGGGGGGGCTTCGGGCTCACGGCTGATGCAGTCGCGGTAGATGATCATGGCTGAGGCGGCGGGCGGGCGGCGGCGGCAGGCCGGGTGGAAGAGCGCTAGTGGCGGCAGCCCCCGGCGCGAGCGAAGAACGAGGCGGAAAAGGCCGAGGAGGCGCCTCCGCGGAGCTCATATAGCCAGCAGGGCACGTCCCTGCCATCCGTGCGTCGCCAATCGCCGCGCTCCTCATGACGCACGAAACTGTGACGTCGCACGCACGCACGCCGGCCGCCCTCTTTCCCGTGCCTCCAGAAGCAAGAAAGCAGACTCGCCCAAGCGCAAAAAGGGAAGCGCTGTTTCCGGGTTCCTTTTGTCAGTATTTGAGCCCCCCTCCCCCCCTCCCCCAAAGAAGCCCATAATCCTTTGGAGTTGTTTATGTAGTCCTAGAAATTTGGGTTATATTATCTCTCTCTGCCTCGGAGGGGGGACCCTTAAGGATCTCAGAGTGGATTGCAATGTCTAAATACTTGCATTATTTCTTTTCAATCTGGCCAGGCTACAGAGAAATTTACATTGAATAAATTCTTAATTTAATTGTAAATGAATTAAATTCTTCCTCAAGGAGGAAAACAAAACTCTAGTCCAGTTGCCTTTTGAAAACGCACTTATGAGACAACAATGACCAAGAATTTGCATTTACATTTACTTTTAAATTGAATTGTCTGCTGCTGGTAAAAATCCTCATGGCAGGCTTTGCAATCGAAATCTTCCAGGAGGGCAAATTAGAAGCAAGTTACGTCCATTAAGTCCTTGACTCATGACCACAATGGAGCCTCAACATTTAGATTGCTGACTGAGACAGTTATGAAGTGAGTTTTGCCCCATCTTATGACCTGCCTTGCCACATTTTTAAAGTGAAATACTGCAATGGTTAAGTCAGTCACATGGTCATTATTCACTTAACCATTGCAGTATTTCACTTTAAAAATGTGGCAAGGCAGGTCATGAGATGGCTTAACTGATAACAGATGATCAGAGTTGAAAAGGGTCTTGTAGGTCATCTAGTCCAACCCTCCTTGCACCATTTCTGACAAATGGTAGTCCAGTCTCTTGCTTCCAGTGATGAAGCTCCCACAACTTCTGAAGGCAACTTCTGTTCCATGGGTTGAATGTTCTCACTGTCAGAAAGTTTCTCCTTATTGCCAGGTTGAATTTCTCCTTGATCAGCTTCCATCCATTCTTTCTTGTCTGGCCTTCAGGTGCTTTAGAAAATAGCTTGACCCCCTTCCTCCTCTCTGGGGTAGCCCCTCAAATATTAGAAGACTGCTGTCACGTCTCCCCTGGTTCTTCTCTTCACTAGATTAGCCAGGCCCAGTTCCTGTAACCGTTCATATGTTTTAGATGGGGCAAAACTTCACAACTATCTCACTTAAGTGAATGTAGCTTCCCCCATTGACTTTGCTGGCTAGAAGGTCACAAAACCTTCTAGCACAACATGACCTGGGATCATGTCACAAATATGAGTCAGTTGCCAGGCATCTGAATTTGATTCAAGTGACCATGGGGATGCTGCAACGGTCGTCAATGTTGGAAGAATGATCTTTCTGGGTTCCAAGTGGGGGAGGAAGACACTGGAAACATGTAGGGCTGTTTGGAAAGATAGTTTAATGGTGGGACAGGACAGGACCACATGGCTTGGAACTCCAAAGTGAAAAGCACAATCACGTGCTTCAAGATGTTGGGTGAAGGAAAAAGGGCAGAGATGCTGAGAGTCCCTGGATTTTATACCCTCTGTTGAGATTTGAATTTGAGCTTGTCGTTCTGATTGGTTGTGACTCCCATGGGGTCATGCAGGGGCAACTCTTTTGGGTACAGACTTGGTTGAGCCTCGCTGGGTGATGATGTAATGAAAAGGCTTTGGGCAATTCCTATTATAGCTCTATCCGGAGTAGATCTTCGTTATGTAAAATAGACTGGCCTAGGCCAGAGTAATGGTCCATTAGCAAAGGTGCAGGGGGGGGGGGGGGCTAAGTTTCTGCCTCTCTTGAGTTTCTACTTTTCTTTTTAGGGGAAATATTCTGTCTTTTTAGTATATCCTAAAATATTTCATTTTCCTGGGAGAGGGGTGGGTTTTACCTTCCAACATAAGTCTGAAAAATAGTCCAAAGTCACTTTTTTTCAATGCCATTTAAAAAAAATGGTAGGAAGGTTGCAAAAAAAAAAAAAAATTAGTTCCACCTCCAGTTCAAATGGCAAATTGTATCTTTGGAAACTTTCTGAAGAAGAAAATTAACAATGTTAAAAGTTTAAAACCAAAGAGGCTTCAGTTTCATTCAAACTTCTTTTTCCAAGTCTCCCCTGAAAATCTTTTGGGGAAGGATGAGAAGAAGAGCTTGGTAGATGAACTGGAAGTGTGTCAGCTTGCAGACTATCTGAGTAGTAAATAGATATGAAAGCCTGTTTTTTGACAACTCATCACAGGAACAATCTGGAGGAATCACGCAGCCCTGGAGTCAAGCTAACAAGGATAAATATTGTGTATAATTATGCATTTAATTTGCAGTGGGTAGCGCCCTCTGACTGATGTTTCCCCTGGAAAAGCTGGATTTTGACAGGCTCTCCGAAAATAGAGTCCTGATCAGCTAGCTAGGAGAAACTTTGGGAGGTAAGCAAAACATTGGAAAAATAAACTGTGCTACTTCCAAAAAAACAGAACAACACATTTAAGTAATATTGCCAAACAAAGTCTTGAGAAAGAACGAGTGTCAGTTTATTGACATTTAGTTCCTGTCCTTTAGACATATAAAACCATCCTGAGTATGTCCAAACAGGGGATAACAAATTTATAATTTGTCTGCTTTTAACAGACAAATTAACAGAATAGAGTTGGAAGAGACTTTGGAGGTCTTCTAGTCCAACCCCCCTGCTCAAGGTAGGAGACCCTATATCATTCCAGACAAAGGGCTGTCCACTCTTTTCTTCAAAAGCATCCGAAATCTGATTGTGCAAGATATTTTGGGTTTGTGTGTGTGTGTGTGTGTGTGAGAGAGAGAGAGAGAGAGAGTATTTGGGAAGAAAACAGGGCAAATCACTTCTCTCCAGCCCAGGCATTTCTTCATCACAAGGGCCACTTCTGGTTCGGAGGAAGCTGAGCTACCTCTTACTCTTCCTTTGCTGTCTTTGGCTCCACTGGGTAGAGATTCCCAGTCTCTTTCCTCCCCCTCCCCCCCTCTCTTTTTCTCTTTCTTTGTCTGTCTCTCTTCCTCTTTCTGACTCTCTCTTTCTCCCCCTTTTTTCTTTCTTTTTGTCTCTTTTTGTTTCTCTGTCTTTCTCTCTCTCTCT
>BLBF01000073.1:1872057-1888799 GCA_015471245.1 Laticauda colubrina | reverse complement strand
CCCTTTCCCTTTCTTTTTCTCTTTCTTGTCTCTTTCTGTTTTTCTTTCTTTTTCCCTTTCCCTTTCTCTGTCTTTTCCTCTCTCTCTCTCTCTCTCTCCTACACACACGCGCGCCCTCTTTCCCTCCAGATGCCTCCGCTGGCGGCCTGGGCGCCTCTCCCTCTCCTCGTTCCCGCCGGGCCCCCCGGGGAGGAGCGCCCAGCGACCGGCGGGGGAGGCCAGGCCCGCGGCCTCCGTGAGCTCCTGCCTTCCCTCCGTCCCTTCCGGCCGCCTCCTCCTGGCCGCGGCCTGCCCGGAAGCGAGCCCGGGGCGGAGGGCTGGGTGGCCGGGGAGGGGCCCGGCCAGCCTTCCCCATTCCCGGGGCTCCTTTGCAAAGCCTCCGCCTGGGGAGGGAGCAGCAGCCGCTCTCGCGGGCGCCCGCTTGCAAAACCAGGCCGGCCGGCCGGCGGGCTCTCGGGCCCCACCTGCCTGGCGGAGGGCGCTCCCCTCCCCCTCCCCCTCCCCCTCCGGCTGCCCGAGCTGCCTCGGCGGGACACCCTCCCGGGGGAGGAGGAAGAAGACCGCGCAAGTCGCCCTTGAAGCGGCCCCGATGCTAAGTTACACCTGGTCCTTGCAGTGGCTGGTGGAAAAGGTGAGCAGCGGGATGGGAGGCCACGAGGAAAGCCCAGGGCACAACCCGCCGTGAAGGGGTGAGAGGCTCGGACTGCCCCCTGTCAGAAATGGTGCAGGGTCTCCTGCTTGGGGGGGGGGGGTTGGACTAGATGACCTACAGGATCCCTTCCAAACTCGGATTATCTGCTTAATCTGTTTAAGTCCTTTTTTCCCCATGTTTTTTGACCCTTTGTGGCATGGGTTCCCCCAGTCACAGGACCCAAATTCCAAGGCTTGGCAACAGGCATGTCCTCACGGCGGTTGCAGCCTCCCGTGATTTGACCTTTTGACAAGCAGAGTCCACGGGGGAAAAACGAGGTTTGTGGGACTCACTCAGCAGCGGAAGCAATTCACTTAGCAACCAAAAGATAAAGAACCTTGAAAGAAAAATGATATAACCACAGTAGTATGAAAAGCCATAAAATGGGGGGCAGGGGGGAACTCACTTCACAGCCGCCTCGCTTAGCAACTGAAATGTTGGACTCACTTGGGGTGGTAAGTTGTGTTTCTGGTCCGTTTGAACTGGAATTTTTTCTCTTAGGGATAATATCAGAAAAATTTAAGAAGGAAATAATGTATCTTTAATAGTACGTGTATTGATAGTGGCTAGAATAATATGTGCACAATACTGGAAAAAAATGAAATCATACCTCCAGAAACAGAGATAATAAGAAAAATTATGGCCTGTGCTTTAGAAATAAAAGACAAAGAGAGTCTAAATATGACAAAACATGGAATAAATTTTTATCAATGGTTATATAGCAGAAAACAAGGTCGAAACATTAGTAGTTGTGATTAGATTAATTAGTAATTAATATATTAAATAAGGAGATTATAAATGAAGTCAAATGTATATATGTATAACAAGGTTAAGTTGGATGTATTGCATTGTATTCTCATAATTAAAATTAAAAAGTAAATTAAAAAAAAACCCCTCCACTGGATGGTGCTGGGATATCCCCCAGGAATATGTTTAATTTCACAAGGTTTGCTTTTTTATTGGTGCTCAAACAGGTTTTTGCAGTATGTCAAGAATATTTGGTTTATTTTTTATTTTTATAAGAGAAGTAGGTTCACACAGCACTGTGAACCAATAAAGTAACCAAATTGGCTTCTTTTGACACTCTTAGCCTCTAAAGAACTAAAGTAAGCTTAACCTTAAGGGGGTTTAAGGTTTGATGCCTTTAAGTCTACTACTGATATGGTTAACCTCGTTTGTCAGATGACGGGCACAGTTGGATAAAAATAGACATCATGTCCATAAAATATTCTGGAAAAGAACATTAGGCATAAATGGAAGAACAATAGATGTAATGCTGGAGGCATTTTATGTTCCATAGGGTGTTTTCTTAAAGGTACAAGGACCATGTTGTATATTGCCTAATATACAATTTATTGTACAATTGTGTAATATTGTATAATGTTTTCTTAAAGGTACAATGACTATACTATATATGGCATAATAAAGGATAAATGTGAAAAGAGGTTCCACAGGAATTAAAAGAAAATTAATTGCTTGTATTAATAACTTTGCCTTCAAAAAAACAAAAATTAAAGAGGAAAAAAAACTTTACAAATTGTAATATCTAAACTCCAAAAACTTATTTTAAACAACGGTAATTCTGTTTTCATATTTTTCACAGGAATGTTAAAAAAAAACAAAACACCTGTGCCTTAAGTGGGACTGTTGGTTCTGTCCCACTTAAATGACCCAAATCAAGAAGGAAGATTTGAAAAAGAAATCTAAGTTTTCTTTTTAAAATAAAGGACTGTCCTTTATAATGAAAGCTGTAAGATCACGGTAACCATGAGCTAAGTCTGATCTCATGTAAAAATGGAAATTTGACCCATGGAAAGCTTTCCTATCTTTCAAACAAAGAGAAGATATTGGCAGGAATGAAGTTTGGGTGGCTGATTTGAAAACAAGACAGGACTAGAAGGTGGGGAGGGATGTGGTTTGTTTGGTTTGTGCTCTTATGTAAACCCACCCAGCCTAGTTGCAAAGACCTGCACGTGATTCCAAGATCATCTATGCAGACGCCCGAGGGCTGGATTGGTTCGCCTTGACTTGGGTTTTGAGAAGGGGGGCTGGGGAGAGAAAGTTGGGGCAATGAGAAGGGAGGGTGGGCTATTCGATGTTTCTTGCCATCTGGGCTGGACTGGAAGACCTCTAAGGACCCTTCCAACCTTATCATTCTACGTTTCTCGCTCTGGGCTGGACTAGAAGATCTTTAAGAAACAGGGTCGGCTGCAATAGATGAGGGTCAGCATGAAAATGCAGAGAGAGAGAGAAAGACGGGCGGGTACTGCGTGATCAAAAGCTATCAGGAGACAGGCTAAAGTTCACATTCTGATTTTGAAATGAGCTAAGCCGAAATTGTTGGCTGCTGGTTGCTGAGAGGTGTCCTGAGAGGTGTGATCCTGGAAAAGTTTCCCGGGACAAGTTTTTTGTTTTTTGGTAACAGCAATAAAAAAATAAATAGAGAATACAGAATACAAAATAGAGTACAGAATAACAGAGTTGGAAGGGACCTTGGGAGGTCTTTTAGTCCAACCCTCCCTGCTCAGGCAGGAGACTCTATAAGATTTCAGACAAGTGGCTCTCCAGTCTCTTCTTTAAAAGCCTCCAGTGATGGAGCACCCACAATTTCTGGTGGCAAGCTGTTCCACTGGTTGATTGTTCTGAATATCAGGAATCATGCATTTGCATGAGTGTGAGAGATAAAAAGAAAAAAACTGATATTCAAGTTCAATTTTTTTAAAAGCTCAAACAAAGTTACCTGGCAGAAAGTTTTAGAATCAAAGAGAAAATGCATTGGAAGATTACTGTCAAAGGGAGCGATTTTTCTGGTTTGTCTTCTCCATTTTATCCATGTTTTGGGGAAATTTTAGGAAAATGTTCTTGTTTGCCAGTTTGGACTCAAAGTCCTTCCAGGACTGTATGTATGAGGTTTTTCTATTCCATTCTATTCTCTATCCAAATTACACTTGGCCAATAAAGAATTCTATTCTATATTCTACTCTATTCTGCTGTAACTTCAAACATCATTCCACAAACTACTGTAAGTCAAGGACATCCTTCGGGGACGTTCAGTGGGGATGGAGGGCCGTACACAGACCAATCCCTGCCCTACCAAGAAGATGCTTTTAAGAACCGTGTGTCATTGTTGTTTTGTTGTCTCTTGCAGAGGGAGGAGTCACTCAGGAGCAATGGCGGTTTTGAACTGGAAGCCATTCGTCTACGGTGGCCTGGCTTCCATCACTGCAGAATGTGGTAGGTATTTGAACTCGTGAGATAATCAGATGAGATTACTGCTAATTTAGAAATTAAACACCGCCCAATGCAGGTGTTTAATGAACTTGGAACTGACTCCTTGCACGCCGACGGGCCTTGGCACCAAAGTCCTTGCAAGCTCAGTGTCATGCCTCTGTCGGAATCTGACTCAGAGGAGGAGGCCAAGCAAATGACAGGGAATGGGAGTGTGGCTCCGTTGACTATGGAAGAAACTGGGAAAGGGCACAGTCCAGCTGGGCAGAGCAGGGAAGAGGGAGAACAAGGGAGAAGGAGTTCATAGGAAGACCCAGGCCCATCCCTCCCTTCATCCTAGGGCACGCAGGGAGGAATGGAGAAGGGAGCAATGTGAGTTGCATGGCTTATGGAGGAGGAGAGGGTCCTGATTCCTTTCATTAGCTGAAGCTGGGAACACAGTGTTTAAAAAGGGAGTTTGCACACAGCAAGTTACTGGGAGCAAGTCGTGAATTATCTGGTATCATCGAGGCTTATCTGGGTTCCTGGTGTCTTCCCAACTGTGTGAGTTTTGCCATGTTTTCAAGTCTGAAATTCCTTCTCCTGCCCTGTCAAGCTAATTACTTCAGTTTGGTTTGTTTGGAATTTAAGTTACAGTTTTGTGTGTACCTTGTTTTGGACTGGATTTTCTCTACTTAAAGGCTGTTCCTGAGAGAGTTTTTCTCCAGCCAAAGGTAGCCTGGACATTGGGGGCAAAGTTGGAGATAATTAAAGGGACTCTTCTTGCTTATTTAACTGTGTGTAACTAAAGTTGACCCTGCAAAAGAGGGGCCAACATCTAATTTAATGCTTTTGCAACCTGTTCACTTTTTAAAAAGTCCTCGACTTAACGGCCACAATTGAGCCACAAATTTCTGTGGCTAAATGAGACCTTGGTTAAGTGAATTTTGCCTCATGATCTGACCTTTTTTTTTTTTTTTTTTGCTAGAGTTGTTAAGCGAACCACGGCAGTTGTTAAGTTAGTAATAAAGTTGCTCTAGTTTCCCGAGTTTGCAAAAATGACCCCAGGATACTGCAACTGTTGTAAGTATGAGTCAGTTGCCAAGCGCCTGAATTTTGATCACATCACTGTGGAGACACGATAATGGTCATAAGTGTGAAAAACAGTCATTAGTCCTTTTCAGTGGTGTTGCAACTTCAAACTAAGCGAACTGTTGTACATCAAGGATGACCTATATATTGTGCCCATATCCCTATTTCTTTAACTAAAAGGTGGCAGGTTTTAATGAGCAAAAATATTGGAATGAGCAAAATAATTCAATAGCTGTATCTCAAGGTTGAAGACACTGGAAGTTGGTAGTTTGCTTGCAAACCATGAATGAAATATTTTTTTAGTTGGGTAATGAAACGTGGCCTTAATCGTTATGGAGATAAACCTTATTTTAAAAGCATAGTTAAGGGACCTCAATTACATTGCAACTCATAAATGCACGTCCTTCCTTTTCAGCACAAGGAATTTAGTTCTGCTAAGCTACACATTTTGAGTTTTAAAAATGGAATTTTGAAAGGAAGACATATTTCTGAAAAAGGGAGTTTTAACTTTCTTAAAACTAAGTTTCTTTCAAAGTAGATCTACATTGTGATTGAATTTTGACACAGTATAAAATGGGGAAAGGAGAAAAGTATCCAGTTTTTTTTATTATATATATAAAAGGCAGGAAATTAATACTTTAGCACAGAAACAAATTTTCTAAGTCTCCAGAGTAACTAGATGTTTGCAAAAGCACTCAGAATATTATCATATCTTGCTAGGAATATACTTTCCTATTGTCTAAAGCTTGCTCCCAGCCTGTGGAATGCAATTATGGCTCCTATTTTTCTTTCAACATCATTTGTTATCTGTTGTATTGTTGATAGTTTTGTGTGTGTGTGTGTCAGGCGGAGCTCCATTCAAAATCCAGGAAAGAAATACTTAGACTCTTTAGTTTAGAGAAATGATTTCTTTTACTGAAAGTGAAGTGGTAGCAACCAAAGAATTCTGAATCTGAGAAATTAGGCGCGCAATTCACATATACAAAGTGATGGAAATGTTCCCACCCCCAATAGTTCAGATGACACTTCCAATTAGAAGTTGTGAATAGGATCATGTGGGCATCTTCAGGTGATGATGAGGCCTCTGTCCGTTGACCTTGGCATAGTTTGATAACGGGTTGCAGTTGCGCAGAGAGAAGAAAGCTAAGCGAGAAATAGAAACCTAACTCTATTGTATGCTTCCCCCCTTCCATTTATACATCAGACGAATGTAATTCCTCCAGCTCACTTCCCCAACTATTCCTACCTCCCTTTTCCACCCCCCGTTACTTATGGCAGTCGAAAAGATGCAAAGCAATAGCAGAAGATCTTGAAGACTGACAGTGTGTGTGTTTCACACTTCAAATATTCATAGTGCTTTGAACAAAACTCTGGCATATATACAATTACAACAATATCCAGTTATTCGAACAGACAATGGAATGGGAAATAGCAAACTGATGGATGATTCGAATTACAGAGAATTTGAAGGATTTGATATAGATAGTTTGAAGGGTTTGATAAAAGCACATTTTTATTTTTTAATGAAATTAGCTATGTTTATAAATTTAAGGGCCCCCTCCATCCTGGGTATGCAGGTTATTTAAACAGGCACACGTGCACACACCACACACAAACACACATGTATATTCTGTCCAATTTATGTCAGAAACCAGAGCAGAGTGACGCAGCGGAAGTGTGTTGGGCCCATAACCCAGAGGTCGATGGATCAAAACCATCCTTTGCTACCACATATAGGGAAAGTGCCAATATGTCACCTCTAATGAATCCTCTGAAGTTTTTTGAAGTTTGGCTTGAGAATCATAATTTAATTAGAGCGATTTCTGGAATCCTGACAGCAAGCTAACTCTGCCCTACGTCATTTCCAGTCCCCTGTGACCCTGTTTTCCCTCTCCCCCCTGGGTGTGTCATAAATGAGATTCTCCAACTGAGCCCCTTCACGGGCTGGGTTTCATCATTCATGTTCTCCAATGAAATATATTCAGGGGCAAAAACTCTGGTATTTTAGTTGTAATCTTTTAAAGATAAGAGTTGGAATGTGTCATGCCCCTGTTGGAATCTGATTCCGAGGGAGAGGTCAAACAGCTGATGGAGTGGGAGTGTGGCTCTGGAGGCTGTGGAGGAAACTGGGGAAGGGCACAGTCTGGCTAGGCTTTCAGAGGAAGACCCAGGCACACCCCTCTGCATCCTAGGGCACACAGGAAGGAATGGATAAGGGAGCAAACTGGTTTATTGGGGAGGAAAGGGCCCTGATTCCCTTCATTAGCTGCAGCTGGGAAAACAGGATTTTAAAAGGGTGTTTGTTGTATGACTTTGTTACTTTTGTAACCCCAGGTCATCACAGAATGTACTTTTGCTTTCAAACTGCTGTTCCAGATTTCCTTCCCTCCTTTTTTTTATGGCAACTACTAAAACAGGCTTGGGAATGTTTTATGTGTTTGACATTAGGTTTGCTTCATTCTGGAATGCATGCAATTCTGTAAATTTATAATTCACGAACTAACCAATTTTCTCTTGGGCACGAAGGTACTTTCCCAATCGATCTGACGAAAACACGGCTGCAAATCCAAGGCCAGAAAAGCGACGCCAAGCATAAAGACATCCGCTACCGTGGAATGCTTCACGCATTAGTGAAAATATTCAGGGAAGAAGGATTGAAAGCTTTATACTCTGGGTAAGACTTCTAACCTTGTCTGTTTTGTGCATTGTTGAAATGTGCAGATGTGTCTCTAGGTTGTCAAATAGTTTTTGTTTCAGAGTTTTAGAGTTGCCATGAACAGAAGGGGGCGGGGGGAATTTGAAAGAGCAATTCACCAGTTTGGAACCAAATGTGCATTCCATTTGTATCTTGCAAAGATTGTAACTAAGCGACTGGAGTTTTTGCCCCGCAAATCTCTAATTGGAGAATATGATTGATGACTCTTGGCTATGAATCTGTCTCATTGGAGAATATGAATTATGATACACCCAGAGGAGTGGGGGGGAAATCAGGGTTAAGGGTGACAGTGAATTACGTGTCTCAGAATCGGCTACATCCAGGTCATGCTGACATGTTCACCTCTAATAAATCCTTTGAAGTTTGTGAAACTAGGCTTGAGGCTCATGATTTTAATTAGGGCAATTGCCGGAATCCTGACATGAGTGACAAACATGTGTGCAGCATGCTACATTTTTTTTATTTTTCACCCTTTTAATTGTAACCAGTTCTCTGAGACTGCCTGAACAAATCTTTGCAGTTTTCTTGGCAAGGGTTTCCAGAAGTAGTTTGCCATTGCTTCCTTCTTAGGGCTGAGAGAAAATGACTGGCCCAGGGTCACCCAATTGGTTTTGTGGACTAGAATTCGCAGTCTCTTGATTTCTAGCATGATGCCTTAACCAGTAGGCCAAATTGGCCCCTCAAACTGCGGTTTTAGATTATCTTAGACCTAATTTTTGGACCTAATTCTGAGTCACATCCTCGCTTATTTTCCTAGTGGGTTAATTGGTATTAACTTGGCATTCCCCACTGAAGAAAAAGTCATTTAATGCTTTGATGAGAACTGGTGAATTGGATTCAAAATTGTGTCCCTTTTTGGGTGCAAACATGGCTTTTAAAGATTGGGATGTTCTGAATCTTTTGTTCCTGTAGTGTGCATTTACACAAACACCCACATGCATACATTCCCAATAAGATTGGTTATGAACATGCTGAACTATTCTAGAAAAGTTTTGTGTTCCCTAAAATTCTCTATTTTTTCTCCGGAACATTTAACTTCAAAATTCTGGGGAGGGAAAACTTTTGGAAAAAATGCATGTTTGTTTCTCCTGCTTTGCACACAATTGTTGGCGATTTCTACATTTATAGATTCCTCATAAATTCCCTTGGGAGTCAAACTTGGGTCTGAGTTTTTAGAAGTCCATATTCTGACCCAAGAACTGCTTCCAGCAACAGCTGATTCAACCGGTAATAACAGATATAAGAGAGACAATTTGGTGTTGTGCTTAAGGCCGCTTATTAGAAACCTGGAGACTGTGAGTTCTAGTCCAATCTTAGGCATAAAACCCACCTGGATGATTTGGGGCCAATTACTATCTCTCAACCCTAGAAAGGAGAAAAAGGGAAGGACGGATCATTTTGGAAAAACCTTGCCAAGAAAACAGCAAGGCCTCGTCCAAACAGTGACCAAGAGAGATTCAAAAATAGCAAATCATGAAATATAAATCTCTTTTAATTTATGCTGGTTGCCAACTATCCTCCAAGCCTCCAATGTGGTTATAACTTCTTCACCTGGAGTATTAACAGATAACAGATAATCAGAAGTGGAAGGGACCTTTATAGGTCATCTAGTCCAACCATCTGCCCAAGCAGGAGACCCTACTACACAATTTCTGATAAATGGCAGCCCAGTCTCTTCTTGAAAGCCTCCAGTGATGGTGCTCCCACAACTTCTGAAGGCAACTTCTGTTCCATGGGTTGATTCTTCTCACTGTCAGAAAGTTTCTCCTTATTTCCAGGTTGAATCTCTCCTTGTTCAGTTTCCATCCATTATTCCTTGTCTGGCCTTCAGGTGCTTTGGAGAATAGCTTGACCTCCTCCTCCTCTCTGGGGCAGCCCCTCAAATATTGGAAAACCACTATCCTGTCTCCCCTGGTCCTTCTCTTCCCTAGACTAGCCAGGCCCAGTTCCTGCAACCGTTCATCGTATGTTTTAGTCTTGAGTCCCCTAATCATCCTGGTTGCTCTTCTCTGCACTTGTTCTAGAGTCTCACCATCTTTTTTATATTGTGGTGGCCAAAACAAGATGCCGTACTCTAGGTGTGGCTTTACTAAGACTTTCTAGAGTGGTATTAGTAGCTTACTTGATCTCTATTGTATCCCTCTGTTAATGCAACTTAGAATTGCATTAGCTTTTTTGGCTGCTGCTGCATACTGCTAGCTCCTATTTAGCTGATTGTTCACTAAGACTCCCAAGATCCCTCTCCCAGTTACTGCCATTAAGCCTGGTTTCACCCAGTCTCTGTGTGTCTTTTGAGTTTTTCTTGCCTAAGTGGAAGAGTAAGTATATTAGGTGTTTAGAAGACCACAGGAGAGCCAGACCCCTGATTTTATTAATGCCCGTGTTTTCCTCTTGCAGAATAGCACCGGCTATGCTGCGCCAGGCCTCTTATGGGACCATAAAAATAGGCACTTATCAGAGCTTGAAAAGGATATTTATGGAACGGCCAGAAGGTAAGCATGTATTTTCCCCCACCTCCCAGATCCAAGCTGCATTTCTTAGATCAAAGATAAAGAGAGGTCAGAGCAGAGAATGTAGGAAACTAGAAGAGTTTCAATGCAGGGGGTCAGCTAAGAGAAGTCTGTAGAGATTCTCCGTCCTCTAGGTCATGCTTGTCCTAAAGGTGCTTTTTGTCAGGAGGCAACTGGACTTTCTTATTTCTTCTTTTGAAGAGGTTCTGCTTCTCATCCAAAAAGTTTCTTCAACTCTGACTGGAGGGTGGGAAGGGAAGGATTTATACTCCTGGCAAACAACTGGTCATTTACATCTTTTAGAGAGTCATTGAGGCCACTTGGAGGTTTTTTGTGTCCTCAAGGTCCCCTGAATGGTGCAAATGGTTCCTGTAGTCTGCAATTTTTTCCCTGTGGAAATCCATTCCTGCTCCCACACCATTCCAAGGGTGTCCATCCCAAATTGTATCACTAAAAATCTGTACAGATTCTCTGTCATCCAAGTAATGGTAGTCCCAAAGGTGCTTTTTTCAGGAGGCACCTGGGCTTTCTGGTTTTTTCTTTTTTGAAGACATTTTGCTTCTCATCCAGACAGACAGATAGAATTCTTTCTTGGCCAAGTGTGATTGGACACACAAGGAATTTGTCTTAAGTGCAAATGCTCTCAGTGTGCATAAAAAGAAAAGATACATTCGTCAAGAGTCAAGAATCATCAGATCCAACACTTAATGATAGTCATAGGATACAATAAGCAATCAAATTATACTAGCAGACAGTCAATATAAAGTAATAAAGTTACAGTCCTACAGTCACAAGTGGGAGGGGAGGGGTGATAAGGAGTGATGAGAAGATTAATAGGGATAGTAGTGCAGACTTTGTCAATAGTTGGACTGTGTTGAGGGAATTATTTGTTTAGCAGAGGGATGGCTTTCGGGGAAAAACCGTCCTTGTGTCTGGTTGTTCTGGTGTGCAGTGCCCTATAGCGTCGTTTTGAGGGAAGGAGTTGACACAGTTTATGTCCAGGGTGTGATGGGTCTGTAGATATTTTCACAGCCCCCTTTTTGACTCAGGGTGCAGGATACAGGTGCTCCTCCATGGAAGGCAGGTGGGGAGCCATTGTTTTTTCTGCAGTCCTAATTACTCTCTGGAGTCCGTGTCTGTCCTGTTGGGTTGCAGGAAGAAGGAGCTTCCTCAGCTCTGACGGGATCATGGATAGGATAATCCTTCCATTTCCCATTATCCTGTCAGAACTGAAGAAGCTTCTTGGATGAGAAGCGAAGCATCTTCAAAGAAGTCCAGTTGTCTCCTGAAAAAGAGCACTTTTGGGACAACAGAATTGGAAGGGACCTTAGAGGTCTTCTAGTCCAGCCCCTTCCTTAGGCAGGAAACCCTATACCACTTCAGACAAATGGTTGTCCAATCTGTAAAAACTTCCAATGTTGGATCATTCACAACATCTGGATGCAAATTGTTCCACTGATTAATTGTTTTCCCTGTCAGGAAATTTCTTCTTAGTTCTAGTTTCTGCTTTGCTAGATCTCAAACAATTTCTCCTTAAAAACTCCCATGGTATTAAGACACTTCAAAACAAAAAAAAAAACCTGTGCCAAGAAAACTTCAGGGTCGAATTAAAGCTAGTCTGGACACCCAAATATAAACCTTGAGCGTCATGAATTATTTCCCCTCTGATACAGACGAAACTCTGGCTGTCAATGTCTTGTGTGGGATTCTGTCTGGAGTCATTTCCTCTTCCATTGCTAACCCCACTGATGTGCTGAAGGTAAGTTCTTGAGCTTCTGTTTCATTTCAGTTTGCATCCAAGGGCCAACCATGTTTCAGAGAAAGCAGGATGCAGCTAGTTGACTGTGAATTTCCGAGGACCCCCCCAAAACCTGCCTGTTTAAAACTCAAAACCGAAACTATTTTGGATGGAATAAACCAAAGAGGGTTGGCGATGCTGGCTATTTTGGAGGTCAGATTACAGGCAGCCCTTGAGTGGTGGGGTGGCCTAGAGGTAGAACTCTCACCTCACAATCAGGAGGCTGTGAGTTTGATCCTAGGTTAGAGGCAGATATTTTCTCTCTCTAGGCACAATGAGAATATATCGGCTGAACAAAACTCTGCACTGGTGACAGGAAGGGCATCCGGCCAGTAAAACACTCAGCTCCATTCATTCAGTTTCCCCGACTCCACCCTGCAAGGGATTATGGGGTCATTAAAAGAAGATGATGACAGGCAGTCCTTGACTGGACAATGGTTCCTTTAGTGGCCGTTCAAAGTTACAACAGCACTGAAAAAGTGACACATTTCACACTTATGACTGTTTGCAGCACCCCCGCAATCGTATGATCAAAATTCAGACAGTTTGGCCCCTGACTCATATTTACAACGGGTTGCATTTTTCCCAGGGTTTTGTGATTCCCCTTTTGTGACCTTTTGACAATCAAAGTCAACAAGGAAACCAGATCCATTTAACAACCGTTACAACTAACATAATAACTGCAGGGATTAACAGCTGTGCCAAGAAAAGCCGTACAATCAGGCAAAACTCACTCAATAAATGTTTTGTGTAGCCACAGAAATTTTGCTGCGCAAATTGCGGTCATAAGTTAAGGATGGTCTGTACTTTTGAGGTTCACCTTTTAAAATGACGTCACCCAGAAGAATAAGAAGAAAAGGAAATCAGTCTTTGCTTCTTAGAAGTGTTACAGAAAAATAATGTGTATAAATCGATGTAAATAAGTGACAAAGATTGTTATGGTTTTCGTCACACAGAAATCTTCAGCCGGTCTCTGAAGCCCAATTTAAAGTGAATGCTAATTAGCCTTAAATCCTTGTTAGAGGTCTTGTCAGGATCTCTTACAAGGGGCATGGAGCTAAGCCAGTTTTTTAAATATCACCATCTGGAATTTGGTATTATTAGCCCTTCTAACTTCCTGAGTCATCTCTCTGGAACAAGAGTTGAGAGCTTCCAGAAATGTCTGAGATATTTTGCCCAAGGAATAAGAGGAGGGGCCGAGAGACCCTCCCACCATCTGTTGGCTGGATGGATGCCGCTGTTCTGTTCTAGGCCTCCCCAAACAGCACTCAGTCAATTCTGACTCCCGGCAAAAACCTCTTTTGTTACATTAAGGTGAATGTAGTTCATTCACAGTCAGCCAACAGCTTGGCAAACAGTCCCGCAAAGGTAGACTAATGAGCTCAGACCTTTATCAATCCTGGAATGCTACCCGGTAAATCCCACGCTCAGTGCTGACAGGGAAGGGCTCAGTTCTACAGACAAATCTCCACAAGGCTGGAATGAACGAACGAGTGAATGAGCGAGTGGTTTCCTGCAAAAGCCCCCTCCCCTTTTGCTCCTCTGTTAATCCTGATGGGAGGGGCCATTCATCGTTCACCTATGGCCTTACTCCTACGTCGACCCCGAGTTCTTAATTATTCCTTCCTTTTGGCAGCTGTGCACATGCTCAGGCTGGCAACTGGTTCCAGAAGCTCCCCCCACCTCACTGCTGTCTGAGCCCCAAGGCAGCTGATGACTGCCAGCCTGCCCTGGCCCCATCTCTGCCTCTGACGCAGATCCCTCCTCCAGGCCTTCCTCAGCCTCCAGACCCGGCCCAGGTTGTCGTCCCCCCTGCTGTTGTGGCCCGCCAGCTCCACCAACCGCTGGTGGGCCACATTAGTGGCCAGATTTTGTCCCTGCTCCAAGTCCGCTTCCTATTAAAATCCAGTCTCTTGAGATTTGAGATTGATGGACTTTCTTGCCACCCTTGTTGAGGGAATCACTGCAGTCGTTAATTTAGTCTCATGGTTGCTAAGTGAAACTGCTCCCACCCCCCATTGTCAGGAGGTGACAAAAGGGGATCACATGACCCCGGGACAATGCAACTGTCATAAGTACGTGCCATAAGCCTCCGAATTTGGACCACGTGATTGTGGGGTTGTATGTGTGGGGAAATGGTTGTAAGTCACTTTTTTCAGTGCCATTGCAACTTCAAACAGTTGCCATAGCAAGAGTTGTAAATCAAGGATTGTATCATGATCCTGTCGGAATCTGACTCGGAGGAGGAAATTGGACAGCTGACAGGGGCTGGGAGTGTGGCTCCATTGGCTGTGGAGGAAACTGGGAAGGGCAAAGGCCGGCTGGGCAGAACAAGGGAGAGGGAGTTCAGAGGAAGGCCCAGGCCCACCCCCTCTTCATCCTTGGGCATGCAGGGAGGAGCGGAGAGGGGAGCAAAGTGAGTTGCGTGTCCTATGGGGGAGGAAAGGGCCCTGATTCCCTTCATTAGCTACAGCTGGAAACACAGTGTTTAAAAAGGGAAGCTGCGCGCAGCAAGCTGTTGGGAGCAAATCGTAAATTATTTGGTATCGTCATGGCTTGTCTGTGTTCCTGGCGTCTTCCCAACTGTGTGAGTTTTGCCGTGCCTTCCAGTCTGAAATTCTTGCTTCTGCCCTGCCAAACTAATCACTTCAGCTTGGTTTGTTTGGACTTTAAGTTACAGTTTTTGTTTACCCTATTTTGGACTTAATTTTCTGCAGCCCAAGGCTGTTCCTGGGAGAGTTTTTCTCCAGCCCGAAGGTAGCCTGGACATTGGGGGCAAAGTTGGAGATAATAAAGGGACTCTTCTTGCTTATCTGACTGTGTTGCCTTTGTGCCACGCCCCTTTGAGTCATCTCAGACTGCCTGTATGTATCTCATCCCACCCAATATTAATTATTCCACCTGGTTGTAATTTTCTATGTCTCCCCATAAAACCAGCCTTGGTCTTTTAAGCATTGAGCAGCAAGCTGGGACTTTCTATACACACGTGGTCCTCGGCTTACGACAGTTTGTATAGTGACCAAAGTTACAACGGCCCTGCAAAAAGTTAGTCCCATTTTTCACACTTAGTGACTGTCGCAGCATCGCCATGTTCACTTGATCCAAATTCGAACAGTCAGCAAATTGACTCGTATTTATAACAGTCGTTGTGTCCCCGGGAGTCCCCTTTTGCAACTTTCTGATGAGCAACCTCAAATGGGGAAGCCAGATTCACTTAACGACCATGTTAAGTGCAGGGATTCGCTTAACAACTATGGAAGGATAGGTTATAATATGGGACAAAGGTCACTTAACAAGGGTCTCTCACTTAGCAGGAGAAATGTGGGGCTCCATTGTGGCTGTAATTCGAGGACTGCCTGGACTTAACAACCATTTGCTAACTTAAATCTCTCTCTCTCTCTCTTTTTTTTTTTACACTATTAAGATCGCAAAGGCAATTTCTGCCAGGCCCAGCTCTTTTCTTTTCTTTTTCTTCTTGCGTTGTTCATCACTTGAGACTTTCCAGGAGAGACTGGACTGCCATTGGTCAGAAATGGTGTAGGGCAGGGGTGTCAAACTCAATATCATTGAAGGCCGCATCAGGATTGTCTTTTACCTCGGAGGGCCAGAGTGGGTGTGGTCAGCTCGACATCACTCGTCTCAGGGGGGCCTGTGGTGGCCAGAGAAAACAGGATCCTGAGCTCCGTTTTCGGCTGCAACAGCCTCCTGTAAGTCACCCTCTGCCAATGAAAAGAGAGCTCAGGAGGGCTGCGTGCAACCCTCCCAGTTCTGTTTTTGCTGGCAGAGGCACCGCAGGCCAGTCTTTTGCCGTTTCCAGGGTGGCCCCGCAGGCCAGTTCTGACCCCCGGGCCTTGAGTTTGACATCCCTGGTGGAGGGTCTCCCGCTTGGGCAGGGGGTTGGACTAGATGACCTACAAGGTTCCTTCCAACTCTGATTATCTGTTAAATCTGTACCTGTATGTATTATCCAGAAGGGAACACTCTGTTGGGGTCATCATAAGGAGGGGAAACTGCCCCCTCCACTTTATCTGTGCACCAGCAAGTCATGAGTAAAAAATATTTGTGCATGTTAGTCGTATCTAATTTAAGATTGTTCTCCTTCCTCTGGCTCTCCCATTATACGAGCTTTGCCTGCGGTGAGGTCAAGGCATTTCTTAAAGGGCTCCACACCAGCATGCTGGATTTGGAGTTATTTATTCTGGAGGAATTGGGAGAAATAACTCTCAGCCTAATTCCACACTTCCGTGGGTTACTTTTGCAGGGCTTTGGCCAGACTTTTAAGACCAGTCTGCCATTTTTCTAGCCGTCTACTGCTTAAGGTGGGGGAGTAGAGAAATAGAGAGAGGTGTTGGGGGTGAGGGAAAGATAGATAGATAGAAGATAGATAGATTAGATAGATAGATAGATAGATAGATAGATAGATAGATAGATAGATAGATATAGATGGATTGATAGATAGGGTAGATAGGTTGGTGTGTAGATAGATTATGTAGATAGGTAAATAGATATATTCTCTCTTTCTCTCAAACAAAGAAAGAGGGGGGGAGGGGGAGCAGGAGAGGGAGAGAGAGAAAGAGAGAGGGAGAGAGTTTTTCTTATTTATGAAGCTTTTTTCTGTTTTTCAATCAGAGGCCTTGTACCAGTTCTGGAAGAAATATTTTTTCCCCTTAATATAGGATCATCCTTCCTTCCTTCCTTCCTTCCTTCCTTCCTTCCTTCCTTCCTTCC
>BLBF01000073.1:1854693-1872047 GCA_015471245.1 Laticauda colubrina | reverse complement strand
TCCTTCCTTCCTTCCTTCCTTCCTTCCTTCCTTCCTTCCTTCCTTCCTTCCTTCCTTCCTTCCTTCCTCCCTCCCTCCCTCCCTCCCTCCCTCCCTTCTTTTCCTCCCCCCCTCTCTCCCCTCTTTCTTGTTTTTTGTTAACAACTCAAGGCAGCAAACATACAGTATTTAACACTCCTTCTCCCTTTTATTTTTCATATGACAACAACCCTGTGAGGTGAATTGGGTTGAGAGAGTGGTGTTGAGGTAATTCCCCATTTGGAGAATGAGCGCGTACAGGGAGGCGTATTTGAGAGAAGTGTTTGAATAATACATACACAGCACACAGATATGCTGTACGGTAGGTTTTTATGACCAGAAAGGTTTAAGCAAAGTTCAAAATAAGCAGTCCAAAGTCATTCACAGGTAAAATCAAACAGTTTTCAGTCCAGGGATAATCCAACAACAAAGTCCAGTGTCAAAAACAGTTCAGTATCAGACTTACATCAGATCCATGAATATCAGTCAATTAGGAAGAACGGCAAAACTCTCCAACAGAAGGAAAAAAAGACTCACTCAGACACACTCTCTTCTGAGACTCAGACTAAAACAACCGAGGTTTCTGGCTCCATCTTATGGCCATTTGAGAAACCACACCCAGTTACACTTTTAGCATTCCCTTAAAGAGGCAGTATTAAAATGTTTATCCTGGTTTATATATTTTCAACCCAA
The DNA here is from genome assembly GCA_015471245.1 of Laticauda colubrina. Taxonomy (NCBI): domain Eukaryota; kingdom Metazoa; phylum Chordata; class Lepidosauria; order Squamata; family Elapidae; genus Laticauda; species Laticauda colubrina. The sequence continues at coordinate 1,871,336 of BLBF01000073.1, read as the reverse complement.
ATACCTGTTAGGTGACTTATATTCCTAACAAGTGAGACTGGCTAAAGTCACCCAGATGGCTTTTGTAGCTAACCCAGTAGTAGAACTGACCATCTCCTGATGATTGGCCCCCAATCACCCAATTGGCTTCCATGTCTGGTGCAGGATTACCACTCTCCGCTTCCTGGTTTCTACCCCATTGTTTTAACCGCTAGACCCAACTGGCTTCCCATGTATGCTCATTTTTAAGCATTTGACATTTTGGCGATGGATTTTCCCTTTCATATTTTGTTCGGTTTTTTCCTTTCAATACTCAGCAGCCTCTTTGTATTGTGTTTTCCTTTTCCAAGCCAACGAGAACAGTTATTTGGGTGTAAAACATATGATATAGAAGAGACAATTTTTCTTCTGCCAAGAACTGCAACCTCACCATGTTCACATTTTAAACAGGACTGATATAAGGAGTAAGTTGAGCCAAAAGCGGGCAGAGATATCCTGTTCTTGAAATAAGAGAAAATACTTGCAGCTCAGGTTTTTGAAACGAGCTTGGAGAGCAAACCACTGCCAATATCGTGTTTTCTTTTTTGGGGGAATATTTTTTTTTAGTTTTAACAATAAACATAAGCAAACACAAACATAAAACAACAAATAAAACCTTTCAATTGTACAGTGTGTCAGTTGGTGCATATCTCTTGTGCACAATATCAACAGTCTTTCACTCTGAAGTTTAATTAAAATTCATATTATATAGATCAACTATTCACATCATATTATATTATTATTTAAACATCGTAACACTTTAATTGCAAGTTCACATCATCCTTTTTGAGCAAATCTCAACTTTTACAAATCCTAATTCATATTATAATTCCTTCCACAATATGCAATTATAACATATTTCATTGTATTATATTTAATTTTGTTTTATATTTATGTTACAATGTATTTCATTTCACTATTTTTCTAACCATTGATAAAATATATCCCATATTTTATCATATTCTTTTTCTTCTTGCTCTCTAATTGCTAATGTCAATCGACTCATTTCTGCACATTCCATTATTTTCTGTTGGTTTCTTTTCTGATTTCTCTTCCTGGCTGTATTTTTTTTCTCTCTCTCTCTCTCTCTTCCCCCTTCCTCCACCAAAGGGCAAGAGACCTAAATGACCTTTCAAAGGCTGCCTTTGAAATTAACCTGCCCGCCCCTGGTTTAGAGTTACAGGTAAGCCAGATGGATGTCAGCGAGCTGTTTTGATTGACGGCTCCAAGATACGAAAAGATGCCTTCTCATTTCATCATGGAAGAACTGGAGGACGATCAAAATATGACACCTTTTCTGATTTGTCTTTCTTTTTTTTTTTGTCTTCTTTCCCGTCCCCGATAAATCCTAGATCAGGATGCAAGCCCAAGGAAGTCTCATAGAAGGTGGCATGTTTGGGAATTTCATGAATATTTATCAGAACGAAGGTACCCGAGGCCTGTGGAAGGCAAGTTATTCAATACATATCAGACATGTGCCAAGTTTGAGAAAGTTCACAGGGCGAAAGCAACTCCTTCTGGATTGTGGCTAGTTTCCCCCGATTGGACAACACTGTGTTTGGGGATTTAAAGATGAAATTGATCATAACTGTATCGATTGCATTGATAGATAGGTAGAAAAAATGGTTCCTTGATTTGTGGATTTATGGGAATATCTCGCACGGAAAGTTTCTAATGCTGTGAAATAGCATTTTGCAATAGCGTTTAGACTTATATATGGCTTTATAGTGCTTTTACAGCCCTCTCTCAGGAGTTTACAGCGTCAGCACACTGCCCCCAACAGTCTGGGTCCTCGTTTTCCCAACCTCGCAAGGATGGAAGGCTACCTTGAGCCTGTCAGGATTGAACTCCTGGCAGTGGGCAGAGTTAGCAATAGCAATAGCACTTAAGACTTATATACCACTTCACAGTGCTTTACAGCACTCTCTAATGGGTTTACAGAGTCAGCCTCTTGCCCCCAACAATCTGGGTCCTCATTTTACTCACCTCGAAAGGATGGAAGACTGAATGAACCTTGAGACAGTGAGATTCGAACTGCTGGCAGCTGGCAATCAGCAGAAGTAGCATGCAATAGCATTTATTCCAACCACTGCGCCATCACAGCCCTTACAAGAGAAAGGAAGGAAGGAGAGGAAAGGAAAGGAAAGGAGGGAGAGAAAAAGAGAAGGGAAATGAGAGATGGAGGGAGCAGGAGAAAGAGAAAAATGGAGAAAAAGAGGGGAAGGAAGGAGAGAGTAGAGGGAAGGAAAGAAAAGAAAGGAAGAAAGAAAAGGGCACAAAGGAAGGAGAGGAGAGGAAGGGAAGGAGGGAGAGAATAGCCATAGCATTTAGACTTATATACCGCTTCACAGCACTTTCCAGCCCTCTCTAAGCAGTTTACAGAATCAGCCTCTTGCAAACTCCCAACAATCTGGGTCCTCATTTTACCCATCTCAGCAGGACGGAAGTCTACCTTGAGCCGGTCAGATTCAAACTCCTGGCAGCGGGCAGAATTAGCCTGCAGTACCACATTCTAACCACTGCACGTGCACACTGTCTACTAACCACAACACAGCCTGGGAATTAGCAAAACTGAGCTGCTCATCATCAAAGAATTCTGAATTATTTTTGTTCTCACACCAAGAGAAAGTCCAAAGCAGGACCTATTGATGGTAGAAAACACCCCCAAATCTGTAAGATGGGGCAGAGCAATCCTTCTCAATTCCTCACTTAGCACCTGCCTCTGATTCTGAAATATTTGGGAGAAACTCTTGCAGTTTTCCTCTGAGAATTATTTATTTGTTTATTTATTTAGCAACATTTTTTTTATTTTTTAAACGTCTCTTTGAATGAACAATGTGATTCCAGTTTTTTTACATTCTAATGCAAACATAACCATGGTTACATATTTAGCTTTATTATCCAATTTCCGATCATATTACCTATTCAATTTTTCTTTTTATATTCTGATGCATTACTTTATAATATTATCTATATTCTTAATCATCTATTCATTGTGCACGTTTTCTTGTATTTGTCATATTGGCAAGTTTTACCACATTATGTTATTCCATTCATCATTTTCAAAAATTCATCTTAATTTATACCATCCGTTGTTTATCCCCCTTTCATGATCAAGTCAATCTTGCCACCCTCTTTACACTGTAACATATTTTTCCCATTTTATTCCCTTTAACCAATTATTAAAACTAGTCATAATATAGCATTTTTTTAAAAAAAAATTCCCTTTATATCTCAGAATTATTCATGGGAAAACTGGGTGGGACAATCCTAAGAATTATTCACAGGAAGACTGATGGATGGGGAATGTCAGGTATTTGACTTCATCAGAATTGACAATTTTCTGCTTTGGATTTGCTCTTGGGGGGGGGGGAATAAAAACAATTCAGATTCTTTCAAGAGTGACTTATAAAAGCTTCTTTCAGAGTTCCTGTAAGGATTATCCCAGAGTAGGATACCTCAGTAAGAAGTTAATCCCACAAAACTCTGATTATTTCTTAAAGGAGACGTCGCTTTATTTCGCCACCCAGTTGTCTCTTCTTTCTTTTCACAGGGAGTCTCTCTTACTGCTCAGAGAGCCGCTGTGGTGGTTGGTGTGGAGCTGCCCATCTATGACCTCACCAAGAAGCACATCATCCTCCGCGGGTTCATGGGAGACACCGTGTACACTCACTTCCTGTAAGTCCAGAAAGAAGCAGATCTTCTCATGTTCCAGATTCAATCGATCTGCGGGGACTTGTCACCAGATGTTCAGACACATTTGATGTATAGAGTTCAACTCCCAGATTTCCTCAGCTGACCATGTTGGGATGGACCTTCTCCTCCTTCCTCTTCCTCCTCCACTTCCTCCTCTTCCTCTCCCTTCTTCTTGTTCCTCCTCTTCTTCTTCTTCCTCATTCCTCTTCCTTCTCTACTTCCTCCTCCTCCTAAACCCCATTCCCTTCCTGCACTGATGATGTTCTCTAGTTGGGTAATGAAACATCTACAAGAAAACAACTGAAAACTACTCCCCCCCCTCCTCCTCCTCCTCCTCCTCCTCCTCCTCTTCTTCTTCTTCTTCTTCTTCTTCACTGATAATGATCTATCACTATTATTGTATGAACACTGAGAGTTTATGCACTGCAGAAAATTCCTTATGTGTCTAATCACACAATTCTACTCTAGTCTATTCTTCTTCCCTTCCTCTCTCTCTTTCTCTTCTTTCCTCCCTTCCCCTACCCTCCTCCTCTTCTCCTCCATTTTCTTGCCTTCTTCTCCTTCTCCCTGCTCCCCAACCCTGCCTCATCCTCTTCTTACTTTTTCCCTTCCCCTTTCTTTTCCCCTCCCTGTCCCCATTATCCTCTTTCTCCTTTCTTTTTTCTTCCTTCTGCTCCTCCTTCTCTTCCTCATCAAAGTCATCCAGTTTGGGAAACGCTGTCCTATGGCATCCTTTGGAAGAAACCTGACCATGTCACACTTACCTTTGTAGTTTTCTCCAAGAAAGTTGTTTGGATGACCCTCTGAATTTCCTCTCTCTCTCCCCCCCCCCCTCTCCTCAGAGCAAGTTTCACCTGCGGCTTGGCAGGAGCCTTGGCCTCCAATCCCATTGATGTGGTGAGGACACGGATGATGAACCAGAGAAGCTCACGCACTGGGCCCCAGCATGGCTACAAGGGGACTCTGGACTGTTTGCTTCAAGTCAGTCAATTTCCTTCAGGGTTGAGAAGGATGTTTTGATAAAAGACATTTTCCTGAACACAATAAGCTGAGCCCAGAATTGCAGAAGAAGGGAGGCTATATTGGGCTGGGTCTGAAATCATGGTTTGATTTAACCATCATGAGTCTCAACGAGACAAGGGGGTGATGGAAAGATGTGGTCCAAAACATCTGTTTGTTAGTTACTATAAACTGACTGTCTTTGCCTCCATTCTTGGTGCATATAAGGCAGGGGTCTCCAACCTCTGCAAATTTAAGACTTGTGGACTTCAACTCCCAATCTTCAAGTTGCCCAGGTTGGAGACCCCTGATATAAGGGAAGGGGAAGATTCCTGCTTTTATTTTGAATCAAATTCCAGTGCTTTATTGGAAGAAACCTCTTCAGACATTGATTTCATCTCCTAAGGAGTAAACTTCAGTTTTGGTTGCCACGATGTTAAAAATATGTTGAGACTCTAGAACAGGGACCTTTAAACTTGACAGCTTTAAGACTTGTGGACTTCAACTCCCAGAATACCTTCTTCAGTCATGTTAGTGCAGGAATTCTAGGAGTTGAAGTCCACAAGTCTTAAAGTGGCCAAGTTTGAAGACTCTTGGTCTATATCTATATCTGTCAAGTTTGAAGACCCCTGTCATAGGTTAAGGACTGCCTGTATGTAGACAGTGGTCTTTGAATACTTAGATGTCACTTCTTTGTGATAACCGAGTTGCTGGTACTTGTCTGTCTATATCAGGGATCTTCAAACTTGGCAGCTTTAAGACTTGTGGACTTCAACTCCCAGAATTCCTGCTCTAGTCATGTTAGTTCAGGGATTCTGGGAGTTGAAGTCCACAGGACTTAAACTTGCCAAGTTTGAAGACCCTTGCTCTAGAAAGAGTGCAGAGAAGAGTAACCAAGATGATTAAGGGACTGGAGGCCAAAACATACAAAGAAGGCTTGCAAGAATTGGGTAGGTCTAGTTTAATGAAAAGTAGGACTGGGGGGGGGGGGGAGCATGATAGCAGTCTTCCAATATCTCAGGGGTTGCCCCAAAGAAGAGGGGTTCAACCTATTCCCCAAAGCCCTGGAAGGCAGGACAAGAAGCAATGGGTGGAGACTAATCAAGGTGAGAAGCAACCTAGAACCAAGGAGAAATTTCCTGACAGTGAGAACGATTAACTAGGGGAACAACTGGCCTCCAGAAGTTGTGAATGCTCCAACGCTGGAAGCTTTTAAGAAGAGGTTGGATAACCATTGGTCTGAAGTGGTGTAGGGTTTCCTGCCTAGGCAGGGGGTTGGACTAGAAGACCTCCAAGGTCCCTTCCAATTCTGTTATTCTATTCTATTCTAACTCCGTGGAGAAGAGGTTGCTGTCTCATGCATTAAGAGCTTAAAACTGCATCTAATCCTAGATTCCAGCCTAGTTCTTTCCCAGGAGTTAATTCTTGGAGAATGTTTCAGCAGGAGACCTTTATGAACAACTTCTGAGGGAGCTGGTTTGTGGACACTCTGGCTGGATGGCTTTGAAAGGATCATTCATGACAAGGTCCACCATCCAGGCCTCATTCATCCTTCATCTGTGCTATGGGATGGGATACACTTCTGCCTGCAGATAAGGGAAATGCCTCCTCTACTGAATATATGGATTGTGGAATATTCAGAGATTTTTCTTCTTATTTTTCATAGACCTGGAAGAACGAAGGTTTTTTTGCGTTGTACAAAGGATTCTGGCCAAACTGGTTAAGGCTTGGGCCTTGGAATATAATTGTATCCTTTTTTATGCATTTTATTTGATTTATTTTTTTATTCACATCCCGCCTTTATTGTTTTTACAAATAAGTCAAGGCAGTTAACATGCCCAACACACCTTCCTCCTTCTCTTTTTCCCACAACAACCCTGTGAGGTGGGTTGGGCTGAGAGAATGTAACAGGTCCAAGGTCGCCCAGTTGGTTTTCAGGGCTAAGGCAGGACTAGAACTCACGGTCACCTGGTGATTGGCCCAAAGTCACCCAGCCAGCATTCATAGCTAAGGCGGGACTAGAACTCATGGTCACCTGATGATTGGCCTGGCTCTATATTTTCAGAAGTTTACATAAAATATGAAATTATCTAAAACAAAAAGGAAGCAAATATCCACTAATCCCAAGCAAACATAATACCTCCTTTGTTTTCTTCGTCTTAAAATCTTTCTGGCAGTTATCAATTTTATTACAATTTGAAATAACTACTGTCCTTTAGTCAACTGATGCATAATCCTATGGGACCAATTGCTTTCTAGATTTTCATTTACTCAAAATTCATTCAGTTTCTTCCCTGGTAACAATGAGGCCATAATAACAAGTGTATACAATTTTTAATTTACAAAGTTATTTTTTTTTCTTGCTAAATTGTACTGTTTCTGTTGTTTGGTAGAGAGATTAAAAATACTTTGTTACACTTGCTGTTTGTCCTGCGAGAAAATATTCCTTGTAAGAAGTGTGATGTAGTTTATATTTTTTAAGACAGATTGCCCTGACTTCCTGATTCTAAATTAACTGGAATGAATAACTGACATTGAAAATTACACATTTCCAGATCTTGTGACTGACACACATTTTTCCATCTTGTGACAAGAACTTAAGAATCTCTGTGGATGTATTTGAGTTCTTCATTTTGCTTTTTCTGTATCTATTCTATTCTTGATCACCTTAGGTGATGTCACAAGAGTTAAATCGTTAAAAAGTTAAACCATTTAAAACCATATTAAAATATCACATGGAATAATAGCAGCCGATAAAGCTTGCTGAATAGATATAATAGCAAGACAGTAATGATAAAGTTCAAAATGTTACCACCAGTAGGGAATAAATTAGATGCTTTTAAAATGGGGACTGAAGCTCCTGATTCAAAACTTTTGCACATATATATCATAGCAAGCAAATGTTTTAGTATTCTCTTAATCTCCAGTCATAAAAGCCTGGATGGGATTTTGTTTTTTTTTTAAAAAAGTTATATATTGCAATTACTGGTATAAAAAGGAAGCTCAGCAAAGCTACCATACTTATCTGAGATACTGTAAGACAACTGAACAAATTTGTTTTAAAAACAGGAAGAAGGGGAACTGTAAAATGCAATTACTTTCATAAAAAGAAAACAAAACTTTATCTAAATAGGCCCAACAAAACTACCCGGTTGAGAAGCTTGCAAAAAGAGTGAGCAGATTCGCTGGAAAAACTGGACGGATAGCAACTAAATGCAATTACAGGCCCTGTTTTAAATTTAGTAACGAGATTCAGCCCTTCCTTTTTTTTTTCCTTAATGACAAGCACTAGTTCTTTGTGACATATGAACAGCTGAAGAAATTGGATTTCTGACAGCCTGAAAAACTGAAGAGGCCATGTCTTCCATTGGTATAGCACCTCAAGTGCTCTTTCGGGTATCCAAGTTTGCAGAATTGGAGAAATTAAATTGTTGTTGCAAAGAACATTGAAGCGCTCAAGCATTACAGAACAGAGTGTAACTTGAAACTGAAACAGTCCTTATAACTGGTTCTGAATTTCAGCTTTCATAAGTATTACGAACATTTCACTGCTGACATGTCTGAACAGGAGCAAGTGAACTTAATAATTAGATGCAGGGTTTCTTTCAGTCTTCCTTCCCTTAAAAATAAGCTCTTTCCAACATCCAATAATTCATGTGTTCACAACCTCAAGAATCTGTATTTTACAGCAAAGACTAAACTGTGACTAAAGCTTATTTTATGAACCATCCTTTTGTATGGAACAGCGTCACATAAATAATGTGCCAAACATTATTTGCAAAACAGCATTGAATGTCCTTTTTTTCTTGAAACACCTCAGTGGCATTTCTTCTTTTTTAAAAAAGCATTACATTAATGCTGAATTAAATTCTTTACTGTTAGGTTTCAGCAGCGTCTTGAAATATTTTGCCCCATCTAATGATTTGAGTAGACCTAATCTCATATAGCTTTTATTTTAAAAATATTCCATTGTGGGCAATAGACAAATTCTTTGCATAAACATTGTTTCATGGTGCTTTCTGAGAAAGTATTAAATCGCTGCCCTTCTCAAGGTTTGGGATAATAATAATATCAAACGTTACAAGCAATGTTGAGGTTGTGATGGCCCATTCACATATGGCAAGTTATGGAAGATGACTTGGATGCCTGCCTGAATAGACTGGATTTTTCTTCCATTTTCCTGGATTGCGTCCAGAGAAACCAGCAACACCTTAAGCACAGACAATTGTTTGTGTTAAGAAGAGAGCTTACTTCCCAGAGACTGCTGCCTTGTATATAAGTAATCTTTCTCCCCCCAAATATTTAGAAATAAAATTGCCACAGGTGTGGGCCTACGTGGGACCACAGTTTGGGAAAAGCTGCTGCCCGTATCAGTTTCACCACATGGAATTGTTTCAACCAAATAGGAATTTTATGTATGTTTTCAGTTCTGCATAAAAGTGATTTTCATACAGGACCATAAAGTTTGAGTTGGAGGTGATAATTTGAGATCACTCCGTTTTGCTCCAAGAGACCTTTCATCAGGAGAAGAAGTTGGACAGACAACTTGAGATGTCAGACCAGGCCAATTTCCTTTTGGAAACAGCTTCATTGAAATCTCTACACTGACCAGGTCAAACTTACTGAAAGCAAAGGTTAATAATGTGTTTTGTTATGTTTTTAAATTCTGAGAGTATCTTTGTAGAATATGAATATAATGATAGTTTGTAAGTCGTAGACACAGAGCTTTAAGTATTTATATGGAAGTGGTTGAAATAGTTTGTAAATTTCAACAAGACACAAGTTTAAGGCATGTTGGTTTTCTATGCAATTTCAAAGGTGCACAGGGCACATATATATTGACAAAAATGTCTTCCATGATAGGATTTTAAAAGGTTAAAATGACAGCTTTGGGTCACTTTTATTAGGAGTGTGTGTACAAACGGGTACAATAATTTTGTTTGAATTGCAAAACAAGTCAAGGTTTAATCCATGATGATGGTCCATGGATTTTGAATTCTAAGATTGATTTTACATGGTTGAAATTGTTTTTTTGTAAATTGTTCTGCAGTATATATTAAGGCAAAACTAGAAGTTGTTTGTTTGTTTTTTTAATTAGAAAATGAGCTAGCTTTATTACTAACAAATCTACATCGGAATTTATATTCTGTCTTCACGGGCACAAACAGCTTGAATAGAGTTGCAGATGCACCTGTACTTCGTTTCTGTTTTACCAGCAAAGAGAAATGTCACATTTTTATTAATAATAGACATACAGTAGATGCCTGGTAGAAGGCATATATGTTACTTAGCCTCCTTCCCGAGCAAACTTCCTTGATGGCAGCTTGGTTCTTCCATACCAAAATATAATCTGTATTTTTAAAAAAAAAAAATCTGTTTTTTTTCCCCATGATGTGTGAGTAGGTTCAACTCTACTTTACCACCCAGATCACAAGGAATGGTTTAGTGGAGGGGTTTTCAATTTTGACAACTTTTAAGACCTTTGGATTTCAACTCCCAGAAGGAATTCTGGGAGTTGAAAGCCACAGGTCTTAAAAGTTGCCAAGGTTTAGTGTATTGGACTGGATGAATGTTTGGCTGTACTTAAAACCTTTGCAATAAATGTCCAACAGATTGTGTGAGTTTCACATGGTAGCTCATCCTTGGATCAACATTCCAACAGCAGCTTCACGCCCCAAGATCTAAAGATCGAAAATATAGAGGAATGTAGATTATGGCAACCTCTTCCAGAAATACAGGGCAAAGGGATTAAACTGTAGTGTTTACCAAAGAGTCATCAAGTGATCTAGGCATTTGGTTTCATAAACAGCATTAGATGTTCAAAAATGTTTGCCTGAATTTTGGGAGATTTGTGCCCACAAAAAAACTGTTGTGTCCCATTAAACCACATTCTTGCTTAAATTAAAATGTTAATTCCTTCTCTTGCTGCTTACATCAAGTTCTTAGAATGGCACATTAAAATGAAAAGCAGTTGGTTGGTTCAATGCCAACATTTTTCCCCTTCAAAATTGTTGATAGGTCTGTGACAGCTATTATTCTGTTAATGCCCTTTTTAAATGTTTATTTGCCAGACTGTTGATGGTTGTTGCAGTGGGAGTATTTATTTATGCACATCCAGCACTGTTTGTTAATAAGATGTCATTATTTTGAATGTTCAGACTTTATTTTAGTAAGAAGAAAAATCTTCTAGCTATTTTTAAAAGATCATATAGACCAGTCAAATTGCTGCAATGTTGGTTAATGCCTTCCTATCTTTGACTTGGGTGTATCTTTATATGCAAGAATAAACCTCGTTATTTTGTTTTACTTAATGCTGTGTGTCAGATTCATCTGCTGAGACATATTTTTGCATATTTACAACCAGATTACCCCCCCCCCCCAAGTACTAACAATTCTTGGAACAAATTGTAAAATATTTTTTTTGCAGTGTAACATTTGCTGTACTGATTAGACTTAGAATAATTTTATATGTGCACGAATCAGCATACATTAAAATGAAATTTTGTTGCATACAGCTCTCAAAAAGTCACACCTCCAATATACACTACATAAACATGACAAAATAAATAAATACAATATGCATGTACCCACATATATGTCACAGAGAAACAACACAGCTTAGTTCAGATGTATACATGACCAGGGTGAGAAAAACAAACCTTGTGAGTTTGCCAGACGGATGGCCTGGGGAACAAAGCTGTTACAGAATCTGGTAATCTGCTAGAAATACTTTGAAACCCCCTCCCAGAAGTGAGCAACAGGAACAGACCATAAGGTGGGTGTGTGGGGTGTCTAACAATGTGTGATGACCCAGGGTGGGATACAAAATAAACAGTCACAGAAAACAGGTGAAGCCCCTTTTATTCCTTCTCTTTGCTTCCAAGCTCTAAATATTCTTGTTGGAAGACGAAAAACTCCCATACAAACAGTTACAAGAAGAAGGAAAAAAGCAACACAAACCAGGTAAGATAAGAGCTGGAGGACAGTCCACAGATGACACACACTGGGAAGGATGCCAAACTCAGGAACCATAAACTTGAGATATTTCCATACTTTGTTTCCAGCACTGGCCCATACACATGTCTGACATACAGTTGCACATTCAGCGTATTCATATGATGCACATTCAGTTGTCACAGCTGCAGCCCATGAAGAGGATCAAGGCCCTCTCCTAAGTAGACCACGTCTCTCCCTGATCCTCTCCTCCCTGCGTGCCCTAGGATGGAGAGGGGATGGGCCTGGGTCCTCCTCTCACTGCTCAGCTGGCCTCTGCCCTTCCCCAGCCTCCTCCGCAACCTCTGGAGCCACACTTCCACTCCCTGTCAGCTGTTCCTCCTCTCCCTCAAGAGTCAGTCTCCACCAGGAGGGACACAATGCTTCCAGTTCTGAGCACAGAGTGCTTGTAAGCAGTATCCTGAATAACAGGAAGCAAGTTTCTCTTGGCTTCTAGGGGCTCACTAAGAAAGGATTTTTTGAAATGACCATCAGAACATTTGTATTTGTTATATTATTGTTATTACTATTACTACTACTACTATTATTGTTGTTGTTATTATTATTATTAACATGCTCTGATGCTGAGGAGTTCTACTTCCCCTCCCCACCTGAAAAAAAACTCTTCCAAATGCAAACACAAGCAGAGGAGAGGAGTTTCAGTTTCAGTTTCAGAGCAGCAAGCAGCTTTAGATCTAGAATAGTTGAGCTAAGCCATGCCCAGGCTCCTTGCTGTCTTCTTCTTGCTCACACAGCAAATATTCTTTCAGTTTCCAAACAGCCCTCAGCTTTTCCACACACTGACAGGAGGGTAGCCCGATGAATACCGATGGACGCTGGCAAGCAGAGGCACAATTTTTTTACCCCCTTATTTTCCTCCCCAAAAACTAAGCCCGAGCACATAGTTTTGTAGCGAAGCACCCGTATCCAGCAAGTAAAAGGATAAAAATGGAAACATGAAAAGCATTTCTGAAGGGTGTGAATCAAAGATATATTCTTTTGAATTCTTTTAAAGGATTTTATGGATCAAAAGGGGGTTGGACTAGATGACCTGGAGGGTCCCATATTTGCAAACGGTTTATGTTTTTATGCTTGTCTGAGTTGGAAGACCTACAAGAGACCACAACGCGTTTTTCTGCCCGGCTGCCTGGTGTCCTGTTCGGTTTGGTGAAACTTTCCTGTCTGGACAGACTAACCCAAACCGCAAATAATGCTTCAAAAGGAAATAAGCGGATCACTCGCATTGTTTCAAGGAGCTTCCTCGCTTTTCTGACTCTGACCGGCCTGAGAAGGACTTGGAATCCCCTCCTTTTGCAGAAGGATCATAACGGTTCCTGTCTGTTGACTTCATCTCCTTGTCCTGACAAGCTGTGAAGAATTCGGGCTCACCCCGGTCGGGCAATTCCCCACAGAGCTTCTGGAGCTCCTTCGCCAGCAGCGCAATTTCAAGACAAAACAAAAAAACAAAACACCAGGCAGCAGGTGGAGCCAGAGAGCAAGGCGGGCTCCGTGTCCCGCGGCCGCCCTCCAGCGCCCACCTTGGGCATTGCAGCCCGCGCTGGAAAATCGTTGCAGCCGGCTCTCGCTTTCTCGAAGCGGGAGGAGGGGCTTCTCTAAGCTCTTTCTAGCTCTCTGACCCGGACGGCCCCGCCTCCTCCTTTCGCAGCTGACCATTGGCTGACCAGCACGTCCCTCCTAAGGCTCCAGTCGGGGGGGGGGGGGGGCTTGCCGCAGCGCTTCTCGCCTTCGCCTGCGCTCGAACCGATGAGTTCGCCGGCCTGATGCGCAGGTGCGGGAGGCGTTCGCAAAGCAACGGGAGGGAAGGAGAGGCGCTTGGCGGAGAGGAGGGGGGGTGGGGGTGTCCGGGGGGTGGGGGAAGGAGAGGGTCCTCCGCGTGGAGCCTCTCGCGCGGGGCCCGTGGATCCCTCTCCTGCGCTGCGCTGGCAACGGCTGAGCGTCCTTTGGATGGGGGTCTGAAGGTTGGTGCGCGATTTGCAGCGGGGCTCCTGGCCAGTTTTGCAAAATTGCGGGTGTGTGTGTGTGTGTGTGTCAATCCTGGGGAGGGGGGACGCCTTTTGCAAAAGAGCAGGGTCCCCACCCCGGTTGCAAAAAGTCTCTGCACGGTGCCAAAAATCCGCCTTTGACGAAGCGTTGCAAAATGGGGCGACCTCTTGCAAAGTTTTGGGGGGGCGGTGGGGGGAGGGTTTATTTTTTGGGAGGGTTGATTTGAATGGGGAGGTCCATTTGCGCCCCTGCCCGATGCGCGGGATTCTTATTGGCCTCTTTTCACTGCTGTCGAAGAAGGCTGGGATTCCGCTGGTGGGTTGTGGCTGGGGAGTGTAGGCTTTGTAGTCCATGGGGGGCTGTGGCTTATCCCTGAAGGGTTTTCTCCTAAGTCTGGGGTGTGTGTGTGTGTGTGTGTGCGAGAGAGAGAGGGGGGGGGGCTAAGTTTTCTGGGTGGTCAGGAAAGGCTTGGAGAGGGACAACTTTTTTCCTTCCCTGCTCCCAAAGAATTAAAATGAATTAAACTAAATTAAAAACTAAATTTTATTTTCATTTTCCAGCTCCTTGGTAAAATAAAAAAAGCCTTCTCCTTCCGAAACCTTCCTGACCATCCAGAAAATTAAAATACATTTTAAAATGGAGTTCCTTGAAAGGGCTGTGGGAGGGGGCAAGCTGCATCAAAATGGAAACATTGTGAGTTGTTATTGGGGATTGTTGGGTTTGTTTGTTGTGGCCTTGGCAAGCTGGAAGTTGCAGTGGCAACAGGGTTAGGAACGCATCCTTTTTCTCTGAACTTTTTTCCACAATAATTCTTGGGCTTAATAATCAACCAATCAATCAATTCTTTATTGGCCAAGTGTGATTGGGCACACAAGGAATTTGTCTTGGTGCAAATTCTCTCAGTGTACATAAAAGAAAAGATACCTTGGTCAAGTAAAAAATCCTAATGTGCAACACTTAATAATAGCCACAGGGTACAATAAGCAATCAAATCCTACTAGGAAACGGTCAATATAAATTGTAAGGATACAAGCGACAAAGTTACAGTTATACAGTCACAAGTGGGTGGGGTTGATAAGGAGTGACTAGAAGATTAATAGTAATAGTAGTGCAGACTTGAGGGATGAGTGATGGCGTTCAGGGGAAAAACTCCCCTTGTGTCTAGTTGTTCTGGTGTGCAGGGCTCTATAACGCCATTTTGAGGGAAGGAGCTGAAACAGTTTATGTCCAGGATGTGAGGGGTGTGTAGATATGTTCACAGCCCTCTTTGTGACTCATGCAGGATACAGATCCTCCAGAGTAGCAGTGGTTTTTTTCTGCAGTCCTAGTTATTCTCTGAAGTCTGTGTTTGTCTTGTTGGGTTGCAGAACCAAACCAGACAGTGATAGAGGTGCAGATGACAGACTCAATAATTTAATCAATTGCTAGTTGATGGTACCTGAGAAACTCATTTTTTTGGGAAATCTGACTTTTGAACCAGGATGGCAGATGAGTAAGGAATACAACACGCCAACAAGAGAAAATTCAGAATAGAAACTTCAGAATTTGGCAGAAGTTATCTGATTTCATGGAGACATTCATTGATCTCTTCCACCACGCCCTGAATTATGAAATAATTATTTTGAAATGCTTGGTGATGTCCCAAAGTTTCTGTCATTTTGTGTGTAACTGTATTATTTTGGCTGTTGCTATATCATTTTGTAATAGATTCAATTAAAATGTGCAATGGTGCATGGCGCGGGCATTCGGTTTGTCAAAAATTCCGCTTAGCTTTTATGGACATCATTCTGAGGTTGTAAACTTGGTTTTAATTTATTTGGGGGGAATCAATATTGTTAAAAACAACACTCAAGCACAAGTGGTGCAGGAAACTTTGTCTGGGCTCTCTCTCTCTCGAGGAGCGCTTGACAGTTTGCAGTTAGCTTGGCCACCTTTAGTGGGGTCACTCTTGTCTCTTGAGAGCCCAGCCAAATTTTTCCGCGCTGCTTCTGCAAGTGCTCTTCTCGAGAGACGATTTTGCAGGTCGCTTGGCTGAACTCCTGTCCTTGGGAGTCAAATTGGTGATGTGCGAGGGGCATGGGAAACTTCCGCCGGGCTCCTGGAGCATTTTCCATCCATCTCCACCGCCACAGCAGCACCATTACCTCGTCCTGCCCATCGAGGGCTGCACTGCTTTTTGCACGTTGCACCACCCGCAAATTTGCACATGACAGGTGCCACCCCCGATGGCAGAGATTTCCAACCCCACCACAGGCCGGTTCCATATTCCAGAGGTGTCGTAGTCACAGGACTGGCGCTTTGGTCATCCTGGAGCTGCTCATCCATGGCAGTCTTGTCACTACGGCAGCTGTGAAATATGGGACCAACTTTCCCACCAACGTCAGCAAGCCATCATCAGTCAAAATTCATATTAGTGGTCTGCGGGATTTAAAATTATGAGTTTTGTGGTCCCTGATTGTTGCAGTATCTAAAGGTACTCCTGTGCATAGTCAAACTTCACACCTGATATCCAAAAGGTTAGTGACCACTGCTCTAACCCTATCCTTTATACTTTTCTTCCAACCACATACATGTTTCAAAACTTCATTAACTATCACTTTCCATAAACATATATAATGTTCAGTTCCTCATTTCCAATTGTGTCATTCTTCCTGTTTTAAATGTATCCATCCTCATGTACATTTTGCAAAAAATATGTTTTACCATTAGCAATGGCTCAGCAGGATTACAAATAGCTCCAGTACGTTTTGAAAGCATCCAGCTGAAAACTGGTTTATATCTCTTTCTTCTGGGACCTGCTATCATCCATAGGACTTATTGAATCTAATTGATGAATAAGCTGTATTGTTGATTCCCACAATAGATAAAGGTAGTTAGAGATAGATAAGATAGATAGATAGATAGATAGATAGATAGATAGATAGATAGATAGA
>BLBF01000073.1:1827317-1838273 GCA_015471245.1 Laticauda colubrina | reverse complement strand
CTTTCTTTCTTTCTTTCTTTCTTTCTTTCTTTCTTTCTTTCTTTCTTTCTTTCTTTCTTTCTTTCTTTCTTTCTTTCTTTCTTTCTTTCTTTCTTTCTTCCTTCCTTCCTTCCTTCCTTCCTTCCTTCCTTCCTTCCTCTCCTCCTCCTCCTCCTCTTCCTCTCCCCTTCCTCCTCCTCCTCCTCCTCTTTTAACCACTGTGGCCAGGAAGTAAAGTAAAACTCACTTAACAATTGTTCTCCTCGGCAAAAGAAATTTTGTGTCCACTTGTGGTCACACACTCAGGCCTACCTATATGTTCTAGCCATCTCTATATCAACAAACCTATCTAGTCATTTCTGATTTTTCATAGTATTTTGATTAACAATTTGAGGGGGATCTTGTCCCCGGATGCCATATCAATGAGTACATGTGTAGGAGGTATATGGATGTTTTTAAAAAGTATTACCATCCGGAGATAAGCAAAACCCAATTTAGTCAGTTGTTATTCACGAATTGTATATGTACGGCAGTATGAAATCATTAGATATCCTTTTCCCCTTTAATTTTGCTTTCTTTGGGGAAATTATTATTTTGGCTTCGTTGTCTTGCCGAAAGGAGATAAAGAACTTTAACCTTTTATTTAATAATTTGTATTATTTAATAATACACTGTTCGCTAAGCACTTACGGATGTTAAAGAAAAAAATCATAAATAAAATTATATATTTAAAAAAGTGCATTAAAGATTGGACACCAAAGCCGAATAATGTGCAGAGATTAATAAATTAACATTGGTGATTAAAGAAAAAGAAGAAACTGAATACTATTATGATACGGGATACATTTTTTACCAAAGGTTGGAAAATAAAACAAGTTAAAACTTGAGCAGATGAATATATAGAGAAATAAGTGAATATTGATATAGAGGTGGTCGATGTAAGAGATAACAATTTATAAAGGAAATGTAATTATTGTTATATCAGTAAGAAAAAAATACTATATTACAATTGTTAGCACAAGATATATGTACCCAGTCGACACACTGTTTAAAGGAAAGATGGGTTTATTGTAAATATAGAATAAAAGAAAGCTTTTGGGGGAAAAAACAGAATGGATGAAAAAAAATTGTATGCCACATCAACGGGTTGTGTCCACTGCACATTCTTTATTTTTTTCTTTAAAATAAATTTTATTAAATATAAACATTAAAAAACATTGAATGTGGTAGTCTTCTTTGATATACATTTTTGTCAGTGCTTTTACATTCAGAAAGAAATTATATACATTTATATACATTTGGACTTCATACTTTTTAGTTCTTTCCCATTACCTCTCAGGTAAGTAATCGCTCACATCCTTTCTATTTCACCTTTAGTCCTTATTCCATTTTGCAAACTCTCTTCCATATCCCTCTGTCATGCTCCTGTTGGAGACTGACTCCGAGGGAGAGGAGGAACAGCTGACGGTGTGGGAGTGCAGCTCCAGAGGTGGCGGAGGAAGCTGGGGAAGGACACAGGCTGGCTGGGCAGTCAGAGGAGGACCCAGGCCCACCCCCTCTTCATCCTAGGGCACACAGGGAGGAGCAGATAAGAGAGAAACATGAGTGGCATGGTCTACAGGGAGGGGAAAGGGCCTTGATCCCCTTCATGGGCTGCAGCTGTGAGAACTGGTTAAAAGGAAGGACTATGCATGAGCCAGTGCTGGAAACAAAGTGTGAAAATATTTCTAGTCTGTCCGTTCTTACCTGACTTTGACATCCTTCCCAGTGTATATTCTAATATCTGTGGACGTCTTCAAGCCCTTATCTTGCCTGGTTCCTTTAATTGCTTCAGTGTGGTTTTTGTTGTTTTTTCTATTTATAATTTGTAGGTATTTTTAGTTTAAATGGCATTTCATCCTTTTTGCAACTGTTTGTGGGGGAATTTTTTGTCTCCAGTCAAGGATATTTGGAGCTTTGAAGCCAAGTTGAAGGAATTAAGGGACTTCATCTGTTTTTGTGCCTGTGTTGTTTTTGTATTCCACCCTAGGTCATCACATCCACTATTGGTAAAATTTATTCCATATTTTATGGCATTCTGACTCGTCTTTATCCTTCAGTTCTAATGTCAACCTATCCATTTCAGCGCATTGTGATATCTTCTCTATTACTTCCTCTTCCCTAGGAATTTCTCTATCCTCCCAATTTTGAGCAAATACCATTCTTGCCGCCATGATTACATGTATTATTAAATAGCTTTACTAAACTTCTCTGCCATTCTCTGCTACTAAACTTCTCTGCCAGTAAGAACATCTCAGGTTTATAGAATTTTTTTTAACCCTGTCATTTCCTGTAACCACAGCCAAATTCTTTCACAAAAACACTCAGGATTTCAGCAATCACCCTAATTAAATGGCACTGGCCTGTATGTCGCCTGTGATGACTCAAAGGGGTGTGGCACAAAGGCAACACAGTCACATAAGAAGAGTCCCTTTAATACCTCCAACTTTGTCCCCAATATCCAGGTTACCTTTGACTGGAGAAAAACTCTCTCAGGAACAGTCTTTAAGTGGAGGAAATTCAGTCCAAAAACAAGGTACATACAAACTATAACTAAAAATCCACATGAAAACCACACTGCAGTCATTAACTTGACAGGCCAGGAGAAGGAATTGAAGACTTGAAAGGCCAGCAAAACACACACAGTTGAGAAGATGCCAGGAACCCAGATGAGCCTTGACGATACCACATAATTCATGATTTGCTCCAACAACTCAATGTGAGCAGCTTCTCTTTTTATACACTGTGTTCCCAGCTGCAGCTAATGAAGGGAATCAGGGCCTTTTCCTCCTCCATAAGCCACACAACTCATGTTCTCTCCTCCGTTCCTCCCTTCGTGCCCTAGGATGAAGAAGGGGTGGGCCTGGGCCTTCCTCTGAACTCCCTCTCCCTTGTTCTACCTCTCCCTTGTTTTACTTCTCCCCTGTTCTGCCCAGCCGGACTCCGCCCTTTCCCAGTTTCTTCCACAGCCAACAGAGCCACACCCCCATTCCCTATCAGCTGCTTGGCCTCCCCTTCCGAATTAGATTCCGACGGGCATGACAGTCGCCTCTAATAAATCCTTTGAAGTTTTTTGAAGTTTGGCTTGAGAATCATGATTTAATTTGGGCGATTGCTGGAATCCTGACAGCAAGCCAACTCTGGCCTACGTCATTTACTGTGATTCTTTCCCCCCCCCTCCCCACTGGGTGTCTCATAAAGCAGATTCTCCAGTTGAGCCCATTCACAGGCTGGGAGTCATCAATCATGTTCTCCAACTACATATATTCCTGGGCAAAAGCTCTGGGAGTTTAGTTACAATATTTTAAAGATAAAGAGTTGGAATGTACTTTTGCTTTCAAACTGCTGCAGTGTTCTTCCAGATTTCGTTCCTTCTCCCCACCCCCTTTTTTATTGGCAACTACTAAAACAGGCATAGGAATGTCTTATGAGTTGACAAACGCAAAAATGGTTTCATAACCGGCTGGTATGTTTCACTTTTTCTAGAGAGCTCAGAAATACTCAGAGGGAATTTTGCAAGCCGAGTGCCGCCCGTCTTTTGCAAAGACCAAGTGGAGCGAGCTGTTTCCAAACAGACACAATGCGGATCTTCTTCCCTTCGTAACAAAGGACGTCGATGCTCACTCTGATCTCTTTCAATACAAGCCCCCTTTTGGGTTTCGGGGTTTTTTTGACACGCTTCAAGGCCTGGTCCAGCTTCTGCCTGAATTCGATCTCCCAGCAGAGCTGCAGTTGAGACGGTGCAAACGCTGCGTGGTTGTGGGGAGCAGCAGTGTATTACGGGGGTTGGAGCTGGGCTCCACCCTCAACCACTTCGACATTGTCATAAGGTACATCTTGGGTTTTTGTCTAAGGTCACAAATGGAAAGAGTGTCGATTAACAGAAGGAGAGAGTTGGAGGGGCCTTGGAGGTCTTCTAAACCGTGGGTCACCAATCTTTTGGACCTCAGGGACTACCAAACTCATCATTTTAAATCCCTCTTAGAGACCCCCCAAAAATCTGCAGGAAAATCCCTCACCCTGTTTTGCTATCGATCGATCGTTCTTTATTTGGCATCACAGGATACTGTCTCCAGTTCCATTCTCAGGGGGAGAGAGAGACAGACTTTTGGCTTCATGCAAGGAAAGCAGCAGAAGCCGCAGAAGTCTTTCTTTCTCTCCCCCAAACTCCACCAGAAATGAGTCTTTGCCAATGCAGCCTCTTGGAACAGGAGGCCTTGCAGGGTCCCAAAGGCTCATTTCTGGCAGAGTTTGGGGGAGAGAAAGAAAGCCTTTGGCTGCTTTCCTTGTGTGCAGCCAAAAGCAGAAGAAGAAAGAAGCAGCCAGTGGCCAGGACAGGCACGTGGGACGAGTGGGGCAAGTTCCCCACCCACCCTTTTCCTCCTCCCCTCACTACTTCGTGTTGTTTACAATGCAAGCGACACAAGCCTTGTATTCCCATGAGCCATGTGAGAACACAAGGCTTTGTGTTCCCATGCAGCCTGGATTAATTGCTTTGGGTTGGGGACATTTCTCTGCGGACCAGCAAAATTTTCTCATGGACTACCAGTGGGCCCCGGCTCATTGGTTGGTGACCACTGTTCTAATCCAACTCTGTCCTGCTCAAGCAGGAGACACTTTCAGACAGGATAACGGAGTTGGAAGGGAGCTTGGAGGTCTTCTAGTCCAACCCCCTTCTCAAGCAGCAGCCCCTCTATCATTCTGGACAAATGGTCGTCCAGACTTTTCTTCAAAACCTCCAGCCACAATTTC
Source organism: Laticauda colubrina (assembly GCA_015471245.1). NCBI lineage: Eukaryota > Metazoa > Chordata > Lepidosauria > Squamata > Elapidae > Laticauda > Laticauda colubrina. The sequence continues at coordinate 1,833,503 of BLBF01000073.1, read as the reverse complement.
TGAAGCATGTGAATTTTGTTGAATCTGGTGGTGAAGATTTCCCATTAAGGCAGTTAAACTTTTATTTATCCTTTGTCTAAGCCTTTCATTTTATTTCCTTTTAAAATACATTAACATTGGCACCTATCCAATGCAAAATTCTGGGCAGGTCCCAGTGAAAAGTGTTCTGTTTCACAGTGAATCTTAATTTCATGGTTATTGTGTAACCATGGGGAGAAGCTGTCTTGAACCAAGGAGAAATTTCCGAACAGTTACAACAATTAATCAGTGGAACAACTTGCCTCCAGAAGTTGTAAATGTTCGAACACTGGGAGTTTTTAAGAAGAGATTGGATAACCTTTTGCCTGAAATGGTGTAGGGCTTCCTGCCGAAGCAGGGGGTGGACTAGATCAGGGGTCGCCAACCTTTTGGACCTCAGGGACCAACCACCAAACTCATAATTTTAAATCCTGGGGACCACTAATATGAATTTTGACTGATGGTGGCTTGCTGACATTGGTGGGAGAGAAAGAGAGAGAAACATCTGATCTAACGTCTGTCTGTCTGTCTCTCTCTCTCTCTCTCTCACACACACACACACACCCAAACACACAGAAGCAGGGGTGGGATTCAAATTTCATAGCAACCTGTTCTTGGGCATGGCCTGATTTGTGGGTGTAGCTTGATTGTCATGTGACTGGCTGGGCATGGCTTATATGTAAATATTATAAATATTTATGTAAATATTGATTTTTTTATTTAAAAAAACTGAGCAACTTTTCCCCAAAATCAGGCAAAGCTGGTAGGCAGATTGAATTGCTCACAGAATCACAGATTCACTTAGAGATCTGTGTTTCTGCTGTCAGCTACCTGAGTCTGCACTGAAAAATAGAAGCTTCAATCCTAAGGGAGGTTCAGCTCTGCTTAAAAGCACAGCCGAAGATATAAAGGTTAGCTAGAAAGCAAGAAATGCAACGATTTTCTGCTTTCTAGCTAATCTAAATCTCCTGGCACAGCAGAACAGCTGATGGTCGGAAAAAGGAAAAATAGCAACTTATCAGGCAAGTTTGCCAGGTAAGGAGTGAGTGGGCGGGGAGGGTTCCTGTGGGCCATGTGGATGGTGCAGCCTTGTGTTTCCATGCAGCCTGGATGAATTGCTTTGGGAGGGACATTTCTTCTGCGGAACACCAAGATTTTCTTGCAGACCACCAGTGGACCGTGGCGACCACTGGACTAGATGACCTCCAAAGTCCCTTCCAATTCTGTTCTTCTGTTATCTCATGCAATTTAAAAAAAAATATGATCTATGTATTAATGTTATATCTCCAGTTGCATTGTGCATTTTGTTTTACAGGTTAAATGATGCACCTGTTCAGGGATACACAAATGATGTTGGCAATAAAACAACAATAAGAATGACCTATCCTGAAGGAGCCCCTTTATCTCCAGATGAATATTTTCAAAATAGCTTATTTGTGGCAGTATTATTTAAAACGGTTGATTTTGCATGGCTAAAAGCAGTGGTGAAAAATGAAACATTAGTAAGTAATTATATTAAATATTTTTACTACAGCAAGTTTCCATTTTGAATTATTTTTTTCCTAGCTGGCCGCTGTTTTGCCTAAAATTTTTGGCTTGGATGGAAGTAATACGCCTAATGTATTATTATTATATAAGTTATATTGAGGTGGATATTAAATAAATTGCTATTTGCATTAAATGCATAGGCACCACATCATTACCAGGCCACTCTGAAGTGGTATACAGTGAAAAATTAGAAATAAAACTAAAACTCAATCCAACAGAAATCAATGTAACTGTTAGGGATAACATTGTTCACCCTAACTGTTTTAGGTGAAATACTAACTATGAATCATAGTTAGTGTATGCAGCTTTAAATGTAAAATAGCAATTGTGGGTGTGGTTATGAAAACCATATAAAAGTAACAAGGCTACAGCTTGCTCTCTCTCTCTCTGGCTTTGATGATCCCTGATTACTGCTTGGAAGCAAGACTGCATTGCTCGAACGGGAGAGACAACAAAGGACTGATTTGTAAGTGAACTGACATAGGATATTCTACATGGACTTTGCTAACTGAATATCCCTGAATGGACTGACTACATGATACATGACTATTGGACTGTTATTTGACTATGCTATGAACTTATAATGGAATAAACTATATTCTTGATAGCACAAGCGTATCTGTTATTTTTACTGTATGTTAATAAACATACAAGCTTAGCTCACTCATTTATCTGTGTGCCTATCTGACTAACGCTGCACATTCTGTTTAGCTTGTCTACCTAACCCTGGTTGGGGAACCCAGGCTTAACACTGGTTATGGGCCCAGAGGCTGCAAAGTCAGTTTAACTAGGTTAAACAGATTTATGTAAAAAGTGAGAGTTTGTGTTGTTATACATTACAGTAAACAGACAGCTGTGTTTTATTAATTATATTTTTATATCCATATAAGAAAACATGGCACAAGTCAATTTACAAAGTTTGTCCCTTATATCCAAGCTGGATGGAACAAACTATGTATCATGGTCTACAAAATGTAGTCTACTTCTACGAAGAGAAGGTCTGTGGAACATAATTGAAAATCCACCAAACGTAGAAGAATGGGATCCAGAGGATGAGGAAGACAGACTAAAGATAGAAGAATTTAAGCATAAAAATCAACAAGCCATTTGCATAATTGCGTTAACCTTAACTGATCAACAGCTTGTTTATATCCACGGAGAGAAAACGGCTTTTGGCTGTTGGCAGAAGCTGAAGAGGATTTATGTCCGAGATAAGGTTGGTTCACACATAAATCTAACACGGAAGCTTTTCAGGACGCATCTCCAAACAAATGGTGATATGCAGAGTCATTTAAAAACTATGCAAAGCATTTTCCAAAACTTAAACGAAAAAGAGCTAATATTCTCTGAACAACATCAAGTTTATATAATTCTATCTTCCCTTGATGAAAGTTATGATAACTACGTAACTTCACTTGAAATTTTGCCAAAGGAAAATTTAACTTTAACTGATATAACTGGCAGATTGATTGAAGAGGCCAGAAGAAGGCATGAAAGAGATGAATTAAGGAGGGAGCAACCTCAAAAAGAAGATAATAAATCTCCTACTGCATACGCAATTAAAAGGTGCTTTAATTGTGGAGGAAGAGGACATTTGGCAAGATTTTGTAAAAAGTCAAAGCGCCAGAACGCTGGCCAGAATACTAAAAATCATCAAAGACTACATAAAAATTTAGAGTTAGCCATGTATACTAACGGAGCTGTAAAAAATAATTTATGGGTGGTTGACAGTGGAGCATCCCATTGTATAACAAATGATAACAAAAAATTTTATTAAAATGTCCCAGAGTAAACAGCAGATATCGTTAGCCAATGGCTGGAAACTGAAAGCTAAAGGTGAAGGTATAGCATATTGTTCTTTTATAAAAGAGAATGTAAAAATGTTATATGTACCACAACTTAAGTTTAATTTAATTTCAGTTAGAATTTTGGTTAAACTAGGATATGTAGTTACATTTAAGGGAGATAACTGCTTAATTACAAAAGATGATAAGAAAATTACTGCATCTTTAAGAGATGGCTTATATGTGTTAAATGATGATGGTTTAAAGGTGGCTAACACAATTTTTGAAAACCAGAAACCTCATGATGAATGTATTCACTTATTACATAGAAGGCTAGGGCATTTAAATTTTAAAATGCTTAAGAAAACTGTTGAATTGTCTAAGGGAATAAGTTTGAAACCTTGTGATAGGTATTTGCAATGTAATGCCTGTAATCAAAATAAGAGCAGGGTTATACCGGCAAATAGATTTGATGGATTTACTACTAAAGAGCCTTTAGAAGTAGTATTTGCTGATTTAATAGGTCCGAAAAAACCAAGTGTAGGAGGAGCTCGCTATATACTAAGCATAATGGATCACTATTCTAGATATGGGTTTTGCTATTTAATGAAGAGCAAAACTGAAACATATCAAAATATATTTAATTGGCTAAAATTTGCAGAGAGAAAAACCAAAAGGAAATTAGTGACTCTCATCACTGATAATGGCACAGAATTCACAAATAATAAATTTAAAAACAGAATAAGACAATTGGGGATTCAACATAAAATGTCTGCACCATATAGGCCACAACATAATGCCTTTATAGAGAGAAGAGGCCAAACATTACAATCAATGGCACGAACTATGATGTCTGATTCAGGATTACCTGACAATTTATGGGGAGAAGCAATAATGTGTGGTAATCATATATTAAATAAGTGGTGCTTGGTGACTTTGTGTGAGATTCGTTGAACGATTCCCCATGGGAAGCGACAGTGTAACTCTAGCATGGTCCTGGGCGTGTTTGGATTAGCGATCGCATTGCTTTGTGATTGAGCAGTGGCCACTAAGTGAGATTACTGAGTATTAATTTGTTTTTGCCCTCTGGACAGGTAGTCCTCAATTTACAACAGTTCATTTAGTAACCGAAGCTGCAGAGGCAACTGAAAAAAAAGAACTTATGAACGTTTTTTCACACTTACGACCATTTCACCATTTCCATGGTCCCGTGACCAAAATTCAGATGCTAGGCCACTGACTCATACTTAACAAGGGTCGCAGTGTCCTGGGGGGGGGGTGTGTGTGTGTCACATGATCCCCTTTTGCAACCGTCTGACAGGCAACGTCTATGGGGAAGCCCGATTCATTTAACAACCGTGCTACTAATTTAAGAACTGCAGCGATTTGCTTAACAACGGCGGCACAATTGGCCATAAAAACCCACTTCCTCCAATGTCTCACTTAGCAACAGAAATGTTGGGGTTCCATTCTGATCGTAAGCCGAAGACTAACTACCTGTGATTAAATTTTTCCTTGGCATAATTTGCTTTCGTTGTCAGGATTCCGGCAGTTATCCCAATAGAATCATGAGTCTTGAGCCAAACTTCCAAAACTTAAAAAAGATTTATTGGGTGTTAACATGTCCAGCACTGCCTGGGTGTAGCTGACTCTTGAGACACATCATTCATTGTCACCCTTGATCCTGGTTTCCCCCCTATCCCCTGGTGTATCATAATTCATATTCTCCAATGGGATACCTCCATAGCCCAGAGTCATCAATCATGCTCTCCAGTTAGAATTTTGCATGGCAGAAACTTCGGTCACCTAGTTACTATCCTTGAAAACATTTATGGAATTCAGTTTCAGTTTGCAAACTTCTGCACTGCTCCCCTTTCCCTTTCTGTTGGCAACTCTAAAAAGACCATAGAAATATTTTATGAGTTGACAGTTGTTTTTGTTGTTCTTTAGCCGTTATGGATGCACCTCTTCTTCTGGAAGAATGTGGCTATGAAAATTCCCATTGCGCTGAGGAGATTCCGGATTTTGAACCCGGTTATCGTTAAGAAGACAGCTCTGGATATTCTGCAATACCGGGAGTCACAAGGCATGTTCTTCTGGGGTCAGGTCAGTGTATAGTCCTCAATTTCACAACCAGAAGCTTCTCCACAGAGGCTGGCCCAGTCGAAAATCCAGTCCGGATATGAATCCACACTCTGTTTTATTTTCAAAAAAACAAAAAAGCTAGCCTTTAAAAAAAAAAGGCTAGTTTTTTCTCTTCTTCTCCAGAGAATTGAATCCTAATTAATTTGTCTCAAAGGTGTTTTTTTTTTTTTTTTTCCCCGAAAGGCAACTGGGCTTTCTTTGTTATTCCTTGAGGAGGTTTCAGTTCTCATCCGAGAAGCTTCTTCAGTTCTGACTGAAGGGTGCAGAACAGAATCAATAACTCTCAGAGAGAGTGCTGAGGACTAGATGACTGCAAGGAACATTAATCCTTCCAGCATTCAGTCAGAATTGAGGAGATATCTTGGGTGAGAAGTGAAACCTCTTCAAGGAAAAACAAAGAAAGCCCAGTTGCCTTTGGGACAACCATGATCTGGATGGTTAACAATTGCATCACAAGAACATTGCAGTCTCAGGGTTGGCTCAGCCTTCCGTCCTTCTGAGGTCGGTAAAATGAGGATCCAGATTGTTGGGTGCAAGAGATTGAATCTGTAAACTGCTCAGAGAGGGCTGTGAAGTGGTATATAAGTCTAAGTAATATTGCTATTCCTTCCTTCCTTCCTTCCTTCCTTCCTTCCTTCCTTCCTTCCTTCCTTCCTTCCTTCCTTCCTTCCTTCCTTCCTTCCTTCCTTCC
>BLBF01000073.1:1776279-1787380 GCA_015471245.1 Laticauda colubrina | reverse complement strand
TTTCTTTCTTTCTTTCTTTCTTTCTTTCTTTCTTTCTTTCTTTCTTTTTTGCACCACACACACACAGACACACATCCCATGCTCCATTTGTTGGCCTCCTGGGCCTCAGGGAAGTCTCCTGGGTGAAACAGTAAGACAGTGAAGGGGGATCCTGGCACATCTCATAGAACAGCTGATCGTCCAGAGGGGGGGGGGGGGAAAGAAATACCTTAAAAAGTGACTGGGCTGGGGAGAATACAGTCAGCTATGTTGGGCATGTGTGCGATGTCACGCATGCACAATAAGGACTGACTGGGCAGGGAGGGTGGGGCAGGTGAAGAGGGGCAGGGACAGCAAGGAGCACGATTTGCCAGTTCTCTGAATTGCGCTGAATCGTAGCAACCAGTTCTATAGAACCGGTCCGAACTGGTAGAATCCCACCCCTAACTTTATTATCTAGCCTGAGAAAATGCATAAAACAGCTATTCTGATGGCATGACAGGCCTATTGGAAATCTCCATTTCCTGGAGAGGAGACTAAACTATCATTAGATTCTCAGAAGGGCTCTTGACATATCTTGGAAATTTATAGCCAGAAAATATTTAGTTAGAAACTTGACAGAAGTCTTCACTTGGTGTAATTGATTGATTGATTCAATTAGTGTCCCACTTTTCTCTCATGGAGCCACTCAAGATGGCTAATTCAAACCAAAACAAAAAAATTCAAATTAATGCTAAAACTGGCGAGCAGTTAAAAACTGGTGGAGTTCCTGAATTGTTCTCTGAGGTTGGTTGTTTTCTGGCAGACGTTTCATTACCCAACAAGGTAACATCTTCGGAGCTTAAGAACTGAAGATGTTGCCTAGTTCAAGGGTGTCCAACCTTTTGGACCTCAGGGACCACTAAATCCATCATTTTAAATCCCTTGGACCACTAATGAAATCTATCTAAGGACCAGCTGGGTGGGCATGACTGGGTGAGCGTGGCCAACTCGATGTCACTCACGTCGAGGCCTCTACTCGCACCACCCCTCCCAGCCACTTCTTGCCTGCCCACCTGGGCTCCTTAGGGCCCCAAGAGGAAGCAGTGGTTGGAGTTGTTGGAAGTTAGCACCCACCCCTCTCCTAGAAAAATGAAATATCCTAAGAAATATTAAAAAGGCAGAATATTTCCCCTGAAAAGAGAAGCAGAAACTCAAAAGCAGAAACTCACCTCAGAAGCAGAAGCTCACCCGTCCACCTTTTTAATGAGTGGGCCATTAAGGCCTGGAGCCAGAGTATTCTACATAACAAAGCCCTCTGCCCATCTCACCACCTGGCCTGGGAAGATGGCATCAGCCAGCACTCAGGTGGAGCCATGTGGTCCAGACAAAGCCTACAAGGTTAGCTAAGACCCCAGCCCCTGGGAGCCTGACAGCCAGTGGGATACATTTCTTGGACGGGAACAGGAAACAGTAAAGTGGGACCCAACAGAGATTATATAGGGTCTCTCAGCATCTTGGCCTCCCTTCTTGATCTTTTCCTTCACCTTGAAGCATGTGGTCATCTTTCTCACTTTGGAGCTCCAAGCCAGGAGGTCCTGTCCACCATTCAACCATCTTTCCAAACAGCCCCCATGTTTCCAGTGTGTTTTTCCCCACTTGGAACTGAACCCAGAAGGATAATTCTTCCAACAGAGCTAAGCAGCCCCCGACGAGAAAGAGTTGGCCAAACAGCTGGCTCACTTTGAATGGGATCGGGCCGAGAAGGAGGCTCAGCAGAAGCACCTCACTAAGGACTAGGAGCATGGGCTTTCCAAGCAGAGGGAAGACCTGCAGGAGTGCAAGGCCAGGTCCCCGCAGCGCCTGGAGGCTCAGTGGGCTGAGATACTCAGCCAGTTCCAGGCCATGATGCAGTCCCACTGGAATGAGGCCCTCCAGCTGGCTTTGCCCAAAGCCCCACAGCCAGGAGGCTGAAGCAGACCCCAAATCAGAACTTCTGCCCCGCTCTGACCTGCACAAAAAGACCCCAAAGGGGGAGACTCTCTGCAGCAACACAAACATTCGCTGCACATATCCAGCCCAGAGGGCCATAGTTTGAAAGCCTCTGATTTAGTGCAACATAAAAAAGGCAAATAATTTTTCAGGGAACCCCCAGAACTTTCCTTGTGGACCACCAGTGGTCCATAGGCCACTAGTTGGTGACCGCTGACCTTGTTGGGTCATGAAACATCTTCCAGAAAACAACCCAGCTTAGAGAGACCCCAAGGGCTCCGCAGTTCCACACTGAGCTTCAAATAATCTCTTGTATTGGTTGTCCCAGCGGTGCTTTTTCAAGAGGCAGCTGGACCTTCCTGGTTTTTCTCTTGAAGACTTCTCTTGGTAATTCCAAGCTTGTTAAAAGAGAGGGCAAGTTGAAGTGATGGAGAAGGGAGCAGACAAACAAAGCTTCCAAAACAGGAGATTCCCTCGCCAGGGTGAAGTCCTCTTCTGCGCTTGAGAAACACGAGCTCCTCACTAGGAAACATCTCCCAAAAGAGTCCTCTTGAGATTTGAGGACTCCTACAGAGACAGGTGGAACTTCAGAAACCCATCGGCTGAGCCCTTTCATCAGAAGTGGAAGATCAACCCTGGAAGCTGAAGCAACAGTTGGTGGAGCAAAGGCATCATTTGATCCCCATCCTTTGAACTGGTTCGGAGACCACCTGCTGCACTTCGCATTTTGCTGAGGAGAACTAAGCCAAGCAGAGCTGAGATTCCAACGGCACGGATTAAAACAGGCGCTCAGCCAAAGGTCTTTGCTTGGCTCCCACCATGCCAATTCATTCCAGTCAAGCTCCAGACCTAGTGGAGGGTTTTTCTTCCCCTTATTTTGTTCAGCAGGAATATATAACCAATCACAGAATCCATAGCATAGAGTAGAGTAGAGTAGAGTAGAGTAGAGTGGAATAGAATAGATAATGAAATAAAGAATAGAATAGAATAGAAAATAGAATGGAATGGAATGGAATATAAAATAGAATATAGAATATAGAATAGAAAACAGAACAGAATAGAATAGGGGATAGAATAGAGGATAGAATAGAATCGAAAAACAGAGTTGGAAGGGACCTTGGAGGTCTTCTAGTCCAACCCCCTGCCTAGGCAGGAAACCCTACGCCACTTCAGACAAATGGTTGTCCAATCTCTCCTTAAAAGCTTCCAATGTTTGAGCATCCACAACTTCTGGAGGCAAGTAATTTCACTGACTAATTGTCCTCGCTGTCAGGGAATTTCTCCTTAGTTTTAATTGGATCTCTTCTTGATTAGCTTCCACCCATTGCTTCTTCTCTTGCCTTCAGGGGCTTTGGAGAATAGCTTGACTCCCTCTTCTTTGGGGCAGCCCAAGATTTTGGAAGACTGCTATCATGTCATCTCTAGTCCTTCTTTACACTACACTTGTTGTTGTAGGTCGTGAAGTCATGTCCAACCCATCGCGACCCCATGAACAACGTCATCCAATGGAGTCCATTTAAGCCCATGCCTTTATTAAACTAGACTTCTATTAAACTATTAAACTTCATTAAACTAGCTATGCCCAGTTCCTGCAACCATTCTTCACATGTTTTAGTCTCCAGTCCCCTAATCATCCTGGTTGCTCTCTCTGAACTTTTTCTAGAGTCTCAACATCTTTTTTTATACTGTGGTGAACAAAACTGGATGCAGTAGTCTAGGTGTGGCCTTACTAAGGCTTTACAAAGTGGTATTAATACCTCCCTTGATCTGGATTGTCTTCCTCTGTGAATGCAATTTAGGATTAAATTGGCTTTTTTGGCGGCTGCTGCACATGGCTGGCTCCTATTTAGCTGGTTGTCCACGAAGACTCCGAGATCCTCTCCCAGTTCCTGCTATTGAGCCTGGTTTCACCCAGTCTGCATGTGTCCTTTGGGTTTTTCTTGCCTAATTGCAGGACTTTACTTTTCTCTACACTGAATTTCATTTTGTTAGATACGGCCCAGTGTTCTAGTCTGTCAAGATCCATGTGGATCTTGAGCCTATTTTCTTGGGTGTTGGCTATTCCTGCCAGCTTAGTATCCCCTGCAAATTTGGTAAGTTCCCCTTCTATTCCCTCATCTAAGTCATTAATGAAGATATTGAAGAGTCCTGGGCCTAAGACGGAACCTTGTGGCACCCCACGGCTTCCTTCCCTCCATGTAGACTTAGACCCATGAAGGACGACGAGTTGAGTAGGGTTTGCCAGCCAGTTGTGAGTCCATCTGGTGGTGGTACTATCTATTCCACTTTTTTCTAGCTTTCCAAGAAGTAGGTTGTGGTCTACTTTGTTGAGTGCCTTGTAAGTATATTATGTCCACAGTATTTCAGTGAATTAGGTCAGCAGTTCGGCGGTTCAAATCCCTAGTGCCGTGTCACAGAGTGAGCCCCCGTTACTTGTCCCAGCTTCTGCCAACCTAGCAGTTCCAAAGCATGTAAAAATGCAAGTAGAAAAACAGGGATCCCTTTGGTAGGAAGGGAACAGAGTTCCATGAGCCTTCGAAGGTGTTGAGTCGTGCCGGCCACATGACCATGGAGACGTCTTCAGACAGTGCTGGATCTTCGGCTTTGTAACGGAGATGAGCACCACCACCTCCTAGAGCCGGAAACAACTAGCACGGATGTGCAAGGGGGGGAACCTTTACCTTTGAACATCACGAAACAAATATTTGTAAGGCAAGGACTACCTGAAATGGCTTTATAAAATAGAGTTGCCCAATTAAATGATTGTGAGATGCCCTAGACTCCAGGACTCACTATTCCCAGCTAAGGAGATTATTTTTTTACTATCTAATTTATAGGAAGAGGATGGAGGGATGGTTGTATGGAATCTGCTTTATCTTTTCTACTAGGAGCTATAATATTCTAAAGATCCACCGGGAACCGCCACACAATAAAAGTTTTTTTAAAAATAACATATTGTTGAAATGAAAATTCCTCGTTGTTTTGAGTAACCTTGATCCCCAGTTAATAATTTGGAATAGATGGGTAATAATTCAAACAGTAGGGATTCGTGGCTATTATCCAATTTCTCCATTTGTTAAGGAGAAATCACGACAGACATGATTTCAGTATATTTCCCAAATTCTTCATGGTAGTCATTAAAGGAGGGAGAAAATGGCAGGGCCACATTAGATCCAGTTCTATCCCACAGTGCCTTTTTTTCTTTTCTTTTTGAGTTAAACTCAACTTTTGGTGACTTCATGGATAGAGTTTGTATAATTTTCTTCCTGAAAATACAGAAGTCGTTTCCCTTTTTTTTTTTGTTTCCTTCTGTGATTTTTTTTTCTTTGGTCACCCAGAATAATTTCCCAAAACTGAGATTCTTGATGGACTCCCCATCCAAAAACTGATCAGGTCCGACCCTACTTAGCTTTGTTGCTTAGACAGGTTAGCCAGATCCTACTATTTAATTCATTTCTTTAATTTATTTTTCATTAGTTGAAGGATATACAACTGTAAATACTCAAATCATCCGAGAAAGGGAATATCCACATACACATGCATTTTTCCTTTGATCAGATTTTATTCCTGGCAACCATATGGAGCTTTAAGAAGTGGTTTGGCTTTGTCATTTTCTTAGGAAGGACTGGCCCAAACTCAATTTCTTTTTTCCAGTTTTGGTCACCATATTATAAGAAAAGATGTAGAAATTCTGGAAAGAGTGCAGAAAAGAGCAACAAAGTTGATTAAAGGCCTGGAGGCTAAAACATATAAAGAACGGTGGGAGGAATTGGGTATATTGTCTAGTCTAATGAAAAGAAGGACCAATGGTGACATGAGAGCATCTTCCAGTACTTGAGGGGCTGCCACAAAGAAGAAGGGGTCAAGCTATTTTCCAAAGCACCTGAAGGTCAGATAAGGAATATTGGATGGAAACTAACCAACTAGAAGAGATGTTGTAAGATTAAAATAGAATACAGACCTGAATTTTTCTTGTTAGGAATTAATGTGGGAAAATAAGACAAAGATATTATATATCTAATAATTCATGTAATCACAGCTTGCAAGATTGGCTTATGCACAACTGTGAAAATGTAAAGAAACTCCAAGTGAAATAGAAATAATTAAGAAAATTTGGATGTGCACAGAACTAAAAAATAACGATGAATCGGATTATTACAAAGTATGGGATAAATTTTATTGCTGGTTAGAAAAGAGGAAGGATCAAGGAAATGGGAAATGATTATATTATCTACTATGTATATAGAATGTACATATGTGCTATTTTTTATATGACTTAGTGATGTAAGACAACTATGTGGGTTAGGATGATTGCACCATGTCTATTGTTTTTAATGTTCTTTCCTTTCTTTTTTGTGTTTGTTCAATAAAATTTAAAAAAAGAAAAGAAACTAATCAAGGAGAGAAACAACCTGGAATTAAGGAAAAACTTCCTAACAGTGAGAACAATTAACCAGTGGAACAACTTGCCTCCAGAAGTTGTGAATACTCCAATACTGGGAGTTTTTAAGAAGAGATTGGACAACCATCTGTCTGAAATTGGTACTTGTGCAGGGGGTTGGACTAGATGACCTCCAAAGTCCCTTCCAACTCTATTATTCTGTTACTTAACTGGCTTACTTGCCTAAGGCAAAGTTAAATCTCAGATTTCCTGGCTCTTAGTCCAGCCCTTAAATCAAGTCGACCAACTGGCTCCCAAACAATCACACAATACTGCAGAAGTTAATAAAATAAATGCAAAATTGGCATCCCATCAGGTGGATCTACATTCTTCCTTTTTTTTGTGCATGTGCATGCAGTGAAAGAGAGAAAAACAAACCCAAATTATTCCTTAGATTGTAATAACCGACTTCTCTTGGAGAGGTTTCTCAATATTGCTATTTCTATTTACTGCTTATAAGAGACATGCACAGCGCAGGAGTTTCGTTTCTATTATGCATATTAAATTCATTTCATTCTGAGAATGAGGAGCAGCCTGGGATTATTTTGGAAAATAAAACCTTCTCAACAGAAGCTATGCAAGACTTCTGAGTGCTCTTCTACCAGGCTGATAATATTGAAAAACAAATATACAAACAAGCGTACAAGAAATACGAGGAAAGATGTAACCCCCCTAGTGAAATCAGATAATCATGGATTGAGATTTGATAAAACCTGACTAGATTAATTTAAGATTTTATTCATTTTAGAAATAAAATCCTTTCTATCTCTTGTTATTCTATATTCTGCAAAAATTATTGATGGGAGGCAACCAAATTGTTTGGTTAGTTTGTAAGGTACCAAATTATATTATATATAGAAGTTGTGGGACCTACATCACTGGGAGCTTTCAAGAAGAGACTGGACTACCATTTGTCAAAAATGGGTAAGGTCTGCTTGGGTGGGGGGTTGGACTAGATGACCTACAAGGTCCCTTCTAACTCTGTTAATCATAAGTTGATGACTCGCTTACCTTACCTTGGTCCAAACATATTGCTAAAAAAAAATGAGGTGACAAAATTGAACAAGCTCAGTGTTGGGTTTTTCACCTCCTAGAAAAAGCAACTGCTTGAAATATCTGGAGGCTCATAAAAACTTTGTAACATTACTTTCGACACAGAGCTATTTTCTTTTCCCCCCATGTGGCCAAGCGCTGAAAAAAGACCAAGAAACATTCCACAGCTCTGCCAAATATTATATCTTGTGCTGGGAAAAGACCACAGGGAATTGATTCGATTCCGTGAAATCACCAAAATGCCAGAACAGTTGCAACGATCTACAAATGAACAGAGAGAGAGAGAGAGAGAGAGAGAGAGAGAGAGAGAGAGAGAGAGAGAGAGAGAGAGAGAGAGATGGATAGATGGATAGATAGATAGATAGATAGATAGATAGATAGATAGATAGATAGATAGATATAGATATAGATATAGATATAGATATAGATATAGATATATAGATATAGATATAGATATAGATATAGATATAGATATAGATATAGATATAGATATAGATATTTGTTTTCTTAGGCTTTCGCGGGTACTTACATGTGTGCTGTTTAGCTTCCCTCGGATATTATCCCACGTCATTGTAGTGCTTTTAAAGTTGTAGCAACGGTTTCAGCAGAATCTCATCTGCCATCATCAGGCTTCTGTATGGAGTTTGTATAAACTCAAACTCACCTACAAACTCTATACAGAAGCCTGAGGATGGAGATGAGATTCTGCTGAAACCGTTGCTACAACTTTAAAAGCACTACAGTGACGTGGGATAATACCCGAAGGAAGCTGAACAGCATTCATATATATCTCTATCTCTATCTATCTATCTATCTATCTATCTATCTATCTATCTATCTATCTATCTATACATACATACATACATACATACATACATACTGTATACACACACACACATATTGTTTCCCCAAAAATACAACCTACCCTGAAAGTAAGTCCTAGCTTGATGTTTACACGTGTCCAATATAAGCCCTACCCCCAAAATAAGCCCTAATTAAGATCCCGCCCACTTGTTTCGCTCCTCCTCCAAGAAGCTTCTTCATTCAGAACTGAAAAAGCTTCTTGGATGAGAAGCAAAAAGTCTTCAAAGAAAAACGATCAAGAAAATCCAGTTGCTTCTTGAAAAAGCACCTTTGAAACAACCATGACCTGGATAATTGAGAATCTCCATAGCAGGGGTGGGATGCTACTGGTTCTGCCTGGCTCTGTAGAACTGGTAGCTCTGAAGAGCAGCAGACACTAAACCGGTTCTGTGTTTGCTGCTGTTTGGCTCACACGCCTGCCTGGGCTCTTACCTGATCTTTATTTCCTGCTTTTTGCACCTCAGCTGCTTTGTGTGGCACAGCTGAGGCAAAATGTAATCGCCGAACCCGTAGTAACACCGGTTGAATCCCACCTTTGCTCCATAGACAACAGTGATCACGTTAACTCTTGGAGAGCATCATGGAACTTCTGGACTGAAAAGGTGTGTGGAACACTGGTGTGACAATGACTTCCTAACACTACCTCAACCCCCTCAAAACGCAAAAAAAGGGGGAGGAGGAAGGATAGATGGGAATCCTGAACATTTTACTTCAATCCCTTGTATGTTTTGCATCATTTCTTCCTAGTCTCCAGCTAATGGTTGAATAAGGTCAACTGATGTCACAAGGATGTTGCTAAGTTTAATTGTTTCTATTTATACTCCTACTATTTCTAGAAGAAGTTGCAAGCATGGCTTATACCAGCCCTTCTCAATGAGATGCATCAACCCGAACTTCTAAAAGTTCATCCTTCGACAAGTTCATCTTTCTAGGACTAGTGGAGACATGATAGCAGTCTTCCAATATCTGAGGGGCTGCCCCAAAGAAGAGGGAGTCAAGCTATTCTCCAAAGCCCCAGAAGGAAGGACAAGAAGAAAATAGAAACTCATCAAGGAGAGAAGCAACCTAGTAGTAAGGAGAAATTTCCTGACAATGAAAACTACTAACCAGTGGAACAACTTGCCTCCAGAAGTTGTGGATGCTCCAACACTGGGAATTTTAAAGAAGATAAATGGATAGCCATTTATCTGAAATTGGTGTAGGGTTTCCTGCCTAGGCAGGGGGTTGGACTAGAAGACCTCCAAGGTCCCCTCCAACTCTGTTATTCTCTTCTATCCTATCCACGGCCTTGCTTCCTGAAGATGGTGGAATTGCAACCCATGGGAGGATGACAAAAAGCCGGTTGAGATGACCTTCTCTTCCAAATGTGTCCTGATAATTTCAAAATCTCAAGTAGTTTGGAATAAAATATCCCCAAATTGCAAACCCTCAATATTGAGAATAACCACGTTACCATGAGAACAGTGTCTTACGCAAGGAACCAATTTAGCCAAATTCATGATAACCTTAACAAAATAATTCCAATTTTCTAGGTTCACATTGATGGCCTTGGCTTGATGGTCATTAAAATATGGCGTCCGTGGCTTGATATATCATGTGAATACTGCTTAGGTGCAATACGGGAAGTCCTTGACTTACAACACTTCATTTAGAGACTTACAACATTTCATTTAAAGTTACAGCGACATTGAAAAAAGTGCCTTATGAGTTAGGACCATTTTTCACACTTACGACCATTGCTGCATTCCCATGCACACATGACCAAAATTCAGATGCTCAGCAGCTGTCTCATATTCCTCCCCAACCTCCTCACTGTCCGAGTCTGAACAACTGTCATTAAATGGAACAAAGTCCATTTAACAAATGTTTCACTTGGCAACAGGGTTTGGGCTCAACTGCAGTTGTAAATCAAGGACTATCTATATTTTTGCTTATTATTTCTTCTCCATCAGCCTGGCCCTTTTCAGAGGCCTGAAGTCACCAAATTTCTATCCGATGGGAGATTCTTAAAAAAAAAATACTTCTTGGAATGATTTGCAAAGTTTAAGATTCATGCTCGACCTGCACTACACTCCTAAAGCAATCCTTGTCTGATCGAGTTTGGATTAAATAGCCAACTTCCAGTTGCTCTTAACTGGGAGATGAATGTAACTGGGATGATCCTGGGGTCTCCCAGAAGGGGAATCTAACCTGGCTGGATCCTTGTTTTTTTGTTTTTTCATACCTTACATAACCATGTTTACGCAAGACAGAAACAGGGATAGCCACATGTGGGACAGTGATTAATTTTTTGGGGGGGACAAATGGTTTGACTTGGTAGCTTCTGCTTCTCACGCACTCAGGGAGCAACTCTGGAAAAATATGCCCAGAGCTCAAAAAGCCCGGATAACCAACAGGAAAGTGTACTTGATTAACAGGAAGGTGTAATTTACACCCTTGAAAGAGATCCCTGCAAACTTTCCAGATAACAGCGTGATTCATCTGAGGTTAAATCTGCTCAAGTTTAATCTGCTAAACAACTCATTCCCAGAACCTTGTTGCTTGTTTCTTTACAATTTATATTGTTTTATTTAGTTTCCTAGTATGATTTTGATTGCTTATTTACCATCCTACGACTATCACTAAGTATTGTATCTCATGATTCTTGATGAATGTAGTTTTTATGTAGACACAAGGAATTTGTCTTTGCTTATGCGTCAAAAACAAATTCCTTGTGCGTCCACAATCATGTCTGGACAATAAAGACATTCTATTCTATTCTATTCTATTCTATTCTATTCTATTCTATTCTAT
>BLBF01000073.1:1742363-1770743 GCA_015471245.1 Laticauda colubrina | reverse complement strand
ATTCTATTCTATTCTATTCTATTCTATTCTATTCTATTCTATTCTATCCTATCCTATCCTATTCCATTCCATTCTATTCCTTTCTTATTCTATTCTATATTCTATTCTATCCATAATCTATCATCTATCATGCATCATCTATCATTTATCATCTATTATCTATCGTCTATATTCAATTTTATATTCAATTCAATTCTATTTCTATTCTATTCTTTTGGATTTCAGGGACCACCAAACTCATAATTTTAAATCCTGTGGACCAGAGACCCTGGGAAAAATCCCCCCAAAAGTCTACCCACCCCTTTTTCCTATGGATCAATCGTTCTTTATTTGGGATCGCAGGATACTGTCTCCAGCTCTGTTCTTGGGGGGTGGGGGAGAGAGACTTTTGGCTTCAGGCAAGGAAAGCAGCAGAAACAGCAGAAGTCTTTCTTATTCTATTTTATTCTTTTCAAGATAAAAGGACAACTGTTGAGAGCACCTAGAGAGAAGGTGGGAGGTGAAACCAGCCCAAGTCCTTGGAGATTATTTCTGTGTGGTGAGGGCAGGACAGAAGACATTCCTCCACTCCTGTAGAATAGAGTCGGCTAGCATTGTTTGACATTCTTGAGTATCTCCTTTGCCAAAATGTTGGGGTGAGGCTGAAACAGTGAGTTGCTTGCTGCAACTGTTTGCAAGGGTAATGGATCATGTCGAATGGATGCACTTCAAGCCAGACTCCAGCATCAGGGCAGGCTGCGGTGAGGTCTTCTCAGCCAAGAGAAGGAAGGGAAGGGAAGGAAGAAGGAAAGGAAAGGAAAGAAAGGAAAGAGAGTAAGGGAAAGGAAAGGAAGGAAAGGAAAGAAGGAGGAAAGGAAGGGAAGAGGGAAGAAAGGAAAGAAGGAAAGGAAGAAAAGGAAGGAAAGGAAAGGGAGTAAAGGACAGGAAGGGAAGAGAAAGGAAGGAAAGAAGGAAAGGAAGAAAAGAAAGAGAAGGGAAGGAAGAGGGAAAGAAAAGTAAAGAAAAGGAAGGGAAGGGAAGGGAAGGAAAAATTGAGGAAATGAAAGGAAGGGAAAGAAAAGAAAAAGAAGGGAAGGGAAGAAGGAAAGGAAGGGAAGGAAGAGGAAATGGAAAGGAAAAGAAAGAAAGGAAAGGGAGTAAAGGAAAGGAAGGGAAGGGAAGAGGGAAGAAAGGAAAGGAAGGAAAGATGGAGGGAAGAAAGGAAAGAGGGAAAGGAAGAAAAGGAAGGGAAGGGAAGGGAAAGCTTCTTTAATCCAATCCTTTTTTTTTAAAAAAACCTAACAATTCTGGGTGTTACAAGGGAAGGGAAGGGAAGGAAAGAAAAGGAAGGGAAGGAAACAGGCCCAATTGCTTCAAATTCTATGCTTCCTTTCCTTTTTATGTGCTCCATCAGATGCTTTCATTATCTGATGTCTATTCCATACATTAAAGTGACACCATGCGAAAATCTGTTTTCAATTTCCCCAAAGTTTTCTCCTCTGCAAAAAAGAAAGAAAGAAAGAAAGAAACTTTTTTTCCTTTTGCCCTGAGGAATTCCCAACATATTCCTCCCCATTCAACACGGCCTCCCCCTTTCCCAAGCAATCCCCTCCTCCAGATGCATGGAGCTTATGTTCTTATCTGGCTTATCAGCTGGATGAGGAGGGGACACGTGGAAGAACTTTGTCTTCCTTTCATTGTGCAGCCTGCTCCTTCGGTATCTGCCTCATTTTGGTTAAATTCCAAGGTTTTGGAGAGGGATGGGGGGAGAAATAAGGACATTATTATTGTTACCGTGTTTTCCTGAAAATAAGACCCTGTCTAAGCAACAGTGGCTCATCTTCTATTTGCAATCTTATACCGTGTTTCCCCCCTGTCATTCATTCATATATATATGAATGAATATATATATGAATATATATGAATGAATCCCAACCAATCAGAATGGACCAGCCTCAAATTTAAAACCAGGAGCTGTAAGACCCATATCCATACAGAAGCCTGAGGATGGCAGATGAGATTCTGCTGAAACGTTGATACAACTTTAACAGAACTCCAATGACGTGGGATAATACCCGAAGGAAGCTAAACAGCACACATGTAAGTACCCGCGAAAACCTAAGAAAACAAATATATATATATATATATATGTGGATCTTTGGTTATTCGGGTTTTCTCCCGCGTAGAATTGGAAGTATCTAGGCAACGTTTCGATGAAGTCTCATTCATCATCTTCAGGCTTGTTTCTTCAGCTCTGTGCTTCTCAGAGAAGAGCAGCCGTCCCTTCACACGGAGCCAAGCTGCACTGAAAGCCTCCAACACAAGAACAGAGTGTTGCCAGCCAATCAAAGCCACAAAACAGACAGAAGAAACCAGAAACACCAATCAATCAAACTCCAAGTCCAATGAACACAGATCCAGGCTCCCAACCAATCAGAATGGACCAGCCTCAAATTTGAAACCAGGAACTAACTCTATACAGAAGCCTGAGGATGGCAGATGAGATTCTGCTGAAACGTTGCTACACACACACACACACACACACACACACACACACACACACACACATATATATATATATATTTACATACATACACACACACACACACACACACACACATATACACACACACAGTGAAAACCATATCTGAAAGAGAAACTGTTTTATTCTTGCAACAGCAATTGTACAGTAGCATTATGGAGAGGCCACCTTTAAAAAATTGGCAGCTTCAGGGCCTGCGATGCCATGATTTTTATGTTCCATAAAAACTTTCTTTCAAAAAATGAGCAGATTGAACATATAAAGAATCAGAGAAAACCGTGTTTGTTAGGAATGAAAAATTAAATTTTTCCTGCATTGGGAAGAGCCTCATAATCTTGCTTTAATTCTCATTAAAAAAAAAATAACATGCAGGAAATATTGCTAGAAAAAATGGTTGATAGGCTATTTGAAAGGGGCAGAGTTGTTGCGATAAGGTGTCCAATCTTTTTCCTCCCTCCATTCTCAACCTTTCCTTGAAGCCTTTTGTGAACAAAAAGAGCTCCATGGATTAAATGTGGAACAATTAACTGGTGGAATGGCTCACCTCCAAAAGTTGTGGGTGCTTCATGGCTGGAGGTTTTTAAGAAGAGATTGGACAGCCACCTGTCTGAAATGGTAGAGAGTCTTAAAGTGGACAAGGTTGGAGACCCCTGTTCCAGACAACACTGCACAAAAGAGCTGGGGAATGTGTCGGTAGCACACAGCAACTGGAGAACATCTGAGCATGTGAGACTATTTGCCTGACCTTGTCTGGAATTGAAGTCTCAAACCTGGTTAATATTTGGGTGGGATTCCTTCAGGGAAGTCTGTAGTTTGAACTGTGAAGTCGGAAAAGAGACATCCCAGAAGAAATCAATATTAAACTACACACTGGTCCTGCTGAATTAGGGAACCATCTGGAGAGGCCATCAAGACACCAGAAATAAAGTTTGGGAAATGTGATGATTGAAGGGAAGAAGAACCCAAGGAGTTTGCTGATGGTTTTGATGGGAAGAGTGACTCGTTCTTAAACTGGAAGTCTCCCAAAACTATGCCTATGCATTGTTCATCAAATCAAGGTGGAAGTGAGTCATCCCAATGGGGCCATGTGGTGGAAAGGAGACCGTCCTTTGTAGAATTGCTAGAAAAACACAAGGAATGCTCTTCAACCTCCTTTGGGTTCTGTTGCAAAGGATAACTTATCCAGCTGGTTTGCGGGGGGCAGAAGGGACAGGAAACCCATTTCTCCTGGAGGAAAGCTGCCCCAATTAAAAACAGCAAAGGCATCTCTGCCATGGTTATACCATGTTCCAGGGGTAGAACATCGTGCCAGGTCAACGTGAAGCTGGTGTGCCAATCGTGATAAGAAAAAATGGAATTGCGATTAATTGATCCAACTGGAATGTCTATGGAGATTCTCCGTCTTCCAGGTCATGGCTGTCCCAAAGATGCTTTTCCAACTCTGATATTTTGTTGTCTCCTGGAGTTGTGGGAGGCTTTCAAGAAGAGACTGGACAGCCATTTATCCTGCATGCTGTAGGGTCTCCTGCTTGAGCAGGGGGTTGGACTAGAAGACCTCCAAGGTCCCTTCCAACTCTGTTATTCTGTCATTCTGTTCTTAAAGCATTTTGTTTGAAAAAGACGGGGGGACAGAGTTTGTCTCTGGAAAAGTAGCTTTCTTTCATTCCTGTTCATACAACCCTATATGAAGACACAAAGAGAGAGAGGGAGAGAGAGAATGAAAGAGAGAGAGAGAAAGAGAGAGAGGGAGAGAGGGAGGGAGAATCATACTCCAGTTAATGGATCCAAACATTTTCAGGCACCCAGAATGGGGAAGCGGAGAGAATCAAGGCAGCCGTGCCAGTTGCTGGTGTTTGCTTTGGGCTGCGATGCTGGCGTCAGTCAGCCAGTCAGTCAGGGCAAGGAGGGAGCCAGAGGAATGTTGCACGGAAAGGAAACAGCCTGTCACTCAATCCCTGGCCCGACTCCTGGAAGCCACAGGGTTGCCCTCAGCCCTTTCTTCAACTTTGGTTTCAACTTGGTGGGTTGTTGTCCTTTTTGGTCATCTGGAAGGAAAAGCGGAGCTCTGCGGCCTGAAGAGGCACCAGCTCCTCGGAAAAAACGGTAGAGAATTCCCCCTTCCTGAGTGTCCTTCCTGAGTGTCCTTGCTTTGAAGCTCCGGCAACACAAAATGATAGAATCACAGAGTAGGAAGGGACCTTGGAGGTCTTCTAGTCCAACCCCCTGGTCTAGCAGGAGACCCCACTCCATTCAGGACATATGGCTGTCAGGTCTCTTCTTAAAAACCTCCAGGGTTGGAGCATTCACAACTTCTGGTGGCAAGGCCTTCCACTGATTAATTGTTCTCACTTTCAAGAAATTTCCTCCTTAATTCCAGATTGCTTCTCTCCTTGATCAGTTTACCACCCATTGCTTCTTGTCTTTCCTTTGGGTGCTTTGGAGAAGAGTTTAATCCCCTCTTCTTTGAGGCAGCCCCTCAAATATTGGAAGACTTTTCATAAAACAAGACATACCCAGTTCCTACAACGGTTCTTCATATCTTTTAATCTCCTGTCCCCCAATCATCTTGGTTGCTCTTCTCTGCAACCTTTCCGGAATCTCAACATCCTTTTAAAAAATTCTTTTGGAAAATCCATTCCAAATTCTTGTACTATTTTCTGCTTCAAAGATCTAATTCCTTCTTTAGAAGGAGAATGGTTTCTCTCTGGACAAACTGACCGATGGAAAACGATCCATCTGTCACCCCTGGATCCCCTGTGCATGCCATGCTTTTTTCTTTTCCAACAGGCCTCACTTTGATTCCCCCCCCCCCTTCTCTTCTGTCCTTAAATCAGGGATGGGATTCTACGGTTCAGACTGGTTTGATAGAACTGGTTGTTACAATCCTACGCAGTTTGGAGAACAAGCAATTCGTGCCCCTGGCTGAGCTGCCCCTTTCCGCCCGCCCCGCCCCTCCTTGCCCAGTCACTCCTCATGGTATCTTTTCCCCCTCCTGATGATGAGCTGTTCCAATGATCAGCTGTGCCAGGATCCCTCTCACTGACTTACTGCTTCATCCAGGAGGCTTCCCTGAGGCCCAAGAGGCAAAAGGGGGCATGGGAAGGGCAGGGTGTGTGCATGCTGCAACCCCCATGCTCTATTTTTTTGCCTTCCTGGGCCTCAGGGAAGCGTCCTGGGAGCAATAATGCCCTCCCAGGATGCTTCCCTGAGGCCCAGGGGCTTGGGGGACTGATGGTGCTGCATGGCCACCACCCCCCGCTCTCCAATTTGGCCTCCTGGGCCTCTGAGAAGCCTCTTGGGACCCTCCCCAGGAGGCTTCCCTGAGGCCTAGGAGGCCAAAAAATGGGCCGCGAGGGGGGGGGTGCTGCAAAAAAAGAAGCAATGCCTACCCAGTCATATGGCCACACCCACCTATCCACTCCTATCGACCCACACCCACAGAACCAGAAGTAAAAATATTTGCATTCCACCCCTTCTGTAAATGTATACAACAGTGGTGGCATTCAAAAACTTTTACCACCGGTTCGGTGGGCATGGCTTGGTGCCAAACACGTACTTTGTGCAGGTGCAGATGTGTTCCAACTCACCTCCTGCAAGCCTGCACTCTCCTGGTTGCTTCAGCAGCTACCATGCGGCGCTCTTCTGCAAATCAGCTGCGCTTCAAAAGCAAGGGATACAGGTGAGTTTGGGAGCGAAGGTGGTCAGGTGGGCCCAACAGCAGGTTCAGTCTCCACTGCTCATTACTGCTACCGGCTCGATAGAACCGGGCCGAACCAGTAGCATACCACCACTGGTATACACCAAGATGGTCAGTCGGTTCAAAAGAGGTTTGTTTGTGGTGAGTAGACCTGTTGAGGGATTTTTTTCCTCTCTCCCCCAGAATTGTGGAAAGAATGACCGTCTGTGGAGGACACTGTGTCCTTGCCTGCCCAAGGCCAGTCCTGGCTCCCTACTGATGGGGTTGAAGGAACATCACAGCACTGGGAAATCAGCCAAGAAGGAGAGGGAAACATCTGCTAAGACGATAGGAGGCAGGAGGATCACCTCCAGGAGTTTCCCAGGTCAATTTATAAGGAGGCCATCAAAGCTTTCATCATGTCTCACCTGTCAGCTGGGCAGACAAGGGACATGAGAAGCAAAAAAATAATGTAGGCCTGATGGCTAAAAGCCAGATTACGGTGCTTGGTGTTGGCTGCTTCGCAGTGAAGAAAGACATTATGCTCAGGGGCAGATCATGCAGTGGTAGCGGATGTTGCCCTTGCTGGAAGATTAGGCTTTGGAGAGATGCCCCCATAATAGGAAGTTTGGGGTCCTTGCGGCCCGAATCGACACTGCCATCTGGGACAAATGTTTGTGGCAAAAGAGGGAAAAAGTAGAGACAAGTGGCTTTACTCACAGGTGTTTTTCCTCCTTCTCTTCCTTCTCCTTCCTTCCCTCTTTCCCCTTCTCCTTCCTCTGTCCTCCTTCCTCCTTCCCCAATTCCCAATAACTCTGGGCAGTTATATAAATTAATTGGCTGAAGAATGGAAGAAGCAGGGAAAATTTTGGATTTCACCAGACGCCTGCTCCAGAATGGTTCCATCCCCAGTTCAAATCTCAGCCTACGCTCAGGGGATCTTTCGGATAAATCAGTAGCCGAATGGATTTTAGGGCTTGAACCAGTCATTTCCTTTTAACCCAGCATACACCCAACGACTCCCTCCTCCTTCCCATTTACCTTGCACTGCCTTGCAAGTACCTCATCTTCTTCCAGCTGGTCTCACTTCCTGCGGCGATATTGTGTTTGCATTTTTAAAAAATGTCTTGGGCTTGAATTAAAGACATTTGGAGTCCTTTTGCTTTAATTCCACTTCTGTTGACCTGAACTCTCTCTTGCTCCAACATCCAACATTAGAGGTAGTCCTTGACCTACAATAGTTCATTTAATGACCATTTGAAGTTACAACGGCACCGAAAAAAGAGACTTATGGCCATTTTTCACACTTAATGGCCGTTAAGAATTCCCCAGGGTCACCTGAACAACATTCAGACAGTTGGCAACTAACTCACATTTATGATGGTTGCAGTGTCCTGGGATCACATGATCCCCTTTTGTAACCTTCTGATGAGCAAAAATCCATGGGGAAGCCAGATTCACTTAACGACCATATATGACTAACTTAACAACTGCAGTTGGTTTACTTAACAAGAAAGATCATAAAAAAGGGGCAAAATTCACTTAAATGCCTTGCTTAATGTTCTGACCCAAACTTTGTTCCAAGGAAACAAACACGAAACGGAGGTAACAGCAAAACCTTTTAATGATTCTTTACGAATTCCGTTCCTTCCCGGTTAAAAGGCTCTTTCGAACTCATTGTCTCTGATAAGAACAAACCTTGCCAAGGTTGTGCAAGGCTGCCAAGAACTCTAGATAAAGTTGCCAAGAAATATTTCAAACACAAAGACACCAACCAAGAGAGTCCGAATATCCACAAGGCTTGAGTGCAAAAACTTCTTTGCTTCCTGCAAAGAACTCCAGTTTCTCAGCTGGCTTTTATCTCTGAAGGGAGGGGCCATTTCCTTGCAGTCTTACTCCCAAGTTGCTTGTGCTGCTGCAGCTGTTCTTTCCTTCAAGGAGCCCTGTGCGGACGTGCATTGGGCACAGGCTCCTCAGGGAACTCTTCATCACTGCAGCCAGCCTCCACAATCTCCGAAGGCAGCCTTCCGCTCCCTGATGGTCCTGGCCCCATCCCTGCATCACACGCAGACCCCTCCTCGCTCTCCGAGACCTCAGCCCTCCACACCTGCACAACACTTAGCAACATAGATTTTGAGCTCCATTGTGGATCATCAGTCAAGAACTGCCTGTACACACTTAATCAGGATAAACGACAATTTCCCAGGATAGTTAGCTAGTTATTGGCTGTGAGGTGACAACCCCTGAATCAGTGGTGGTATTCAGCTGGTTCGCACCGGTTCAGGTGAACTGGTAGCATGGATTTGGCATGGGTTGCTGAGCCGGTAGTAACTTCTGACTGGCCACGCCCCGACCCAGTCGCCGGTCGCTCACTTGGCCCGCCCACCCAATGCTTGCTCACCCTGCCTGCCTGACACTTGCCCCACCCAATCACTCCTTCAGGTATTGGTTCTACTCCCGATGATCAGCTATTCCTACGGTCAGCTGTGCCAGGATGCCCCTCGCTTATTTGCTGCTTCACCCAGAAGGCTTCCCTGAGGCCCAGGAGGCAAGAGATGGAGGGGGGGGTGCAGCCCTCCTCCCCTCCCCTCCAGGGGTCCCAGGGAAGCTTCCTGGGAGCAAAAATGCCCCCCCAGGAGGCTTGCCTGAGGCCCAGAAGGCCCAAAAACTGGGAGGGGGAGTGAGCTGCAAAAAAGCCCCGCCCACCCAGTCACAGGGCCCCACCCACCTAACAATGCCCACAGACCCGGTAGTAAATATTTTTGAATCCCACCACTGCCCAGAATGTCATTCTCTGAATCTTTTCTATACTTTCTATCTGTATTAAATGTCAGCAACAAAAAAGAGAAAAAGATGAATCTCGTCTCGAATATCAAAGAGGCCAAAACGCAGGAAAAACTTGTAGCTTCTGTGGGGAAGAGAACAGCTTCAGTTGAATTTTATTTTATGTATTTTTTTTTTCCTGCTACCTTTTATAGAATGCTGACACATTGATTTCATATCAAAGATTTTCTCCATCAGTTGCAGAAAGCCACAACTCAATCCTTTTGGCACCCTGGGGTAGAATCCAAATATGATACTCCCTAGTAATCTGGAGGATACAGGGAGTCCTCAATGTACGACCAAAATTGGGACGAGTATTTCCATAGCTAAGGGGAGGCAGTTGCTGAGTGAATCACAACAGATTTCACAACTTTTTTTTTTTTTTTGCTGTGGTTGTTTAAGTGAAGCACATGGTTGTTAGGCAAATTTGACTTTTCCCATCGATGTCGCTGGCCAGAAGCCAGCTGGGCAATTTTGCAAAGGGAGACACTGTGACCCTAGGATCATTGATGGGATTCAAAACATTTTACTACTGGGTCTGTGGGTGTGGTTTGGTGGGTGTGGCTTTGCTCGGTGGGCATGGCTTGGTTGGTGTGGCAGGGGAAGGATATGGCAGAATCCCCCTTCCCTCCCCACCCCACTAACCTGCTTTCCAGCTCTGTTCTCCTGTTCAGGGCAACCAAAGAAGACCCAGCCGATCAGCTGGGACTCAATGGGAGGCAGGGAAGAGATGGGGTTGGTGGGGCCAGTCAGAGGTGGGATTGGCTGGTTCTCTGGACTGCTCAAAATTTGCGCTATTGGTTCTACAGAACTGGTCCAAACCAGCTGAATCCCACTTCTGCCTAGGATGTGCAACTGCCTTAAATAGATATCAATAATTAAGTGTCCAAATTTTGATTTAGGATCATAACTGAATAAAGATACCCTTGGGGGAAAAATAGTGGAAAATTGTCTACACCAACTATCATTTTAATAGAATAACAGAGTTGGAAGGGACCTTGGAGGTCTTCTAGTCCAACCCTGTGCTTAAGCAGGAAACCCTATATCCGTGTTGGCGAATCTATGCCACACATGCTAGAAGTGGCACAGAGAACCATTTCCTCTGGCACACGAGGGTTTGCCCGGAAGAGCCCCACTGGGCATGAGCATGAGCACCACTGCCCGACAGCTGATTGTCGGTTATCTGGCATGCATGTGCAGGGGGTGCGCAGGATACATGCACACATGCGCAGAGATGTGCAGTGTGCAAGGGGGGAATTGCGCATGCATGCGCAGACATGCATTACACAGGGGGTTGCATCGCATGCACATACAAGGGGGGGGTGGAGGAGCCAGCATGCATTGCCTTCTGGGTGCTGGCATGTGAACTCGTGAAAGCAAGCACATGCGCAATTATCAGCAAGGGAGCTGAAAAAGGTTAGCCATCACTGCCCTATATTATTCCAGAGAAATGCTTGTCCTGTCTCTTCTTGAAAACTTCCAGTGTTGAAGCACCCACAACTTCTGGTGGCGAGCAGTTCCACTGGTTGATTGTTCTCAATGGCAGGAAATTTCTCCTTAGTTCCAAGTTGCTTCTCTCCTTGGTTAGTTTCTGTCCATTCTTTCTTCCATCCATTCTTTCTTGTCTTTCTTGCCTCCAGGTGTTTTGGAGGATAGCTTGACCCCCTTTTCTTTGGGGCAGCCCCTCAAATATTGAAGACTGCCATCATGTCACCCCTAGTTCTTCTCTTCCCTAGACTAGACATGCCCAGTTCCTGCAATCATTCATAATATGATTTCCCGGATTTCCAAGCAGCTTGCAGAAAAACAAATAAACCCCAAAATATTACTTGAATTTTCTCCACTGTGAATTGGAATACTTTCCCCTAGTCATTTTGGGCCAAAAAAATCCTTGGAAAATATATTTGGAAAGCTGTTCTCTATTTTTCCAGAGTCCAGGTCAAAGAATGATGGATTGTCAATTAGAACAAGTCAGACTCCAGTTGAGTGTTAGGATACATTTCCGAAAAATAAGAGCAATTCAGCCGGCGTGGATTGTTTCGTTGAGAAGGGATGAGTTCCTTCTTCTTTTTCTCCCCCCACCACGTGTTCAAGGCTAACTTTAATTTGAATTCTTTCCAGGAGCAGAATGTTTAGTCTTTGATGGACTAAAAGAGTCTTCGGAATGATGGTTCTAGGAGTTTGTTACTTCTTGTTTATAGGTTTCCCCATTTTGTCTGGTGATTTCAGGGCCACTAACTCTTCAGCAAACAAAAGTGCGTGGAGTCAAGGCTGTGGTTTTCCCAGTTGCAATGCACGGTGTGAAAGTTGGACCACAAGGAAGACTGAGCACCAAAGAATGGAGGCCTTTGAACTCTGGTGCTGAGGGAGACTCCTGTGAGTCCCTTGGACTGCAAGGCCATCCAACCGGTCCATCCTAGAGGAGATCAACCCTGGCTGCTCTTCAGAAGGCCAGATCCTGAATTTGAAACTCAAAGACTTTGGCCACCTCATGAGAAGGAAGGAAGGAAGGACTCCCTGGAGAAGGGCCTGAGGCTGGGAACGATGGAAGGCAAAAAAAGAAGAAGGGGATGACAGAGAAGGAGGGAGCTGGATGGAGTCACTGAAGCAGTCGGCGTGAGTTTAAATGGACTTCAGAAGATGGTGGACAGGAAGGCCTGGAGGAATGTTGTCCACGGGGTCACAATGGGTCGGACATGACTTTGCAACTAACAACACTGCATGACCTACTGATCAGGACTGTGGGACATAAATAAGCTCGGGGTGGGGGTGGGGATTGGTGCTCCATCTTTATTTAGAGACCCAGGTTAGGTTAGAAAGCAGGAGAAGGAGACCATGAGTTCTAGTCCTTCTATAATTAAGATTCTATAATTCTATGATTATTAGACACTAAGCCAGTTGGCCAGCCCCTCTCTCTCAGCCCTAGGAAGGAATAACAGAGTTGGAAGGGAGCTTGGAGGTCTTCTAGTCCAGCTCCTGCTCAAGAAGGAGACCCTCTACCATTTCAAACAGAGGGCAGTCCAATCTCTTCTTGAAAACTTCTAATGAGGGAGCATTCACAACTTCTGGAGGCAAGCAGTTCCACTGGTCAATTGTCCTCACTGTCAGGAAATTTCTCCCTAATTCCAGGTTGCTTCTCTCCTTGATCAGGTTCCATCTGTTGCTCCTTTTTCCTGCTTTCAGGGGCTTTGGAGAAATTGACTTTTTCTCTTTTGTGGCAACCCCCTCAGATATTGGAACACTGCTATCATTTCACCCCTAATCCTTTTTTAAAAAAAATTAAACTAGACATACCCAATTTACTTGAAGTGTAAGGACTTGTTTTATTTTGTCCATCGTGCAAGATGGATATTTTGTCCATCTCTCCATTTCAGAGTTCTCCATTTGGTCTGTCTTATTGTGTGAAAAAGAGGAGCAGAGAAGAAGACATAGTGTCTATTAATTGGATGGAGGAGACTTTGGGGTGAAACTCTGCTAGCCTAGCCTGGAGGGAGGCTGTTGCGAATAGAATAACAGACTGGGAAGGGACCTTGGAGGTCTTTTAGTCCAACCCCATGCTCAAGCAGGAAACCCAAATATCCTTTCAGACAAATGGCTTTCCAACCCCTTCTTAAAAGCCTCCAGCGTCAGAGCATTCACAACTTCTGAAGGCTGTTCCATTGTCCAACTATTCTCATGATTAGGAAATTTCTCTTTGCTTCTTGGTGATCCTCAAATCTCACCAGAAAACCTTGTGGGACCTGTCCAGGCAGTCACTAAGATAAAAAAAGGATGTTTATTTTTTTTACTTTTATCTTACCCTCTGCTTGTATCCCAAAGTCTTAGGATCAGCAATGACATCTGACTTTGGACATGCATTCGAGGCATCTATACTCTGCAAAAAACCAGCCTAGCAGCCCTACCGATTTTTCCTCGGCCTTCCTGCTTGTGGGGGATGATTTTGTGCCTCAGTGGTCAAGAATAAGGTGACTTCTTTCTTGCTTAGCCATCTGTCAAGGAGTTATGAATGGGCATAATTAAGTGGAGAGAGAGAGAGAGAAAGAGGGAGGGAGAGAGAGAGAGAGAAAAAAAGGGAGAGACACACAGAGAGAAAGAGAGACAGAGAGAAAAGAAAAAAGTATGAAAGAGAAAAGAGAGAAAAGGGAAAGAGAGAAAAAAGAAAGATTAAAAATATTATATTAAAATAATACACACACATATGTTTATGAATGTATATGTACATGTATGTATGTATTAAAAACTCAAATAACTGATCAACTAGGATTGGCTGACAAATTCTTTTTGTTAATAAGACTTTCTGGAATTTCTTTTTAGGCAGCCGTTCCAGTGAATAATTCACTACAGTAGAATAGAAGAATAATCTGGTTTATTTGAAATCCGTTCTGTGGTGCCATCTAGTGTTGTATCTAATAGCCTGAACCAGTGACCGTTTCCTAGTAAACCGATTCACAAAACTGTCCTGGAACTCTGTAATTTTGATCTGAATTTTCTTGGTATCCCTCTATCGAAGTTGGTGCGGGGAGATATTTAAAACTACAATCCCGCTAAATCTAACACACACACAAAGTCCGAATTGTTATTTTGAGAGAGAGATCGATCGATTTTGGGCCATCGAGTCATTTTTCACTCCTGATGATGACATAGATCAGTGGTGGCTAATCTTTTTGGGCTCCTGTGCCAAAAATTGTACATGCGCTTGCACGCTCGCACTCACGTGCCAGCACCCGGAAAGCAATGCGTGCCCCCCAACGCTCCCTAGGCATGTGCGCGCAATCCCCACCCACCCACCCACCCACTGCTGCCCTCTTACCTGCACTGCACCTCACAGGTGATTTTCAGCTGGTTTGAGGCTTTTTTCGGCCTCCCAAAGGCTTGTGGAAGCTAGTCTTTGTTTCATCACTTCTGTATGTCCAAAAATACAGCTCATGTGCCGACACAAATGGTTCTGCGTGCCACAGGTTCACCATCATGGACATAGATGTTTTGCAGGACCATCTCTCTTTAGTGAGGGTCCTTCACCTTGAAAGTCTCTCAGTGGAAATGAATTCTCTTTGTTTCACACTTAATGACCATTCCAACATCCTGATCCAAATCCCGACACTTGGCAACTGACTTGTACTTATGACGGTTGCAGGTTCCCTGGGTGGTGTCACGAGATCCCCTTTTGCAACCTTCTGAGGAGCAATGTCAGTGGGGAGACCAGATGCACTCAACAACCGTGTTACTGACTTAATGACCGCAGTGATTCACTTAACAACCTTGGTTGTAAAATGGGAGCAAAGCTCATTTAATGAATGTCTCACTTAATGACATAAATTTTGGGTGCAATTCTGGCCGTATGTTGAGGACTACCGATAGTAATATCCTGTTTTCCCAAAAATACAGCCTAACCTGAAAGTAAGCCCTAGCTTGATTTTTACACGTGTGCCCAATATAAGCCCTACCTCCAAAATAAGCCCTAATTAAGGCCCCACCCACTCCAGAGTGGACAGGTAAAAATTAAGCTAGGGTGGGGATGGGGGGTGGAGCTGTCCTGCTACTTATTTTTGGACAGTTGTAGCCTGGCCTCCCACACCCTGACACCTGCCTTGCTGGCCCATTTCTTCTGCAGCTAGCAAGAATAACAGATAATCAGAGTTGGAAGGGACCTTGTAGGTCATCTAGTCAACCCCACCCACCCAAGCAGGAGACCCTACACCATTTCTGACAAATGGCAGTCCAGTCTCTTCTTGGAAGCCTCCAGGGATGAAGCTCCCACAACTTCTGAGGGCAACTTCTGTTTCATGGGTTGATGGTTCTCATTGTCAGAAAGTTTCTCCTTATTTCCAGGTTGATTCTCTCCTTGATCAATTTCCATCCATTATTCCTTGTCTGGCCTTCAGAGACTTTGAAGAATAGCTTGACCCCCCTCCTCCTCTCTGGGGCAGCCCCTCAAACATTGGAAGATGCTCTCCTGTCTCCCCTGGTCCTTCTCTTCCCTAGACTAGCCAGGCCCAGTTCCTGCAACTGATCTTCATATGTTTTACCCTCCAGTCCCTTCGTCATCTTGGTTGCTCTTCTCTGAATTTTTTCTGGAGTCTCAATATATTGAACCCTGCTATCCTGCCTCCCCTGGTCCTTCTCTTCCCTAGACCAGCCAGGCCCAGTTCCTGCAACCATCCATCTATGTTTTGGCCTCCAGTCCCCTAAAATCCTCCTGGTTGCTCTTCTCTGCACTGTTTTTAGAACTTCAACAACTTTTTTATCGTGTGGTGACCAAACTGGATGCAGTACTCTTAAGTGTAGCTTTACTAAGGCTTTATAGAGTGGTATTAGGAGCTCACTTGATCTCTGTTGTATCCCTCTGTTGATGCAATTTAGGATTGCATTAGCTTTTTTGGCGGCGGCTGCACACGGCTGGCTCCTATTTAGCCGGTTGTCCACTAAGACTCTAAGATCCTCTCCCAGTTCCTGCTATTGAGCCTGGTTTCACCCAGTCTGTAGGTGGACTTTTGGTTTTTCTTCCCTAAGTAGAGGACTCTCCTTTTCTCTACAATGAATTTCATTTTGTTAGATACGGCCCAGTGTTCTTGTCTGTCAAGATCCATCTGGATCTTGAGCCCATCTTCTTGGGTGTTGGCTATTCCTGCCAGCTTAGTATCCTCTGCAAATTTGGTAGAAGTTCCCCTTCTACTCCCTCATCTAAATTGTTAATGAAGATATTGAAGAGTACTGGCAAGGCTTTCCTGAAGGCCTCTGGAGCTGATAAGAAAGCTCTGGATCGATCCTGAGCTCTCTTATTGGCTGCAGAGGCCTTCAGGAAAGCCTTGCTGGCCGCAGAAGAAGAAGTTCCTGAAGGCCTCTGACAGTGAAAAGGAGGCTGAGGGTGATGTGCCCAAGTGAGATTAGTCAGTGGATGACGTCCCCTGAAAATAAGCACCTAGTGCCTTTTTGGGTGGCTAAAAATAAAAGACAGGGTCTTATTTTGGGGGAAATACGGTATATATATTGATGGACAACTTTATCTCTGAAGTCACACTTTTGAAAGTGTGGAAAATAACTCCTTTTCTCTCTCTCTTTCCTTGCCCATTGGGACAAAGCCCCATTAGACTAAATTCACAAAGTACTATCAAGAGAGACGTTTCTCCAGCTGACAGATTCTTAGTGATTTATTTCTAGTGGCTTTTTTTGTTTTTTGTTTTGGTTTAAAGAGGCAAAACTCGCCTCTGATCACACCATCATCCTGTCCTCACTGGTGCAATTATGCTTCAATTATGGTTGTCTTTCAATAATAATAATAATAATAATAATAATAATAATAATGACGACGACGATGATGATGATGATGATGATAGTAAAAAGCAAAAGCTACATCTTGGCTACCCTAATCTGGCCGAATGGTATTTTTCTGTATGATTCTGCTTCCCCCTATTGGCCATCTCAGGCCAGCTAATTGAACCACTGGCAGCAATGTCGTGTGTGTGTGTGTGTGTGTGTGTGTGTGTGTGTGTGTTTGTCTGTGTGTCTCTGTGTGTGTGTGTCTGTGCATGCACAATCCACCAGCTGCTATTTGGAGCTCGTTGAATCACATTTCTTAAACTGCATATGCAGAGAATCCTCCACTTACAGCCACAACTAAGCAAAAATAAATATTTTTTTCTGTTGCTAGGGTAGGTCAGGTGCATTCTGCCTCATTCTATAACCTTCCCTGCCACCGTTGTTAAGCGGATCCCTGCAGTGGTTAAATCAGTCACACGGTTGTTAAGCAAATCTGGCTTCCCCCGTTGACTTTGGTTATCCGACGGTCGCCAAAGGGGATCACAACCGTTGTAAGTACATGCCAGTTGCCAAGCCTTTGAATTCTGATCATGTGACCCTGGGAACACCACAACAGTTGTAAGTGTGACCATCTGTCATAGGTCACTGGGATCAGTGACCTTGTAACTTGGTATGGTCGCTAAACAAGCTGTCCTAAAGATGAACTTGTTGTCCTTGTTACAAAAACATGTTTTTTAAAAGAGGTTGCATGCAGAATTGAACACCAGGCGGTGCTACCAGGCTGGATAGCGGCTGCTGCTGTCATGCTTATTTGTTAAGCCCCTGCCTAGCAAGATCTCAGAGCCGCTTAGGAATGTAAGGCTCATCAATCTCCCTTTTGTTTAGAATGGAATGGAATAGAATAGAATAGAACAGAAATTAGAATAGAATTAGAATAGAATAGAATATTGGAATGCAGAATAGAGTAGAAAATAGAACTGAGTGGAATATAGAATTGAACATAGAATATAGAATAGAAAATAGAATAGAATTGAATAGATTAATCCAACCCCCTGCCCCTACACCACTTCAGACAAATACCTGTACAATCTTTTCTTAACAACTTCCAGTGTTGGAGCATTCACAGCTTCGGGAGGGAAGTTGTTCCATTGATTAATTGTTCTCACTGTCAGGAAATTTCTCCTTAATTCCAGGTTGTTTCTCTCCTTGATGAGTTTCCACCCATTGCTTCTTGTTTCTCACGTTTTGTTCAATCAGGAAAAAGAACACACATTTCTGCATCAGTCTTATGGAAAGGATGAACCAGACCCTGAAAGCTACACTCAAGAAACATGCAAGCTAAGAACCAGAACACACCTAGAGTCCTGCATCCAGTTTTGGTCACCACGCTATAAAAAAGATGTTGAGACTCTAGAAAAAGTGCAGAGAAGAGCAACCAGGATGATGAAGGGACTGGAGACTAAAATATTTCAAGAACGATTACAGGAACTGGACTTAGCTAGGCTAGTAAAGAGAAGGACCAGGGGAGACAGGATATCACTCTGTTCCTGTGTTGGAGGCTTTCAGTGCAGCTTGGCTTCGTGTGAAAGGACGGCTGTTATCTATTAGGAAGCCAGGTTTCATCTGGGTGCCAGGTGGGGGGGTGTTTGAGCTGGAGGTATCAGAGGGAGTCTGTTTATGCTCAGGTGTTTGCCTGGCTTGGCACTAAAACCCTAGCCACTATAGAAAACCCCAGCCACAGAATCATCAGAGAAGCCATAGAGATTGAAAAAAGACCTGAAAGCATGAATAGAAGAGATGATTCCACCAGACTGTCAATCATTTGGAAGCCTGCACTCTCAAATAGAAAGATCTCCATGCCACAAAACAGACAAACACCTGAGCACAGACAGACTCCCTTTGATGCCTCCAACTCAAACACCCCCACACCTGAGCACAGACAGACTCCCTCTGATGCCTCCAACTCAAACACCCCCCACCAGGAACCCAGGTGAAACCCAGCTTGCTAATGAAGAGCAGCCGTCCTTTCACACGAAGCCAAGCTGCACTGAAAGCCTCCAACACAGGAACAGAGTGTTGCCAGGCAATCAAAGCCACAAAACAGACAGAAGAAACCAGAAACACCAATCAATCAAACTCCAAGTCCAATAAACACAGACCAAGACTCCCAACCAATCAGGATAGGCCAGCCTCAAATTTAAAACCAACGGCTGTGAGACCCACATCCATAACCGAAGCCTGATGATGGCAGATGAGATTCTGCTGAAACGTTGCTACAACTTTTAAAGCACTACAATGACGCTCTGTGCTTCTCAGAGTAATGTGAGCTTGCAGCTGCTCTGAGAAGCACAGAGCTGAAGAAACAAGCCTGAAGATGATGAATGAGACTTCATCGAAACGTTGCCTAGATACTTCCAATTCTACGCGGGAGGAAACCCGAATAACCAAAGATCCACATACAAATACCCACGAAAACCTCAGAAAACATATATATATATATATATATATATGTATGTATGTATGTATGTATGTATGTATGTATGTATATATATATGCTATTCAGCTTCCTTCGGGTATTAACCCACGTCATTGTAGTTGTGCTTTTAAAGTTGTAGCAGCGTTTTGGCAGAATCTCATCTGCCATCATCAGGCTTCTGTATGGAGTTTGTATGTGGGTCAGGCTATCACAGCCGTTTCTGTTTTAAATTTGGGGCTAGCCTACTGCTGTGCCAGAATGGTTTTTTCTTCATCCTGATTGGTTGGGAGTCTTGGTCCGTGTTTATTGGTCTTGGAGTTTGCTGTGTTCTGCTTGTTTGGTGTTTCTAATATCTTCTGTCTGTTTTGTGGCTTTTTTTGTGTCTTGCTTGGCTGGCAACATTGTGTTCCTGTATTGGAGGCTTTTAGTGCAGCTTGGCTCCGAGTAAATGGACGGCTATCATTTGTTAGGAAGCTGGGTTTCATCTGGGTGCCAGGTGGGGGTGTGTTTGAGCTGGAGGTATCAGAGGGAGTCTGTTTGTGCCCAGGTGTTTGCCTGGTTTGTGGTGTGGAGATCTTTCTATTTGAGAGTGCAGGCTTCCAAATGATTGACAGTCTGCTGGAATCATCTCTTCTATTCATGCTGTCAGGTCTTTTTTCAATCTCTATGGCTTCTCTGATGATTCTGTGGCTGGGGTTTTCTATAGTGGCCAGGGTTTTAGTGCCATTGAAGTTGATGTTGTGACCTGTGGTTTTCATGTGTTGGACGAGTGAGGAGGTGTGTTCCAGCTTTTTTACTGCATTTTTGTGTTCCTCTAGGCGGGTACTTATTCTTCTATTGGTCTGTCCAATGTATGTGGCCGGGCATGATGTACAGGGAATTTCGTATATGCCTTGGTTTTCCAGGTCAATTTTGTCTTTGGGGTTCCTCAGGATGGCTGCTATTTTTTTGTCTGTTTTGAAGGCAGTCTTGATGTGATGCCTGTGTAGTATCTTACTGATTTTATCTGTAGTACCTCTTATGTAGGGCAGGACAGCTGTTCCATGGATCTGTTGATCTTCTAGGTCTCTGTTATGTCTTGGTGTGTTTTTGTGGATCAAGTTGGTGATTTTGTTTTTGTGGAAGCCATTGGCTGTCAATACTTCAGTCAGGGTGCCTAGTTCAGTCTTTATATGTGTCTTGTCTGCCAGGCATTTGGTTCTGGCAATTAGTGTTTTGGCCATGGAGTTTATCTGTGCTGGGTGGTGGTGGGATTGGGCGTTGAGGTAGCGGTTGGTGTGTGTTTTCTTCTGGTATATGGTGTGTCCCAGTGTGCCATCTCTTCTTTTGTAGATTAGTACATCTAGAAATGGTAGTTGTTTGTTTATTTCCGTTTCCATGGTGAACTTGATTTTGGGGTGTGTGCTGTTTAGGTGTGTTAGGAAATTGTTTAGGTTTTCTTTTCCATTTTGGGGCCAAATCACAAATGTGTCACCCCACTACGACCAATAGTCAGCTCCATAGGCTCACCTCTACAAACCTAGCCAAATTTCTCACCAAACAACTACAGCCCTATGCAGAATCCATCAACTCACATGTAAGAAACTCATTCCAGTTCATCGAGATCATAAAGAAACAAAACTTACAACCCAGCGACCTACTAGTGAGCTTCGATGTCATATCCCTCTTCACCCAAGTGCCTATAAAAGAAGCCTTGACAGCCATCCAAAACAAATACAACCCCCCCAAGTATATCCTAGATCTTACCAACCACTGCCGATCCAATACATACTTCACCTACAATGGACAAAAATACAAACAAATAGAAGGAGCACCCATGGGATCACCCCTCTCACCTGTCATCGCAAACCTCAACATGGAACACTTTGAAACACAAGCTCTAGAAAAATATGAACACAAACCCAAACTCTGGCTCAGATACATAGATGACACCTTCATAATATGGCCACATGGGAAAGAAAAACTGAACAACTTCCTCACACACTTCCACAGCCTACACCCCAAAATACAATCCACCATGGAAACAGAAGCCAACAATCAACTTCCCTTCCTAGATGTCTTAGTATACAAAAAATCCAGTGGCTCCCTAGGACACACCATCTACCAGAAGAAAACACATACAAACCGCTATCTACATGCACTCTCACACCACCACCCAGCACAGATCAATTCCGTAGCCAAGACACTCATCTCCAGAACAAAATGCTTAGCCGACGACAGCACTTAAAAACCGAACTACACACTCTCACTAATGTACTTACAACCAATGGATTCCCAAAAAAGAAGATTACCCACCTAATCCAAAAAGAAACCCCAACCAAAAGCCAAGACAGAGAACAAGAGAATGGCAAAGCCCTCCTCCCATATATAAAAGGCACTACAGACAAAATCAGCAAGATCCTCCAAAAACACAACATTAAAACAACATTCTGCACAAACAGAAAAATATCCACCATCCTAAGAAACCCTAAAGACAAAATCGAGTTAGAAAACCAAGGAGTATACGAAATCCCTTGCACTGCCTGCCCCACCACATACATAGGACAAACTAACAGAAGAATTAGTGCACGCATTGAAGAACACAAAAACTCAATCAAAAAAGAACTGACCTCTTCCCTGGTCCAACACCACAAAGCCACAGGACATGAAATTGACTTTAAAAATACCAAAACCATCGCCAAAACCGAACACTTCAACAACAGAATAATCAGAGAAGCCATAGAGATAGAGAAACGCCCACACAGCATGAATAGACGAGATGATACCTCCCGCCTACCAACCATTTGGAAACCTGCCCTCATTAATAAACGAGTGAAGAATGACACCAGACCCACACCCACGAGTGCCACACAAGATGCTACCACCACACTTCCACGTAGAAAAAAGACTCACACCCACACAGAAGATGGGACACAACCACGAACCAGAAGCCATACCGCAGCTGCACCACTACCCGCTTCAAAACCCTCTGACCCATACAAGAAACGAACTGACACCCACCATGAAGATGTGGCACAACCACGAACACGAAGCCAAACAACAGGATCACAGCTCACCAGCTCAAATCCCCCAGCAACTAAGACTAACCTGAGCACAACCAAGCCCCCACCTGAACAGAACACACTCCCAGCCAATCAGAACACAGCCAAACCCCCAACCAATGAGAACACACCCCCAGCCAATCAGAACACAGCCAACCCCCCTACCAATCAGAACACAGCCAAGCCCCCACCCAATCAAGTCACACACCCACTAGCAGTTAAAAGGAAGAAGCAGCTGCAAGCTCAAATTACTCTGAGAAGCACAGAGCCGAAGAAACAAGCCTGAAGATAATGAATGAGACTTCATCGAAACGTTGCCTAGATACTTCCAATTTTACGCGGGAGAAAACCCGAATAACCAAAGATACACACACACACACACACACACACACACACATATATATGCTGTTTAGCTTCCTTCAGGTATTATCCCACATCATTGTAGTTCTGTTAAAGTTGTAGCAACGTTTCAGCAGAATCTCATCTGCCATCCTCAGGCTTCTGTATAGAGTTAGTTCCTGGTTTCAAATTTGAGGCTGGTCCATTCTGATTGGCTGGGAGCCTGGACCTGTTTCATTGGACTTGGAGTTTGATTGATTGGTGTTTCTGGTTTCTTCTGTCTGTTTTGTGGCTTTGATTGGCTGGCAACAGTCTGTTCTTGTGTTGGAGGCTTTCAGTGCAGCTTGGCTCCGTGTGAAGGGACGGCTGCTCTTCATTAGCAAGCTGCTATTCATTAGCAAGCTGGGTTTATATATATATAAAGTTTTCACGGGTACTTACATGTGTGCTGTTCAGCTTCCTTCGGGTATTATCCCACGTCATTGTAGCAACGTTTCAGCAGAATCTCATCTGCCATCATCAGGCTTCTGTATTGAGTTTGTATGTGGGTCAGAGTCTCACAGTCATTGGTTTTAAATTTGAGGCTAGCCTATTGTTGTACCATGATGTTTTTTTCTACATCCTGATTGGTTGGGAGTCTTGGTCTGTGTTTATTGGACTTAGAGTTTGTTTGATATATTGTAGCTATACACCACAGTTTCAGTTTCCTATGAAATTAAATCATATGTAAGCCAGGCACATACAGTTGTTTAACAGCTGGATTGGGATGTAGCCTGCTACTGTAGATCTTTCTCTTGAATTACCCAGCTTTCTGAACTGAAACCCCAAAATATTTTTCTAAGCTGGTCTTTCTCTCACCAGGAGCTAATGCTGTTGAGCCAGCTAATCACAGCTGAGACAAAGATGTGTGGTGTTCAGAAGTTAAATAAGAAATTAATGGATAAGAAATCCTTGAACTGCTGATGCACATTTGGAATCAATTTCCTTAAACTTCAGAGCACAACAGATGGAAGCTTGTTCAACAGTTTGGTTGTACTTTCTGTGCCAAACACCTGTTGAAGTTTTCTAGGGATCTAGAGGTTAGGGGTCATCTTGTCATGAAATTAATCTGAATCGACTTTCATTTATGTGGGGAAGGAAAACAGGAAGGGAGGGAGGGAGGGAGGGAAGGCAGGCAGGCAGGCAGGAAGGAAAGGAAAGGAAAGGAAAGGAAAGGAAAGGGAAGAAGGCAGGCAGGCAGGCAGGCAAGAAGGAAGGAAGGAAGGAAGAAAAGAAAGAAAGAAGCCAGGCAGGAAGGCTAGAAGGAAGGAAGGAAGGAAGGAAGGGGAAGGAAGGAAAGAAAAGGAAAGGAAAGAGAAAGGAAAGAAGGCAGGCATGCATGCATGCAGGAAAGAAGAATGGAAGGGAGGAAAGAGAGAAAGAAGAGAGGGAAATCTTTAAACTTCTCATTCCACCACTGAACAGTACTTCAAATGTGCTATAGAGATGGAAATTTTAACTCTCTTTGGGCATTTCTATCCACACTGGTGGAAATAAAAGTGTTGCTATATTTTTCAGCAAATGTGCTACATGGAAGAATTTAAAACCCCAATAAACTGAAGTTTTGTTCTTCTTGTTCAGCCAGTAAGTTGTGTCTGATTCTTTGCAACCCCATGCCCTCCTCTGTCTCCCAAAGTTTCCCCAAATTCTTGCATGTTGCATTGATGATCCCACCTAACCATTTCTTCCTCTGTTGTCCCCTTCTCCTTTGGCTTTCCGTCTTTCTCAACATCAGGGTCTTCTCCAAGGAGTCCTGTCTTCTCACCTGGTGGCCAATTGAGTTTCAGCTGCAGGATCTGTCCTTCCAAAGGACAGTCAGGGTTGAATTCCTTCAGGGTTGACCAACTAGCTCTCCTTGCAGTCCAGGAGACTCACAGGAGTCTTCTCCAGCACCACAATTTGAAAGCATCGATCCTTTGGTGCTCAGCCTTTCTTGTGGTCCAACAGCCATACATTACTCCTGAGAAAATAATAGCTTTGACTACATGGACCTTTCTTGGAAAGGCAATGTCTTTGATATATGGAATGAATGAGCTGGAAGGGACCTTGGAGATCTTCTAGTCCAGCCCCTTGCTCAGGAGAACCTATGCTATTTCAGATAAGTTACTGTCTAGATTCTTCTTAAAATCCTCCAGTGATGGAGCAACCATGACTTCTTGAAGGCAACTTCTGTTCCACTGGTTAATTGTCCTCACTGTTAGGAAGTTTCTCCTTAATTCTAGGTTGCTTCTCTCCTTGATTAGCTTTCATTCCTTGTTTCTTGTCTTGCCTTCTGGTACTTTGGAGAATAGGTTGTTCCCCTCTTTCTTCTATATGGAAGCCCCTCAAAAACTGGAATACTGGTATTATGTCACCCCTAATTTTCCTTTAATATGCTGGCTAGGTTTGCCAGGGCTTTCCTCCCAAAACTTAAGTTAGATGCCTGGTATGGCACAAAACATAGTGAGGAAGATTTACTATTTTCTTTGACCTTGAACGCAAGGTATAAGCTAACATTTTTTTGCTAGCAAATGCATTCATCCTGTAAAGTTTGCTCCAGACTGACTTTGAACTACAGATGTCATGGGTTGAAGCACATGGACCTGAAGTTTTATCTCTGTACCCTGCTTTGTTATGACTTCTTGAAAATTTCTGGTGAACAGACAAGCTGTCCAACTCTTTGGTATGATTATGATGGATCCCAATAAAACTTTAGCTGGCTTAATCTATGCATTTGAGACTCCTTTTCTCTCCCCAGATGAACCAGCATGGTTATGACTGGTTTTTGAAGGACCGAACTGCTTCTTTACAAAAGTTGGAATTGAACAGGATTGAGTCTTCCAAAGGAGGTCTCAAACTGTAACAAAAGAAAAGAAGCAATAAAACCAGCAATTCTTTCCTTCGTGAGCTCTTCCATATGTTTGTTGTTCTTATATCTCACATGGATTTTGAATGTTTTTTATTTTAAAGTTCCATCATTACTGCTGAGGTTGAACCAAAAAAATTTCTTATCTTGGCAATGCTAGGTTTCAAATTCTTCCTTGACTATAAAATCATTTGGACACTCCTAAAAGTGTCCAAAAGGACTAAGTGCAATGAGAGGAACCCCATCTGGTGCTTTGGTCTTCTTGAGTGAGGTCATGGTTGAGCTGATTTAGAAGATTGCTTGCTTGAATGCAGAATAACAAAGTTGGAAGGGGCCTTAGAGATCTTCTAGTCCAATCCACTGCTCAAGCAGGAGACCTTATCCCAACTTGGTCAAATAGTTGACTAGTCTACTTTTGACTAGTTCTATTTTTGAAAATCTCCAGTGATGCACTCACAACTTCTGTGTGTGTTCACAAGCCATT
Organism: Laticauda colubrina; assembly: GCA_015471245.1. Lineage (NCBI taxonomy): Eukaryota > Metazoa > Chordata > Lepidosauria > Squamata > Elapidae > Laticauda > Laticauda colubrina. The sequence continues at coordinate 1,745,242 of BLBF01000073.1, read as the reverse complement.
TATTGATTAATTGTCCTCATTGTCAGGAAATGTCATGAAATTTCAACAAAATCTCACAAAAGAACAACCACCAAACTTCACATGAAATGAAAAGGAAGCTGTACTTCCAGAAGGAAGAAAGAGATACACCTAGGAAACAGGTCGCAATGAGCACAATATACCAAGAATATTGCTTGTCCTAAAGATTAAAGATATAAAAAGCAAAACATCTTTTATTTTTTGGTCCAATTCTACAGCCAGCAGAGGGCAGCCTTATCGGTCGATGATAAATTCATTTTAGAACTGATCCTCAGAAGATTGTCAGAGAGGCACGTTGGGTTTCCCCAAAATTCACATATTAGGGCCTGGCATGTCTTTGTTAAGCAGCAACCAGTCCTGATGGAACAACTTTATAAACATTATAAAAAAGATGTTGAGACTGTAGAAAGAGTGCAGAAAAGAGCAACAAAGATGATCAGGGGACTGGAGGCAAAAACATTGCAGGAATTGGATATGTCTAGTTTGGTGAAGAGAAGGAGTAGGGATAACACAATAGCAGTCTTCCAGTATTTGAGGGGCTGCCACAAAGAAGAGGGGGGCAACCTCTTCTACAAAGCACCAGGAGACAAGACAACAAACAATGGATGATTGTGGTTCGCCAGCGGCAGGTGCGGATGGCTGAGGGCTGTGATGAAGAGGTCCCCAAGTGACGAAGAGTTCCCCGAGGGGCATGGGGTGCTGCATTGCCTTCTGGGTGCTGGCACATGAGCATGAGTATGCAAGCTCATGCACAATTTTTGGCACAGGAGCCCAAAAAGGTTAGCCACCACTGGACTAGATGACTTCCAAGGTCCCTTCCAGCTCTGTAATTCTTATTCTGAGCCCTTCTATCATGTAATAATGGACCGGTTGAATGTGCCAATTGCCCTTCAGATAAACTCACTATAATGTTGTTGTTTTTTTAAGTCCATGTAAAACTATAGCTAGTCATTATTGCCTTCTTGGCCACGTGATGGAACACACATACCATGCTACCCCAAATTGGTTATGTCTCTCCGTGTGTAGGTGTTGTATTTACAACATATGCAAGGCCCTGCAGTTGCAACTAAGCAAAGTCACTGAGGAAAGCCAGATTTACTTCACAACAGCACTGATTTGCTTAGCAACTGTGGCCAAAAAAAAAATGTCCTAAAGTCAGGAATTGCTTAACAGCTGCTTTCCTTAGGGATGCAGATGCTGGCCCCCATTTTGGTCCTAAGTCGAGGACGGCCTGCAGAACCTTTCATCAGACCCCACCTCCATGACCTATTTCATCATGAAAACATGTTAGGGTTCACATCCAGATGTTATCATCTGGGAGAAAAAGAGAAGGCTGAATTCCTGGAGAGGACGTGAAGGATCTGGCTTCTCTTGAGGTGGCAGTTCTGGATTTTGCCATTCTCAAATAACTGGTGTTTGCTTGCTCTGGTCGAGGAGACTGTTTGCATTGGACGCACTTCTGGATGGTAAGAAAGAGATCCCGGAGACCAAATAAATCATACTTTTTTTTTGTCCAGGAAAAGAGCTTATTCGATTTGCAGAGAGGCGTCGTTTCGGATCACCTGCCACCTCAATGTTCTTGGCTCTACAGAAGGAGCCAAAATAAATGATTTGCCTGTCAAAAATGTTTTTTTTTTCCTCCTGATAAGCTGCTTCTGACCTGTGTGGAGAGCAAAAGGAAATATGAGATCCCTTTCAGCATTCACGACATTGCTGTGGAATATAGTTAAAATTAAACGGTAGCATTTAAGCCAGCAGGGGTGAGACTTGCTCAAAGTCACAATTCCATCCATCACCTTGGAAGGCATGGACAAAATAAAGGCAATTGCCACTACTACAGAATTTACAGAATAATACAATTGGAAGGGACCTTGGAGGTCTTCTAGTCCAACCCCCTGCCTCGGCAGGAAACCCTACACCACTTCAGACAAATGATTGTCCAATCTCTTCTTACAAACTTCAAGTGTTGGAACATTTACAAATTTTGGAGGCAAGTTGTTCCACTGGTTGATTGTCCTCCCTGTCAGGAAATATCTCCTTAATTCTAGGTTGCTTCCCTCCTTGATCATAGTTCTGACCCAACCTTTGTTCAAATCAAATAAACACAAAGTATAAATAAAAGCAACCTTTTTAATGCATCTCTGTGAATTCTTTTCATTCACAGCCAAGAGTCATTCAAAACTAATTGTCCCAGATAAGACCAAGCCCTTTCAAGGTTAGGAAAGGCTGCCAAGAACACGAGATTAACTGCAGAGGAATATTCCAAACCAAAAATTTCCAAACACGAACCAGAACAGACAGGACTTCCATGAGAACTTGGAGTTGAAAGAACTTCTTTGCTTCCTGCAAAGAAGTCAACCCCGAAGGCTGGCTTTTATCCCTTATGAGAGGAGCCATCACCTTGCAGCCTTACTCCTGAGTCACCAGTGCTGCTGCAGCCGCTTTTTCCTTCTGTGCACATGCACTGGGCACAGGCTCCTCAGGGAACTCTTCCTCACTGCTGTCAGCCTCTACAACTTCCGAAGGCAGCACTCCCCTCCTTGATGGTCCTGGCCCCATCCCAGTACCACACGTAGGCCCCTCATCCGAGTCCTTGCTCTCCGAGACCTCAGCCCTCCACACCTGCTGCTGGCGAACCACAACAATCATCCATTGTTTGTTGTCTTGTCTCCTGGTGCTTTGTAGAAGAGGTTGCCCCCCTCTTCTTTGTGGCAGCCCCTCAAATACTGGAAGACTGCTATTGTGTTATCCCTACTCCTTCTCTTCATCAAACTGGACATATCCAATTCCTGCAACTTCTTCATATGTTTTTGCCTATCTATCTATCTATCTATCTATCTATCTATCTATCTATCTATCTA
>BLBF01000073.1:1682049-1695778 GCA_015471245.1 Laticauda colubrina | reverse complement strand
GGCAACTTTTAAGACTTGTGGATTTCAACTCCCAGAATTCCTCCTCCAGTCATGTTAGCTCAGGAATTCTGGGAGTTGAAGTCCACAAGTCTTAAAAGTTGCCAAGTTTGAAGACCCTTGTTATAGAGCATTGCACACCAGAGTAACTAGACCAAGGACAATTTTTTCCCAAATGCCATCCCTCTGCTAAACAACAAATTCCACAACAAGCCAAACTTTACTAAGACTATATTTCAATTATTCTTCTCATCTTTCCTATTACCTACCTCCTCCCACATATGACTATAACCTTGCTGCTTGTATCTTTACAATTTATATTGTTTTATTTAGTTTCCTAGTATGGCTTAATTCCTTATTTGGTATCCTATGACTATCACAAAGTGTTGTATCTCATGATTTTTGATGAATCATATTTTTATATGCCCTGAGAACTTATGCACCGAAGACAAATTCCTCCTGTGTCCAAATCATACTTGGCCAATAAAGAATTCTATTCTCTATTCTATTCTATCATGTGATGGGCCTCCTTAATTCCATCTTTTCTTGAAGTGGCACCAAAAAAGCTTATTGCATTTCTACAAATAGAATTGGATTCTTAGAAAGTTATAATGTGGAGGAGGGCTTTGCTTTTGAATTTTGTGGGGGCCAAATTTGAAGCCAAACACACTGTTGTTTGTGCGTTTGCTTCCAGCAGAAGGGTGAGGGCTTCAGTTTTATAGCAAACTTTGTCCTTTTTTAGTCTCACTGCAATTCTGGCCATGTTCCTCCCCCCCCCCCCCCGACCATTTCTGGTGCCAGGGGAGAGAATAAAGTAAAGCAAGGAAAAATTAGATCCTTGGCTTGGCTTTTATTATTCCACTTAATACCTTTTGTTATTAAGCTTAGGTTGTCCACTTTATGGATGTTGAGGCATCTGGTGGACATGGCATTTTGCAGCCTTTGGTCTTGTCCAATATCATCTGCTATCTTAGTCATGTGGCCCACCAAACATGGAACCATTCAAGTATCTTCAACATGCCTGCACAGTGTAGGTCTCTCAGAGAAGATTGGTGACGTATCTCAGATGCTTGGGGCAGTCAGGGGCATAGAGCAGGGATCTCCAAACATGACTGCTTAAAGACTTGTGTATTTCAAGTCTTGGCAATTTTAAGACTTGTGAACTTCAACTGCCACGTTGGCTGGAGAATTCTGGGAGTCAAAGTCCACAAAGCTTAAAGATGCCAAGGTTGGAGACACCTGATTTAGATATTTGACTCTTGGGCTTCGAAAGAGCTTCTGCTGAAGGATCTTGCATAAAGTTACTAGCTGTAGCATAAAAAAATTGGTTGACAGGAGGCACAGGATAGTAGTAGAGTTGAGGAAGCTGGTATCTCTTCCAAGGAGCTGATTTTATTTCTTCATACACATCTCTGCCACCAGGATGGTGAAACCTGGATCCTCCTAAGATCCTCCTAAAATCCTCCTTCAGAAGGACCTTTCCGTACATAAGCAAAAAATTGGTAACAAAATGGCCTACATATTGTAATAGGGAAGCATAAAGTGGTCCTGCACTAGAGCAAAACACTTTTTTAAATTTCACATGTAACAGGGTGTTAGAATCAAGACCACATGAAGTGGTAGTACCACTTTATAGTACCTTGACCAAACCGCCTTTGGAACACTGCATCCAATTTTGGTCGCGGTGATATGAAAAAAGATGTTGAGACTCTGGAAAGAGTGCAGAGAAGAACAACAAAGATGATAAAGGGACTGGAAGCCAAAACATACAAAGAAGGGTTGCAGGAATTGGGTATGTCTACTTTAATGAAAAGGAGGACTAGGGGTGACATGATACCAGACTTCCAATGTCTCAGGGGCTGCCCCAAAGAAGAGGGAGTCAAGCTATTCTCCAAAGCACCTGAATGACAGGACAAGAAGCAATGGGTGGAAACTCATCAAGGAGAGAAGCAACCTAGTTGCTTCTAAGGAGAAATTTCCTGATAGAACAACTAAATCAGTGGAACAACTTGCCTCCAGAAGTTGTAAATGTTCCAACATTGGAAATTTTGAAGAAGAGATTGGATAACTATTTGTCTATAATAGTACAGAATTTCCTGCCTAGGCAGGGGGTTGGACTAGAAGACCTCCAAGTTTCCTTCCAACTCTGTTATTCAGTTATGAGACATATAATGGAACAGGGAGCAGAAGAACTTGTCATCCTGGAGGAATGCAATTCAGTGGCTAGGAGCTGTGAAAAAGCCAGCACATTTTTGAACATTTCAATGTGGCCTGTTTTAAATGATTTTTTTTTTTCATTTGAGGTTGTGGCATTGAATGGTTGGTTTCAATGCTTTGTTTAAAACCTGTGATTGTTTGTTTTAGTGGTTCATTTTATTTTATTCAGCTGAAACCTCTTAGATGCCCTTTTTGGGGGGAATGTGTAATGCCAAGCAGAACCAAAACAGCTGTTAAATATATTCCAAAACAATTTGGTTTGTTTTAGCAGGCGTAACAAGGAGGGATATTTTTTTTCCCTTCCTTAATGGTACATTAGTGTTGGGAAATAAGTGCTTCCTTCAAAAACTTGAAAAGGAAAAAAAAAGAATTAAACTAAACTCAGGTGGCTTTCTGAGGGCTTTTGAGAGTCAAAATATTTATATAAATAAAATTAAAATATGTAAGAAAAGGCTTGAACATTAAACACTCTACCAGTATTTTAACATAGTTCTGTGATTCAGCTAGTTTGGAAGGTGGTATAAAAATGACATATGTATAACTCAAAATAAAATAGCAACAGGAATCCAGATAGAGGTAATGACTTGTTAAGTGAGACATTTGTTAAGTGAGTTTTGCTCCATTTTTTCGACCTTTCTTGCCACATGCATGAAATGAATCACTGCAGTTGATAAGGTAGTAACACCCACATATTAACAGCAGCTAGGGTTATATTTGTGCAGAACTGGAAAAATGGTAAAGATACCAGCAGAGGAAAAAGTGATTGAGAAAATATTCAAATGTGCAGAGATGAATAGATTAACACTGGCAATTAAAGAAAAAGAAGAAACTGAATATTATATTATGTGGGATTTATTTTTTATCGATGGTTAGAAAATAAACTGAATTAAAATTATACAGATAAATATATAAAGAAAGTAGAGAATAGAATAGTATAGAACAGAATAGAAAATATACTATAAAATAGAATAGATAATGGAATAAAGAATAGAATAGAACAGAATATTGGAATGTAGAGTAGAATAGAATAGAAAATAGAATTGAACTGAATATAGAATAGAAAATATAAAAAAATAGAATATTTAGAATAGAACAGAATAAAACTGAATATAATAGATAATGGAATAAAGAATAGAATAGAACTGAATAGAACAGAATAGAAAATATACTATAGAAAAAATAGAATATATAGAAGGGAAGGGAAGGGGAGAATAGAATAGAATAGAATAGAATGGGATGGAATAAGGAATGGAATAGAAAGGGTAGAATAGAATAGAATTCTTTATTGGCCAATAAAGAATTCTATTCTACCCTTTCTATTCCATTCCTTATTCCTTATATATATACATACATACAGAGAGAGAGAGAGAGAGAGAGAGAGAGGTGTCCTTCTCCACTCATGCATCCTTATGAGTTCCATGAAGTTCCTGCCTCCTTGCCACATTCTCTAACCGTTGTTCCTTCTGGGTTGATGGAAAGAGACCTCACTTCTCAATGTTTTGGTCCAGCATCTTGACTGGTCAGGAGTCTTGGGTGAGTAGATGAGACTTTAGGAAGTTCCCTTGAACTCAAGTGTTTTACTGCAGCCCCATTGAGAGGTTTCCAAAATATCATTGAATGAGAAAAGTAAGTTTGAAGCAACGACTGCTTGGATGAAGGTCAACCCCCACTATGTCTGACGTAGAAACCTGACAGCTGGTTCACTTAAGGGAGTTGAAGTGAGAAAATGTCAGGAAGAAATGAGTGAGGTCTTCATCCTTTCACCCACCCACCCACCCTCCCAACTTCTCACTCAAAATGGTCCATCCAGATGTTTCTCTCCAAGCATGAAGTTGGAGGAATGAGGGGGGCTATTTTGACATTTATGGAGAAGATGACCATCTGGAGCAACAAAATGGGAATTGGGGAGGGGAGAAAGCTCTTTCCTAACAGAATAACAGAGTTGGAATGGACCTTGGAGGTCTTCTAGTAGTCCAACCCCTTACTCAAGCAGCAGACCCTGTACCATTTCAGAGAAAAAGTTGTCCAGTCTCTTCTTAAAAACCTCCAGTGATGAAGCACCCACAACTTCTGGAGGCAAGCAGTTCCACTGGTCAACTGTCTTCACTGTCAGGAAATTTCTCCTTAATTCCAGGTTGCTTCTCTCCTTGGTTAGTTTCCATCCATTACTTTTTGTCTTTTGGTGCTTTGGAGAAAAATTGACCCCCTCTTCTTTGTGGCAGCCCCTCAAATATTGGAAGACTATTATCACGTCATCTCCTCCTCCTCCTCTTCTCCTTCTCCTCTTCTTTTTCTCCTCCTTCTCCTCCTGCTCCTCCTCCTCCTTCCATATCCATCATCAGACATTTCTCACATTTCCCTGGGGGATGAAATGAAACATGCCTTATTTTTCCAGCATCCCTAGTCTCCAGACTAGCCAACCCAAACCCTGCTACCATTCTTCACATGTTTTAGCCTCCCGTCCCATCCATCTCTAGCCTAAATTTCCTTCCCCCAACTCTTTGTCTCTAACAATCCCGGTTGCCAAACTTCTCTTGCCTCTTGTCTGAATATAACCCGCATGTATAATGGTTTGCTTCATTCCTGTCATCTGTGCTATGGAAGGTTTTCCTCTCTCAATTTGTAGAACATTGTAATGTGTTTAACTCCATCCTGCTTGCTTTGTAACTGCTTGTTCCCTCCGTTTCCCCTTTGTCAGGTGTTAACCTTCCATTATTTATTTATCTATCTATATAAAATGCCACTCACACATCATGAAATCTCCAGAACTATAAAGGCTACAAACTTGAAATTGGGCCCGTAGGTTCCTCTTGGCTTCTAGGGGCTCACTAAGAAAGGATTTTTCCAAATGACCATCAGAGCATTTGGAGCATTTCCTATATTATTATTATTAACATGCTCTGATGCTAAAGAGTTCTACTCCCCCTCCCCACCTGAAAAGAAATCTCTTCCAAATGCAAAATACATGCAGAGGAGTTTCAATTTCAATTTCACAGCACTTAGCTGCTTTAGTACAAAACAGTTAGTTTAGTACAAAAAAGTTTGTAGTACAAAACAGTACTACAGTACTTTAGTACAAAACAGTTTAGTACAAAACAGTTGAGCTAAGTCATGCCCAGGCTCCTTGCTGTCTCCTTACTCACATAGCAAATACACTTTCAGTTTCCAAAGAGCCCTCAACTCTCACACACTGACAGGATGCTTGCCAGGTGAATACCAATGGATGCTGGTAGGTAGAGGCATAATTTTTTCCCCTTATTTTTCTCCCCCAAAACTAAGCCTGACCACATAGTTTTGTAACGAAGCACGGGTATCCAGAATACAGTTTTAACAGAGGCAAATGAATTGATATTCTAATGGAGAAAAGGAAGAAGGGAAAAGAGGGGGACATGTCTGCATTTTTTGCAGCAAATTGTCTATTATAGTATTATTATGGCCGCAAAAATTATATATACTTACAGAGGAAGGGTGTTAGGGTTAGAAAGAGAAATGTAGTAATTTAGCTGTTATCGCCAGGATTATTCCTTCATAACATGCATTTTTTAAGATTAGCAGAGCATAATTCCTTCTCACTAATTCTTAACTCTTGCTGCTACTTTGACCTCCTGAAACCTTCTATATTGTACACAGCTAAAATTACCTTTGTCTCAGAAGGAAACCAACATGACTGACAATATAAATAAAATATCTGAGGCTCCAAGTAATGCAAAACCTGGGCCTCCCTCACAACTATACATTGATAAAACAACTACGGGTGGTTTTTGGCTTATGGCTATTGATTTCTGATCATCTGAGGTTACAACAGGATTGAAAAAAGCGTTCTCGCACTTACGACAACTGTAGGATTCCCATGGTCACATGATCAAAATTTGGGCACTTGGCAACTGGACTTCCTTGTTTTTCTTTGAAGACGTTTTGCTTCTCATCCGAGAAGCTTCTTCAGCTCTGACATTCCCCACCAACCAGTCAGAACTGAAGAAGCTTCTCAGATGAGAAGTGAAACATCTTCAAAAGAAAAAAAACAAGAAAGTCCAGTTACCTCTTTGAAAAAAAGCACCTTTGGGTCAAGATCTTCCCTTTGTGTGTTTTTAGGGCTCTGGAAACAGGAGGAATTTACAAACACTGGGAAAGGACATGTTCATGTTCCTAAAACAGCCCATGTCTTCAACCAAACTCTCTCTCTCTTTTTTTTTTGCAGACTTTCTGCTTTCTTCTTTTGAGACATTTCTCCTTCCATCCTAGTGACAGAGTTTAACAGGGACCTTCTGATGGAGTTAGATCATTAAATCCACCCAGCGGATGGATCAGAAGCAACGCCTCCATGGCAGTGCTGAGATAAAGGATTTTTAGGATAGAATCACAAATAAAATAACAGAGTTGAAAGGGACCTTGGAGGTCTTCTAGTCTAACTCCCTGTTTGGCAGGAAACCATATACCATTTCAGGCAAATGGCAGTCCAATCCCTTCTTAAAAACTTCCAGTGTTGGAGAATACACCATTTCTGGAGGCAAATTGTTCCAGTATTTCATTGTTCTAACTGTAATCAAAATTCCTCCTTAATTCTAGGTTGTTTCTCTCCCTGGTTAGTTTCCATCCATTGTTTCTTGCCCTGCCTTCTGGTGCTTTGGAGAATAGCTTGACTCCCTCTTCTTTGGGGCAGCCCCTCAAATATTGGAACATTGCTATCATGTCACCCCTGGTCCTTCTCTTCATTAAACTAGACATACCCAGTTCCAGAAACCATCCTTTATCTGTTTTAGCCCCTAATCCTCTTTGTTGCTCTTCTCTGCACTCTTTCTAGAGCCTCAACAACCAAAACTGGATGCAAGATTCCAAGTTTGGCCTTGCCAAGGCATTGTAAAGCGGTATTAACACTTCATGTGATCTTTATTCTATACCTCTGTTGTAAGAATAAGAGCAGTTGTGTAGATACTTCCCAATCTGTCTGCAATTCTAATCCCCCCCCCCCTGAAAAGTGAGAAAAACAACTCCCCTATCAGAATGCCAATGATCAGACTCTTATCAGATTCTTGGAGAAGAGATTCAAACAAGGGGATTATTTTTGTGGATTCTGGGAAGGGATTAATGTGGTTGCTCACCAGGTTTACTCTAGGCTGATCAAACTATAAACAAAAGACATGTTTCTTTGAGGTTATTCATTTGAGGAGCCTGCTTGACTAATCTTCCTGATCTGCAAATCAAGTTAATTGGCTTATGTCTGACTGCTTTGCTGGAGCAAGTAGCCATTCTGTGTTTCCTTCCCCAAATAGCTTCGACACACATATACATTATCCATCCATGTATTACTAATGGTAGAAACTTCTCTGTGTCCCCCCACCACCCTGGTCAGTGTTTCCCAGGAGACAGGCAGACTCTGTGACTTGAGTGAAATGGAAAAAAAAAAAAAAAACCAGCGGAAAAGATTCTATCAGAGTTTTGGAAAGAAAGGTAGGATTTTACGTTGTGGATTAGAAGCAGGGGTGGGATTCTACAGGTTCACACCTATTCGCTAGAACCAGTTGTTAACCTTCTAAGCAGTTCGGAGAACTGGTTGTTAGAATAAATTACAGGGCTAATCCTGTAAGGAAGGCAGGAAGGAAACATTCTGGTGTTGCTTCCAGAAACTGCCTCTCCGTTAACCCTGATTACATTCTTGGCAGGACTAGACTTCCTGTCTCAGGAACTTCTCTGGAGTTTTTTTTTCCCTCCTTTGCTGGTACTTTGCTGGTGTGGAGGGACCATTCAAAGTTACAATGGCACTGAAAAAAGTGACTTATGACCATTTTTCACGCTTACGACTGTTGCAGCATCCCCACAGTCATGATAGGCCAGGCGAGGAGAGGCGTGCCTCGATGAGAGTGATATTGAGTTGGCCACACCCAGCCAGAGTCACATGATCACCAAGCCACACTCACCAACTGAGCCACGCCCACAGAACCGGTTGTTAAAAAATTTGAATCCCACCCCTGATTAGAAGGTCAAAGTTTGCGTTGCATTGCTTGAAAAAAAAAACCCCACCCACCTGGATCTGACCAGCTTGGTGTGATATGGATATTGAATTCAGTTTGCACTGGTTGTGGTAGATGTGCAAAGGCCCTCTTTAAATGGTGCCAAATACCACCAGCAAATTGTGACTTTGGGACCGAAAAACAAACTATCCAATCAGAGCTGAAGAAGCTTCTTGGATGAGAAGTGAAGTGTCTTCGAAGAAAAACCAGAAAGTCCAGTTGCCTCTTGAAAAAAGGACCCTTGGGACAACCAGGACCGGAAGGATGGAGAATCTCCAGAGACATATCCAATATAGAGTGTCAGAATGCCAAAATTGAGCCTATGGTAGATCAGTCTTTGCTGATTTCCTGAAGGTGACCTATGAAGCAACAAACTCTATCTGTAATCCAGATGTATGTTTATAATATTTTAAAGTTTTGTATTTCATATCTTGCATTTTTCTCCCTTGTGTTTTTAGTCAAGAGACAACAGTTTCTAGTCCCTCCCTAAGCCATCTTAGACAGAACAGAAAAAGAACAGAATACAGAATAGAATAGAATAGAATAGAGAATCGAAAAGAGAAGCAAATAAAGAACAGAAAATAGAACAGATTATAAAACAGAATATACAGAATAGGATACCATAGCATAGGAGTTGTAAGGGACCTTGGAGATCTTCTAGTCCAACCCACGACTCAGATGGGAAACCCTACATCATTTCGGACAAATGGTTGTCCAATCTCTTCTTAAAAACTTCCAGTGTTGGAGCATTCACAACTTCTGGAGGCAAGTTGTTCCACCGGTTAATTGTTCTGTCAGGAAATTTCTCCTTAGTTTTAGGTTGCTTCTCTTCTTGATGAGTTTCCATCTTCTTTTTGTCCTGCCTTCTGTGCTTTGGAGAAGAACTTGACTCCTTCTTCTTTGGGACAGCCCTTCAAGTACTGGAATACTGCTGTTATGTCTCCCTTAGTCCTTCTCTTCCTTAGAATAGACATACCCAATTCCTGCAACTGTTCTTCCATATATTTTAATCTCCAGCTTCCTAATCCTCTTGGTTGCTCTTCTCTTCACTCTTTCTAAAGTCTTAACACCTTTTTTACATCGTGGTGACCAAAACTGGATGCAGGATTCCAAGTGTGGCCTTACCAAGGCCTTATAAAGTGGTATTAACACTTCGTGTGATCTTGATTCTCTCCCTCTGTGAATGCAACCTAGAATTACATTGGCTTTTGGGGCAGCTGCAGCACACATCTGGCTCCTATTTCAGTGGTTGTCTACTAGGTCTCTTAAGATCCTTTTCACAATCACTACGATCAATCCAGATACCACCTATTGTAAGCCAGGTGCCCTCTGTTACTTAGTAATGGCACTTCTGTACCGACTTTGGAAAGTTTGATGGTGAACATTGATTTGCTTTGAACTCGGTATGCATTCAGACACATCCATGATCTCTGCTTTGTGGCTTGGCTACAGATTGATGCATAAATGATACTATCCTCTGAAGATGCTGAATTGAGCTTATTCCATAATTGAATTATTCATGCATTGAACTCCTGGCCACTGAACAGATTAAAAATTATTTTTTTTCCTCTGCTGCTGTTCCCTTCCTCAGAATCAGAGACAACTGATTAAAGCCTTCTCCACTCTGTCCCTTAAAAGAAAGGATTGCTGAGTATTCATTGGAAATCTCCCATGGATTTAACTCCTTCCTTTGTTTTGTTTCCCAGTAAAAAGCTTGATGGAAAGTGAGGGTGGCAGCAGTGATGGCTGGCTGGTTTTGGGGGGAAAAAAAAGAAAAAAAACCAATTCTATGTCTTTTGAGTCATTTTTTTTGTTTGAAAGAGAAAGACATAAGTATCCCATTATCTCCTCTTAGAATTATTTGCAGGAAGGGATTGTTTGTCTAGGTACTTCGGATATCTTTTAACCAAAACATTTGAACATGAATGCCATCTTTAATTTCTCCTGGTATTGAGGTAGACATTTGCAATGTTTTGGAAATAAAGTCTTTTGATTCTTTGCTTTTGGAAATTGGTGGATCTGTATCCATCAACAAGCTGTTTTATTGTGGAGTGTTCTCCCGGCTAATTTTTGTTTTTCAGGCAAGCTTTTTACGTCAATATTTGTCTTTTTCTTCTTCTTCTTTTTCCTGGTACCGTTTAGCAGTGGGTTGCATAGATTTATTTTCCCTTGGCATTTTGTAACCCTGATGGCTTTTAAGTGCTCTTTACTTGCATCTTTTGAATACACCAGGTTTATTTGCAGTGAATTAAATGTGTCTTGAGGTGTTGAGATTCATAGCGTGGAGAGATTAAAAAGTTAGCTGGAGTTAGAGAATAAAAACAGAAGCTAGAAATATGGGGATATAAAAAGGACTAATGTTGTAAAGGAGATTTGTAAAAGTAGATAAGAGGTTATTATTATAGAATTAATACCCCTTTCCCCCCAAAAATATGACCTACCCTGAAAGTAAATCCTAGCTTGATTTTTACCTGTGAGCTCAATATAAGCCCTACCCCCCAAATAAGTCCTAATTAAGATCCCTCCCACTCCACAGGGGAGGGGTAAAAATTAACCTAGGATGGGGATAGAGGTTGGGTGGAGCTGCCCTACTACTTACCTTTGGACAGTTGTAGCCAGGCCACGCACCCCCCGACACCTGCCTTGCCGGTCCATTTCTTCTGCAGTCAGAAGGCTGGCAAGGCTTTCCTGAAGGCCACCTGATAGGAAAGCTCTGGATCGATCCTGAGGCTGCAGAGGCCTTCAGGAAAGCCTTGCCGGCCGCAGAAGAAGTTCCTGAAGGCCTCCGAGAGCGAAAAGGAGGCCATGGGGCGACATGCACAAATGAGGTGAGTCAGTAGAGGACATCCCCTGAAAATAATACCTGTTGCTGTTTTTGGTGGATATATATGACAGGGTCTTATTTGGGGGAAAGATGGTATTATTGTGATGAATACTATTGTCAACATTTTTTACAATACAGGCACTGTAAGGAACTCCCCGATTTCTCATCCTGACACCCCCATAATATAGATAGACTGACAACAGTTTGCTTTAATGACTGTTCAAAGTTACAACAGCACTGAAAAAAGGGACATATGACCGTTTTTCACACTTACAACCATTGCATCCTTCCCATTGTGTCATGTGATCAAAATCCAGATGCTCGTTGATGGATTCATATTTATGACAGTTGGGGTGTCCTTTTTGCGACCTTCTGGGGAAGCCAGATTAATTGAACAAACACTTTCCTAATTTAACAGCTGCAGTGACTCCCTTAACAATGGTGGCAAGGAAACTGGGGCAAAATTCACTTAACGACAGCCTCACTTGGCCACAGAAATGTTGGGCTCCATCATGGCCATATATCGAGTATGTGTGCTGCCTTTCCTCGTCGAGGGCATGTGAACTGGAGCACAAACCTGTCACCATACCTACGAATGGTGGTCGTGAATATCAGGTTAACACATCCATCATGCATGCTCAATCGTGTATGAAGTTGAGGTCCATGGCCATGGGTCAGTGAGCTGAAGGAAGTGAACCAGCTGAGGTGTGTCTCTTAGTCACAGATTTGCAATAGCCAAAGAGGAGGAATCTCAGTGGTTTCCCAGAGGAACATTTCTATATGTGGCTGGTCTTAAAAGTCAGAAGGTAATCAGATACATGAAGAATAGCAATTGCCCTTAGACTTAGATACTGCTTTACAGTGCTTTAAGAGTCAGCCTCTTGCCTCCAAAAGTCTGGGTCCTCATTTTATCCACCTTGGAAAGACAGAAGGCTGAGTCAATCTTGAGTCAGTCAGGATTGAACTGCTGGCAGTGGGCAGCATTTGTCTGCAATGCTACATTTCAACCATTGCATAACCACGGCCCTTCCTTCTTTCCTTTCTTGCTTCCTTCGCTTTGCAGCCCTCTCTGAGCAATTTACAGAGTCAGCCTGTTGTCCCCAACAATCTGGGTCCTCATTTGACCAACCTTGGAAGGACGGAAGGCTGAGTCAACCTTGAATCGGTCAGGATCGAACTGCAGGCAGCCAGCAGTCAGCAGAAGTAGCCTGCAGTACTGTATTCTAACCACTGTGCCACCACAGCTCTGGTAGAATTACTGACCAAAATTAAGTCGATTACTTTTAGTTTTAGTTTAATTCTGTTTCGTTTTTAATTCCTCAGAAGTCTGATATCCCAAAAGTGCTTTTTCAAAAGGTAACAGACTTTGTTTTTTGTTTTTTCCCTTGAAGTCATTTTGCTTCTCATCCAAGAAGCTTCTTCAGTTCTGAAGAAGGGGACTTTTAGAAGCTTCTTGGATGAGAAGCGAAATGTCTTCAAGGAAAAAAAGAAATCCAGTTGCCTTTTGAAAAAAGAACCTTTGGGACAACCGTGAGTTGGAGGACTGAGAATCTCCATAATTTTGTCTCCCGCTCTTGATTTTCACTCCTCACTCTGGGAAATTGTGTGTTTTTAATTTTGAATTCATTCTGAAGCGGTTTATTGTGACTATCATGGAATAAACCCAACTGAACATACTTGAATGTAACTCCAAGCCCCTCAGTTCTGATTGAAACAAGCCATTTCTAAGATCTAAATCCACCAAGGCTCGCTCATGTAGCAAACTAATGTATATGAGAAGGGCCTTCCCACTTGTAGGGAGTTTGGCCATGAAATTGACAATTTGAGCATGTAATGTCTTTCCATTGTGCTTAATCTTTGAGACAAAGTCCAGCGTGCAGGAATAGGCAGAATCCTGCTGAAGTTACAAAAGCTACGATTACGTGGCCCAGCTGTTGTTCCTATCTCTTGTTTTTTCCTGCAGGCCTTTTAGTAAGGAGACTACAGCTTGTGCTTCTGTGGGAGCATAAGTTCTAGTACCGCTTTATAAAGCCTTAGTAAGGCCATACCGAGATTATTGCGTCCAGTTCTGGTCACCACACTATAAAAAAATATGTTGAGACTCTAGAAAGAATGCAGAGAAGAGCAACCAGGATGACTTTAGGGGACTGGAGGCTAAAATATATGAAGAACAGTTGCAGGAATTGAGTGTGCCTAGTTTAATGAAAAGAAGGACAAGGGGAGACATGATAGCATCTTCCAATATCTGAGGGGCTGCCCCAAAGAAGAGGGAGTCAATCTATTCTCCAAAGCACCGGAGGGCAGGACAAGAAGCAACGGGTGGAAACTAATCAAGGAGAGAAGCAACCTGGAATTAAGGAGAAATTTCCTGACCATGAGAAGAACAATTGACCAGTGGAACAATTTGCCTCCAGAAGCTGTAAATGCTCCAACACTGGAAGTTTGTAAGAAGAGATTGGATAACCATTTGTCTCAAATGGTGTAGGATTTCCTGCCTGAGCAGTGGGCTGGACTAAAAGACCTCCAAGGTCCCTTACAACTCCTCTCCTGTCTTATTCTATATTCTGTTCTTTATTCTGTTTTTGTTCTGTCTAAAATGGCTTAGGGTGGGATTAAAAGATGTTTCTCTTCTCCCCTCTTCTCTTCTCTTCTCTTCTCTTCTCTTCTCTTCTCTTCTCTTCTC
>BLBF01000073.1:1656210-1666635 GCA_015471245.1 Laticauda colubrina | reverse complement strand
AAAGAAAGAAAAGGAAAGAAAGAAGAAAAAAGAAAGGAAAGAAGTAAAAAAGAAAAAAGGAAGGAAGGGAAGGAAAGAAAGAAAGAAAGGAAGGAAGGAAAGAAAGAAAGAAAGAAAAGGAAAGAAAGGAAGGGAGGAAAAAAGAAGGAAAGGAAAGGAAAAAGGAAAGAAAGAAAAAGTAAGAAAGAAAAAAATAATAATACAAAGTAATGGAAGCCTCGTGCAATTTTTAAAATAAGAATCCACGTCAAAAGTGCCAAGAAAAAGTGAGCAGAGCGAATGTAGCCACCTGTGTGTTTTTGCCCTTGATTTGGGCTGCTCCCAGGTAAGATGATAAGTACAGGTAGTTCTCAACCTACAACCTTCATTTAGCAACCTCGTTACACAGAGCTGCCTCTCATTAAAATGCAGGAAATTCTCAGCTTACAACGGTTCATTTGAGGACCGGTTGAAGTTAGAAAAAAGTAACTTGCGACCATTTTCCATACTACTGTCTGTTGCAGCCATGGAGACCATGGTCACGTGACCAAACTTCAGATGTTTGGCCATTGACTCATATTTATGACGGTTGCAGTGTCGGTTGCAAAGTCCCCAGGGAAATCAGATTCGCTGAACGACCGTGTTACTAATTTCACAACCAAAGTGATTCGCTTAGCAACTGGAGAGTAAGAAAGGTTGCAAAATGGAGCAAAATTGACTTAGGGCTTAGCCAAGGGATTACCTGTATGGAAAAAAAGAGCAAGCTGTTTTTAGGCAGGTTTAATCTAACAACTACAAATTTCTGCAAAGCCCAAATTGATCGTTCTGGGTAAAAATGACAATTGCTAAATATTTTATTTCTATTTCTATTGGATTTTTTTTTTGGGGGGGTGACCTTCAACTCTTGATCTAGCTGGGCACATTTTGGGCAAGATTTTGAAAAATGGCTCGCCACATGCTTCCTGTGGCTGACAGAGAGTGGCTGGCCCAACGGCCCCGAGCTGGCTTTGTGCCAAGAGCACGAAGTAGAATTCACAGCTGCCTAGTTTCTAGCTTGATGCCTTGATCAGCACACCAGGTTTTCTCTCATTAAAAGAGAGGGGTTTTCTCCCTGGGTTTCATATGCCAAAAGTCACTTTTCCAACATTTCTTGCCTTTATGTGTTTAATAAAACAGAAAAAAATATTGCAAAACACAAAGAAAACAACAGATTATTGGACACTAACTCTATACCCGTGCTTTGCTTCCAAACTATGTAATCGGGCTCAGTTTTGGGGAGGAAAATAAGGGGGAAAAATTCTGCCTCTGCCTCCCAGCATCCATCATTATTCACCTGGCTAGCATCCTTTCAGTGTGTGAGAAAATTGAGGGCTGTTTGGAAACTGAAACAGTATTTGCTGTGTGAGAAAGAAGGAGACAGCAAGGAGCTTGGGCGTGGCTTAGCTCAACTGTTCTGCACTAAAGCAGCTTGGTGCTGTGAAACTGAAACTCCTCTCCTCTGCTTGTGTTTTGCATTTGGAAGAGATTTCTTCTTTTCATGTCAGGAGGGGGAGTAGAACTCCTTAGCATCAGAGCGTGTTAATAATAATAATATAGGAAATACTCTAAATGCTCTGATGGTCATTTCGAAAAATCCTTTCTTTGTGAGCCCCTAGAAGCCAAGAGGGACATAGGTGCCAAATGTCAAGTTTGTAGGCTTTATGGTTCTAGAGATTTTGTGGTGATGCATGAGCCGTATTTCACATTCACACATAGATAGATAGTTAGATAGACAGAGATAGATAGATAGATAGATAGATAGATAGATAGATAGATAGATAGATGAGAGAGATGATAGATAGATGAAAGACATATGATAGAAATAGATGATAGATTAGATAGATAGATAGACAGACAGACAGAGATTTAAGGGCTTCTCATGCGGAGTTGGAAGTGGCAACGTTTCCTATGTTGTAAGAACTGCCATTGCAAAGACAGCGTGTCACTAAAACAAAAAGCAAAAATAAAAGATCAACAGCCTAGAAGAAAAGGTTAAAATGCCATCACTCTGCTAAACAACTAATTCCCTCAACTCTATCCAACTATTTACACAGTCTGCAGTACTATTACTGCTAATTTTCTCATTGTTCCTATCATCCATCCCCTCCCACTTGTGACTGTACAAATTTAACTTTATCGGACTGTTTCCTAGTATAATTGGATTGCTATTGTACGCTATGACTATCATTAAGTGTTGCACCTGATGATTCTTGATTCTTGAGGAAAATATTTTTTCTTTTATGTACACTGAGAGTATTTGCACCAAAGACAAATTCCTCGTGTGTCCAATCACACTTGGCCAAGAAAGAATTCTAGTTCTAAAATTCTAATTCTCACAGATGCATAAGGAAACAGTCCCTTTCTGAGTGTGGGAGTTTGGGAGGGGGATAATGGGATACCTGGCTAATATTTCGCTTCCTGTTATGGACCTTCTGGTTTCATTGTTCCAAGTGGGGCATTGATAACACTGGTTTACAAATGGAGAATAGCCACACTTAGCATTGCAAATCAGGAAGGATTCTTCTTCTGCAGACTTTGGAGGTTATCAGTTCTTGACTTCCCTGGAGACAGGAGAATTTCTGGGGGCGCCCCGATCGGTTTTCTCCAGATGGACCCAAACTAGTGACAAAAAAGCCTTTCTTTATTTGTCTGCTGATTATTTTTTTAATTTTCCAGGAAAGGGCCAGGCCTCCATGCTGTAAGGGAGTCCTATCGGGTAACGCTAATGTTCAGCTGAGATATGGAGCCTCTCTTTGAGCGAAGGAGACACTCTTTGAAGAACCGAATCTCGCACAATAGCAAATGCAAAATGGGCGCTCCTCCAGTTACCATTCGGTAAAAGCTGAGCCGGCTCTTTATCAGGAGGGCTTGGGGTTGGTTTTTCTTTTAATTTATGGATTCCAGGGGTAATTGCAGAGAATACGAAATGCATTGTCTTTTTCAAAAGGGGCAGGCAAGCAGCAAAGGAGAGCTTGGGTTTCGTTGGTTGGCATTGAAGGCCGTCCATTTCTCTCCCGTTTCCGTGAAAAGAAAAGACTTTTAGAATAACTGTATTGTCACTTGGAAATGTACATGAATCGGCATACGTTAAAAATGAGATCTCGTCACCAGAGGTGGGATTGAGCAGGTTCTGATCAGTTCTGGAGAACCGGGAGTGGAAATTTTGAGTAGTTCAGAGAACCAGAAAATATCACCTTTGACTGGAGATTTTACAGTATTCTTCCCCTGCCACACCCACCAAGCCACACCACAGAACTAGTAGTAAAAAAAATTGAATCCCAGCCCTGCTTGTTGCGTATAGCTCTTCAAAGCACCGCCTCCAATATACACTACAGAAACAGGACAAAATAAATAAATACAAAAGTATGTCTAGAGAATGGAATAACAGAATTGGAAGGGACTTTGGAGGTCTTCTAGTCCAACCCCCTGCTTAGGCAGGAAACCCTATACCATTCCAGACAAATGGTTGTCCAATCTCTTCTTAAAAAATTCCAGTGTTGGAACATTTACAACTTCTGGAGGCAAATTGTTCCACTGATGAATTGTTCTAACTGTCAGGAAATTTCTTCTTAGTTGTAAGTTGCTTCTCTCCTTGATGAGTTTCCATCTGTTGCTTCTTTTCCTGCCTTCTGGTGCTTTGGAGAATAGCCTGACCTTCTCTTCTTTATAGCAGTCCATCAAATATTGGAAGTCTACTATCCTGTCTCCCCCGGTCCTTCTCTTCTCTTCACTAGACTAGACATGCCTAGTTCCAGCAACCTTTCTTCCTATGTTTTCGCCTCCAGTCCCCTCATCACCCTGGTTGCTCTTCTCTGCACTCTTTCTAGAGCCTCAACACCTTTTTTACATCGTGGTGACCAAAACTGGATGCAGGATTCCAGGTGTGGCCTTTCCAAGGCCTTATAAAGTGGTATTCACACTTCACGTGATCTAGATTCTCTCCCTCTGTTGATGCAGCCTTCAACTGTGTTGGCTTCTTTGGCAGCTGCTGCACACGGCTGGCTCCTATTTAAATGGTTCTCCACTTGGATACCAAGATCCCTCTCACAGTTACTACTATTGAGCCAGGTACCACCTACACTGCACCTCTGCATTTTGCTTTTCTTGCCTAAATGTAGAACCTGACTTGTATTATATGACAAGCAAAAAAGAAAAACGAAGAAGAAATCTCAGAGCACCAACTGTTTTGGTTTCCAATTCTCCTGGTCTCCTCTTGCTTTCAATCCCTTAATTGCTTTTTGGGTCGAAAATGGAGAGTCCTCGACTTATAACAGACGATTTAGTGACTGAAGTTACAACGGCATAGAAAAAAAAATGACTTATGACCATTTTTCACACTTACGATGGCTTGCAGCATCCCCATGGTCGCGTGATTTATATTTGGTTGCTTGACATCAGGCTGAGATTTAGTATGGTCACAGCGTCCCGGGGGTGATGTGATCCACTTTTTGCAACTTTCTGACGAGCTAAGTCAATGGGGGATTCACTTAATGTCTGGATTCACTTAACGTCCCTCTTGCTCATTTAACGACTGTGGTGTTTCAGTTAACTGCCGTGGACAAGAAAGGTAGTAAAATTGGGCAAAAAAAAAAAAGCTTGCCGAACACATTTCTCACTCAGCAATGTAAACGTTGGGTTCAATTGTGGTCGTAAGTCAAGGAGTACCTGTGTCAACTCATAAAATATTTCTATGGTCTTTTTGGAGTTGCCAACAGAAAGGGAGTCTCGGAGTCAGACTCCAACAGGGGCATGACACTATCTCTTTATCTTTCATTTTATCTTTTTTATTTCTATCAGCGAAAAATATCAATTGTCCTTCTTAACTAACCCATTAATTATATCTAGCTCTCATATTTTTTCTCTCACCATTGCCATACCTCATAATATTCAATTTGTTCGCTCTCTTTAATTACAAGTGTTAATCTATTCATTCCTGCACATTCTAATTTCCTAATCACATTCTCTTCAGTAGGAGTCTGCTCCTTTTTCCAGTTCTGAGCAAATACAATTCTCGCCACAGACATCACATGAATAATTAAATATATATTTTATTTACTGTAAGTTTCAGGTAAGATCCCCAACAGGAATATTTCTGGTTTTAAATCAATATGTGTAAATTGAGAAGTAGGTAACACCATCAGTTCTAGAGCATCAAGGACCACTCATCCTCTCTTAAGCCAGCATCTTAGCCACTGAACCACATTGTAATGCTCTCCTATCACTAAATTCTGTGAATATTAGGGAACTAACTGAATCTTTGTAGTTTTATTGGGGTTACACGAAAAAGCTGAGCTGGACACCCAAAGCCTTCTTGTCAAGTCTAGCTACTGCATCATTTTTTTCTGAGTGGAGCAGTGTGAACATCTCACCCCAAAAATTCAAAGCTCACTGGCCATAAGAAAGCTGGAAAACGATGGGGGAAAGCTGCAGGAAGTAACATGGAAAAGATCTTTGCTGCTGTACTTAAAGTGAAAAGGAATTAAATCTGCTTCTTCTGTGATTGAAAAAGAGACAATTGACAGAATTGTCCCTAAAAAGGAGAAAATAGGGAAATTGGAAGAAATTGTAAAGGAGCATTGCACGCTCCTTTTTATTTTTTATGTTTATTTAGAATAGGACAGGATAGGATAGGATGGAATAGAATGGAATGGAATGGAATGGAATGGAATAGAATAGAATAGAATAGAATAGAATAGAATAGAATAGAATAGAATAGAATAGAATAGAATAGAATTATTTATTGGCCAAGTGTGGTTGGACACACAAGGAATTTGTCTCGGTGCAAATGCTCTCAGTGTCCATAGAAGAAAAGATTCATTCGTCAAGAGTCGAGAATCATCAGGTACAACACTTAGTAATCGTCATAGGGTGCAATAAGCAATTTATCTGTCAGGGATGTATTAGATAACATGTATAAGTATAAACATGATTATGAATACATGAAATGGCTACGAATAACAAGTAACAATTGGACAGGGACAGTAAGCACAATGGTGCACTTATGCACGCCCCTTACAGACCTCTTACGAATGGGGTGATGTCAGTAGTAGACAGCTTAAGGTTAAAGTTTTTGTGGTTTTGGGAAGAAACCACAGAGTCAAATAGAGTATTCCAGGCATTGACCATTCTGTTGCTGATGTCATATTTCCTGCAATTACCTTGAGTTTGTATCTATTGTGTGCTCATGTGTTGTTGTGGTTGTAGCTGAAGTAGTTGTTGATGGCTAGGACATTGCAATGGATAATTTTATGTATTACACTTAGGTCGGACCGAAGGCGGCAGAGTTCCAGGTTGTCTAGGTCTAGAATTTCAAGTCTGGTGGCATAAGGTATTTTGCAATGAGTAGAGGAGTGGAGAACTCTTCTTGTGAAATATTTCTGGACTCTCTCGATTGTATTAATGTCCGATACACAGTGTGGGTTCCAGACTGATGAGTTGTATTCAAGAATTGGTGTAGCAAATGTTTTGTATGCTCTAGTTAGTAGTACAATATTAGAGGAGAAAAGAATTAGGTTAACAATTCTTAATGCCTTTTTGGCTATGTAGTTGCAGTGGGCTCCTTCTCTCAAAAATAAGAGTATCGAGCCCTTGTTTTCCACATGTCTGTCATCTTGTTGCTCAGCTCAGTGTGTGGCCTTCTCTTCACAATTCACCCAAGGGGCTACTTTCCTTTTCTAATTTGTAGGAAGTGGCTCATGACATCTGTTTGGGCCCTGGGGCTACTTTTGGAAAACTTTTAAGCTGTTTCCAGGTTCCCACTCTCCTCCCCTCCCTCTTTTTCCTCCCAGAGCAAAAAGACTGTGAAGTTGTATAGCAACTGAAAGGTTTGATTTAGGAATAAACCCCTCCCTTTCTTCCCCAGATTTTAAAGGAAGGAGTTAAAAAATAAATCCTAAATCCTTCTATTGAAATGAAATACAGAGTGAGGGCAATTTATGTCTCTTTTAAAAAGTCTTTCAGGGGAAAATCTGCAAGAAGAATGGCTGGAGCATGTTGGTTGCTCGAGAACAGAACACAGGAAGAAGGAAAGAAGTTGACCTGTTGTATCTTCTCCCTGGTCACTTCTAAACCTGAGATTGGTGCTTTATTTGAAGAGTTACATTTCTCATCTTCTCAATCACTTGTTCTTCAGGGGGCAGAGATTAAACAGCTTTCTCCTGCTTCACCTCAGGTTTATTTTTTAGGAATGCTGGAATGATAAACAATGGAACAGCTTGCCATCATAGGCTCTGAAGGAATGAAAACCTTTAGAGGTTGCTCCATCACTGGAGGATTTTAAGAAGAAACTGGACAGCCATTTGTCTCAAATGATGTAGGGTCTCCTGCATGAGCAAGGGGTTGTTGGACTAGAGCAGGGGTTGCCAACCTTTTGGACCTGAGGGACCACCAAACTCATAATTTTAAATCCCGCAGACCAGAAAGCCTGGGAAAATCCCCGCAAAAAGTCCCCCACCCCGTTTTCCTACCGATCGATCATTCTTTATTTGGGATCACAGGATACCATCTCCAGCTCCGTTCTCAGAGGGAGAGAGAGAGGAGAGACTTTTGGCTTCATGCAAGGAAAGCAGCAGAAGCAGCAGAAGTCTTTCTTTCTCTCCCCCAAATTCCACCAGAAATGAGTCTTTGCCGGTGCAGCCTCTTGGAGCAGGAGGCCTTGCAGGGTCCCCAAGATTCATTTCTGGCAGAGTTTGGGGGAGAGAAAGACAGACTTTGGCTGCTTTCCTCCCTTGCAGCCAAAAGCAGAAGCAGAAAGAAGCAGCCTGGTGGCCAGGCCAGGCATGTGGAGCCAGTGGGGCAAGTCCCCTCCCTCTGCCCTCTCCCCCCTGCCCTCACTACCTCCTGTTGTTTGCAATGCAAGTGAGGCAAGCCTTGTGTTCCCACACAGCCTGGATTAATTGCTTTGGGGGGATATTTCTCCGCAGACCACCAAAATTTTCTCATGGACCACTAGTGGTCCCCCGCCCACTGATTGGTGACCACTGAGTTATGGCACTTGTCCATGTGAGGTGAGCGTCCTCCTCAAATTGCAGAAGCCAGCTGTGATAGCAATCAACTCTGGCGAGGCAGCTCTTCCACCTTCCACACAAAGAACAGTCCAGCATATCTTGAGGAAACAGAACTGATCTCCAATTCTGGGGAAATCCAGCCACTATTGCTTCCCTCAGAACCAGACATCTGCTCTTAAAGGCAACCACTGCTCACTTCTCCCAACTTGAAAGAGAGCTGTATATTTTATGACTGAAAAATCTACTTTCAACTCTTCCAAAAAAAAAAAAAACCACACCCCAGGACTTCTGTTTGGCTCAGGCACAGCACAGAAATTGGTGCCAGGATTAAAAAGTGGTTGAAAGATAAGGATGACAATGCTGGCTATTGTTTTCATGGCTTTTGACCAGATGCTTCGTAGGGTTTTGATGGAAGCCTGTGTTCTGAGGAAGGTGATAAAATCCTTCTCCTTGTGCCCAAGTCAACAAAGATGTGGCAAGGGACAATTTCACCAGCTTAACTTATAGGTCCTATATTTTTGAGAAGTCCTGAAATGACTTGGATGACTCATAAACAATAAAATGAGATGAAACCCATCTGCAGGACTTTTCATCCTTGGGAATTGCATGGTCAACCATGCATGGAAAAAAGAAAGAAATTAGTTTCCTCACTTCCCTCCAAAATATCTTGGATTCAAAGTCATTTTTTTTTTCTTTGAAAAAGGATAAGATTTATTTCTCCTCCCAGTAGTAAAAGGCAAGTCAAGAGAAATCTGGAGGAGTGAGAGGTAGAGTTGAGGGCAACGACCATGAAAAAGTTCTTCTTGCTTATTTGCATTTTCCTCTCTGCATACTTCAGGATGAGTTGGAGTAGACGGAGCTGACACCAAATAACACACCTGGCATCCAACACAAACAGATTGAGAGGTGTGTGTATACTTGGACATGTCTAATTGAAGTCCCCAGTTGGATCTTCTTGGCATTGTTCTTCACCTCCTCGCTGCTTCTTTGCAAAAATACTAAATAAACAAACTTCTGATCTCAGGAGAATTTGCAAGACAGCTTTACAATTCCCTCCCCCCCATGTTTTTTTTTTTTTTGGTGTGTATGTGTGTGTGTGTGTTTGTTGTTTTCTCTTACTACAGGCTGACAATAAGTAATAACTCATCCAGAGGCCTTCTCCTGTACTGAATGGCCACCATTCAGCGCTCGCAGCCTACTATTTTGAGTAAAGAATTTAAATTTTCCTCTCCCCAAACATCATAATTTTAGAAGAAGCATTCCCAGCCCTTAGGTCCAACAACAAGCAGACTGCTTGTTTCTGGTCTGGAGGTGAAATTGCATGTTGTTGCCCTTTTAAAGAATGCATTTTTTAAAAGAAGAAAACTTGCTTTTGTTTCTTTGTTTTGAGAAAAAAAAATAGATCCCAAATTATCCTGGTTTGAACTGTGAGTGTAAGTATATACTGGCAGGGAGAAGGCTTCATTCTTCTGTTATTTGTTCCCATATCTCTTGAAGAAGCATTCCAGTGGAAAAGAGTGTCTTTTATATTAATAATATACATTTATTGAGCTGTGGTGGCTCAGTGATCAGAATGCAGTCTTGCAGGCTAATTTACTGCTCACTGCCAGCAGTCCGATTCTTACCTGTTTAAGGTTGGCTCAGCCTTCCCTCCTTCTGAGGTGGGTAAAATGAGGACCCAGATTGTTGGGGGCAAAAGGCTGACTCTGTAAAACACTTAGAGAGTCTAAGTCTTGCTATTATATTGATAATGTATAAGTCTGAGTGCTATTGCTATAAAAACCATTCCTACTGCCAGCAGTTGGATTCTGACTAGCTCAACGTTGACTCAGCTTTCCATCCTTCCGAGGTCAGTAAAATGAAGGGCCAGATTATTGGGGGGGGGGGGGGGCGTAGACTGACTCTGTAAATTGCTTAGACAGGGCTGTAATGCACCACGAAGCAGTATATAAGGCTAAGTCTTGCTATTATACTGATAATATATATTGACCAGCTCGATGCCCGTGCTTCGCTACAAAACTATGTGCTCAAGCTTAGTTTTTGGGGAGGAAAATAAAGGAAAAAAAATTCTGCTTTTGCCTACCAACATCCATTGGTATTCACCTGGCTAGTGTCCTGTCAGTGTGTGAGAAAGTTGAGGGCTGTTCAGAAATTGAAAGAGTCTTTGCTGTGTGAGCAAGAAGGAGACAGCAAGGAGCCTGGGTGTGGCTTAGCTCAACTGTTCTGTACTAAAGCTGCTTGGTGCTGCTATGAAACTGAAGCTGAAACTCTTCTCCTCTGCTTGTGTTTTGCATTTGGAAGAGATTTCTTTTGCAGGTGGGGAGGGGGAATAGAACAACAATAACAAATAATAATAATAATAATAATAATAATAATAATAATAATAATAATAATAATAATA
>BLBF01000073.1:1641085-1651170 GCA_015471245.1 Laticauda colubrina | reverse complement strand
CTCTACTCTACTCTACTCTACTCTACTCTACTCTACTCTACTCTACTCTACTCTACTCTACTCCTATTCTATTCCAACTCTACTCTATTCCTGTTCCTTTCTATTCTATTCTACTCTATCCTACTCTATTCCACTCTATTCTACTCTATTCTATTCTAAATCTTTTCAAACTTTCCACTGCTCAAATGGATATCCCCTTTGCAAACTTCTGCATGCATGCAGGGTCTTACCAAAAGGAAGGAACCCCCCCCCCCATATAGTATAAAAGAAATAGTTTAGCCCAGCATAGAATTGTAATTATAATAATAGTCCTAGATTAATTTACCTCCTCTTTTCTTTTGGTCATTTCAGGAAAGGTATTTTTCTCTCTGGAATTTCCTCTCTTGTTTGTTAGGCTGAAATGTTTTGTGTAAAAAGCCCTTGGAACTCAATCAGGGCTAAATGGCCTCCTAAAAGATGTGGTTCAGTAATTGTGCAAGGGTCTTGTGTGAAAATAATGGCTCTTTTGCAGTAACAAAAAAAAATAACAAGGCTGGATTGAAACAATTGTTGATTGGGTCCTCCTGCCTGGCTGGACCGAACAATAAAACAAGTTATCAGTGCATTTCTGGAATGTGTGTGGGGGTAAAGTACTTAACCTTCAATTTTGGAGTGTTGCTAAACTGCACTGCTCTGTTTGAGTCCCTGTCCAACCTCGTAGATCTGAAGGCATTTCCTGCAGCATCGTAAATTTGCATTTTATATCCTGGCAGCAAATTGCACAGCTGGGGCTGCTGTGAACTCTAGAATTCAGTTCAGAGGATGGTGTGTGAGGCGTGGAGGATTTTTCTGAAAGGAGAAAGTGGGGGACAGAGGCTCAAGCTGATAAAAATGATTTAAAAGAGCCTTTTCTGCTTCAGGAGCAACAGCAAGAAAAAAAATGTCTAGCAGAGCTGGTTTGGATCTTTTGGGGGTTAAGTCACCAGGTTTCTCTGGCTGCCTGTTGGCACTGGTGGTTTAAATCTGAAGTGGCGATGGTTTTCAAAAATACACCCCTCTAGAATAGGCTTTGTCATTTGGCATGAGTGGTTTTGAAGGATGAGAAAGGATCTTGGCAGGAAGCAGCTCTTTTACTTTTTATTAAAATTTTACACTTTTAAAAACAAATCATGCATACAATTTTTGCAGTAAGTTTGACTTTTCTGTTTTTGTTTACACACACACACAAACACACACACACACACCAATTGCATTTACATTTTGCATTATCTTTTATTCCTGTCATGTAACCAAACGTACCTTTTTTGCAGACCATATATTCTTCTTTTTCTTCCTTCTCCTGCAATTCCATTGTAAGTTTATTCATTTCTGCACAATCCATAATTTTCTTTATACTCATATTATCTGTGGGGATACTCTCTAATTTCCAATTTGGGGCATATGTTATTCTAGCTGCTGTCAGTATATATGTATTATTATATATTCAATATCTTTCTTGTATTCACCTCTGATTATCCCTAATAAGAACATTTCAGGCTTAAGTTCTATTTTTAAACTTAATTATTTTTTGCAGCCAGATCCTTATTTTATTCCAAAATTTCTTTGCTTTAGAGCACAACCACCACATGTGAAAGAAGGTACCTGGTTTCTTTTTCCATTTCCAACATACCGGGTTCAAATTTGGATAGAAGCAGCTCTTTTACAAAGGTTTTCTAACTGTCTCATGTTCACACACAGCCACAAGAAAGTTTCAAAGTTTTTTCCCTCCCTTGTTCCTTCACCTTGTTTTGGGATTGAATCTTGTTTTGGGATTGAATCCACTTTATTGTCCAAAGCACCAGAAGGCAAGACAAGGAACAACGGATGGAAACTAACCAAGAAAAGAAGCAACCTAGAACTAGGGATCCCAAAGGTGCTTTTTTTCAGGAGACAACTGGACTTTCTTGTTTTTCTTTGAAGACATTTGGCTTCTCATCCAAGAAGCTTCTTCAGCTCTTCCAGGTTTTTTTTTTTTTTTGAAGATGTTTCACTTCTCAACCAAGAAGCTTCTTCAGCTCTGACTTGATGGTGGGGAAGGGAAGGATTTATATTCCTTGCAGGCATCTGGTCATTTGTGTTCTTTTTGGACAGTTGTTGAGGCCACTTGGAGGTTTCTCTATGTCATCTCTCTAAAACAATGAAAATGACCAGCTGTCTTCAAGGAGTCTAAATCCTTCCATTCCCCTCCATCCAGTCAGAGCTGAAGAAGCTTCTTGGAAGAAAAGCAAAACGTTTTCAAAGAAAAACAAGAAAGTCCAGTTGCATCTTTGGGACAACTATGACCTGGATGACAGAGAATCTCCTAGACATCTAGAACTAAGGACAGATTTCCTGACCTGAGAACAATTAATCTGGAGATCTCCAGAAGTTTTCTGCTGAAGGAAATTAAGAATAGAATAGAATTCCTTAAGAGAAGGATAACTGGGAGGGGGGGGGTATTTTTGTGAGTGTTGTGAGCTGTTGTAGAAGAGGCTGAAGGCCTTTTGCAAGCCATCTTTATAAACATGGCACAATGCTGTCTGAGTGATGGATGCTGTAGTCTGGAAACAGAAGGTCAGGGACTGACAAGTCACTCATTTCAGCAAAAAGGACTTTCTATGGGCCTCATATGCTCCACTGAAGCTCTCTGGACGATCTCTTGGTTTGCAAATTAAGCATTTTAAAATCTCTGTTCGATGCAATGAATGTTCTATGTTTAAGCAAGAGACCACATAAGATTCTGGAAAAACGGCTGTCCAATGTCTTCTTAAAAGCCTCCAGTGATAAGAGTACCCACAGCTTCTCAAGACAAGCCATTTTAGTGGTTGAGTATCAGGAAATGTCTCCCTAATTCTAGATTGCTTCTCTCCTTGGTTGGTTTTCATCTATTGCTTCTTGTTCTGCCTTCACGTTCTTCGGAAAACAGGTTGACCACCGCTTCTCTGTGGCAGCTCATCAAATATTAGAAAGTACTATCATGCCACCCCTAGTCCTTCTTTACACTAGACTAGACATACCCAAATCCTGCAACTGTTCTTCATCCGAAGTATAGAGGAACTTCAGTTCAATAATAATTAAAAAGAGATGTTCCTTTGAAATACCATATGACTTAAAGAGTTGATGCTGACAGCTGGGAAATTTTGTTCTGGTATTGATCGATCACCATTCTCATTTGATTTCAGATTCCTCCTCATGTCAAGTTTTTTGTCTTTTTGAAAATGCATTTCTAAATAATTGTGTCCCAAACGAAATGACTAGATCCAGTGGGTGAGAAAAGTGAAAGACATCTGTAGACTTTGTTAAATATTTCAACATAGAAAGGAGCTAAATTCCTCTCATCTGTGGTAGAGGAGCAGAAACTAAATTCAAGATGGGTCAGCTGTTCCTTGTAACAGGTGGAGTTTCCCCCCTCTCTTTTTAAATAACTGGACTATGTGAGTATTCCAGTTGTAGTCCCAACTAAGGGAAATAAATCAGTCCATTTGTCTGCTACTCTTTAAGCCGAGGCATTGAAACAAATTCAATTACCTTAAACCTTTGCTTGTTATGTTCTGTCAAATTTATAAAAGCTTGCAAGTTGCTTGCCCTTCTACTGGGTAATTTTTTCCCTGGTCAAAGGAAGCATGAAATTTCACTGTAGAAGCCTTATCCATGTCCATTAAGATGGAAGTGAAATATTTGTGCTCCTTATTGTCACTTGGGACACACAGTGAAGGCAGTGTTGTTAACAAAACCTCAAATTCCTTACATGGGTTTCAAGTGGCTCTCCAAATTATGGGTGTTTAAAATCATTTACAATCATTGTAAGCCAGTGGGGATTAAGAAAAGGGAGTCAAAATTAAAGAGTGCTATTGGATTTCATATTTGATTGCCAGCCATGGATGGTGGGAGACAGGGAATAGAGAAGGAGAAATTGTTAATGTCCCTTTGAAGAAGCCATCTTGCAGATGCTGCAATGTACTTACAAAGAGCAGCAAAGATGATTAGGGGACTGGAGGCTAAAACATATGAAGAACAGTTGCTGGAATTGGGTGTGAATGGTCTCAGAGAAAAGAAGGACTGGGGAGACATGATAGCAGTCTCCCAGTATCTGAGGGGCTGCCCCCCAAAAGAGGGGGTCAATCTATTCTCCAAAGCCCTTGAAGGCAGGAGAAGAAGTAATGGATGGAAACTCATCAAGGAGAGAAGCAGCCTGGAACTAAGGATCCATTTCCTGGCTGTGAGAACAATCAACCAGTGGGAAGGCTTTCCTCCAGAAGTTGTGGGTGAACCATCAATGGAAGTTTTTAAATAGAGATTGCACAACCATTTATCCAGAATGGTATAGCATCTCCTGCTTGAACAGAGGGTTGGATTAGAAGATCTCCAAGGTCTCTTCCAACTTTGTTATTCTTTTATTATACTAAGTCCATGACCATGTTGATGTGAAGACTAGATTGCATCTATAGGAGGTTTTCATTCAGTGATCATTGAATTATCAATTATTGACTCTTAAAGACAAATGATTCATTTTCTATTAGAAAGATAGGAACTGCCAGTTCATATTTGATCAGCCCATTCTGGTTCCTTTTAAGCAAAATAAACATCAACGCCTCCTTTGTGACAGCAGTCTAGTTGATAGATTAACAGAGTTGGAAGAGAGCCTGTAGGTCATCTAGTCCAATCCCTTGCTCAAGCAGACCCTACAGCATTTCTGTCAGAGGGAAGTCCAGTCTCTTGGAAGCTTCCAGTGATAAAGCTCCCGCAACTTCTGGAGGCAACTTCTGTTCCATTGGCAGATTGCACATTTTGACAATACTTTCATAATATTTGTTCATCAACCCCACTTGGATGCTATGAACAAGGATACAGACAAACAGTGGAGAAAAAATAAATTGTTTTGCTGCTGGTTAACCTTCCTAATTTTGGTTCCAACTTTTGTTTCAAACAAATAGTAGCCTGTGGCCATGAAGGTATCATTTGTTTCCCCTGATGTTGGGGTACAAACGGAGGCTGAGGGAGACCCTTCAACTTCCATTTGTAACCTGGCCAACATGATCAGGGCTTCTCAGTGGCCATTTGAGATTTGAATCAATTTATCAATGTGGCTGCCAAAGGCCCCTTTGGGACAACCATGACTTTGGATGATGGAGAACCACTATAGAAATTCAAAACCATGGCTTCGAAGTCCCTGAGCAGAAATAATGTAGTGCCACCAGATACCTCGGTCATATTATCATATGTGGTGGATCTGCTTCAAAGAAAAAAAAAACTGGTCAAAAATACACATGTGGTTGGAAAAAAATGAGAAAAACAGTATATTGATTTAAAACCAAAAATATTTCTATTGGGGATTCCGCTAAAAAATACAGCAGCGAAAATGCATATTTAGTTATTCATATATTAAGTGCTGCCAGAATTGTATTTGCACAATATTGGAAGAGTGAAGAGATACCTACAGATGAGAATATGTGATTAGGAAAATATTAAGAATGTGCGGAAATGAATAGATTAATACTGGCAATTAAGGAGAAAGAGCAAACTGAATACAATATGGCATGGGATCTATTTTACCAATGGTTAAATAATAAAAATGGAAGTTAGAAATAGGGAAACAAAATAAAGAAGGTATGCTAAAAGAGAGAAGTAAATATGTTTATATGTTGAATATTATTTTATGTTAATATTATAGGATTAATGTGTGGAATATTATTATGTTAAAGATTGCAGAATCAATATTAATTTAATGAAGGATGTTGTCATTTTTGATGATTGTTTAACGAAGATATTTGTACCCACACAACAATACACTGTTCAACTGAAGATGGAATGATTGTATTAAAAATAAAAATATTTAAAAAGAAGAAGAAATGACTGATTTCCACGTTTCTGTAACCCATGCAAAACATCTCATTATTGTAGCTTCTACTTCCAGCCCAAATAACACGCGGATTTCCTTCTTTCTTCTCCAGGCCCACCCAGAGTTGCCGACAAAGTAATCCACCGGCAATCCGCAAGGTTAGGAAGAACCATCAAACTCCTGTGTCCGGTTGAAGGCGATCCACCACCTCTCACGATGTGGACGAAGGATGGACGCACCATCCACAGTGGCTGGACGAGATTCCGCGTCCTCCAACAAGGCCTGAAGATCAAGGAGGTAGAAACCGAGGATGCAGGAAACTATATCTGCAAAGCCACCAACGGTTTTGGCAGCACCAACGTGAACTATACCCTCATTGTGATCGGTGAGTAGAGAGAGAGAGAGAGAGAGTTCAGCGTGTTCCATGCAGAGTGAGATTTGCCTGTGATACGTCCACTCTGTAAATAATCTACCAGCCTCCAGACAAACTCGTTTGTCCCAAGGTTTGTGGCTATGGGGGTGTTGCGCCACTCCCTACTGCTGTCAGTTGTGTCAAGATAAGAGTAGCCAAGGTTGGGGGCCCAAAGGATAGGAATAAACAGGCGGGATGGAGACACAGATCTCAGCTCCGGAAAGGTTTGGGTGATAAGGAGAGGTTAAGTCTCTGCCGAAACACGGTGCCTCTTTACTCAATCGGTACTCGACGTGTGTTTCAATCTGCCCAGCAAGGACACGCAGACTCCCCTTATCATTAAAAAAATAACAGTAGGTGCTGGAATTATTTATACCAACTTGGCAGGAAGCCTAAATGCATTTTTTTAAAAAAGGAGAATGCATTCTGTGTCCCGTGTCACAAGATGCAGAGTTGACAAAAGAAGGAGAAAAGGTGGAGGGGGGGGGGGTTGGTCTTGCACCACACAAGGTTCTGTTTCTCCCTCTTTTCTTGGAGCCC
Source organism: Laticauda colubrina (assembly GCA_015471245.1). Classification (NCBI taxonomy): domain Eukaryota; kingdom Metazoa; phylum Chordata; class Lepidosauria; order Squamata; family Elapidae; genus Laticauda; species Laticauda colubrina. Next base: position 1,644,382 of record BLBF01000073.1, on the reverse strand, counting down.
CTAAAACAATTCAACTCAAAAAAAAGCAGGGCTGCCTTTCCTATCCCTCAACATTCATTTGGCCATCAAAGTTGGAGCAAGATTTTTTTTGGGTGGCGAGTTCTCCAACTCAGCTTTCACGTTGATTGCACCCGATGGCCTTTTGTTTTCTGTGGTTCAAAGCTGGCATCCCTTCCTTTTCCTTTTCCTGCTTCAGCTTCAGCTTCTTTCTGTTAGGATTTTAGATTTTTGAATCCCAGAAATCTGGTGCTTCTCTGCTTTGCGGGGAGAGGAGGGGGGGTGTAGCATGATCTGCCAGCGAAACCGTTAACCAGGCTAAGGGGAAAGCCGAATTTTGTCCTCATGGTGGAGAGTTTGATCGTTTTTGTGGTTGACCACAAGCTTCGAGATGCTAATTATAGTGGAGGGACTGGTCTCCCATTTAATCAGAATTAACATTCTTTGGATTAAGGACAAGAGTCTGTTATCCTGCAAAATTACCTATCTCCCCCTTTTTTAAAAAAACAAACGTGTACAAAAATATGTAACTTATGTTTAAAATAATCCACTTAAGTCCGTTTCTTTGGCAAGTAGTGAATGCTCTTTTGTCGTCACCATTAAAAACAAACAAACACCAATCATTCAGAGATGGCTTATTGAAGGTGAATTGGCACCCTAAAATAAAATGCATTTGTAGTAATTGATAAATATGAATGCTAGAGGATGACAATCAAATCCAGATTGCAATCAGGACTTTTGTATCATAAGACTTCAACGAACGTAGAAAATCTGAAAAGGAAGATTTTTTTTAATGTATTGTCTCTTAACTTAGTGGGCAACAAAATTTATTCTTTTGTTTTCCAGTAGTGTTCTTCTCTTTGCATCAGGCTTCTATTTCATGAATTACATTAGTGAGAATTAATACAAACTAAAGTTAGAGAAAGAGAAGAGATGGAAAGATATCATTTGAAGTACAGGGGGAAAAAAAAGAGAAAGAGAGAAGAAGAAGAATAAAAAGAAATAATAATAGCGGAAGATGAGAAAAAGAGGTGATTCTCAATCTTTATCACAAGTACAAATAAATTTAATAACTGCTGGTCATCCTTTTGATACACAACGACACACACAGAGAATGGTGGAAAAGTGTTTTGAAGGGAGTCTGTAGATTGTCACACAGTTTTTGTGTCAGGTCTGATGTCCTCTAGAACACAGAAATGAAATTGGGCCCTTATGTTCCTCTTGGCTTCCAGGTACTCACGAAGAAAGGATTTTTTGAAATGACCATCAGATCATTAGTATTTCCTATAATAATAATATGATGATGATGATGATGATGATGATGCTTTGATGCAAAGGAGTTTTACTACCCCATCCCACATGAAAAGAAACCTGCTCCAAATGCAAAACACAAGCAGAGGAGAGGAGTTTCAGTTTCACAGCAGCACCAAGCAGCTTTAGTACAGAACAGTTGAGCCAAGCCATGCCCAGGCTCCTTGCTGTCTCCTTCTTGCTCACACAGCAAATACTGTTTCAATTTCCAAACAGCCCTCAACTCTCTCACACACTGACAGGATGCTAGCCAAATGAATACCGATGGATGCTAGTAGGCAGAGGCAGAATTCCCGTCCCCTCCTTATTTTCCTCCCCCAAAACTAAGCCCGACCACATAGTTTTATAGTGAAGTACCTGGGGTTTTTTTTGCTGTCAGTTTTCTAGGTTTCGATGTTGTCCCAGTTTGGAAATTAATTAATTGCCTACAACACCCTTTCTATTTTTCATGTACGGGTTGTCCTCGATTTAGCGACAATGTGAACAGCCACGTGGTCCTCTTAAATAGCATGCAATTCACTTAACCATGTGATTCACTTAAGAGCCGTGGGATTCACTTAATAACTGTGGCAAAAAAAGGTGTCGAATCAGGCCCGACTCTTTTAACACCTGACTCACTTAGCAACTTAGAGTCGTAAGTTGAGGACTTACATGTAGTAGGCAAGCAGCACAGTGGTGGAGTTCAGAAGTTCCCACCACCGGCTTCTGTGGGCATGGCTTGGTGGGCATGGCTACAGGGGTGGGATCATGTGACTCTCACAATTGCGTGATCAGGCACGCGCACACCAGAGGTCGTGAATTCAGTAGGTTCTGACCGGTTCTAGAGAACCAGTAGCGGAAATTCTGAGTAGTTCAGAGAACCGGCCAATCCCGCCTCTGACTGGAGATTTTACAGTCTCCTTCCCCTGCCACGCCCACCAAGCCACGCCCACAGAATGGGCGGTAAAAAAAATTGAACCCCACAACTGGCGCGCACACCAAACACACGCTTTGCACATGCGTTGAAACAGGAAAAACTAAGCTCCTGCACCTATCAGCTGTTTAGCTCAGCAATCTGCTCAGCCGCGCCAAACAGCTGAGAGCTGAAAAAGGACCTAGGAGCAAGTTGGGTGGGCCCAACTACAGAGAGACATGGAGCGAACCGGTTCTCTGCCAGCTGTCACTACTGGTATACCAGAACCGGGCCAAACTGGTAGGATACCATCCTGGAAGGAGCATCTTAGATGTAGCACTTCCTTTCTTTGTTTCAGTGTTGGAATAAAGCTTCCATTCAGACTCGTGTTTCTTTCCCCTTCTTCACCAATTCTTTGTTCTCGTTCACTAGGGATGATTTGATTTTCTGACTTGTTTCACTGTGCAACTTACCAACCCTTTGTTTCTTTGCCAACAAAAATTTCTCTTATTTTGAACCCATTTCTTCTTTTTTCCCTTTTCTTTTTTCCTCTTCCCTTTTTTTCCATTTTAATATGGGAGTTGACGTTAAAGAGGTGATAACACCTGTTGGAAATTTAAAGGAAATGAATATTATATATATATAAATATATTTGTTTTCTTAAGTTTTCGCGGGTACTTACATGTATGCTGTTCAGCTTCCTTCAGGTATTATCCCAACACTCTGTTCTTGTGTTGGAGGCTTTCAGTGCAGCTTGGCTCCGTGTGAAGGGACGGCTGCTCTTCATTAGCAAGCTGGGTTTCACCTGGGTGCCTGGTGGGGGGGTGTTTGGGTTGGAGCTATCAGAGCTATCACTGAAAGCCTCCAACACAAGAACAGAGTGTTGCCAGCCAATCAAAGCCACAAAACAGACAGAAGAAACCAGAAACACCAATCAATCAAACTCCAAGTCCAATGAACACAGATCCAGGCTCCCAGCCAATCAGAATGGACCAGCCTCAAATTTGAAACCAGGAACCAACTCTATGCAGAAGCCTGATGATGGCAGATGAGATTCTGCTGAAATGTTGCTACAACTTTAACAGAACTACAATGAC
>BLBF01000073.1:1626745-1640685 GCA_015471245.1 Laticauda colubrina | reverse complement strand
GAAGCAGCTGCAAGCTCACATTACTCTGAGAAGCACAGAGCTGAAGAAACAAGCCTGAAGATGATGAATGAGACTTCATCGAAACGTTGCCTAGATACTTCCAATTCTACGCGGGAGAAAACCCGAATAACCAAAGATCCACATACAAATACCCGCGAAAACCTCAGAAAACATATATATGTATATATATATATATATATATGTGTGCTGTTCAGCTTCTTTCGGGTATTATCCCACGTAGTTCTGTTGGACTTGGAGTTTGATTGATTGGTGTTTCTGGTTTCTTCTGTTTGTTTTGTGGCTTTGATTGGCTGGCAACACTCAATCAAACTCCAAGTCCAATGAACACTGATCCAGGCTCCCAGCCAATCAGAATGGACCAGCCTCAAATTTGAAACCAGGAACTAACTCTATACAGAAGCCTGAGGATGGCAGATGAGATTCTGCTGAAACGTTGCTACAACTTTAACAGAACTACAATGACGTGGGATAATACCCGAAAGAAGCTGAACAGCACACATGTAAGTACCCGCGATAACTTAAAAAAACATATATATATATATATATATATATATATATGTTTTCTCCACGGATATAAGCATGAAATTCATACATCTATGTACTTGTATACGGTTTTGCCGGCGTATTCCATTCTGTGGTAGACAAATGCAAAGCAGAAATTCCTGCCAGGGTTAATTTAGGCCCCGAAATACATATGGAGATGCTTAATCCACAATTCCTTGCAGATGTTTCAGGTTAGGGGGGCTGCCATTACATCTAGGTCTGCATAATTATATTTATTATTAGTGTTACTTTAAAAGAAAGGAAAACAAGCCTCTCTCAACTGGTCTTGATATCCAAGGAGTATTTCAATGGAGTCTTTTTTTCATTGAGGGGTAGAAATCAAATCACCGTCTAAGCTAAAAAAACCTTTCTGAATGGGACAATCAGGCCGCCCTGTGCCGATCAGTCGAAACAGATGTTGGTCCTCAAAAAGTTGGGTTTGAAATGCAGAAAACCTCTTGCCTGGTGTGCTTTTGGTGGTGATGATGGTCTATCTAAGGGTGGACTTCAGAAATTTTAGCACCGGTTGTCTGCATGGTTGCTGGGTGGGCGTGGCCATGGTGGGCATGGCCTAGTTGGTCTCCTATATCATGGCAGGGAGGGCATTTTCCCATTCCCATTCCCCAAGCTCTGGAGGCTTTCCTCGAGCCTTGGGGAGGGTGAAAATGGCTTCCCTGGGCTCCGGAGGCTCTTTGGAGGCTGGAAACAGACCCATTTGTAGCCTTCCTGGACTTCCAGGAGGCCCGTTTTTCACCCTCCTTGAACTTCTGTGCATGCCCTGCACTTACTTGCATCCAAAACAGGCTGCGTGTCAGGATTCCAGCACTTAACCCCAATTAAATCCTGAGTCTCAAGCCAAATTTCCAAAACTTCCAAAGGATTTATTTGGGAATTAACATGCCAGCATTGCCTGGGTGTAGTCGACTCTGAGACACATCATTCATGGTCACCCTTGACTATAGTTTCCCCCATCCCCTGGGTGTATCTTAATTCATATTCTCCAGTGAGACACCTCCATAGCCCAGAGTCATCAATCATGCTCTCCAGTTACAATTTTGTGTGGCAGAAACTTCCATCACCTAGTTACTATCTTTGAAAACATTGATGGAATGCACTTTCAGTTTGCAAGCTGTCGCACTGCTCCCCTCTCCTTTTCTGTTGGCAACTCTAAAAAGACCAGAGAAATATTTTATGAGTTAACACCGCATGGGGACTCCTGGGAGGGGCGGGGCCAGCAAGCCATTGGAACTATCAGTTTGGTGAACCAGATTTAAAATTAACATCCGGTTCGCCCGAACCAGTATCACCACCCCCCCAGGGTCTATCTCAGTGTTTCTCAACCTGAGGACATCTTTAAGATGGCTGGGCTTTCAGCTGCTGGTCAGCGTGAAGTAGGCAGATCTTGGGCAGGAACAGACTGAATCCCAGATCTGGAAGGGCATTGTGATGACCCAAAGGGCCGTGGCACAAAGGCAACCCAGTCAGATAATCCGTAGGGGTCCCTTTATTAACTCCAACTTTGCCCCCAGTGTCCTGGCTACTTTCTGGCTGGAGAAAAACTCTCCCAGGAACAGCCTTTGGCTGCAGAGAATCAAGTCCAAAACGTGGTCAACCCAAACTGTAACTATAAGTCCAATCAAGGCAAAATGAGGTGATTAGTTCAGCAGGGCAAGAGAAAGAATTCCAGATGTGAAGGCACGGCAATACTCAACACAGTTGGGAAGATGCCAGAAACACAGATAAGCAAAGTCAACACAAGATAAACTAATGTTTGCTCCCACCAGACACCGCACTCAGCATACATCTCTTTTAAACTCTCTTCTCAGGTGTCGCTAATGAAGGGAATCAGGGCCCTTTTCTTCCCTGTCAGCCACTCAACCCAGGTTGCTCCCTTCTCTGTTCCTCCCTGCATGCCCTAGGATGAAGAGGGTGGTGGGCCTTGGTCTTCCTCCGAATTCCCTCTCCCTTGTTCTCCCTTTTCCCTGCTCTGCCCAGCCGGACTCTACCCTTCCTCTTTCCTCCACAGCCAACCACTCCCTGTCAGCTGTTCATCTTCCTCCTTTGATTCAGACTCTGACAGGGGCATGACAGGCACCAAGAAAACATTGCCCATCAATAGATAGTCCTCGACTTACCACCACAGTGGAGCAACTGAACGTTGCTAAGCAAAACAGTTGCTAAGTGAATTTTGCCCCATTCTACAGCATTTCTCGCCACGTTCGTTAAGTGAATCATTGCATTTGTTCAGGGAGTAACACGGTCATTAAGTAATCTGCCTTCCCCATTGATTTTGCTTGTCAGAAGGTTGCAAAAGGGGATCATGTGACCCCGGGAACACTTCAACCGTCCTAAATCCATGCCAGTTGCCAAGCCTCTGGGTTGTGATCATGGGACCCTGGGGATGCTGGAACGGTCCTAAGTGTGAAAAATGGTCGCAAGACTTTTTTCAGCACGGTGGTAACTTCAAATGGTCACTAAATGAACTGTTGTAAGTCGAGGACTACCTGTATATAGTTGTGTTATCTTTTTATTTTGGAGGTGCAAATGTAGCCAATGACTAAAAAACCCTTTAACAGTGCAATGAATTTAACTGATGGGCCCATTATTATGGTCTGAATTGTCCAACAAAACTTGCTGAAGGTTCCACTTAGATCGATGGAAAATGTTCCCCCTCCCTCCTTCTTTCTTTTTTCTCCTTCCTTCCTTCCACCCTTCCTTCCTCCTTCCCTACTTTCACCCTCCTTCCTCCCTCCCTCCCTCCCTCTTTCTTTTTTCTTTTTTCTCCTTCCTCCCTCCCTTCTTTCTCTCTCCCTCCTCCCTTCCTTTCTCCCTCCCTCCCTCCTCCTTCCTTCCTTCTTTCTTTCTTTCTTTTTTCTCCTTCCTTCCACCCTTCCTCCCTCCCTCCCTCCCTCCTTCTTTCTCCCTTCTTCCCTCCTTTCTCCCTCCCTCCCTCCTTCCCTCCCTCTTCCTTCCTGCCTTCCTCCCTCCCTCCCTCCCTCTTTCTTTCTTTTTCTTTTTTCTCCTCCCTCCCTCCCTCCTTCCTTTCTCCCTCCCCCTTCCTTCCTTCCTTCTTTCTTTCTTTCTTTCTTTCTTTCTTTCTTTCTTTCTTTCTTTCTTTCTTTCTTTCTTTCTCCTTCGTTCCACCCTTCTTCCCTTCCTCCCTCTCTCCTTTCTCCCTCCCTCCCTCCCTTCTTTCTCCCTCCCTCCCTCCCTTCTTTCTCCCTCTCTCACTTCCTCTTCCTTCCTTCCTTCTCCCCTTCCTCCCTCCCTCTCTCTTTCTTTAGTCATAATTCAGATATTTTCATTGTCAATTCTAACTAACCTGGTTTTTCTATCTACTACTGCCTTAGTTTGGTCTTCTTTATACAGTATTTAATTTTAGACCCATTTTTTTCTTCTTCTTTATTTTTTTTTCTTCTTTTTCTCCTTGACTTTTATTACTAGGATTTGTATTTTTGGCTTTCATGTTAAAATGCCATCAGCATTCAACTCACTTCCATGCAGAATTCAGCTTCTGGTCTCAACAGAGTATGAAAAATTACATTTTGAATCCTCTTTTTTTTTTAAAAAAAAAAAAATGGATTTCAGAGCTCGGTTTGTTTTCATTCCAATGAGCTGATGTGTTAATATGGAGAGGACAGTTTTGCTCAGCCTACTGGCTTTGTCCTAATCCACAGTTTTAAATGCACTGTGAATGTTTACAAGGCATCCCTGCAAGTAAACTGCCTCAAAAATACACACAGACTTTCCCGAAAAGAAGTTCCAGTTTCTTGCTGCTGTGTGAGCAGCTGAAAACATATTAAAAGATTTCTTTGTTCCAAACACTGCATCGTACAATTTAAGCTTCTTCTTCTTTCTTTAAATAAGAGCCTGACCTGCTAGCCTACTAATTATGATGGATTTATTATATATTAACATTGAGATTGTGCTGTGTTCATTATGTCATGGAGAGGCTCCACCATGCCGGGATGATAGTTTATTTCTGTTCTCAGCTTCATAGCGTTTGGGTGTCCTTCTGTTATGAATTGTGCATACAACTGAACAGCTGTATGACTCCAGGGTTGAGAAGTCAAAATGGTGAAAGCAGGGAGCATCATCCGTCAAAGTGCCTCATCCTTATACCATGCTAGCTTGGCTACGTGAGATAGGAGAAGATATCCATCCATCCAGCCATTCATCCATCTTCCCCTTCAAAGACAGCAGGATGCAGCATGCAACATTTCCAACTCCTTCTCGGGCTTTTTGCTTTTGTCCAAATAAACCCTGGACTCTATGATGCTGCAAAGAGTTACCCTGTTTCCCTGAAAATAGGACCTACCCTGAAAGTAAGTCCTGCCTTGATTTTTACACGTGCACCCAATATAAGCCCTACTTCCAAAATAAGCCCTAATAAAGACCCCACCGACTCCAGGGTGCACGAGTAAAAATTAAGCTAGGGTGGGAATAACAGAGTTGGAAGAGACCTTGGAGGTCTTCTAGTCCAACCCCCTGCTTAGGCAGGTAACCCTGTAGCATTTCAGACAAAAGGTCATCCAATCTCTTCTTAAAAACTTACAGTGTTGGAACATTTACAACCTCTGGAAACAAATTGTTCCATTGGTCAATTGTTCTGTCAGGAAATTTCTTCTTAGTTGTAAGTTGCTTCTCTCCTTGATGAGTTTCCACCCATTGCTTCTTCTCCTGCCCTCAAGTACTTTGGAGAATAGCTTGACTCCCTCTTCCTTGGGGCAGCCCCTGAGATATTGAAACACTGCTATCATGTCACCCCAAATCCTTCTCTTCATCAGACTAGACACACCCAATCTAATCATACCTGGCTGCCTGGAGGGGTCCATTGATCTTGGAACCGAAGTGTACTTTCCATCAAAGGAATGTTAACATCCAAGATTCTACTCCAAGGGCCTCCAAACTTGGCGAGTTTAAGACTTGTGGACTTCAACTCCCAGAATTCCTGAGCTAACATGACTGGAGGAGGAACTCTGGGGGTTGAAGTCCACAAGTCTTAAAGCTGAAGACCCCTGCCCTACTCTATTTTGATTCTCTGGGCTGGTTCAAGCTGCATTGCTTTCGAGGGGCTAAGATAAGCATCCTGTTGGTCCAAATGAAGACCCCAATAAAAGTCACTCTGTGTTTAGTGTTTTTGGAGCATTTTTCTTCTTTCCTCCCTATAAAAGACCTAGCTGAGTGTGAGGCTTAATGGACATTTGGCAGATTGATTTAGGAAGCAACTTTTAAGGTTTGCGCTGTCCAAGTTCACCCGAAGCAGCATCTGGAATTCATTCAGGGAGCTGATTCTAAGTAAACTTTAAATATATGTTGATTTCCTTAGTGCTGGGTTTCCTCCTGCTACCAAGCTTAACCAATGCTGTCATGTAGGATAAAACTAATGATAAAAGCACAGCTAATATAAAAGGATCAGTCTGGATTTATTTACTGTATCATCTTTTAGTCTCCAATTCCTACACCTTCCTCTCCATAAACCCTCCTCCCTTCTAGCACTGATAATGTTACCTAGTTGGGTAAGGAAATGTCTGCAAAAAAACAACCAAGTTCAGAGAGGACCAGGGACACCACAATTCTCCTCCTCCTTTCCTCCTCCTCCTCCTCCTCCTCCTCCTCCTCCTCCTCCTCCTCCTCCTTCTCTTCCTCCTCCTCCCTCCATTAACCCCACTCCCTTGTAACACTGATAATGTTATCTAGTTGGGTAAGGAAAGGTCTACAAGAAAACCATGAAGCTCAGAAAGCATCAAGGACTCCACAATCATCCTCTTCCTCCTCCTCCTCCTTTTAGAAAGTGTGACATACTTGCCTTGATCAATGAATCAATCAATCAGTTTTATTCATTCATTTGATCGATGCTTCTAAAGACAAAACAGTTGATTATCACTGGGCTACAATCAATAATTTGCAATAAAATGCCCATTGGATGCGCCATCAAACATAAATCACACTCTTTATCACAAAAAATGTGTTCTAAAAAGAAGAAACCAATGACAAGAAACAAACAACTAATCAGTTATATTTCAGCATTAAAAAACATCTCTGTGGGTGGAGTTTGCAGAATTTAAAATATAGAATAATAGAAGGGACCTCAGAGGTCTCCTTGTCCAACCCACTGCTTGGGCAGGAGACCTACACCACTTCCGATAAGTGATCTTTTTTTTTTAAATCCTTCAGTGTAAAGCTTTTTTTTTTTTCTTTTTTCTTTTGGAAAGCCTTAACTGTATCTTAATTACAGAATTGAAGGACCAGTTCCCATGGCAATAGTGAAGTCTTCCTTTTGGGAGATGCTTCTCATATAATCCTACCTGTCTCATCCAACACTTCCCATGGCTTTGGGTCTTAAGCACTGGGATGAAACCTAGATTTTTGTGATGAGGTGCTAGATTTTGTCTTGCTCCTGTGGAGATCAAACTCCTCCTACGTGGCCTGATGCGAAAAGGAGAGGAGACATTATCTGGTCTTTTATTATGGTTTGGAGAGAATGGTGTTGATGGATGATCTTTCTGTGTTTGTGCAGGCATGATTGGATAGATGATTTACTGTGTTGGAATGTGTCTGTTCATTTTATTTCAAGAATACAATCCTCCAATGAGGAATGTTATGTCAATCAATCAATCAATCAATCAGAATAGAGCAGGAAGGGACCTTGGAGGTCTTCTAGTCCAACCCCTGCTCAAGCAGGAGACCCTATAACATTTCAGACAAGTGGCTCTCCAGTTCCTTTCTTAAAGACCTCAAGTGACTTGTCAAGGCCTCTGGCAACTCCAGAAAGCTCAAGCAGTGTCTTTCCAGAATGTGACTCTTGCTCAAAGTTACCTCTCTTCACAAACCCTTCCCTTCCCTCTCTATCCCGTCGGAGCTGAAGAAGCTTCCTGGGTGAGAAGCAAAACGTCTTCAAAGAAAAACCAGAAAGTCCAGTTGCCTCCTGGAAAAAAAAAAAAAAGCACCTTGGGGACAACCAGGACCTGGAGGACTGAGAATCTCTACAGACTTCTCTTAACAAAATTACAGAATAACATGGTTGGAAGGGACCTTGGAGGTCTTCTAGTCCAACCCCCTGCTCAAGCAGGAGACCCTCTACCATTTCAGACAAGTGGTTGTCCAGTTTCCTTTTAAAAACCTCTAGTGATGGAGCACTTACAACTTGTGGTGGCAAGCAGTTCCACTGGTTAATTGTCCTCCCTGTTAGGAAATTTCTCCTTTAATTCCAGGTTGCTTCTCCCCTTGATTTGTTTCCATCCATTGTTTCTTGTCTTGCTTCCTGTGGTGCTTTGGAAAATAAATTGACCCCTTCCTCTTTGTGGCAACCTCCAAATACTGGAATACCGCTATCATGTCCCCTCTGGTCTTTTTTTCCCTTAGAATAGCTAAACCAAATTCCTGCAACCATTCTTCATACGTTTTAATCATCTGAGCTGCTCTTCTCTGCACTTTCTCCAGAGCCTGTGTCAAGTGAGAAGATACGATAGGGTTGGTTGCGATCCTGCTAACTTTGGCAGAAGGTTTCCCCAATGCTGCCCACCTTAGAAGAAGTTCTTGAAGGACCTGGTTATCCAGGTTGGAGAAGAAGGCCCTGCAAGTACCTGGTTGAGGAGACAGGTGACATCAAGGTTCTGAAGAAGTGGTGCTAGAAGGCAAGAGCAGTTGAGACAAAAGGGGCGACTCAGGAGTAAGGCTGGGAGGTGATTGCCCCTCCCATAAGGGATAAAAGTCAGACCTCAATGACAAAACCTTTGCAGGAAGCAAAGTCGTTTGTTTGGTTCAGACTCATTCTTGAAGCTCTGTGTATTTTGGTTGTTTTTTCTTGTAGTTCAGTTGGTTTCTTTTTTAGTTCATTGGAGACTTCTGTTTTTGGAAGCATTCCACAGCACTGAAAGGTGGGTGCTTATCTTGGGGAACTGTTTGAACTGTTTAATTCCAGCTGGGAATGCAAACAATTCCCAGCGCTGCAATAAAATAGCTTTTGCTTTTAAAACAAGTTTGTGATTAATTACGATTGACGAAGCCTGGGTCCAAACAAAAAGAATGGAAGCTATGTGTGGCCTCTTCTCATACCGGCTAAAGCGATCTCCTTCTCCAAATGTGGAGATAATCCAGTGTGCAGATCCAGGCGAGATGATGGTCATGTGCTCCACGTGGAGATGCCACTGGCTTGCCACAACCCGATGACACCACTCCTAAGTCAGCTGCCATGACTTCAAACCCTTTCCAAAGCACAGCTCCAAGCGCTCTTGAAAGTCCTTGATAATCTGAGGTCAAATACCTTCAAAGATATTTAGTGCCAGGCCTGGTTCAATTTTTGTGGTTGTCCCTGGGACATAGTTTACTAAGAGATTAGATTAGTCCTCCCCCTTGCTTGCCTTCTGGGCTCCCCAAAGCTGTGTTTGTTTCAGACAGTTTCGAAGCAGCTGAACCTGATTTTTTTCTGCTGTATTTTTATGATGGGACCAAAAAAAATAAATTGTGTATAACTTTGATTATGGGTTTTTTTTTTTTTTATTAGGACTTTTTTAACAGAAGGAAAGAAAAAAACATTTGGAAGTCCAACTCCTTGCTTAATAGGAGAATCTAAATTAAAGCAATTCAAGTTGCAATGACAGATGATTGTCTAGCTTTAGCTTGGACAACTTCATCAATGAAAAGGAAGTCACCCCATTTATGGGTCATTGGATGGATCAATCAATCAGGGTTAGCTCAGGATTTTGTCAGGATGGGCTTTAAGTTTGTCCATGATGTGATGACACACATTGTGTCCCCACTTCTTCTTCTTCTTCTTATAGCAGTTGATGAGTTTTTAATGAGTAGGGCTGTAGGCCCAAATGGATTCGAACAAGGCTAATAGGATGTAAGTAACTTAAATCTGAATTTGCACACTGCCTGGGAATATAACCAAGTGGAGTGGGTTTGCAGAATGAACATCCATTCTCTTTCTCCCTCTCCCTCCCTCCCTCTCTCATTCTCTCTCTTTCTCTCTCTCTCTCACACACACACATACATACACACAGAGCATTCTCAACCATGATTAGCCAAACTGAAGACACAGGTAGCTATCCTTGTTTAACGACTGCCTTGAGCACTAGCTGTTTGCATTTATGATGAACAAGGAAAAATAATTTTGCAATCAATATACTCATGACCTTCACTGCAACTCTAGTAGTATTTCAGTATTTGAGGGGCTGCCACAAAAAAGAGGGGGGTCAAATTATTCTCCAAAGAACCTGAAGACAGGAGAAAAAACCATGGATGGAAACTCATCAAGGAGAGAAACAACACGGAATTAAGGAGAAACTTCCTAACAGTGAGGACAATTAACCAGTGGAACTGCTTGCTACCAGAAGTCGTAGATGCTTCATCACTGGAGTTTTTGAAGAAGACATTGAATAAGATTTGTCTGGAGTGGTATAGGGTTTTCTGTCTAAGCAGGGGGTTGGACTAGAAGACCCCCAAGGTCCCTTCCAACTCAATTATTCTATTCTATTCCTTGGTTTTTCCTCGAAGATGTTTTGCTCCTCATCTAAGAAGCCTATTCCGTTCTGACCGGATGGTCTAGACTGGACAATCACATGTCTGAGATTGTATATGTTCTCCTGCTTGAGTAGGGGGGTGGACTAGAAGATCTTGAAGGTCCCTTACAGCTCTATCCTATTCGAAATTCTAAAACTCTCTCTCAGTCTTATGCTGATAAGGATAATCATACAGCCAGCTAGTATGCATTGTGTATAAAATTGTAAGCGGAGTCACAATCATTTGATTTTTCACTTAAGGATTGCTTTACTTAATGACCGAGGCACTGGTCCCAGTCGCTAAATGAGGACTACTTGCTTTTGAATGCAGCCATTAGTCCTCTAAAGGGAGAAAGATTTGAGTCTAAACCAATTTCTGATGATCCCAAGAATGCACTCGTAGTTTTCCTGCCAACAGGATGGAAGTGATTTTCAACCCCCTTTTTCTAGGATGTGGTTTTGACATCTTAGGTACAAATTATCCAGGGATTTCCTGATAGATTCCCATCCAAGAACGAATTTGGTTGGATCCTGGCTCTCTTTCTGAGACCAGCTGAGGTCAGCTTGGGGCTGGGACCTGACCTGGGTTGGATCTTCGGTGATCTAGGATGCCAGCATGGCATGCTGTGAACTTTGACCTTTGGCTGTGTTCCTAATTCAGCTTCCTCCTTTCTTTCCATGTTTGGGGTTGGCGGTACAGATGCAAGTACTCCAGGGAGCAAAATAGTTTCCAAGCAGGACAGATGTGAAACTTTGATACCAAAGGTTGAAGCATCCCTACCTCCCTTCTAGGTCCTTTTCTTGCAGTCATTTCATGACCCAACTATGTAGTCTCATCAGTGCAGAAGAGAGTAGGGTTCAGGAGGAGGAGGAGGAAGAGGAGGAGGAGGAGGAGGACAGTAGGGTACTTGTTGCTCTCTGAGTTTGGTTGTGTTCATACAATCATTTCATGACCCAACTATGTAATCTTATCAGTGCAGAAAAGAGTGGGGTTCAAGAGGAGGAGGAGGAGGGCTGTAGGCAGGGGTGGGATTCAAATTTTTAACAACTGGTTCTGTGGGCATGGCTTAATTGGTGGGTGTGGCTTGGTGGTCATGTGACTGGGTGGACACGGCATGGTGGGCATGTTATTGGCTGGATGTGGCCAACTCAACATCACTCACATCGAGTCACGCATCTCCTCGCCTGCCCTCTCATGACTGTGGGGATGCTGCAACAGTCTTAAGTGTGAAAAACGGTCATAAGTCACTTTTTTCAGTGCCATTGTAACTTTGAATGGTCACTCCACAAAGTACCAGCAAAGGAGGGGAAAAAAAACTCCAGAGAAGTTCCAGAGACAGGAATTCTAGTCCTGCCAAGAATGTAATCAGGGTTAACGGAGAGGCAGTTTCTGTAAGCAACACCAGAATGTTTCCTTCCTGCCTTCCTTACAGGATTAGACTGGTAATTTCCTCTAACAACTGGTTTTCTGAACTGCTTAGAATGTTAACAACCGGTTGTTGCGAATAGGCGCAAACTGGTAGAATCCCACCCTTGGCTGTAGAGTACTTGTTGCTCTCTAAGTTTGGTTGTGTTCTTGCAGTCATTTCATGATCCAGCTATGTAATCTCATCAGGGCAGAAGAGAGTGGGGTTCAAGAGGAGGAGGAGGAGAGCTGCAGGGTACTTGTTGCTCTCTGGATTTGGTTGTGTTCTTGCAGTTATTTCATGATCCAACTCTGTAAACTCCACCCTAAAAGCCAGAAGTGCTACAGCTGGGGTGCGTCACGGCGTAATCTGGCCTTAAACCTCTAGGATTGGAAAATCCAAATTTCATTTCCACTTGGCTAATGCCGTATTTTCTTTGCAAGGTCCTCCAGAGCTGCATGCCCTTCCAAGCAGCTCCACTTTTTGACCTAGAACATTGAATCAAATCAGACCTAGAACATTGAATCAAAGGATCATATGGGACCTTGGAGGTCTTCTACTCCAAGTGTCACCTGCTTGGGTGAGTGGGGGGGGTTGGACTAGATGACCTACAAGGTCCCTTCCAACTCTGTTAATCTCTATAATCTCTGTATAATCTGTCTAAACCTTCTACCCAAGGCAGGAGGCCTTATTCCATCTCGGTCAAATGGTTGTCCAATCTCTTCTTGAAATCCTCCAGCTGTTTTATTGATGGATTGACTTAGGAGTTTGGCAGCCAGCACATATTTCTCACAGTTTCAGAATCCCATGGTCGTGGGATCACCATTTGCACCCCCCAGATGGCGTCTTGACAAGCCAAGTGAATGAGGACAGCCAGATTCACTTAACAACTCACAATTCCCTCAACGACTGTGGTGATTCACTTAACAACCTAACAAAAAAAAAGATTCTAAATTCGGGCATGACTTATTTTAAAAAAAAACTCACTTAAAAAAAGTGGAAATTCCTGGTCTCAATTTTGGTTGTAAGTCAAGGACTACCCTTGTATTATTTGCAGCAACCTAGGGAGCTAGTGGAAGAGGGGAAGAAATGTTTCCTCCTCCTCCTCCCCCTCCTTCTCCTCCTCTTCTCTCTCTCTCTCTCTCCTCTCTTCTTCTTCTTCTTCTTCTCCTCCTCCTCCTCCTCCTCCTCCTCTTCTTTTTCTCTTCCTCCTCCTCCTCTTCTTCTCCTGCTCTTCCTCTTCTTGTCCTCCTCTCCTCCTCCTCCTCTCTTCTATCTCCTCCTCCTCTCTTCTCTCTTCTTCCTCCTCTTCTTTTTCTCTTCCTCCTCCTCCTCCTTCTCCCCCTCCTTCTTTTCCTCCTCCTCTTCCTCTTCTTCTTTTTCTCTTCCTCCTCCTCCCCCTCCTCCCCTTACCCCCTCCTCTCCTCCTCTCCCTCCTCCTCTTCCTCCTCCTCCTCCACCACCAGATCCACCACCCTTCTCCTTTCTCCAAAGTCTAAAATAAGGCAATTTTTCTTCTTCCTGGCTGCCTCCTGTCATTGGCCCAGATGCTTTCAACGCACCCAGAACTCAGAGGAGGAAGAAGCCCTCCATTGTGCAGCTCCCAAAGAAACACCGCTGAAGAAAATGTGAGGAATTCTTAGCTCATGATATGTTTGGATGAGGAAGCTGGGGACTTTCAGGAATGCAGGCAACGGTTCCAAAAATATTCCCTGCAATAACACTCTTGGTCAGTAAATGTTATTTGCGTTGGCCCATCGGCCTTCACCAGTGGCAGTGATGTCATTTTTTTCATTTCTTCTGTGGAGGAGCGAGGTGAAAGAATGGCCTGGAGTTCTTCACAAGGGAATGTTGACAACTCAGCCGTGCCTGTTGCAGCATCTCAAAGTTACATGTCCCTACTACCACTGCCTTCTGGAAAGCTGCTGGAGTGACCAGAAAAGCTAAAACCAGAGATAAGACCAGAAGAGAAAGAATTGATATAGAACCAAACTTAAGCTGCATAGAAAGACAGCAAACAAAGTGGTTTGTTCACCTGGAGAGAATCTGTTCGATTTCCATACCTACGGAAAAGAGGAGAAGGTCAAAGAACCCAAGGCAGATCCAGAAGAAGATGGAGAGACAACATCAAAGATATGCTACGACAGCATCAAATAACAATATCCGAGGCCACCAGGAGAGCAAGAGTCAGAACTTTTAGCTTAACAGAATAACAGAGTTGGAAGGGAACTCAGAGGTCTTCCAGTCCAACCCCTTGCTCAAGCAGGAGAACCTATACCATTTCAGGCAAATGGTTGTCCAATCTCTTCTTAGAAACTTTTGTATCTCCTTGATACCTTGACAGCTGAAGTGGAAGGGAGAGGAGAGGAGGGGACAGCAGGAGGAGGAGGAGGAAGAGGAGGAGGAGGAGGAGAAGGAGAAGAAGAAGAAGAAGAAGAAGAAGAAGAAGAAGAAGAAGAAGAAG
>BLBF01000073.1:1578966-1626735 GCA_015471245.1 Laticauda colubrina | reverse complement strand
AAGAAGAAGAAGAAGAAGAAGAAGAAGAAGAAGAAGAAGAAGAAGAAAGTCCTTCTAAGAAGGTTCCATTTTCTGAATAAAGGTAACATACCATTGGACCATCTCAAATGTGCATAGAGAACAACAGGATTTGGACAAAGGCAAATGTAAAATGCTGGAGATGAACATCCAAAATAGAATCATAGAATCCTAGGGCTTGGATGTCTTCTAATCCAACCCCTTGTCCAAGGCAAGAGTCCTTATACCATCCTGGACAAAGGCTTGTCCAACATTTTGTGACTTTCTTGGAAACTATACGAAAATGCTATCCTAGTACTTTCTTACTTTTTGTGATTTTCTAGTCTTGTCTGCCACCATAAAATTTCTCTGTAGACCTTCACCTGACATTGCTTAGCTTCTTTGGAGGGCAGCTAAGGCCTGGATCTTCTCTTGAGAGCAACTAAGGTCACATTGGAGCTGACATCTGCAATTTGCGATGTTAAGACTTTGTTGAGCTCCATTTCCAGGGTCTTCATGGAACTACTTTTAGATGTTGAAGAGCATTGGGCCCAGTTCCTAACCTTGAGGTACTCCATTGCATGCTTCCTTCCCTTGAGGATTACGCACTGGGTCTACTAATAGATTTCAAGTGAGCATGTAGGACAGTAGACGTAGGAAGATGCCTTGACCTGAAGAGTTCATCGTTTGGGAAAGACTTGGAAAGACATCTTGCATGACCATTATAAAACATCCATGTGAAACTCAAGGGCTGATTTTCTTTCAAGTAAATGAAATTTATTTATTAAATTTGTCAGAGTATATTAATGAACTGGAATAGAACATGGTAACAAGGTCAGCCAAGGAATGGGCATAGCAACTGAGTCAGCCAATGAGGACTGTTTGGAAACTGAAACTAGAAGTAGCCTAGAGAGGGCTCTATATTAAGCTCTGCAGTTCTGCAGCTTGCTAAGCTCTGACGCTGCCGATTGAGAATGAAACTACTTCTCTCCTCTGTTGTGTGTCTTGCTTGCTTGCTGAAAAGTTGAGTTGCTGTTCTGCTCTGAACCTATGACATGTCTGCTTCTGTTTGAGTTTGCTCCATGTTGGAGAAATCTACAATCGGTATTGTAAAACCTACTTTATGTATTTATAAAGAAGTTAAATGAAGCCTCAGCCATCTGTGTTTACTTTTCTGGTGCTGAATTTACACTGCGATACTCTGATATTTGGCTCTGTCGTAGGGAGAACTGAGAATTAAATATTTAGTTTATGGATTGTTTTTATTCTAGTTTTGAAGATTTTTTGGGGTCTGGAAAACAGCACTTGGACAGTTGTCTTATTTTTTATGAGGAATCCCTGCAAAATATGCATAAACTATAATTTTCTGGTCTGTTTTAACTAGTGGGGCTGACATATCAACAAGAGATATGGTCCTGCCTACTGTATAGATTCTCCATTTATAGCTGCTTGGTCATGAGCACAGAATGCCTTTGATCTGGTGAGTGGTTCTAATGTTTAAAAATTCAATATGGGGGCCTGTCTTTCTGTATGTTTTACATGAAGAGCCACTCCGCACTTAAATGCAAAGAGAGGACTAATGTTGGTTGATGATGGATATGACTTTCTAATCACAAGTGGTGGATCATGTTATTAAAATGCCTATCATGTTTTTCCTCTGAATTACTGGTGTAATTTTTGTCCTTGTCAAATGTTTACAGGGGAGTAAGAGCAAAAAGCAAGAAATACTTAGTTTAAACTGGGGTTTAATTCAAGCCATGGCTTAGTTTCCTTGGGGAAATGAGCTTTTTTTAAAAAATCAAATTATTATTACTCTCAAGTCTAGTCAGGTAAAACTTGTTCCCTTCCCCTTATAGACACTTATCTTTCCAAGAGGCAGTTCTTTCTGTCAGTATTAAAATTAATTTCTGAATCTGTTTTTTCAAAATTAGCCTACCTAATTTCATGCTAATGTATGTTTACTTTATCCTGTGAACGTAAATTAAGTTTATGTATTCTTTTCCTTTAATTGCAATTCTCCTCCCTGTCTAATTTTTAAAATTTCATCATAATATTTTTTTTAAGTCAAAACTAAAAGCATTTTCCCACGGGAAGGATTCTTCATAATCAATTCTAAAATCTTATTTTAAATTTATCCAGACCCTAAGTCAATTTGTAACTTTCTGACCAATAACGGTACAAAACTGAATAGCCTACAAGGAAGGGACTTTGATGGTCATCTAGTAGTATCTAGTACCATTTCAGACAATTGCTGTCCAATCTCATCTTTAAAAACACCCCCAATGTGGGAGCACCTACAACTTCTGGAGGCAAGTTATTCCAAAGATTCATTATCCTCACTATCAGGAAATTTCTCCTTATCACTGAACAATACTTTCCATAAAGTATTACTTCCTAAGATTAAAATGATGCCGCTTATTCTCCACAAACATCTTTTAAAGTTTTTAAACCTGTTCTAAAAACTGTATTTTGCCAAGGACTGCAGGAGACTCACCTGGCAATGTTACAGTTGTCAAATTCAAAGATTTCCAACAGCTTGAAAAGCAGTTAATGAGCAATTTCCATAAGTGATTAGAAAATGGTGTGTGCAAAGATAAGTGTCCCTTTCAAAGGCACCGACCAGAGTTTGAGCAAGGTGGACTGTTCCATTATCTCCCAGAACTCTCTGCACCTGCCAGAGATAGCTAGCTATCTTGCAATTTCCTGATGAAGAGCAGGTGTCTGGAGAATTTGTGGGCAATCTGAAGTCCCTCTCCTTGTCCAGACAGTTTTTAATCAAAAGAGCCAGTCAACTTGCCGGCTCTTCGTTTTACCACATTGTGGGCTCCGTATTTTATGGCATCATCTTCCACCTGCCATTTCTTCCTCGGGAAGCCACTCCTTTCAAAAATTCCAAGCAAGGAGTCAGATTATTATCCATGTAATCCAGGGGTTGCCAACCTTTTGGACCTCAAGGACCACCAAACTCATAATTTTAAATCCTGCCGACCAGAGATCCTGGGAAAATCCCCCCAAAAGTCTGCAGGAAATTCCCCCACCCCGTTTTCCAACTGATTGATCGTTCTTTATTTGGGATCTCAGGATACCGTCTCCAGCTCCGTTCTCAGGGCGTGAGAAACAAAGAGGAGAGACTTTTGGCTTCATGCAAGGAAAGCAGCAGGAGCAGCAGAAGTCTTTCTTTCTCTTCCCCAAATTCCCCCAGAAATGAGTCTTTTCTAGTGTAGCCTCTTGGCACAGGAGTCCTTGCAGAGTCCCCAAGACTCATTTCTGGCGGAATTTGTGGGAGAGAAAGAAAGACTTTGGCTGCTTTCCTTCCATGCAGCCAAAAGCAGAAGGAGAAAGAAGCGGAAAGAAGCAGCCTGGTAGCCAGGCCAGGCATGTGGGGTGCATGGGGCAAGTTCCCCCCTCTGCCCTTCCCCCCCTCCCCTCACTACCTCATGTTGTTCACAATGCAAGCGACACAAGCCTCGTGTTCCCACACAACCTGGATTAATTGCTTTGGGGGGGACATTTCTCTGTGGACCACCAAAATTTTCTCATGGACCACCAGTGGTTCCTGGTCCACTGTTTGGCAACCACTGATGTAATCTATTAGCTGATCATGATTCTAATCCATATTGATGTATGGTTGCTAAATTGTGTGTCTCCATCAGTGGTGGGATTCAAAATTTTTTACTACCAGTTCTGTGGGCGTGTCTTGGTGGGTGTGGCAGGGGAAGGATACTGTAAGATCTCCATTCCCTCCCCACTTCTGGGGGAAGGTTACTGCAAAATCCCATTCCCTCCCCACCTCACTGACCTGCTTTCCAGCTCCGTTCTCCTGTGCAGGGCAACCAAACAAGACCTAGCCAATCAGCTGAGACTCAATGGGAGGCAGAGAAGAGATGGGATTGGCGGGGCCAGTGAGAGGTGGGATTTGACGGTTTTCTGAACTGCTCAAAATTTCTGCTACTGGTTCTCCAGAACTGGTCAGGACCGGCTGAATATACACCTCTGGTCTCTGGGTGTGAAATGCATGACTTACTAGACTGAGAAATACTATCGTAGAAGTTTATTACATAGCTGATTGTAGTATTCATGTTTTATTTTAGCCGTAGGTTGGTAGTTGACTGCAATAAAACAACTTTATCTTATCCTGGTCGTATAAAGTTTTTTAAGTGGCAGTGCCAACTGAGTGCATTTGAACCAATTGTCTGGACCTTGTTGTGTGCTTGTAATTCAGACAGATTAATCCCTTCCTGTTATAAACAAGGCAGTAAGATATAAACTGGTACAATTCAGCCAATATAAATTGTCCTACTTTCATTGGTTTGAATGGGGACATTTAAAGCACACAGATATATAATGACATCGTGAATCATTCTCATCGTATTTGCAACCTGCTAAATTTGAAAGGGATTTTAAATGGATTTGTTTGTTTAATTCAGTCATACCGTGCTCCACTTTTCCCTGGAGGTCCCCCCCAAATACAATTACCCTTCCACAAATCTCAGATGGAATGGATGAAAATAGACTTCTTGATCCAATGGTCCTTGAAGAACTTCCCTGGCAGAGTTGGAGTTGAATTTGGGTCTCTCTGACCTTAATCCAGCACTTTATGCCAACACCAGACTGAAAAAGCAAGGACATCATATTGTGTACTTGTTGAACTTAGTCATCATGATTCCTACATGGATATTCCTGGATCAGCACTCTACCTCCTACATTCTCCATGAGCAAATTTGCACAATACAGTTGTTGCAAAGGCAGCTACCCCCAAAAATAGTTTCACGGTGCAGTGCACGAATGCACACCAGAGATTTGTTAAGAAGCTAAGGCTGGAAGTTCAACATTAGCATTATGAAGAAAATGTTGGTAGATCTAGGGCAGGGGTCCCAACCACCGGGCCTCAGACCGGTCCCGGTCCGTGGATCATTTTCTACTGGGCCGCAAAGAATGAATAATTGTGATTAAAATATACATAAAAATATGTTTTTAGTAAAGAAATAGTAAAGAAGCCCTTTACTATTGAGGAAGAATTGATTTTGCCAGTCCTTGAAAAAGTGTTTCTGCGTGAAACTGGTGCTTGGTACAAAAAAGGTTGGGGACCACTGATTTAGGGAACAAATTGAATCTCTTTTGAGTTTTCTTCCCTGGGGAAGAACCCCGATCCTTTTAGAGAGAGACCGGAGTAAGAAACAGTTACTTAGGAATGGAGAGACTATGTCTTCTGCTATTATGAATTTGCCAAGTTACTTAGATTAGCAGGAGGAGATCTCTTGGAGATGTTCCTGCAGCAATATGCTCCTCTGGGTATTTTGCCAAGAGTTAAGCGTTGCTTGATTCTAATGGTATTCATTCAATACTTTGTTTTTCCTTTTGTGTTTAGTTGTTGTAAGTTCTTTGAGTACATTAAAATGAGAATATTTGTAGCTCAAGGCTGAATTGAGGAGTCCTTGGTCCACTCTGAGCCTTGGTTGTTTTCTTGTAGACATTTCACGACTCAAACTAGGGAACATTATCAAGGCACTGTTATCCTTCTCCTTTCCTCCACCTCCTCCTCTTCTTCTTCCTCCTCCTCTTCCCTGCAAATGCTTCTTCCTTCTAGCACTGGTGCTGGTATATAATTGGGTTATGAAATGTCTGCAAGGAAATAACCTAGCTCAACAAGGACCCCACAGACTTCCTAGCCCTCCCCTCCCCTCCTCTTCCTCAAACTCTACTCCCTTCTAGCACTGTTGATGTTACTCAGTTGGCTAATGAAACGTCTGCAAGAAAACAAGCAAGCTCAGAGAGCACCAAGGGTCCCACAGTTCTCCTCCTTGCTCCTTTCCTCCTCCTTCTCTTCCTCTTCTTCTTCTTCTTCCTCCTCCTCCTCCTCCTCCTCGTCTCAGCAAACTCCTCCTCCCTTCTAGCATTGATGATGTTACCCAGTTGGGTAATGAAACACCTGCAAGAAAACAAGCCAGCTCAGAGAGCTCCAAGGATCCCCTCTTTGAATAGTTATGAGGAGGGCAGGTCAGTGAAAGTTCTGCTCCCTGTGGTCTATAAATTGGATGAATTTGGTGCTTCCATCAAAAGGACACCCTGTAGCTATCAAAATCATTCATGCTGTTCTGTAATAGCTCCTCAGAAAAGGACAACAGTTTTCAGACATCCAGCGGGAGACACGGCATCTGACAATTGCTGTCTCTGCACATGGGTGTGTGTATGTCTGTGCCACATATACATCATACAAGGGTAGGATTCTACCTGGTTGGACCGGTTCTATAGAACCAGTTGTTATGATTCTGTGCAGTTCGGAGAACCGGCAAATCGTGCCCTGGACTGGCCCTTCCCCTCCTCGCCCACTCACTCCTTACCTGGCATACACGCCATCCAACTTGCCTGCATTTGGTAAGTTGCTATTTTTCCTTGTTTTCCCCCCGACCATCAGCTGTTCTGCTGTGCTGGGAGATTTAGATTAGCTAGAAAGCCGGAGATATTGAATTTCTTGCTTTCTAGCAAATCTAAAAGCAGAGATGCTGAACCTTCCTGAGGACTGAAGTTTTTATTTTTCAGTGCAGACTCAGGTAGCAGATTGCAGAAAGATAGATCTCTAAGTGAATCTGTGATTCTGTGAACAACTCAATCTGCCTGCCTGCTTTGCCTGATTTTGGGTAAAAGTTGCTCTCTCTCTTTTTTTTTTAAAATTAAATTAAAAAATTAAAATTAAATATTTTATTTAAAAAAATTAAAAAAATCAATATTTAAATAAATATTTATAATATTTACATACAAGCCACCACCACCACCATGACCACCAAGCCACACCCACAAATTAGACCATGCCCACAGAACTGGTTGTTAAGAAATTTGAATCGCGCCCCTGAAATGATATCTCGGGCCCTTAAATTATCCCCAGCTGCAGCTGCTCTACGTAACAGAGCAGACAAAGGAGCATAACAAAGCACAGAATTAATTTGCCATGTTATTATTGTGGGACAGTGTTTAGATCTGCTCACTGTCCTTCATAGCAAATCTCATTTTGAAAAACAAACCTTCGTCCTTCCCCAAAGCCACAAACCCAATATTCCACAATTCAAGTCTGTATGTTTAGGTTTACACCTGACAACTGAAATCTTGTGTTCTTGTGTTTATTTAGAGCAAAGGCTGAATAAAAGCGAAGTCCTGTGTTGGTGTTTGGTATATCTGGGGTGTGTGTGTGTGTGTGGAGGCTTGGCTGCCTGTCCACCCAGCCTTCCCAGGGTGAGAGGGGGGGGGGGAAGCAGCAGAGACTCTGAGCTTTTTGTGATGTGGGATTGTTCCTTGCATTCCTCTCCCAGAGACTGCTTTGTTCTCAGATGCAGTGCATCATAGTGGACTAAACCAACCAACCAAACACATAGGGTTAAAGATGTTTCACTTCTCATCCAAGAAGCTTCTTCTTCTTCAGAACTGAAGAAGCTTCTTGGATGAGAAGCAAAACATTTTCAAAGTAATGTCTACGGCGGTTCTCCGTCATTCCAGATCATGGTTGTCCCAAAGGTGCTTTTTTTAAAGAGACAACTGGACTTGTTGGTTTCCTTGAAGACATTCTGCTTCTCATCCAAGGAGCTTCTTCAGTTCCTCTTCTTCAGAACTGAAGAAGCTTCTTGGATGAGAAGCAAAACATTTTTAAAGGAGGTGTCTATAGAGGTTCTCAGTCCTTCTCCTCCTCCTTCCTCCTTCCTTCTCCTCCTCCTCCGTCACCTAGGCCATAGTTATCCCACAGGTGCTTTTTTCAAGAGGCAACTGGACTTTCTGCTTTTTTTCTTTAAAGATATTTCGCTTCTCATCCGAGAAGCTTCTTCAGCTCTTCATAAATCCTTCCCTTCCCCACCATTTAGAGCTGAAGAAGCTTCTCGGATGAGAAGCGAAAAGTCTTCAAACAAAAGCCAGAAAGTCCAGTTGCTTTTTGAAAAAAAAGCACTTTTGGGACGTAGGGTGAAAAGCTAGGGTTGCAGGAATTGGGCCGGTCTAATCTAATGAAAATAAAGATTAGCAGTCTTCCAATATTTGAGGGGCTGCCAGAAAGAGGAGGGGGTCAATTTCTTTTCCAAAGCACCAGAGGATGCAGGGCAAGAAACCATGGATGGAAATTAATCAAGGAGAGAAGCAATCTGGAATTTAAAGAGAAATTTCCTGATAGTGAGGAAAATTAATAGGTGGAATGGCTTCTTTCCAGAAGTTGTGGATGCTCCATCACTGGAGGCTTTTAAGAAGAGACTGGACAATCACTTGTCTGAAATGGTGTTGGGTCTCCTGCTTGAGCAAGGGGGTTGGGCTAGAAAACCTCCAAGGTCCCTTCCAATTCTGTTATTCTGCATTCTGCATCCATTCTTTAATTTGTAGCCCTTATGTGTTTATAGCTAGGGCAGTGTCTCGGTCTCAGTTGTACAGGAGTGCATAAAATAGCTTACAATATCACACCGAGCACAAAAATGAGCCTTTCAGGAGGTCCATAATGCTCATTTCCTTCAAAATAGAAGTTGAGGTCATAGCTGAGATACACCGTTCACAAGATGTGACTCCTTTCATACATTCGACTTTCAGGATAGCAATCCAGAGTTATTCCTCAAGTCAAGTAGTAGTAGTAGTAGTTCTTCTTCTTCTTCTTCTTCTTCTTCTTCTTCTTCTTCTTCTTCTTCTTCTTCTTCTTCTTCTTCTTCTTCTTCTTCTTCTTCTTCTTCTTCTTCTTCTTCTTCTTCTTCTTCTTTAAGAAATGCTCCTGAATCACTTGGAGTTGAAGAACATGGAGTGAACATTCTCAGAATTCTGTTGGGATTCAGAAAAGAATAATTGGTGGGGACCATCCTTAACTTCTCCATAGTTCTAGGGAAGGCAATTGAAAGAGCTTTGGCTTGAGCCCAAATGACAATCGCCACCAAATTTGGAAAGGAGTAACAGAAGAACAGAGTTGGAGGGGACTTTTGAAGTCTTCTAGCTCAACCCTCCCTGCTCGAGTAGGAAGCCCTATACCATTTCAAAGAAATCATTGCCAAAACCTCTTCTTAAAAGCCTCCAGTGTTGGAGTACCCACAACTTCTGGTGGCAAGTTGTTCCACTGATTGATTGATTGATTAATTAATTAAGGAAGGCTACGCTCTATAACAAGGGCCTTCAAACTTGGTGAGTTTAAGACTTGTGGACTTCAACTCCCAGAATTCCTGAGCTAATATGACTGGAGGAGGAATTCTGGGAGATGAAGTCCACAAGTCTTCAAGCTGTCAAGTTTGAAGATCCCTGACATAGACAGACAAGTACCAGGAACTCAGTTATCACAAAGAAGGGACATCTAAGCATTCAAAGACCACTGTTTACATACAGGCAGTCCTCAACCTATGACAGGGGTCTTCAAACTTGACAGATATAGATATAGACCAAGGGTCTTCCATTTTGGCAAGTTTAAGATTTGTGGACTTCAACTCCCAGAATTCCTGAGCTAACGTGACTGGAGGAAGAATTCTGGGAGTTGAAGTCCCACAAGTCTTAAAGTGGCCATGTTTGAAGACCCCTGCAGTCTATCCACTTTGACATTTTTGTGCTTCTGAGGTGCTCAAAACACGCTGGAGGTCCACCTTTGGAGACGATGTGAAGACTTTCAATGCAGAGGTGGCATCCTTCCAGCCCACCATGCATGTTTTCTCCTGTGAAGATGTGGATAGTTAGGGACATGAAAGAGAACAGATAAAAGTAAGAATGCCTATCTTGCTTTTTTTCCCCCCTCCATACTTTGGATGTATGCAATTTCAGTTATGTGAGAAGGATTATCTCCATTGTGAGTTCCACCATTCTCATGATCGGCAGTAGTTCTTCCTCCCGGCCTTCCACAGTCAAATAAGACATGGGGAATTCTGATCCTTTCACATCCAATTTTGGCCTTCAAGAGTCTAATTTGAGCATTGGTATTAAGGGAGCATTAATTTTTGGATGAGGCAGTGTCTGGAGGTTACATTATTGTCCTTAGAAGCCAGCAGTAATGCAGAAGGCTAGATTTGAAACTCTGTCCATGAATAACCCAAGGGAAAATGTGGGATTTTTTTTCCGAGCAATTGTGAAAAAAAAGAAGGAAAAAAAACCCCACAGATTTTATCAAGGACTATCAGGCCTTCTATGTACTCAGTTCCTTGGCTAACTTGGAGACCCTCTCTACAAATCTGCTTTTTGGCTCCTCCTTTTGAGGGGAAGACCAGCAGGGGAACGAAACCCCCACTCTGAGGAAGAGATGGTTGTCCTGCTGTGGTTTCCAACTTGCTAGCTGTCACCTGGATTTGGAAAGAAGCCAAAAAAATATAGAATCTGTCAAGAGCATTCTGACAAAGTCCTGGAGCATTGGAACAAAAGACTCCCTTCTAGCGCTGATGAGGTTATCTAGTTGGGTTATGAAATGACTGCAAGAACTTAACCGAGCTCAGAGAGTATCAAGGACCCTACAGCCCTCCTCCTCCTCCTCCTCCTCCTCTCCTCTCCTTCTCTCTCCTCCTCCTCCTCCTCTCCTCTCCTCATCATGAACCCCACTCTCTTCTGCACTGATGAAGTTACCTAGTTGGGTCATGAAATGACTGCAAGAAAACAACCGAGCTCAGAGAGTATCAAAGACTCTACCGTTCTCCTCCTCCAGCATGTGATCCTCCAGGATGCTGGGCTGCAGCACCCTGTGGTCTAATCCAGAATAACTCTTAGACATTTTTTAAAATATCCATTCCATCATTGCCTAAGCTTTCAACACAAGGATCTCCATCTTGTCAATGGACTTTGGTTCCTAGAATGATTGATGATGAGAGTTTCCTTGAACTTCTGCGGACTCTTGTATTACTTCTCATGAACCACCCTTGGGTCAGGGGGGAGAAGATGCAACTTTCAAGGAGAAATGATAGCGTTGAAGGATAGAAACACACACGGGAGTTACTTGGAAGGGAAATATTTACCAAATATTTGGGTTACATACAGATATCTCTCCCCAGTTTTGATAGAGAAGAATGCTCTGGCACTCTCTGCTATGTACCTCTGCGTAAAAGAGATAAAAAGTTTGCCTGATTGGATAATTAATCTTCAATTTATGACCATAATTGAGTCCAAAATTCATGTTGCTGAGTGAGACCTTTAATTTTTTAAAAAAATTTTTAATAACAAAACAACAAATAAAAATCATCTTTGAATTTCACAGTGGGTCAGTTGGGTACATGTATCTTGTGCACATGCTAATATTGATATACATTTCTTATTAAGGTATATTCATAGTTTATTCTGCTCAACATTCTATATTATATCATTATATTATCATTCAAGTTTTAATTTAAGTTCTACGCTATCTTTCAAAAACAAATACCACATACTTAAGTTATATTCATGTTATTACTTATTCAGAAATAATCAATTATGATGTATTATTATTATTACAATATACTTCAATTTCTTACTCTTTTTCTAGCCATTCATAAAATAAATGAATCCAGATCTTATAATACTCCTTTTATTCCTCTTCTCTAATTGCCATTGTTAAATCTACTCATTTCTGCATAATCCATTATTTTCTTAATTGTTTCCTCCTCCTCTGGTTTTAAATCTATGTGCTGTCCATCCCAGGCAGGAGACCCTACACCATTTCTGACCGAGGGCAGTCCAGTCTCTTCTTGAAAGCTTCCAGTGATGAAGCTCCCACAACTTCTGAAGGCAACTTCTGTTCCATGGGTTGATCATTCTCACTGTCAGGAAATTCCTTCTTATTTCTAGTTTGAATCTCTCCTTGATCAGTTTCTATCCATTATTCCATGTCTGGCTTTTGGGTACTTTAGAAAATAGGTTGACCCCTTCCTCTCTGGGGCAGCCCCTCAAATATTGAAGATGCTCTCCTGTCTCCCCTGGTCCTTCTCTTCACTAAACTAGCCATTCCCAGTTCCTGCAACCATTCTTCATATGTTTTAGTCTCCAGTCCCCTCATCATCCTGGTTGCTCTTCTCTGCATTTTTTCTGGAGTCTCAATATATTGAACCCTGCTATCCTGCCTCCCCTGGTCCTTCTCTTCCCTAGACTAGAATAAACTTCTTGAAAGCCTTCAGGGATGAAGCTCCCACCACTTTTGTGATGGTCCCAAGTGTGAAAAACAATCCTGTCACTTCTTTTAAGTGGCCTTGTAACTGCGAATGGTGGGTATCCACGGAGGACTACTTGCACACATTATTTACACTTGGTTGCAAGCAAGAGATTTTCCCTTCCCCATATTCCCTTACGGCTGGGGATGGGAAGAGAGAGAGGTACGAAGGGCGTTTTTTGCCCCATTGAAGGAGTTGGCTAGTTCTGACAGGTAGAGCTGGCAGAGGTGAGCAGAAGAAGACAAAAGCACCATGTCAGCTCTTGACAAGCGATGGATACAGGTGCTTTTACTGCTGTCATCTGAGCTTGCCTGACTTTTGATATGGATTGCACAACCTCTCCACACCATGCATTTCAGGATTTTTACACACACAAAAAAGCAGCTGAAGTCAGAAGTTTTGCAAGAGGGTTTTCCAAGAGGTATGTGCTTGAAATCAAGCAGGAACAACTCCCCTTCAACATGTCACCCTACTACACCCTTTTGCAAATATTTGTTTTTTCCTCTCCCAACAAAAAGACCCTACCAGGTGACCACACTTGGCAGTGGCCTTCACAATACACAGTGGCCAAATTAAAAAAGGGATTGTCATGTCCCTGTGGGAATCTGAATCCAAGGAGGAAGATGAGCAGCTGATAGGGAGAGGGAGTGGCTGTGGAGGAAACTGGGGAAGGGCAAAGTCCAGCTGGGCAGAGCAGGGGTGAGGCAGAACAAGGGAGAGAGAATTTGGAGGAAGACCCAGGCCCACCCCTTCTTCATCCTAGGGCACGCAGGGAGGAACGAAGAAAGGAGCAATGTGGATTGCATGGCTTATGGGGGAAGAAAGGGCCCTGATTCCCTTCACTAGCCACAGCTGGGAATGAGAGTTTAAAAGAGATGCAAGTTGAGTGCAGCAGTTGCTGGGAGCAAATATGAATTTATCTTGTGTTGACTTTGCTTAGCTGTGTTCCTGGTGTCTTCCCAACCGTATTGAGTTATTGCCATGCCTTCACATCTGGAATTCCTTCTCTTGCCCTGCTGGACTAATTATTTCATTTTGCCTTGATTGGACATATAATTACAGCTACAACTGTGAGGTTGTGGATGCTCTCTGAACTTGCTTGTTTTCGTGCAGACGTTTCATTACCCAAACTAGGTAACATCATCAGTGCTAGTTCCCAAGCATCTGAATGACCGTGGGAATGCTGCAATGGTCATAAGTGTGAAAAACAGTCATAAGTCACTTGTTTCAATCCCATTGTAATTTCAAAACAGCCACTAAACGAACTGTTGTAAGTTGAGGATTACCTGTATGATTGAACTCGGTGGAAAGTTTCCATCTGATTGAGTTGGGTTCCCCAGGCCTCAACTAATGCCAGATGATTCTAAAATTACATTTTGAGGAGGCCCCGTAATTTATACCCAACTTTCAACTTCCAGTATTCCCTGGAACAAAATAAACACACTTTCTGTGCTCAGAGGCAACAGCATGAGTCAGCAGGGGATTCTAGGAGGAAAAATACTTCTTCGTTACTACAGATTGTAAACCAAGCTCACCCATCACTGCTGTCTGGAAACCACCTGGAGTTTTTTAACTTCTGCCTAGTCTTGTGGAGGCTCCTCTTCTTAAATTGCTCACACTGAAAAAATGCTTATAAGTCAAAACTTTTCTGTCCTTGTTTGTTTCTCCCTGGCCTCGATTTTCCTTTTTTTTTTTTCTTCCTCTTTTTGGTTCAAGTATCTTTCCCAAGAAATAAAAAGAAATATTATCCCCTTTTTGTTAGTGAAAGTTGGTTGTGAAAAGTAGAAAGCACTGCCAATTCAGGTGAGCTTTGCACAATACATTGCCGGTTATTAAGATTAAAATTCAGTTTCCTTAAAAGTCAGAACAATGAGCTGACTTTTCATATTATCTTTCTGTTTCTTAGAGGTTTCAATCTGAACTGGGGATTTGCTCAGTTCTGTGATTGTTTCTTCGTCTCTGCTAAGTGCAAAATTTATTTATTTTTCTCTTTTGGGAACAAGTAGAGAGATACTGATTGTGACTGAATGCAGAGTGAACTTATTTCAGTTTTATTGACTTGCTTATAGTGCTTTTATCTTGTTTTTAATTCATTGTTAGCCACCTGAAGTCATGTATTTTTGAGATCGGAGTCCATATAAACTGAATAAATAAATGGGGTTTCAAACTGAAAATTCAGAAGGATTTTCAGACGGAAGAAGTTGTGTAGAGGCCATAAATTTCATTTCTATATTTCTTGTGGAAACATAGCTTTGTTAAAAAAAAGTATGAATTATGCTTTTGGTTTAATTCTCCATCCCAAAGAAATAAAGATTAAAAAAGAACATTGAGGGAATAGGATAATTAATCAATTCTCAATAATGAGTAGCACATGGGTAATAAATCTTGCCAAATCTGGAAGAATTGAATATAGGTTTCCTGTCCATGTTTTGTGTTCCTTCTTGGCCTTAAGTTTTTTTTTCTTTTGGGTTCAACTATTTTCCCCAAGGAATAAAAGGGAAAATTATCCCCTTTTTGTTGATGTAAGAGTGGAGGGGGGGCTGTGAAAAGTAGAAAGCACTGCAGATTCAGGCCAGCTATGCACAATGCTTCACCAGTGAAGAGAGAAATTCCTGGTTTGTGTATTTTGCAAGATAACAACCGCATAGTCAGCCCTTTCTGTGTACTGTGCCAGGAAAATACTATGTTGGTTTTCTTTTTTACAGCAGAGGTCGAAAAACAAGCCTGGAGTCCCTGTGGCAAAGATTGCATGTTAATCCCAATTAAACTGGGGGAAAATTTTCCCCCTTTCCATAAAATCTCCCCAGTTCTTGGCTAGTTCCTTTCCATTCAATATTTAAGTAAATTTTGATGTGCTAAATGAAAAATTGTACAGGTAGTCCTTGAAGTAGGACCACAACTAAGCCACCAAGTCTGTTGCTAAGCAAGACAGTTGTTAAGCGAGGAGCCCCAGTTCTCCAAAGCAGTGGTCGTCAACCAGTGGGCTGGGGACCATTGGTGGTCCATGAGAAAATTTTGGTGGTCCACAGAGGAATGTCCCCCCCAAAGCAATTAATCCAGGCTGTGTGGGAACACAAGGCTTGCGTCGCTTGCATTGTGAACAACACGAGGTAGTGAAGGGAGTGAGAAAGGGTGGAGGGGGGAACTTGCCCTGCTCATCCCACCCGCCTGGCCTGGCTACCGGGCTGCTTCTTTCCACTTCTTTCTTCTTCTGTTTTTGGCTGCATGCAAGGAAAGCAGCAAAAGTCTTTCTTTCCCTCCCCTAAATTCCACCAGAAATAAGTCTTTGGGACCCTGCAAGGACTCCTGCTCCAAGAGGTTGCACCGGCACGACTAGTCTAACAAAGACTCATTTCTGGAGGAGTTTGGGGAGAGAAAGAAAGACTTCTGCTGCTTTCCTTGCATGGAGCAAAAAGTCTCTCCTCTCTTTCTCTCCCTGAGTACAGAGCTGGAGACGGTATCCTGCAATCCCAAATAAAGAATGATCGATTGGTAGGAAAACGGGGTGGGGAATTTTCCTGCAGACTTTTTTTGGGATTTTCCCAGGGTTTCTGGTCTGCAGGATTTAAAATTATGAGATTGGTGATCCCTGAGGTCCAAAAGGTTGGCAGCCCCTGCTCCAAAGCACCTGAAGGTAGGACAAGAAGCAATGGATGGAGATTAATCAAGGAGAGAAGCAATCTGGAACTAAGAAGGAATTTCCTGACTGTCAGAACAATTAACCAGTGGAATGGCTTTCTTGCAGAAGTTGTGGGTGCTCCCATCACTGGAGGCTTTCAAGAAGAGACTGGACAACCAATTGTCTGGAATGATCCAGGGCAAGGCTCTTCCAACTCGGCAGGTTTGAGACGTGTGGACTTCAACTCCCAGAATCCCTGAGCTAACATGACGGGAGGAAGAATTCTGGGAGTTAGAAGTCCACAAAAGTTTGAAGACCCCTGGTCTAGGGTCTCCTGCTTGAGCAGAAGACCTCTAGACTAAGTTTAATCTTAATTTAAAAAATCCCTCAAAGTAACTAGGAGATGCCTCCTCTTTAGAGAAAGCTGCAGATGAGCCCCACAGAGTTTAAATATAATTTCAGCCAAATAAGATGCTAAGAAAACACATTCGTTCATTATCAAAGAAACAGTCTTATTATACAGAATTCCTCTCTTCCCACTTCTCTGGCCCCACATTATTTGCTTGTGATTTACTAGCTTCCTTGACCCATGAACTGTGTCAAGAAAAATGATGATGTAAACTCACTCCTGGAGCTGCAAAGCAAAGGAGGAGATAGGACAGAGAGCAGGTGGGTGATTATACAAATGAATGGCTGGAAAAAAATGCTATTGTGTGTATTTGCAGTGAACCCAAATCTCAGGCTTAATCCAAGGCTTTTGCAGGATTTTTGAGGGAACAGGTGCTATGCTGGCTTAATTCAACCTCTTTTTCCTCTTCAAGGGATGATCTCAAAATATTAATTGAGGACTGTTGATGTTGATAAGGCCTTCAACCCTTATTCAGGGCAGCTCTTCTGCATAGTATTCAACAATGCTTTAGTTGATCTACTTGATTAACTGCTGGTCACAAATTACATGTTCTTTTAGAGTTATTTGATTTGTTAGTTTTGTTTTCCCCACTTGAGGTATTTCAGAGACCCACCAAGAATGGTCACATTTGGGAAAGGAGCAAAAAGTGCAAAAATCTATGGAGATTCTCAATCATCCAGGTCATGGTTGTCCAAAAGGCAACTGGATTTTGTTTTTCCTCAAAGATGTTTAGTTTGTCATCCAAGAAGCTTCTTCAGTTAGCTTGTTCAATTCAGAACTGAACTGAAGAAGCTTCTTGGATGAGGAGTGAAATGCCTTCAAAGAAATAAATAAAGTCCAGCTGCCTTTTGAAAAAAGCACCTGTGGGACAGCAATAAGTGTAATTTTGAAGATAGACAGACAGACAGACAGACAGACAGACAGACAGACAGACAGACAGACAGACAGAATTCTTTATTGGCCAAGCGTGATTGGACGCACAAGGAATTTGTCTTTGGTGCAAATGCTCTCAGTGTCCATAAAAGAAATGATACATTCATCAAGAGTCAAGAATCATAAGGTACAACACTTAATAATAATAGTCATAGGGTACAATAAGCAACTGAATCATACTAGGAAACGGAAGATGTCAACTTTGTCCAATATTGATTAATGGTTTTATGTTGGGTGTACTACTACATAATCATGGGCATTTGAAGATACATTGCTGCATGTTAATGTTGGTAACATAACATCTATTTGATCATTGGCCTCTCTCATTCAGAATGATCTATGTACAAATATTCTAAAGTACTAGGCTTATTTAAACAAACATACATACAAACAAACAAACAAACAGCAGACCTATCCAGAACTCTGTTCTCTTGCTGACCACAAGAGGTCAATGGGAAGCACAATGTTGTGTAGCTTCCCACTCACATTCTCTTATAGTTGGTTCTGAAAAACCTATCACATTCTCACAACTATTCTTGTGGGCAAAATATCGTCATTGATGCTTGATTGACGTGTCTAGTGACATTTTAAAACTGCCCCATTATGTATTTTCTAGGCAGTAACTTTTACTGATTTATGAGTTGGCCATATCAGGAAACAACAGATGTTAGCCCCCATAAAATAAGACCAGAATTAAAAATAAGATAAAATGGGAAAGGGATGGGATAATGTAGAGTAAGATAAGATAAATTGGGAGAGGTAAGATAGACTGAGAGGAAGTAGCATAAAGTACAAAGAAATACAATAAATACTTATAGAAGTGACAAGTAAGATGACCCGATAAAATGCAGAAAAATGGATATTGAGATGAATGCATCTCTAGACCTCGATGGATTCAGTTGGAGCAAATTCAGATATTGCATTAGAGAATGAATGCCCATTTCTGAGAGATATTTGGCAAGTCTTTGTCACTTGTTGTTTTTCCTTGCTTTCAGTAATATGTGACCTTGAGTTCGAATTCTTTGCTGAACAATGTGTCCTTTTTTGCACAAATGGGGAAAAAAACATCAGCTCTGGTCTGAATCCTTTGGAGCAGGGGTCTCCAACCTTGGCCACTTGAAGACTTGTGGACTTCAACTCCCAGCAAAGCTGGCTGAGGAACTTTGGGAGTTGAAGTCCACAAGTCTTCAAGTGGACAAGGTTGGAGACTCCTGCTTTGGAGACCTCCTGATATCCATGCCCTCATTAGAAGAACGGATCCTGTCATTCTTGAATACTCTGCTTGATCTTCAGGAACCAGACCAATTCATAAGAACAATCATGCTGGCTATAATTTCTGTGACTTCATAGTCTGAAGTTATCCGTAAAAACTTGGGGGGAAAAAAATCAGATTTCAGGCAAATGGGAGGATTGAGCTGGATGGAACTGGACTAGCAGGTAGGAGGGATATCTACTTGCTCTTCTGTTTTAATAGTTTATTGCACTTCGTTGTGTACACACCGGAGGCTCTTGAGAGGCCCACAAAAGTGTGATATTTAAAACCGTTCCAAAATTTAGACTCACTATTTCAACGGACAACTCTGATGTACAAACAAAGAAAGTTTATTAAAAATGTGTCTGCAAAGGCAGGCCTTCATGTCCCTTCCCAAAATGGATTGAGATCATGAAGTGCAAAATCCCATATTGAAGCAATACATTTTTACCCCCTACATCAGGGCTCCCCAACTGTTTGGACCTCAGGGACCACCAAACTCATCATTTTAAATCCCGTGGACCAGAGACCCTGGAAAAATCCCTCCAAAAAGACTGCAGGAAAATTTCCCACCTATTTTCCCATCTATTGATTGTTCTTTATTTGGGAGATACCGGCTCCAGCTCAGTTCTTGGGGGGGGGGGGCTGACTTTTGGCTCCATGCAAGGAAAGCAGCAGAAGCAGCAGAAGTCTTTCTCTCTCTCCCCCAAACTCTGCCAGAAATGAGTCTTTGCCGGCGCAGCCTCTTGGAGCAGGAGGCCTTGCAGGGTCTCATTTCTGGCAGAGTTTGGGGGAGAGAAGGAAAGACTTTTGCCGCTTTCCTTGCATGCAGCCAAAAGCAGAAGAAGAAAAAAGCAGAAAGAAGCAGCCCAGTGGCCAGGCCAGGCATGTGGGGCGAATGAGGCAAGTTCTCCCCATTCCGCCCTTTCCGCCCTCCCCTCACAACCTCGTGTTGTTCACAATGCAAGCAACACAAGCCTTGTGTTCCCACGCAGCCTGGATTAGTTCATTTATTTTATTGTCATTGTATGTCCTACAACAAAATCAAACCCCATCTTCAGTGCACATCATGACCATGAAAATAAACACAAACACACATTCTTCACACTCCACATTAATTGCTTGGGGGTGACATTTCTCTGCGGACCACCAAAATTTTCTCATGGACCACCAGGGATCCCCGGCCCACTGGTTGGTGACCACTGCCGTACACAATGCACGCCATGCCTAAAAAGCCCTCCCAACACCCCCTTATTATCTTAAACCATACTACAAGCTAAACTATAAGCTAAAGGGTCGACATGACATTTTCTTCTACACAACAGATGTCTTATCTTGTTTTGCTTCTGGACTTCTGGACACCCAGCCTTGGGTGGATGTCCCTATCTTATTTACCTGTTGCCTGGACAACATAATTGATTTATAATTAAAAGTTCCATGGAGAGAAATCCAGAGGGTTCCCTAAATAATCTGAACAGACCTCATCTTTAAAGGCTACTATTTTGTGAAGAGAAGGGGAAGTCTACCACATGTCCTAAAGATTGAACCAAGGCAAGGGATTTGGAGACGTGTGCCTTCAAAATATTATTTCGATAGTTTCTTTGGGGCACAATGTGTGATGGCATATTGGAAATGTGTGCAAAGGGAATAGGTAATTGTGAGGAATTAGAAAGAGATTGAACAGCCATTTGTCCATAATGGTGTACGGCAGGGATCTCCAAACTTGGCAACTTTGAGACTTGTGGATTTCAACTCCAGGAACTGGGGAACTCTGGGAGTTGAAGTCCACAGTCTCAAAGTTGCCAAGTTTGGAGACCTCTGGTGTAGGGTCTCCTACTTGGGCAAGGAGTTGGACTAGAAGACCTTCAGGGTCCATTCCAGCGCTGTTATCTTGTATTCTGTATAATGCCTCTTGCATGAATACAATGGAAGATTGTTGAGAATTAGGAGAAACTAACTCCTTATTAACACTTCTTTTTCTACAAAATCTATATGTCGTAAACTAGTTAGCTAGTTAAACATCTCAGAACATAAAGAAAGAGGCTGCATAGCAATAATATGGAGTTTATTATAAGATTATTCAATGTTCCCAAGACGCTATGATTGAGTACCAGTGATTCTAAAAGTTAAACCCATCAGCTGCAAACTACTGTAGTCCATCTGAGAGGTTTGTGGAGGTTCTCAGTTATCCAGGCCATGATTATCCCAAAGGTGCTTTTTCAAGAGGCTTTGTTTTTCCTTGAAGATGTTTCACTTCTCATTCAAGAAGCTTCTTCAGTTCTGACTCGGTTCTTCAATCAGAACTGAAGAAGCTTCTTGGATGAGAAGCAAAATGTCTTCAAGGAAAAGCAAGAAAGTCCAGTTGCCTCTTGGAAAAGTACCTTTGGGTCCACCTGAGATTTAAATTTCACTCAGATTTTAGGGATTAGCCCCCTTCCAAATACAAAATCACTAATGAAGACTCCAGTGAGCCTGAATTTTAATTTAATCTTGGTCCCCCTTTTATTTGGGCATTTTCTCTGTTGCTTAAAAAGATGTTGCATTTTCATGAATCATTTAGCTCCTGATTACGAAATGTAGTTCACCCCAATTTATTCTGTATTTTAGAAACCTTTTGAAACCAGGTTTCTAGGACAACACCAATGGGATTTTTTCTTGCAGGGGGGAAGAATGTGTTATTTCAATGCACATAAAGTCTCTGAAACCATAAATTGTATATAGAATAGTCCGTTTAGAGCCAACACACACATTTCTCCTTTCAGCAACAGAAACTGGCTTTGTTGCAAAGGCAGCATAGCGCAGCCAGAGAAGGGGAGAAATACTTAATCTTTCCTTAATGAGTGTGTGAGTGTGTTGTGGGCTTCTGGTTTCATGAAGCATGCCTCATGAAAAGATAAAAAGGGCTCCCGATTAATGAGTGTGGTAGTGAGAGTCATGCTCTAATCGTTTAGCAGCCAAGTAGTCAATATAGCCTCTTCTCCTATGTTGCCCATTGGCTACACCAAGAGTCCTCCTTGGGTTACAGAGGGTGTAAAAGTTAATGAAAGCAAAATAATGCCCAAGTTCGGTTTAATGAGTGCCATGTGGGAGCCAGGTGCTAATTCTCAGCAAGGATAGGATGGCTGTTTATAGTTGGGAGTATAAGTAGCACTTTCTCAAGGAACCAGACAAAAATAATAGCACTCGAAGTGTAAATCTGAAAGGGAGCAGCTTGAAACTTCCTAATAGTGAGGACAATTAACCAAGGGAACAATTTGCCCTCAGAAATTGTGGCTGCTTCTTCACTGAAAGTTTTTAAGAAGAGACTGGACAATCACCTGTATGGAATAGTATAGGATCCCCTGCCTGAGAAGAGGGCTGGATTAGAACAGTGGTCACCAACCAATGGACCACTGATGGTCTGCGAGAAAATCTTGGTACTCCATAGAGAAATGTCATCCCCAAAGCAATTAATCCAGGCTGTGTGGGAACACAAGGCTGCTCCGCCCACACCAGAGGTGGTAAATTCAGCAGGTTCGGACCAGTTCTGGAGAACCGGTCGTGGAAATTTTGAGTAGTTTAGAGAATCGGCAAATATTACATCTGACTGGAGATTTTACAGTATCCTTCCCCTGCTACGCCCACCCAGCCATTCCCACAGAACTGGAAGTAAAAAAAATTGAATCTCACCACTGGCCCACATGGCCCATGGGAACACAAGGCTTGCATTGCTTGCACTGTGAACAACACAAGGTAGTGAGGGGAGAGGGGAAAGGGTGGAGGGGGGGAATGCAACCCACACCCTGGCCTGGCACCGGGCTGCTTCTTTCCTTCTTCTGCTTTTGGCTGCATGCGAGGAAAGCAGCCAGTCTTTCTTTCTGTCCCTCAAACTCTGCCAGAAATGAGCCTTTGGGACCCTGCAAGGCCTCCTGCTCCAAGAGGCTGCGCCGGCAAAGACTCATTTCTGGTGGAGTTTGGGGGAGAGAAAGAAAGACTTCTGCGGCTTCTGCTGCTTTCCTTGCATGAAGCCAAAAGTCTCTCCTCTCTCTCTCTCCCTCTGAGAATGGAGCTGGAGACGGGATCCTGCAATCCCAAATAAAGAACGATCTATCAGTAGGAAAACGGGATGGGGGATTTTCCTGCAGACTTTTGGGGGGATTTTCCCAGGGTCTCTGGTCTGCAGGATTTAAAATGATGAGTTTGGTGGTCCCTGAGGTGCAAAAGGTTGGGGACCCCCTGGGCTAAAAGACCTCCGAGGTCCCTTCCAACTCTTTTCTGATTGATTGATCTGATTGAAACAAGACCTGTTATGCAGAATTTTGCAGAGTGGTGAAAGGACACACATGAAAGACTTTTGGACTATGTCCTGGATCCTTAACTTTTCTCTGCCAAGTTTGGACCAATCACAACTGCTGCCTTTTATTTATCTATTAAATTTATATGCCCCCTGTCTTCCTAAGAAATGATGCTGGGCAGCTTACAAATCTCACAAAACCTCAAGGTATAAACAAGTTTAGGTGACTAACAACTGCAGTGATTGGTTTAACAATCTTGCTAATAAAAGTCCCAAAGGTGCTTTTTTTGAAGAAGAAGCAACTGGACTTTCTTGGTTTTTCCTTGAAGATTTTTTGCTTCTCGTCCAGGAAGCTTCCTCAGCTCTCAGTTCAGTTCAGTTCACAGAATGGAAGAAGCTTCTTGGATGAGAAGTGAAACGTCTTCAAGGAAAAAAACAAGAAAGTCCAAGGGTTTTTTGGGGGTGGGGAAAAAGCAGCTTTGGGATAACCATGACCTGGATGATTGAGAATCTCCAAAGTCAAGATAGCGTATAAAATAAGAATTTTACCAGAATTATTTTCCATCTCTTTAGGTGTAGAGATGAATTTTTCATCTCTCTCTCTCTCTCTCTCTCTCTCTCTCTCTCTCTCTCTCTCTCTCTCCCTCTCCCTCTCCCTCTCCCTCTCCCTCTCCCTCTCCCTCTCTCTCCTCTGTCTCTTCTCTCTCTCTCTCTCTCCTATCTCTGCTCTCTCTCTCCTCTCTCTCTTCCCTTTGTCTCTTCTCTCTTTTCTCACTCATCTCTGCTCTCTCTCTCTGCTCTGTCTCCCCTCTCTCTCCTCTCTCTCTCTCCTCTCTCTCTTCTTCCCCCCCTTCTCTCTCTCTCTCTTCTCTCTCTATATATTTGTATGTGTACATCTTTCCAGTTAGAGAAAACATTAACCTGCTGCGATAGGAAGGTGTTGCATTCATAGTTGTGGGGTTGTTGCCAATTCCCCATTATTGTGTCATCCTGACTTGAGACTAAAAATAGGGATTTGAAAGGAAAATAAATCTGAACAATCCAGCAACTTGTCTGCTCAAAGGACATTCTTGTAAGACAAGCAAAGAAGGGCAGCGATTCAAGGTTTACGCATATAGCTTTGATGGGGAACGAGGATAAAATTACACGTAAGGGAAGCTAACATTAGTGCAGCAGGTGAGGGAAACCTCTCCCCTTTTCTGTCACTCCAGAGGGGTAATATTTAATTTGTGTTTGCTAAAAATAATGTGCCTTTATTGTGAATGAGACAAAGAGCCTCTACTATGGTTTCTTTTGATGTCCTTAAATATGTGGGGGTAATTTAAACCCCTTCCCCTTCCCTAGGCATATGAATAAAAGGAATCACCTCCTTCCAAAATTGGTAAGCAGGCTGGATTTTTTATGAAGTAATACCTTCCGTCTCAGTTTAGGGACTCGGGAGGCATTTTCAGGTTGCCCGAAGAAGCTGAGCTAGTGTGTAATGAAGAAGGGTGATCAAAGTTTTAAACCACATTCAGGGATGCTATTGCAAAAATAAATAAATAAATTCAGGCTTCAAATGGATAACAGAGACCCAAGAAA
The DNA here is from genome assembly GCA_015471245.1 of Laticauda colubrina. Taxonomy (NCBI): domain Eukaryota; kingdom Metazoa; phylum Chordata; class Lepidosauria; order Squamata; family Elapidae; genus Laticauda; species Laticauda colubrina. The sequence continues at coordinate 1,602,579 of BLBF01000073.1, read as the reverse complement.
GAAAATCTTGGCTTTCAGATAACCTGAAAAACGTGGTTCAAGAGACCAATAGACCTTATCTTATTGCTGCTAATAACTACAATTTAAGCAGCTGAGTGTGGATTTTTGAATTCACCGGTCTCAATTGTCATTTGGGTTTGGAGCTAGTTCTAGAAGGGCCAACACCAGAATAGCAGAGCTGGATGGGACCTGCAAGTTCTTCTAGTCCAGGGGTCACCAACCTTTTGGACCTCAGGGACCACCCAACTCATCATTTTAAATCCCACGGAGCAGAGACCCTGGGAAAATCCAAAAAAGAGTCTTCAGGAAAATTCCCCACCCCGTTTTCCTACCAATCGATTGTTTTTTATTTGGGATCACAGGATACCGTCTCCAGCTCCGTTCTCAGGGGGAGAGAGAGAGAGACTTTTGGCTTTGTGCATGGAAAGCAGCATGAGCAGCAGAAGTCTTTCTTTCTCTCCCCCAAACTCCGCCAGAAATGAGCCTTTTCCAGCACAGCATCTTGGAACAAGAGGCCTGGCAGGGTCCCAGAGACTCATTTCTGGGGGAGTTTGGGGGAGAGAAAGAAAGACATTTGCTGCTTTCCTTGTGTGCAGCCAAAAGCGGAAAGAGAAAGAAGCGGAAAGGAGCAGCCTGGTGGCCAGGCCAGGCGCATGGGGCAAGATCCCTCCCTCCGCCCTTTCCCCTCTCCCCTCCCTACCTCATGTTGTTCGCAATGCAAGCCTTGCATTCCTGCGGGCCATGTGGGTGGCGCACTGGTTGGCAACCACTGTTCTAGTCCAGTCCTCTGCTCCGGCAGAAGACCCTATATAATTTGAAAGAAATGGTTGTCCAATCTCTTCTTCAAAACTTCTGGTGTTGGAGCATTCACAACTTCTGGAGGCCAGTTGTTCCACTGGTTAATTGTTCTAAGAGTCAGGAAATTCCTCCTTAGTTCTAGGTCAGGGGTCTCCAACCTTGGCAACATCAGATAGAGTTCAAACCTGAATTGTTCCTTTTAGGAATAATTAAGGGGAAATGTAGTAAAAAGACCAAAGATATGATATTACCTGTAACAACAGTGGCGAGGATTGCATTTGCACAATGTTGGAAGCGAGATAGTACACCACTGGAGGAATTAGTAATCCAAAAGACATCAGAATGTGCTGAAATGGACAAACTCAGTCTAGAGCTAAATGATAAAGAAGAGTAAGAGTACTATGTGGTCTGGGACAATTGGTATGAATGGTTGGATAGTAGGAATAAGAATAATAGAGATTAGAAAAATGTGAAAAAAATGTAGATTAAATAAATATAAATGTATGGAAATCTGTATATGTAACAATGATGCCACGGTGTTGTTTAAGATGAGAATGAGTTATGTAAATGTGAAAAAGCAAAATAAAAATAAAATAAAAGTAAAATTAAATTTAAAAAAAAAAGACTTGTGGATTTCAACTCCCAGAATTCCTCAGCCAGCAAAGCAAAGCTGGCTGAGGAATTCTGGGAGTTGAAGTCCACAAGTCTTAAAGTTGCCAAGGTTGGAGACCCCTGGTCTAGGTTGCTTCTCTCTTTGATAATCTTCTACCCAGTTACTGGCTTGAGGGAGCCATAAGACCAATGCCTCGTATCCAGTAAACATCTCTCAGATCAGGCACCCTGAGTACCATTCCTTGTCACTTTGGTTTAAAAGACAGATGTATAACTGATGGTGCAGTTCAGAAACTCATCCAGTTTTAAGCTAAGATTAGACAACCTGTTCCAAAGGAGTTAATCCTGTCTCCCTCTCAGTTGAGAGCTACTATTCCTGCAAGGAACCTGACAGTAGGACAGTTTTATTTTACGTTCCCTGGAAAAAAGAAAGACAAGCTCTCCCCTGAGCTGAAAATATTTTTAGGAGGAGGGAAACTCTTGAAGCAGCTGGGAAGAAGAGGGTGGGTGTTATTCCTACAGCTTCAGCTCTTTCAAGTCACTGGTACAAATCATAAAATAACAAAACTTGGTTAAAATGTTCCTGCTGGGGGAGGCTTGTCAAGGCTCCTGATGGATAAGAAATGTTGGGGCAGATGTGAAGGTAAAGACATATTTACAGGTTTATAAGTTATGATGGATGTGTCGGAACGCACAGTTTTCTGCCTTGAGAAATGAAAACCTCAAACGGTGGCAGCTGTCTGAAGAACCCCTTTCAATAGGAGATAGATAGATAAATGGATGGATGGATGATGATGATGATAGATAGACAGACAGACAAACAGACAGATAGTTAGACAGACAGACAGACAGACAAATAAATGGATAGATCAGGCTTCCAATAAAGGAGAATATTTGTAGCTCAGGGTTGACATGAGGGTCCTTGGTGCTCTCTGAGCTTGCATTTTTTCTTGCAGACGTTTCATGACCCAACAAGGTAACATCGTCAGTGCCAGAAGGGAGTGGCATTTTCAGGGGGGAGGAGGAGGAGGATGACTATGATTGTGGGGTCCTTGGCGCTTTCTGCTTGTTTTCTTGCAGACGTTTCATGACCCAACTAGGTAACCTCATCAGTGCTAGTAAGGAGTGCCCTTTGCTGTTAGTTTATTTTCTTGTGACTTGCTGGTCTGTGTGTCGGGGGGGGGGGGGCTGATGGCTCTTTGGCAGTTTCTAGATTTGGGTGTTGCTTAATTGTTCAGATTGTTGATCTGAAGCTGACCTTGGAGTTAATCTGTTCTATGTTGACCTGGATGCTGATTGCTGGTGGAGGAGAGGTGCTTTGTTCTCTTTTGGGCTGGTGGATTGTCTCTTTTGCATGGTCTATAGATGTTGTTAACATCTATGGGTCTATTGATGGCTGATTTGTGAGAGTGCCAGGCGTCTAGGAATTCCCTGGCTTTGGGGAGGGGAGATTGGACTGGCGAGGATGGTCACAATTTCCCCAATTGAAACTATGGTTAAATTTATCTATATGTTGTGAAATTAAAGGATTTTCATCATGCCGTCTGGCTGCCAGTTGGTGTTCCTGGATGCCTTCTGATAGCCTTCTGCTTGTTTGTCCTACACAATGGTTGTTGCAGTCCTTACACTGTGTTGTAGATAACTCATGTTTTTCTTCTTCTTCTTCTGGGGTTGTTGGGTCAGGCTGGAACATTGTTGTGCTCCCTAAGCTTGGTTGCCCAGAAGTTGTGAATGCTCCAACACTGGAGGCTTTTCAGATGAGATTGGGCCAGGGGTTTGGACGAGAAGACTTCCAAGGTCCTTTCCAACTCTGTTATTGTGTTATTCTTGTTGCCTTGCAGATGCTTGTGATCAGTGATGACATTACTCGTTGAGTAATGAAACATCTGCCAGCCAACAACCAAGCTGTGAGCACACCAAGGATCCATCTCTTACTTCAAGCATTCTGCTTCTATGTTTGGCCTTCGAGGTCTGGGCTGCCATTTTTAAATACATCAGGCAGACTGTCCTTGTGACTCATGGCAATCAACCAATTGATCAGAATGGAGCTGGAATGGACCTTGGAGGTCTTCCAGTCCAGCCCCCTGCTCAAGCAGGAGACCTTATACCTGTGATGGTGAACCTGTGGCCTGCATGCCAGAGGTGGCACACAGAGCCCTCTCAGTGGGCAGGTGCACCATCGCCAGGTGGGCTTCTGATTTCTGGTCCAGCCAGGTGGGCTTCTGGTTTCTGGCCCAGCCAGGTGGGCTTCTGGTTTCTGGCCCAGCCAGGTGGGCTTCTGGTTTCTGGCATGTGTGCCAGCCAGGTGGGCTTCACGGGTGCAGAGTGCCAGAAAACGGCTCGAAAAACAGCCCAAAAGGAGGCTGTTTTGCAGGATATTTTCAGGCCATTTTTGGAATGAAAAATGGCCAAAAACCAGCCTGGTTTCCAGGCCATTTTCCAGACTGTTTTCCGCCCATTTTTTGTTGTTTTCAGGGCCATTTTTCATGTGAAAAACAACCTGAAAACAGCCCAAAAATGGCTAAAAAAACCAGCTAAAACCAGCCCAAAATATTTCCAAAAATAGGCTGTTTTGTGGGCCTTTATAGGCCAAAAATATCCCCCAAACAGCCTGAAAACGGCCCCCAAAATGGCCATAAAACCAGGTGTGCGTGCATTGGCTTCAGCACTTTGGTTTTCCAATGCTCTGGCATGCACATATGGACACGCACGCACGCACGCACGTCATTCTGGCTTGGGCACTTGGTGCCGAAAAGGTTCACCATCACTGCCTTATACTGTGTCAGACAAGTGGTTGCCAAGTCTCTTCTTAAAAAACCTCCAGAGTCATGCCGTTGTTGGAGTCTGATTCTGAGGGGGAGATCGAGCAAATGACAGGGAGTGGGAGTGCGGCTCCCATGGCTGTGGAGGAAACTGGGGAAAGGCAAAGGCCAGCTGGGCATTCAGAGGAAGACCCAGGGCTACCCCTTCTTCATCCTAGGGCACGCAAGGAGGAATGGAGAAGGGAGCAACGTGGCTTACGGACGAGAAAAGGGCCCTGATTCCCTTCATTAGTTGCAGCTGGGAGAACAGGATAGAAGAAGGGAATCTGTACACAGCTCCTTGGTGGAAGCAAAGAGTGCATTATCTTTGCCAAGGCTTATCTGGCTTTTGGCATCCTTCCAACTGTGGGTGCTGCGTTATCCTTTGAAAGTCTGTAATTTATTGTCCTGGCTTGTCGTTTTAATTACTTCTGTGTGGTTTCGTGTTGGTTTTTTTTATTTCTAATTATCTTTACTTTGGGTTCTGACTGCATTTCTGTCCTCCGTAGACTGTTTCTTGAAGAATTTGATATCCAGCCTAGGATAATTGGACATTGGGGCCAAGTTGGAGGCATTAAAGGGAATTTATTCTACGTTTATGACATTGTTATTTTTGTGTCACGCCCCTTTGGGTCATCCCACTCCAGTGATGGAGCATCCACAACTTCCGGTGACAAGCTGTTCCACTGGTTAATTGTCCTTCTCACTGTTAGAAAGTATGTCCTTCCTCGCAGCGAGGACAATGGCTAAGTCTTCTCACATAGCAACCAAAAGTTTGGGCCTCAGTTGTGACCCTAAGTTGAGAACTTTACCTGCATTCATAATGGCTGCCCACTCCCAATGTAAATTACAGCACAAAATGAGAATAAGCCCTGGGAATCTTTCTGGCCCACATTGAATTGGGAGAGTGAAAAGGAAGAATTGGATTGAATCCTTTGTCCTCTTGAGGCAACCTGAGAAAGTGTTTGGCTGCTTGTCCCTTGTCTCACGTTTCCAAACGGACCCTTGCCTTTTGATCTCTGCTTTACTTTTGGCTCCAGCCGAAATAAAATGGCTCCACTGCCTGCTTTGTCTTCTTTTGACACGTTACTGAAGGAAGGTATTTTGTGTCACGGAAATGAAGATAATTACAGCAAATGCACAAAAAGTCTCATGTGTGTTGCTTTGGGAGCGGCCTTTGTTTTGTGGATGCTCATTAATGGCCTTTCATGCTCCCTGCAAAGTTATGAAAGGTCCTTCAGTAGACTTCTTGAGGTGTCTTTTTCCCCCTCGTGGTCTCATCTTCTCAGATGAGGCCAGCTAACTCCAAGAACCGTTCAAGGCTCTACACCAGGGGTCCCCAAGCTTGGCAACTTTAAGACTTGTGTACTTCAACTCCCAGAATAGCTGGCTAAGGAATCTTAAAGTTTCTTAAACCACAAATCTTAAAGTTGCCAAGTTTAGAGACCCCTGCTCTATGCAATTGAGGACAATAAAATAGATCTGCTTGCTAAGACAATGAGGAAATAGGATTCCTTGATGAGCTATCTTGCTCATAATTTCTTAGATGCCTCCCAGGTGGGTCTCCAAGGATGGAGTTGAAAAATGTCAAGATGGTAGGTGTCAGGTGTGAATTAGGACCATAGTAGAGTTCCAGTGAATTTGATTTATTACTCCTCCTGTTTATGCACAGAAATCTACTCAGTGAATGGTCAGCTAGATAAGGGTGAATGGAATTCAAGAATGGTTGGACTTGGTTCTTTTGTGGCTACGTAGAGACTCTAAGCTGATTCCTCTTTTGACTCTGTACTCAGGTTTTGCCACTGTTTCTCTTCCAGTAGGTGCAACTGGGTATCACATGGGCAAGGAGGCCAACTTGAATTTTGACCTCTCCCACACAGAGAGAGCTGGTGTGGTGGGGGTTGGTAGAAACTGGAAGCCTGTGAGTTCTAGTCCAGCCTTAGGCATAAAAACAGGTAGGTGATCCTTGGTCCAATCTCTCTCTCTCTCAAACCCAGGTAGAGGAAGGAGAAGGAGAAGGAGAAGGGAAGAAAAGGAAGGAAGGAAGGATGGATGGATGAATGGGAGGGAGGGAGGGAGATAATGGATGGATGGGAGGGAGAAAAGAAGGGAGGGAGGAAGGGTGGATGGATGGATGAATGGGAGGGAGGGAGGGAGAGAGATAATGGATGGATGGATGGATGGGAGGAAGGAAAGAAGGAAGGAAGGAAGGAGGGAAGGAAGGAAAGGTGGATGGATGGATGGATGAATGGAAGGGAGGAAGATAATGGATGGATGGGATGGAGGGAGGGAGGAAGGAAGGGTGGATGGATGGATGGATGGATGGATGAAATGGGAAGGAAGGAAGGAAGGAAAAAAGCTGTTTCAAAAATGCCAAGAAATTTTAAAATAGACTTGTCCCCAGGAGTCAAGACTAAGGCCCAAAGCCATAGCTGTGCTTCTTTGCGAATGCGGGGGGTAGTCAGTTGAGAGTGAAGATCCTGTGTGTATTTTCCCCAGCTATCGGTCAGGCCATAAGGAGGAGTCTGCGAGTAAAGCCCCTGTCACACTGCACCAACGGACGAAAAGAGGATGTAAAACAGAGAAAAACACTTACCATCCGTTGGTTAACGCGATGCATCCGTTCTGTACTCACTGCCTCCGTTTTGCTTCCTCTCTATCCGTCCAGCATCCGTCTATTGACATTTCATCCGCTCAGAAGGTTTTGAGCTGCTCAAAACTTTTGAGTGGAAAATGTATCCAATGCGTCCGTTCTGCATCCGCTAGACATATGGGGGACATCCGTTACGCATCCGCTATATCCGCTAGGCATCCGCTGCGCATCCGTGCAACTCGAATCCACTCCAGCAGTAAACGGACGCAGGGAGGAAGCGGAACGGACGCAGAACGGACACGCAGCATTAGTAGCACGGACGGAGAAAGGATGAAAGCGGATGCAGCACGCAAAGAAAGCATTTGAAACGGAAAAAACGTTTGCAGAGGGGACCTATCTCGGATATTAAGGATGTCTAGAGGATGCCTAGAGGATGCAAAAGGATGCTTCCGTTCCGCATCCGCTTTCCATCCGCTCTGCGTCCTCTCCCCGTCCGTTCCTTTCCGTGTTATCCGCTCTGTTTATGCAAATTTTTGCCCCTTTTGAGAGCAGATAACAAAGGATGGAACATTTTTCTCATCCGCTGTGTCCTTTTTAAAAACGTTTTGCATCCGTTGGGCAGTGTGACAGGGCCTTTAAATGTTTCCAGATCAGGGCCATTTCTAAGGAATAGCATCTTCTCTTGAAGGAGGAGCTGGCTTTGCTGTTTGGGCTGTCCAACGTTGACATGAAATTTTCTTCCTCATTTGAGGAACCTTCAAACGAGCAACTCCTAGTGGGAAAAGGGAGGGAACTGGAGATGTTTCAATCCCATGAGCTGAAAATCTCTCTCTCTCTCTCTCTCTCTCTCTCTCTCTCTCTCTCTCTCTCTCTCTCTCTCTCTCTCTGTACATATCTATCTATCTATCTATCTATCTATCTATCTATCTATCTATCTATCTATCTATCTATCCTCTCTCTCTCTTTCTCCTATCAGCTATCATCTGCCTGCTTGCCTATCGATTCTCTCCCTCCATCCATCCCTCTTTCCTTCCCTCCCTCCCTCTCCTTAATTGTCCCTCCTTAAGAACAATAAAAGTTTGACAAACTGAATATGATGGCTGGCCCTCTCTTAAGCTATTTTTTCTTAGTTTCTTAATTATAGTTACAAGTTTTATCAATACAGGCCATCTTTGACTTACAACAGGTCATTTAGTGACCGTTCAAGGTTATAATAGCACTGAAAAAAGAGACTTATGGCCATTTACCACACTTACAACCAATTGCAGTATCCCCATGGTGACATGATCAAAATGTAGATACTTGGAAACTGTGTGTTTGAGGCCAAATTCTGATGTTCCCTCTGCTCAACCAAAAAGACAAGAGTTTGGTTGTTGTGTTTTTGAGTGACCCACAGGTAAAAGGGGTCTGGGAAAAAGTGTGACACCACCGCGAGTGTGAGGTGAAAGCTAGAAGAGCAGCCTGCCCAGTGGGAGGGAGGAGAACCCGTCCCTCCCTCTCTCCCTACTCCAGGAGCAGATTTTAATACAAGGATTAGCACTTTGAACTGAACCTGGGAATGAAATGCAGAGCAGGCAGACGAGACTCTGGGGGAACACCTGTTCCAAGCTCCACCTGGAGTGCATGTTGGTAGCGTGATCATAGATAACATGGTGTCAAGTTCCCGTTTTGTTCGACGGGCCTGGCTGGGTTTTTGTTCAAAGCTGATAATGGGCACTTTAGTTGATAGACAAGCCCTGGGAAATTCAGGCCCGAGCAGCCACACTGTTCAACAACCCGATCCTTGCACGGGGAAGTGGGACTCTCCACCAACAAGTTGTCATAAATTGTTTCAACTTCTACCCATCAAAATGACGCTACAGGGCAGTGATGGCGAACCTTTTCAGCACCGAGTGCCCAAACCAGAACGTGCATGTATACACATGATTGTGCGCATGCCAAGCACCCGAAACCTGAAGACCAGCTGGCCGGTGCATGCGTGCCTGTTTTTTGGCTATTTGGGGGGGCTGTTTTCAGGCTATTTTTCGGATCTTCTTTGGCCATTTTTCAGCTGTTTTCAGGCTGTTTTCAGGCTGTTTTCAGGCTGCTTTTTGGCCATTTTCCAGTGCTCCATCACCCGCACAGACCAGCTGACCAGAAACCAGAAGAGCAGCTGGCAACAGAGCATGTGCCCACAAAGAGGGCTCTACGTGCCACCTCTGGCATGTGCGCCATAGTTTCGCCAATTATAGGGCACTGCACACCAGAACAACCGGACACAAGGAGAGTTTTGTCCCCGAATGCCATCACTCTGCTAAACAACGAATTCCCACAATGCTGTCCAACTATTTACTAAGACTGTATTACTCTTATTCCTCTCATCCTTCCGAGTACCTATCTCCTCCCACTTATGACTATAAGTGTGTTGCTTGTATCTTTATGATTTATATTGTTTTATTTGTTCCCTGGTATGATTTGATTGCTTATTAATAACCTATAACTAGCACTAAGTGTTGCATCTTATGATTCTGGATGAATGGATTTTATTTTTTCTTTATGTACATTGAGAGGGTATCAAGGGTGGGATGCAAATATTTTCACTACCAGTTCTACGGGCGTGGCTAGGTGAGTGTGGCTATGTGACTGGTGGGTGTGGCTTCTTTTGTTTGCAGCAAACACTCCCCCCCCATGCTCCATTTTTTTTGCCTCCTGCACCTCAGGGAAGTGTCCTGGGAGCCCGTTTTTGCTCTCAGGAGGCTTCCCTGAGGCCCAAAAGGCAAATGGAGCACGGGGAACACACACATATACCGCGCCCCGCTTTTTGCCTCCTGGGCCTCAGGGAAACCTCCCGGGCAAAGAAATAAGACAGTGAGGGGGATCCCAGCACAGCTGATTGTTGGAACAGCTGATCGTTGGGAAGGAAAAAAACCAGTTTGGCCGAACCAGTAGCTGTTTTTTTTACTACCGGTTCGCCTGAAGTGGGCTGAACCAGTAGAATGTCACCACTGGACCATATGCATCAAAAGCAAATTCCTTGTGTGTCCAATCAAACTTGCTCAATAAACCTATTCTATTCTGTTCTATTCTATTCTATTCTATTCATTCCAACTTCTATTTTATTCTCTTCTCTTCTAATTTCTATTCTATAGTATATTATCTATTCTATTCTATTCAATTCGTTCCAATTTCTATTTTATTTTCTCTTCTAATTTCTATTCTATCGTATATTATCTATTCTGTTCTGTTCTGTTCTGTTCTATTCATTCTTCATTATTCTATTCTATTCTATTCTATTCTATTCATTCCAATTTCTATTTTATTCTTTTCTCTTCTAATTTCTATTCTATCGTATATTATCTATTCTATTCTATTCTGTTCTGTTCTATTCATTCTTCATTATTCTATTCTATTCTATTCTATTCATTCCAATTTCTATTTTATTCTCTTCTAATTTCTATTCTATCCTATCCTATCCTATCCTATCCTATCCTATCCTATCCTATTCTATTCTATTCTATTCTATTCTATTCTTATTGCTATTCTACTCCACTGCACTCTACTCTATTCTACTCTATTCTTATTGTTATTCTACTCTACTCTATTCTGTTCATCTCAGCTACTCCTGCGCTGAATCCTCCCAAGAGCTGTGTCTCCATTTGGTCACTGGAATGCTCCATCTTTTTTATGTCGTTTTCAGGACTTGGGAAGACGCTAACAAGTACAACTTTTGTTACCGAAGGTTTGAAATGTTTGGTTTGTACAGGCAGGCCTTGACCCATGACCCAAATTGGGATTCAAATCTCATTTGTCATCAACAAAGGCATCATGTGGCTACTTCGCTCAATGACCACAAACCCGGCACTCCTGATTGTGATTGTTATGTGATCTCTTAGGTTATTAGGAGGATGGCATGGATGAGATGTCCTCTGAAGGATTTCAGTTATCCATTGCATCCCTAGGATTTGGACTTAGAAGAACTGGACACTCTTGTAGGCAGAGCATGTGTAACTATTATTAAGAAACTATGAAAAATTGGCTTAGGAGAAGGCCAGCCATGGTAACGGACAGTTCCACAAACCTTTATTGTCTGTAAAGTGAGACAACTCTTCTTTAGACTTATTTGGGGGCAGGATTGACATTTCAGACTGACCAGAATGAGAGCACATCAAGTGAACTTCAGCCTTTATGTACTTTAGCATCTCTCCAACAGCGTAAACTGGAAATGCCTTGATAATTTAAACAGATTGACAAAGGGCTCTTTGCCCCAGAATTTTCCAGAAATATTAGCCATTTCATTTCCATTCCAGCCACAGTGCATAACAGGTAATTGAAGCTTCAAAGTATTTTAACTTAATAGAAAGTTGCCTGGCAAGGGGGAAAAAAACCTCCTTTCCTTTTTCCTAATTCATTTACTTGCTTGAACTTTTTATACTTTCAATTTCTTTGCAAATTAGTTAAAAACAAACATGCCATCTAGCCTCCCCCCCCCCCTTCTAGTTCTAGATCAGGGTTGGGATAAGAACATGGATTGCAAAACAAAACAATGGGAGTTAAAATTGCAAGAAGAGTTTTGTGAACTGTTTCCTAACTACTAAACTGAAAAAGGTGATGATCAAATTTTCCAGCCACAGCAAGAAATCCATTCCAAGGTTTAGAGCCATAGATGTATTTCAGATTACAAAATGGTCAGCAGAACAACAAGAAGAAAGACGAGCATGAAGTAAAATGGGATGAAGTAAAAGCAAAAGAGCTAGTTAAAAATTTAAAAAGACGCTTTAAAGGGAGGTCTTAACAACAGATGCCACACCTTTCTGGGCACCCCCCCCCAAAAAATGAAAGCAAGAGTTTCCAATGATGGGGATAAAAATGAGCTATGACCTCCTGAAGACAAAAACGGGAGAGAGGGAAGGAAGGAAAAGAAAGAGGGAGGGAGGGAGGAAAAGAAAGAGAGGGAGGAAGAAAAAGAAAGAGGGAGGGAGGAGAGGGAAGAAGCAAGGAGGGAGGGAGGGAAGGAAGGGAAAGAAAGAGGATGGGAGAGAATAAGGGAGGAAGAGAGGAAGGAAGGGGTTTTAAAAACAGAAAGATAGAGAGAAGTTAAAATGGCAGACTTTAGCATGTTAATTATGGTTTCCTTGCCTAATGCCAAACTCTACTTTTATCCATGCCAGCTTTGATCATTGATAATGCTCACCCATAGTGGTTTTGTTTGTTGTTTTACAAGTTTTAGAAAACAATTTCCAGTTTTTGGAGTCAGGGTAGCAATAATCACCGTGAAGCCTGTGCAGACAGCAGCGGAATCGGACAGTGGGGAAGAACGGGGACCAGTCCAGGAGTCTGGGGAGGACTCAGATGAGGGCCCTGCATCCAGAGATGGGGCCAGGACCATCTGGGAGTGGGGTGCTGACTCTGGCGCCTCCGGAGTCTGGCAGGAGCAAGGCAGAGGAACAAGGGGAACCTGTTCCCAGTGCACGTGTGCGCAGAGCTGCTTGAAGGTGAGAGCAGCTGAAACAAAAAAGGTGACTTGGGAGTAAGGCGGGGAGGACTGCCCCTCCCATGAGGGATAAAAGTCAGACCTCAATGGCAAAACCTTTGCAGGAAGCAAAGTAGTTCAATCGGTTCCGAATCCTCCTTGAATCTCTGTGTACTTTGGTTGGTTTTTTTCTTGATCTTCAGTTGATTTCTTTTCTACTTAATTGGATACTTCTGTTTTTGGCAGCACTTCACAGAACTGAAAAGTGGGTGCTTATCTTGGGGAACTGTTTAAGATTAATTCTGGCTGGAAATGAAAACAATTTGCAGCATTGCAATAAAATAGGTTTTGCTTTTAAAACAAGTTTGTGATTAATTACGATTTACAAAACCTGGGTCAGAACAAGGATATGCAAGATGGAAGTCAGCATTTATGATTATGGTTGGATTACTGCAAATAACTCTACATGGGGCTTCCCTTGAAGATTATTTAGATATTTCAGAGGAACCAAAGTCTCTGTATTTATTGGACAGTCATGGGTCTATCCATAACATGCAAGAGCTGAATTAGTTATGGTTATTACCTAAACTCTCTATATTGCTCAGCTGCTAGATATTTTTGTGACCGTATAAATAGAACACACCTATTGAAGGTCTTCTTCTATAGGGTGTCGATGGAGATTCTCAATCATCCAGGTCATGGTTGTCCCATGGGTGGCTGGACTTTCTTGTGATTTATTCCTTGAAAAGGTTTCACTTCCCAACCAAGAAGCTTCTTCTGTTCCAGAAGAAGTGAAGAAGCTTCTTGGATGAAAAATGAAGCTTCTTGGATGAACAGAAACAACAAACAGAAACAGAAAGTCCAGTTGCATTTAAGAAAAGCACCTTTGGATCTTTCATCAAGGGTACAATCAAAGGAGTCCCAGAATTTAGCCTTCTGTGGGGCTACTCTCTTTCTTTGAAACAGCCTGAATCCCACACCTGGAATGTGGCATCCAGTTTTGGTCACCACGTTACCAAAAAGGGATGTTGAGACTTTGGAGCAAAGCAACTAAAAGACTAAAACTTACGGAGAACAGTTGCAGGAATTGGGTTTGGCTAGTCTAGAGAAAAAGAAGGACAAGGAGTGACACGGTAATGCTGTTCCAGTATGTGAGGGGCTGCCCCAAAGAAGAAGGGGGTCAACTTATTCTCCAAAGCACCAGAGGGCAGAACAAGAAACAATGGATGGAAACTAATCACGGAGAGAAGCTACCTGGAATTAAGAAGAAACTTCCTAACAGGGAGGACAATTAATCAGTGGAACAGCTTGCCACCTGAAGTTGTGGGAACTCCATCACTGGAAGTTTCCAAAAAAAGACTGGACAGCCACTTGTCTGAAATGGTATAGGGTCTCCTGCTTGACAGGGTTGGACTAGAAGACCTCCAAGGTCCCTTCCAGCTCTACTCTATCTTGATTCTAGTTCTGATGGTCTTCTAGAGAATGGCCAAGGACCTGTCCCTCTCCTTCCAAATAACGCTGGAGACCCAAGAAGGTGGAATACGATCTGCTATTATTGTTGTTCGGGGCTATATACATGAGTGAGAAATCTTGATTGACAGCTGTCAGAGGGGAGGGACTGAGAGATAAGGAACTTGATCTTTTTTTCCCTGATAGCATCCCCCTGCCTTAAAAAAACCCAACGTGGCTCCCCACAAACCGCCTTGAAACCTGGTATGTCAAGGCAGCTTCCACTGCAGCCTATCCAATCTGAGATGGATATTGGTTTCAAAGAGAATGATGACTAACCAGTATGCTAAATATTTTAATTCAGGGAAGCTCCCCGTTTCTCCTTGATGTTTGCTAAAGTTACAGCCAGCAGATGCAGGAGGGGGAAAAAATATTGGTATAAGGAAGTGAAGAAGGCGCTGGCCCTTCCCTTTTATTCTGGTAGCCATAAATCTCAGCCTTGGGTAGCCCATTTTGGACCAGGTGCTGCATACTTTGCTTTGATCATCCCCAAGCCATTGTTGAAAAGTTTGTGAGCTGTGACTGTATTGGCTGTGCAACCGGCAAATCGGGGCTTATTCATGGGTCCAGACTAGTTTCTCAATGTTGAGCAAAGCAAGGCAGGGGGTAGGTGGGTGGGAAGGAAATCCCCCCTTGTAGTTTTAAAATTAGGTCAAAGTTCCCTTCTCTATCTTGGGGTGGACTTCAAAATTGTGCTTTTCTTGAAGAACAAATCTGTACAAGTGTTTCTTGACTTACAAGGGTTCATTTAGTGACCATTCAAAGTTACAGTGCCACTGAAAAAAAGTGACTGCATGAAATTCAACGCAGAGAAAAGTGAAGTCCTCCACTTAGGCAAGAAAAACCCAAAGGACACATTTAATAGACTGGGTGAAACCAGGCTCAATAGCGGGAACTGGGAGAGGGATCTTGCAGTCTTAGTGGACAGCCAGCTAAAGAGGAGCTTTCTTTTCTTTTCTTTTTTCTTCCCTTCCCTTCCCTTCCCTTCCCTTCCCTTCCCTTCCCTTCTGTTTTTCCTTTCCATTCCATTCCTTTCCATCCCTCCCTCCCCTTCCCTTTTTCCTTCCCTTCTTCCTTCCCTCCCTTCTGTCTTCCTTCCTCTCTGCTTCCTTTCCCTTCCCTTCTTCTTTCCTCCCCTCCCCTTCTTCTTTCCCTTCCCTTCTTCCTTCCTCCCCTCCCCTCCCTCCCCTTCCCACCCCTCTCCTCCTTTCCCCTCCCCTTTCCCCTCCCCTTCTTCCTTCCTTTCCTTTCCTTCCACTTCCTTTCCATTCTTCCTTCCCTCCCCTCTGCTTCCTTTCCCTTCCCTTTTTCCTTCCTCCTCTCCCCTCTCCTCCCCTTCCCTTTTTCCTTTCTTCCTTCCCTCCCCTCCCTTCTGCTTCCTTTTCCTTTCCTTCTTCCTTCCTTCCCTCCCCTTACCCCTTTCCCCTTCTTCCTTCCTTTCCCCTCCCTTTTTCTTTCCCTTCCCTTCTTCCTTCCCTCCCCTCCCCTCCCCTCCCCTCCCCTTCTTTTCCCTTCCCTCCCTTTTCTTTTTTCCTCTTTTCTTTTCTTTTCTTTTCTTTTCTTTTCTTTTCTTTTCTTTTCTTTTCCTCTTTTCTTTTCTCCGGTGTACATGACTATCCCGTCAGTTCTAAATAGCTCTTTGTGCCTCTCTGGACCCAGCAGCTGCTGCATCTTTTTACAGTTCTCTAAAGATGTGAGCAAGAGAACACGAGGCAGGCGGCCTAATCCAGAATGTCTCCAGGAGAGACATTTGAGAAGCAGCCAGGGGAGAATGGGAGAAAGAAGAGAAAAGAGAGGGGCCAGGCAGCTTCAGCAATTGGAGGAGGACTGGATTTCACTTAAGGAGCCTAATGAAACTCTTGGTTTGGGAGTTAGAGACATGCTGCAAGATGTATAGATATATATCTTGCATGGCATAACGTCTTGGGGCCAACGGGAGATGCTTCTTTGGAGAAAAGGTTGCACTTTCTTAAAAAATTCCTTTTTAGAGAATCTCTCAAACTCTAAAAGTTTATAGTTTCTCAGCCACCCAGCTCGTGTTGTCCCAAAGGAGTGGTGGGATTCAAAAGTTTTTTACTACCGGTTCTTTGGGCATGGCTTGGTTCGCATGGCAGGGGGAGAATACTGCAAAATCCCCCTTCCCTCCCCACCCCACTAACCTGCTTTCCAGCTCTGTTCTCCTGTGCAGGGCAACCAAAGGAGACCCAGACGATCAGCTGGGACTCAATGGGAGGCAGAGAAGAGATGGGGTTGGCGGGGCCAGTCAGAGGTGGGATTGGCCGGTTCTCCCAACTACTCAAAATTTCTGCTACCGGTTCTCCAGAACGGGTCCAAACTGGCTGAATCCCACCTCTGACCCAAAGGTGCTTTTTTTCAGGACGCAACTGGACTTTCTTGTTTTTTCTTCTTTGAAGATACTTCGCTTCTGATCCAAGAAGCTTCTTCAGCTCAGACTGGGAATGGAAGGATTTATACTCCTTGCAGACAGCTGGTCATTTGCATCCCTTTGGAGGGTCATTAAGGCACCAGAAAGGAGAAGCCAAACATAGTCAGAAGGAAAAAAACAGGGAAGTCCAGTTGCCTCCTGAAAGAGCTCCTTTGGGACAACCACGAGAATCTCAACAGACTTTTCCTATACAATTTGGGATGAAGACCTTTGGAATAGTGTGGGGGCTCGGAATGGATTTCCAGAGGGGAAAAACTGCAGACTACAGGAACCAGGAGCACCACCCAGGTGACCTTGAGGACAGAGATAAACCTCCAAGTGGCCTCAATGACCCCCCAAAAGGATGCAAATAACCAGCTGTCTGCAAGGAGTATAAATCCTTCCCCACCATCCTAGACAGAGCTGAAGAAGCTTCTGGGATGTGAAGCGAAATGTCTTCCAAAGAAAAGTCCAGTTACCTCCTGAAAAAAGCACCTTTGGGACTCCCTAACTCTGGGAGCTGCAAGGTAAATTATTCAGAGATCTGAAGATTTAGGTTATCTCTCTGGCTGAGCTTATCAATCTAGGAACAAAAGATAACAGAATGATGAAATTGGAAGGTCCAACCTCCTCCTCAAGCAAGAGACCTTATACCATTCTGGACTGTCCATGGCTGCCCAGTCTCTTCTTAAAAGCCTCCAGTGATGGAGGATCCTCAATCGCTGAGTCATTGTATTGATTCAAGAAGGCAAATAGAAACAAACGCAACGTACTTCCACGTTTTAAATACTTGCTATTTATTTCATCCAGAACCCTTTAGAACTTCATTGAAATGTAATTACATATGTTTCTGTTACATTGAGAAATATTTTATTTAGATGTATTTCCAGGCAGTGCCAACAGTTAATGGACGCTGCTTTGAACTTTTAGTTCAAAGGATCTGTATGTATGGTTTGGAGATCTAGGATTTCACGCTGTATTTTTATGACCTTTCTATACTGAAGCAAAGGGGAGATTTTTTTCCCCCCATGACTATTCATTCATTAATGTTAGTTTATGTAGACCAGCAGCCAAGATAAGAAGCCTGGAAGGCTTAACATGAAAAATAAGTTCCAGAAGTATGTTTAGAAGTCATTGGGAAGACATGATAGTTGTTTTTATGGATCTGGAGCAAATCGTGGATTTGTTGTTGCAAAGAAGAAGGAAAGTCCACCTATTCTCCAGACCGCCATGATGGCGGGACAGGAAGCCATGGATGGCAACTAGGTTGGAGAATCAACCTAGAATTAAGGGGAAATTTCTGGACAGTGAGAACAATTAATCAGTGGAATGGCTTGCCCTCATAAGTTGTGGGTGCTCCAACCCTGGAGGTTTTTAACAAGAGATTGGACAAGCACTTTTCCAGAGTGATATAGGGTCTCTTGCTTGAGCAGAGAATTAGTCTAGAAGACCTCCAAGGTGCCTTCCAACTCTATTATTCTGTTATCTAAAGGGCTGACATATAAAAGGTGAATTGTTCTGAATTCTTCCCTAAAACAGGAGAAGAACAATTGAGTTTAAATTTACAACAGAGCAGATTGCAATTGAACGTAAGGAACACATTCCTAACAGTAAAAGTTGTCCATAGAGGCTCTCCATCCTCCAGGTCATGGTTGTCCCAAAGATGCTTTTTTCAAGAAGCAACTGGACTTTCTGGTTTTTCTTTGAAGACACTTCACTTCTCATCCAAGAAGCTTCTTCAGTTCTTCTTCAGAATTGAAGAAGCTACCTGGATGAGAAGCAAAACATTTTCAAAGATATATTATTAGAGATTCTCAGTCATCCAAGTCATGGTTGTCCCAAAGGTGTTTTTTTCAAGAGGCGACTTTCTGGTTTTTCCTTTGAAGACCTTTTGCTTCTCATCCAAGAAGCTTCTTCTGCTCTTGGAAAAGTAAAAGTTGTTTAAAATGGAAAGCAAATGAGATGATGGAGATTCATACAGTGAAGATGCTGAAACAAGAGTGAAGAATGATCTAGCAGTGGATTCCTGCAATGAGGAAGACAGTTGGATCACATAATTTCCAAAGTCCCTCCATGTCCCTTCTCGGAGATTATCTAGAAGATTATTTTGGAGGTGCCAAGGCAGGAAACTTTGAGTCTAGGGCGATGATGGACATTTTGCATAGGTCCCTGATAAGATTGCATTTGTGTATATCTGGCAGCATCGCCAAAACTGGCATTAGCAGTAGTAGACATTGTGGTCCAGAGTTTGTTTAACTTTTGTGCTGATGCCTATGAAATTTAGTGCATGTCACTCATAGTGGTTTAAAGTTCCTGAAATTTCATTTGTTTTTGACGAAAAGCAAAAAAAAAAAAAATCACAGGCACTTAAAAAATGTGGATTGTAAGCAAATATAGCAGGGGGGAAAGCAGGCATCAATTTTGGCGCAATTGACAGTCAGCCATTCATAAAAATCTCACTTTCCTGGTGAATTTTTTACTAGTCTGATTTTAAAAAAAACAAAGTTTTAGCTTCCAATGGACAGGCTTGTATTTCTCATGGTAGATATAATGAACTGGCGTGTACATTCTATTTATCAAATCTAATCTCTAAATCTCCTGTTTTTCTTTCCAAAATGAATGGAAATGCCAGTTCAGATCACTGAATCAAATGTCTCCACATTGATGGGGCTTTTTCCAGATCAGTTCAGCAATCCGATTCAAAGCAGCCAAATTCAGTCTGATTGAATAGGACTTTCCTAACTGTCAGAATCAGACTAACTTGCAAACTGATTGATAGTTCGAATTACATTTTGCCTGAATCGTGTGAACCTAACCAGACAATAAATAAGTGAAGCTCCAGTTTTTACAAATAATGCTTCATAATTGATTTTTTTAAAAACAACAACAACAGCTTCTGAGGACAAGGTTGTCTCTCAGCAAGCCTTTTTTTAAAAAAAACAAACCCAAAACTATCCTTTTTATTGTTTTTATTGCAGTTTTCAAAAAATACAAATCTTATTTATATTCATTACAGTGTTTTAGCATCAACAAATACATATAACTTATATACCTTATTATATACACTTCTACATTCATACTTTCTTAAGATCTCTTGCTTTATTTACAATCATCCATTCTTCCTAATCTTTATATATCTATTTTTTAACCGCTTGGACCATTCATCCCATATTGCACAACAATAGGAATCTTCTTTATCTTTCATTTCCAATGTAAGCTTATCTATTTCAGCGTATTCCGGTATTTTTTATATGATTAGATCCTCTGAAGGGACATTAGCTCCTTTCCACAACTGTGTGAAAGCTATTCTGGATGTTGTTAGGATATGGAGTATAATGCATTCAATCTTTTTAGGGTATTGGCCTGGGATTATTCCTAATAGAAAAAATTCTGGTTTGAGTTCAGTTTGGTGTTTGGTAATCTCTTTTAACCAGTTCTTTATTTTAACGCAATATTTCCTGGTCTTGGGGCATAGCCACCAATTATAATAAGAAGTGCCATCTTTTTGTCCACGTTTCCAACATTTTGGGCTTGTGTTGGGATATATCTTGGCCAATCTCACTGGGGCCAAATGCCACCAATATAACATTTTATATAAATTTTCTTTGTGATGTCGTTAATTTGTAATTCCTAATCCATAATTTCTCGCATTCATCTAATTCAATACTATATCCTATTCTTTGTGCTATTTCTTTTTTTTTTCTTAAATCAAATTTTATTTAGTTTTCAAAATTTAAAAATATAAAATAAAACTTTATACATCATTATATCAACTTCAAGACATCTTTTACATTTCCTTATCATCTTTCTATATAGGCATTTTTTTCATTATAACAATTTCAACTTAATATATAAATAAATATAGATAGATATGAATTTACATAGTTTCTTATTCTATACCTAATTGTCATTTTGATTTCTTTTTATTCTTAAACCATTCATACCAGGCTCCCAGACATTATAATATATCGACTCTAATTTGTGTCTTAATTTCATTGTTACTCTGTCCATCTCTGCACAATCTAATTTTTTTTTATAAGAACATCCTCTGATGGTACATTTTCCTGCTTCCAAAATTGTGTATAGGAGATCCTAGCAGCTATTAAGATATGTAGCATAATGTATTGATCTTTTTTATTATATTTTTCTGTTATTATGCCTAACAGAAATAGTTGTGGTTTGGATTCAATTTTTTGTTTTGTTATTTCTTCTAGCCACAATCAAATTATATTCCTATATTTCTTGACCTCTGGGCAGGACCACCACATTTGAAAATGTGTACCTTTTTTATTTTTACACTTCCAACAGCTTGGGCTCAAGTTGAACATTTTTGCACTGTTTCTATTAGACCTGATTTTCGAATTTCAGGGAAGGAGTAAGCTTTGCCACCAACTTTAAAAAAACATGTCACAGTCAAGAATCCATTTTCTTTCCTGCAAACACTGTGTTGTTCTTCTGTGGGGATGATGTCCTTTGCTGTTGCTGCTTAAATGGGTGGGATAAAAGGATGATTAGAACACAAAAATTCCTTGCACAGAGACTCAACCCTGTTACTGGTCCAAAGAATAAACCACAGAAAATATAAAACTAAAATATTTTTAAAAAATTCTGTAAAGTTCTACCAAATAGGTCTTGAGAAATGAGCATTTTGTAGCCGAGAGATTTTGCTAAGAATTTTTCTCATGCTGGTTGCCAGGGAAATTATAGCTGCAACTATCTTCTTTTGTCTTTTTTTTTCAGTGTGATGTTAACAATCCTTCACCCCCAGTTTCACCTCTTGAGTGTTTTTGGCAGTTTTAGCCCTGTTTTTTTTTTTTCCCTCTATGCCTGGCTAGCAGATACGTCTCAGATATCAACAGACTGGTGTGAGATTAAGCTTTGCAATCTGCTGTTTTTGGATAATGGTACCCCATTTTAATCAAGTTCAGCAGTTAAAATATAATCATGGGCTGCGGTCATTACTGTCTCTCAGGAGAAAATAAAAAAATCTGACTGGGATGGTATAAGGCTCCTGCCTTGAGCCGGAGGTTGGACTAGAAGACCTCTGAGGACCCTTCTAGCCCTACAATTCTATATTCTGAATCACAAATTGGGAATCTACTTTCTGTATAAAATCTATCCACCTTAGATAAAGAGTATCAAGTTTAGATGCCATATTGCCAACACAATTGCTTTCCTTCCTTCCTTCCTTCCTTCCCTCCTTCTTTCCTCCCTCCCTCTCTTCCTTCCCCTCTTACCCTTCCTTCCTTCCTTCCTTCCTTCCTTCCTTCCTTCCTTCCTTCCTTCCTTCCTTCCTTCCTTCCTTCCTTCCTTCCTTCCTTCCTTCCTTCCTTTATCTTTCTTGTAACAGTGAGCCATATTTCAAAGCACCATACAGTATCTCCTTTGCACTTCCAATCTCTAGCACACTACATCTGACTCCTTCCCCCCCCCCCCCCCCCAATGGTCTATTTCTGAAATCCTGGGGAATTGCTTTCAGCCTATATCTGTCTGGAGTTTTCAACCCTGTGTAGTCACACACCAGTTAACTTAATGGCCACCTTGCTTGATTACACATCCTGGTCTCTCTTTTTTAAACCCCAAATTACTTTAATAATAAAAAATTAACAGGAATCCAGCATGCATGAACGTCAGCTCCTGAGCCATTCTCAGAAAAGAAACAATACGGTTAACTCTTTCTCAGGGTTTTGTTTGCAAACATGCAGGTGACAGGTTCAAAATGACGACAGTAGAATCGTAAGAGTCCCAAGTTTGAGAGATGATTGAAGGGCTCCATAAAGGGGATGGAAAGAGGTATCAGGAAATATCTTCATGATGTCTACAGACTGATAAATGTTTTTCAAATGGTCATCCACATCCTTAGGGATGTGGTGGCTCAGGGGCTCAGGGGCTAAGACACTGAGCTTGTCGATCACAAAGATCAGCAGTTCACCGGATCGAATCCCAAGCACCGCGTAATGGAGTGAGCTCCCGTCACTTGTCCCATCTAAAAAAATGCAAATAGAAAAATAGGGACCCCTTTGGTGGGAAGGGAACAGCGTTCTGTGCATCTTCGGTGTATAGTTATGCCGGCCACATGACTACGGAAGCGTCTTTGGACAGCGCTGGCTCTTCGGCTTTGTACCGGAGGTGAGCACCACCCCCTAGAGCCAGAAATGACTAGCACGTATGTGCAAGGAGGGGAATCTTTACCTTCATCCTGTTTTTGTGTACCAGGAAGCCTACCTACAGTTACAATTTGTTTTACTCATGCTATGTTCTTAAAAATTTCCAAATGTGTCCATTGGCTTAGTCATCCTTTGGACTCTTCAGGTGTTGATCAGAGTGACTAGAGGTTTTTAGAAGTTTGCTCACTTTCTTTGAGCAGTGATTCTCAACGCTGACAACTTGAAGATCTGTGGATTTCAGTTCCCAGAATTCTGGGAGTTGAAGTCCACACATCGTAAAGATGCCAACGTTGAGAAACACCAATTTACTATTTGTTCTTTGTCTGTCTTTATGAAATGGGACATTAAGTAAAATTCCAAGACTCCTAGTCAAAAAAAAAAAAAAAAAATCCTAATTCTTTCATCCTTCCTTGCCTTAAGCGATAAACACCACCGCAACTTTCCAAATTTGATATTTCCAAGATAATCAAATACCTAAGCTTGATTTAAATTCACCTTTTTGAATTGCTAACTTTTAGTCTGCTTTCTTTTCTGTTCTCTGTTGACTTAACCATCATGCATGAATTTGCAGTTACCTGGTTATTCTTTTATTTAAATATCCCTTTGAAATCCAGCACAGTCTTACAATAATAGCTAGCTAATTAGTATCCTAAGCACAGGCAATGATTTGTTTTGTTCAATCTGTAAAAAGAAATGGATCCATCTGGTGCCAAAAACTGGTTTGTAGCTTTTCTTGTCTTATGGCTTTAAAAAAACCCAGAGTGAGAAGTCAATTAGCCTGGCTAACTTTCTTAGTTGAATGCTTCATTTTATCTGTTTTTTTTTTTCTCACCTTGGATCTATAGGTCAGTCACCTTCCTTCCAACATAGGGAGGTTTTTGTGTCTTGAATATTCTGAAGTAAGCTATTAATCCAGAGGTTTTCCAAAAATAACAGCTGTATAAACAGAGGTGCATGTTTTCTTTGGGTGGGCAAACTTAAAACAAGTTCAGGTTTTCAAAAGCACAAACAGTATTGGAGCTCAGAAGTTCTCCATGAAGCTTTGGAAGACATGTAGATTCCCTTAGTTGTTCTGCCTCCCAAGGGTTCTGAAATTGTGGCTTAATGTATGTCTAATGGTGACTGCCTATGAACAATTTCACTCTGGCTTGAACAACATAGAATAGAATTCTTTATTGGCCAAGCGTGATTGGGCACACGAGGAATTTGTCTTTGGTGCAAAGGCTCTCAGTGTGCATAAAAGAAAAGAGACATTTGTC
>BLBF01000073.1:1565858-1578956 GCA_015471245.1 Laticauda colubrina | reverse complement strand
GAAATAGAAATAGAAATAGAAATAGAAATAGAAATAGAAATAGAAATCTTTATTGGCCAAATGTGATTGGACACACAAGGAATTTGTCTTGGGGCAAATGCTCTCAGGGTACATAAAAGAAAAGATACATTCACCAAGAGTCAAGAATCATCAGGTACAACACTTAATAAGAATCATAGGGTACAATAAGCAATCAAATCATATTAGGGAAGAGTCAGTATAAATTGTAAGGATACAAGCGACAAAGTTACTGTCATACAGTCACAAGTGGGAGGGGATGGGCAATAAGGAGTGATGAGAAGACTAATAGTAATAGTAATGCAGACTTTGTCAATAGTTGGACAGTGTTGAGGGAATTACTTGTTTAGCAGAGTGATGGCTTTCAGGGAAAAAACTGTCCTTGTGTCTAGTTGTTCTCATTGTGCAGTTCTCGATGGCATCATTTTGAGGGAAGGAGTTGGAACAGTTTATGTCCAGGATGTGACGGGTGTGTAGATATTTTCACAGGCCTCTTTTTGACTCCTGCAGTAGACAGGTGCTCAATGAAAGGCAGGTGGGCAGCCATTGTTTTTTCTGCGATCCTAATTATCTTCTGGAGTCTGTGCCTTCCAGTTGGGTTGCAGAGCCAAACCAGGCTGGGTTTGTTTGAGGTTTGATCACAGATCTTGAGCAAAACAGAACAGAATAAGGGAGTTAGGACATACTTCGGAGGTCTTCTAGTCCAACCCCTGCTCAAGCAGGAGATCTTACCACACAAATGGCTGTCCAATCTCTTCTTAAAAGCCTCCAGTTAAAACAGTTCCACTGCTTAATTATTCTCACTGTCAAGGAATTCCTCCTTATTTCTAAGTTGGCGCTCTCTTTAATGATCTTCCACTTGCACTTTTGAACCCTCCCTCAAATGTTTTGGGGGATAGCTTGACCCCCTCTTCTTTGTGAGAGACCCTTAAATATTGGGACACTGTTCTCATATTTCCCCTAGTCCTTCTTTTCACTAGACTAGACATAATCCTTAAACCCTTCTTCGTATGTTTCAGCCTCCAGTCCCCTAGTCATCTTTGTGGTTCTTCTCTGCACTCTTTCCAGAGTGTCTGCATCTTTTTTTATATTCTGGTGACCAAAACTGGATGCAGTATTCCAAATGTGGTCTTAACAAGACATTATAAACCAGTACTAACACTTCATGTGATCTTGATTCTGTCCCTGTATTAATGCAACCTAAAACTATGTTGGCTTTGTCGGCAGCTGTAGCACACAGCTGGCTCCTATTTAAATGATTAAAAAAAAAAAACAAAGAAAGTCCAGTTGCCTCCTGAAAAAAAGCACCTTTGGGAATCTGGATGACTGAGAATCTCTACAGACTTTGAGCTATATAATTTGGGATGAACACCCTTGGAATGGTGTGGGAGCAGGAAGGGATTCCCAGAGGGAAAAAATGCAGACTACAGGAACCAGAAACACCACTCAGGTGACCCTGAGGACACAAATAAACCTCCAAGTGGCTTCAATGACCCTCTAAAAGGATGCAGATAACCAGCTGTCTGCAAGGAGTATAAATCCTTCCATCCTCCACCTTTTGGTCAAAACTGAAGAAACTTCTTGGACGAGAAGCGAAAATGTCTTCAAAAGAAAAACCAAGAAAGTCCAGTTGCCTCCTGAAAAAAAGCACCTTTGGGACAGCTCTTCTTAGATGTCACTCTTAATGTCTCTCACAGGTCTTGCCATGGAAGGCTGGTGTGTTTCCTCAATCAAGAAGTATTTTGAAGTCCAGGGAAGTTACCTAATCTGTCTGTCTGTCTTTCTGTCTGTCTCCTTTATAAAAAAAAATTTCAGTCCCTCCCCATCATATTTCTTTGGGAGGGAAGTTAAGGAGTGAAATTTTCACCAATGAAGTTGGGAGATTGGGACAGCTAACCCATCTTCAAAGAATCTGGTACATTTGCTGCACTTTGCTTCACATGAAAGGCTTGGCAAGCTCTCAAGTATGGCCGAGCATGCCAATTAGGTGGCGTGCATGAGTGGAGTTTCAGGCACCGAAGGGGGAGGGAGGGAAAGGAGGATGGGCTTTGGGCTGCACATTGGTGGGCATGAAGTAACCTGAGCCTCCAGACAAAGGAGGGGAGGCCATTCTTAGACGAACACCCTCCCGGGGAGGATTAAGCCCTGATTGACAAAACCTCTGCTTCAAATCCTCAAGGAAGTCTGAGAGCATTTAGTGTTGGTTCAACAGCAAAGAACTATGCAGAACTATGCAGATAGGGCTTGGCTCTTTAAATTCACGAGCATCGTTTTGCCATGCAACCTTGTCCTGCAACATCTCTGCAGTGAAGGCATCTTTTTGTCAGTGGCTTCCTAAGAAGTTCATGCCATTGTATGTTTATTCAAAGACCCATCTTAATAGTAATTGCTGCTTTCGAAAGCATCAGCTCCAAGCAGATTTCAGAAAAACACAACTTCTTTTATCCTTACAAGTAAGCCAAGAGGCAGGACAGGCCAAAGATCATCTCGAGGGCTTTGTGAATGGATGGATGGATCAATCAATCAATCAATCAGTCAATCAGATTAGAACTGGAAGGGACCTTGGAGGTCTTTTAATCCAACCCCTTTCTCAAGCAAGAGACCCTATATAATTTCTTCTTAAAAGCCCCCAGTAATTAAGCACCAAACCTTCTTAAAAGCCCCCAGTGATGAATCACCAAAACTTCTTAGAAACCTCCAGTGATGAAGCACCCACAACTTCTGGAGACAAGTTGTTCCACTGATTAATTGTTCTCACTTTTAGGAAGTTTATCCTTCGTTCCAGATTGCTTCTGTCCTTGGTTAGTTTCCATCCATGGCTTCTTGCCCTCTGGTGCTTTGGAGAATAAGTTGACCCCCTCTTCTTCTTTGTGACAGCCCCTAAGATATTGGAGATACTACTATCATTTTCATCCATAGTCCTTAAATCCTGCAATTGTTCTTCATATGTTATGGTCTCCAGGCCTTTAATCATCTTAGTTGCTCTTCTCTGCACTTTTTCTAAAATCTCAACATCTTTTTTGTAATGGTGAGCAAAGCTGGATCCAGTATTGTTTTGGGATTGTGATTTGTGAGATTGGAAGCCAGATTTTGTATCCCAAGCTCTTCGGGCTTTTTCTACAACATGGTTTCTGACACCCATCCAAAATCTTGATTTGGTCTTATGTTGCCCTTTTAATCACTCAACTTTAAATTGGTTCAATTCCTGGTTGTCAGAATGATTGACTACGGATAAACGTAGAATAAAATAAATAGCTGTTTACAAGAAAGGAATATGGCTTTAATATTCATTTATTGTACATGAATAATCTCATATAGAATCTATATGGGAACAAATCCCAAACTGAGATCTGTAATGTCTGTAAAAGGGGTCTTAGAGACATAACAATGGCTAAGAGGAAATTATCAGTGTGGTTGAGAATGCTAATGTTCCCAGAAGCAGAGGGAACTTGTGCATGGCCACATGTGTGTATTTTTCACAAATGTGAAATGTGTTAGTTTTTGCAGTTGGACTAAGAACCAGTTGGGTCCACAAAGATACACTATATAAGAAAAATCCAGGTCTCTCTCTCTCAGCAGCCTTAGAGGTATGATCTGTGGGTGGAGAGATGAATAGATACAGAGAGACGGGGGAGAGTAGAAAAATAAATCAATTAGAGAGATAGATGATAAATGATTGATAGATAATAGATAGTTAGAGATAGAGAGATAGAGAGATGATAGATGACAGACAGATAGATGATAGGTAGAAGATAGGTGGATTATATTGTAGATAGATAGATGACAGATAGATAGATATTGATGTTTGATAGATCATTAGAGATAGATGAGGTAGGTAGATGACAGATAGATAGATAGATAGATAGATAGATAGATAGATAGATAGATAGATAGATAGATAGATAGATAGACAGACAGATGATAGGTAGATAGGCAGGCAGATAGATTAATATTAATATCAACTTTACTTTGGAGCCCACAAAAAAGATCTCAGAGGAAATGAACCTCAGTCAGGGCCATAAGAAAAAGCTCTTATACCCCCAGAAGAATCTTTCAAAGCAAAGAAAGCCACCTGCTTGCATGTTTGGAAAATCTGTTCAGTTACTTCTAGAAATCATGTTTTCAGAAGGAACTCAGCATTTTAACAGAGAACATCAGTGCAGTCAGAAAACCACAATTTCAGAGTTACCCCCAGGAAGAAGTCTCAGACCTGCGCAAAGTTGGATGGAAACTCCTCTTCTTTTAAGTTAATAGTCAAGACAAAGGGTATAGTGATCTTTTTTGATATGGAAATAAATTTTTCAGTGGTCCATTGAGAACGTGACAATTATGGAATGGGGTGGTTGGTTTGAAACTACGAGAAGAAAGAGGTAGGCAATGGGAAAGCTAAGTATATTATGGGTCTCTGGTTGCTTCCTTTAAGGCATGGGTCTTCCAACTTGGCAAGTTTAAGACTGTGGACTTCAACTCCCAGAATTCCTGAGCTAACATGATTGGAGGAGAAGGAATTCTGGGAGTTGAAGTCCACAAGTCTTAAAGCTGTCAGATTTGAAGACCCCTGATTTAAGGGAACTCTAGATGGTAGAATCAGGGAAAGAAGAGCAACTCTGTAGATCAGGATTGAACTGTGGGTCCTTGGTGCTCTCTGAGGTTGGCTGGGGTTTTTGGAGGAGGAAGAGGAAGAGGAGGCTGACAACAACTATGGGGGCCTTGGTGCTCTCTGAGCTTGGTTATTTTCTTGCAGACATTTCATTACCCAGTTAGATAACATCATCAGTGCTAAAAGGGAGTGGAGTTTGTGGAGAGGAGGAGGAGGACCGTAGGGTTCTTGGTGCTCTATGAGCTTGGTGTTTCTTCTTGCAGACGTTTCTTTACCAAACTAGATAACCTCATCAGTTGTTGTAAGACCAGTTCCCCATCAGCAGGACAAGCTCCCCATTTTTTTTCTAGCAAATAGCTCTTGGAAACTCTGTGAAGTAGGTGAGGCAAAGGTGGGCTTGAGATGATCTGAATTTGGACCTTTCTTATATAGCCCAACCTTAAGTGACAGTATTAATGACTAACTGCTGCTTTTCCCTTTGTTGCTCGGCTGTGAGGGTTCCATTTTGAACCATGCCTGACCTCAGTAAGGCAACATCTTCAAGGTGGCAAATATTTGAACAACTTTTCCAATTCTTGATTTCTTTTTAAGCGTCAAACTATGACTGATTCCCAGAAGTTTCTCTTACCTTTTCTGCTGTAATTTTGATTTATGCCAACATATGCAAGGAACATAAAAACAGTTCCATCTTCTCCTGGGGAACATGAGCCATAAACATAAACAAAAGGGCTTTACTATTAATGGTAGCATTAATTACTCTGCCATCATGGTACAAGCCAGTGGAAAAATAAAAATAAAAATGCCAGGAAGTAAACTGCACAAGCAGGGAACACATTAACTCAGCTGGAATGGAATAAAATATGTTCTTAGTATTGACTCAAACACTATGTTTTAAAAATTAATACATTTTCTTCTCTCCTTTCCTCCCATTTTCCCTGGGTCTCCCTTCCCTCCCTCCCTCCCTCCCTCCCTCCCTTCCCCACCCATCCATCAATCTGCCATCTATCTTCCTTCCTTTCTTCCTTCATCATCCATCCTCCTTCCTTCCTTTCTTCCTTCCCTATCCATCCATCCCCTGCCATCTTCCTTCCTTCTTTCATCATCCATCCTCCTTCCTTCCTTTCTTCCTTCCCCATTCATCCATCCATCCACCCATCTGTCCCCCTATCGTCTATCTTCCTTCTTTCATCATCCATTATCCCCCTTCCTTCCTTCCTTCCTTCCTTCCTTCCTTCCTTCCTTCCTTCCTTTTTTTGCAGATGATGCCAGCTCAGGAAGGGAGAACGTGGGACCTGAAAATCCGAACAGTGAGTCAGAAGATCCTTCAGGGAAGCTGTGGGGTAAGCCCAGATCTATTCCCAACATTCTCCACTGGGACCTCAGTTGTGCTCAAGGGAAGACGCCCCTGGTATTTAGTCCATCCCTTGTGGAATCCCCAAAAAAGGATGTAACTAGAGGAGGATTTTTGATTGAGAAGTAATCGAATGACGTGGAAGATTTTTTTTTCTAAAAAAATAGACATTCTCCTTCTTTCCAATCTACCTTCCTTCATCCCTTCCTTCCTTCCATCCTTCCTTCCTTCTGTTGTCCCTTCCTTACATTCTTCCATTTTTCCTTCCTTCCTTCCGTCATTCCTTCCTTCTTTCCATTCTATCTTCCTTCTTTCCTTTCTTCCTTCCATCCTTCCTTCCTTCTGTTGTTCCTTCCTTACATTCTTCCATTTTTCCTCCCTCCCTTCCTTCTGTCGTTCCTTCCTTCTTTCCATTCTATCTTCTATCCTTCCTTCTTTTTGTTGTTCCTTCCTTACATTCTTCCTTTTTCCCTTCCTTCCTTCCTTCCATTCTACCGTCCTTCTTTCTTTCCTTCCTTCCGTTGTTCTTTCCTTCCATTTTTCCTCTTTCTTTCCTTCTTTCCTTTCCTTCCTCCCTCTTTCTCTCCCTCCCTCCCTGTCTGTCTCTCTGTGCCTGCCTCCCTGCCTGCCTCCCTCCTCTCCTGTAATTATCTTTCTCTTCCTTTCTTACCTTCCTTTCCCCCCCCCCCTTTTGAAAGAGAGACATTTCACAACTGTTTAACTGGAGATCTGGTTTCAGTGTATCACACCAAAGAACAGAGAGCAGCTTTCAAAGGGAAAGTAAATCACTTAGCCCATTTCGAAGGGAGAAAGAAAGGAAAGGAGGCAGCTATAGAGATATAGTCTTACCTCCTGGTTTTTAAAAGGCTGTGTGTGTGTGTGTGTGTGAGAGAGAGAGAGAGAGAGACAATGACTAAACAAAAGGCTTGAGACAGGGATGAAGAAGAGAGGGAGTTCAGAGGGTGCTGTTGAAGTCTGGTTGTTCTCCCAGGAGCAGGAAAAGCAGGTTTTCTATTCTTAGGGAGCAAATGGAAACCTGAGAATTTTCCTATCCATTCAGAAGAAGGACTCCCAGAGGTGCTTTTTCAAGAAGCAAGTGGACTTTCTTGGTTTTTCTTTGAAGACGTTTCATTTCTCTTCCAAGAAGCCTCAGAGTTGAAGAAGCTTCTTGAAGAAGAAGCAAAAAGTCTTCAAAGAAAAACCAAGAAAGTCCAGTTGCCTCTTGAGAAAGCACCTTTGGGACAACCATGACCTGGATGACTGAGAAGCTCCATAGACATTGTCCCTGGAAAGTCTACAACACGATCCTTTCAGCAGTTCCAAGAAGGCTCCACACCCATTTGCACCACTCAGGGGACCCTGAGGACACAGACAAACCTCCAAGTGGCCTCAAGGACTCTCGAAAAGGATGCAAATGAAGGGAACCGTCTTCAAAAGAAGAAACAAGAAAGTCCAGTTGCCTCTTGAAAAAAAAGCACCTTTGGGACAACGAAGAGCTGGATGAGGGAGAATCTCTACGGACATTCAGAGTTTGTTTGCTTGTGTTTCAGCCTCCCAGCAGATCTGTGGGGGGGCAGGCCTAGATGAATGACAAACTTCATTTACTCTCACATAGGGCTCCGATGTAGTATGCTGAGAGTTTTCTCACTGGCTTTCAAAATTTGCAAGCCCCTGAGATATTGGAAGACTGCTATCATGTCCCCCCAGTTCTTCTCTTCCTTAGACTAAACATACCCAGTTCCTGCAACTGTTCTTTATAAGTTTTATCCCCCAGTCCCCTAACCATCTTTGTTGTTCTTCTTGGTACTCTTTCTAGAGTCTCAACATCTTTTTGGTATCGTGGAAATCGAAGTGTGGTCTTACCAAGGCCTTAAAAAGTGGTACTTTTTTCATGGGATCCCAGTGGAGCATATTTTTAGCTTAGGGTTGCTCTTGGGGCTCTCCAAGCAAGATCATCAGTACTAAAAGGGTTTATTCTCTTTTTATATACTCGTGGCTTTCTTGGTCAGTCTGTTAAAGGAGAATCAGCCCCACTGACTTCTAGCATTGGTGATGTTACCTAGCTGGGTAATGAAATGTCTGTAAGAACACAACCAAGTTCCAGAGACCACCAAGGACTTCCGATTGCTCCTGTCTCCCCCATCAATCTTAAACTGTAGTCTTCTAATAAGATGGTAGTTTTAACTGGCCAACATATTTAATATGCTCCTTCATGGATTACTGTCTCGTCATGGCTCCAAGATCACCGCAGATGAGGATTGCAGTCAGGAAATTAAAAGATGCTTGCTCTTGGGGACGATGGCAACTCTAGACAGCCTACTCAAAAGCAGAGACATCCCCCTGCCAACAAAAGTGCATGGAGTCAAGGCTCTGGTGTTCCCAGTTGCAATGTATGGCTGTGAAAGTTGGACCATAAGGAAGGCTGAGCCCCAAAGAATGGAGGCCTTTGAACTCTGGTGCTGGAGGAGACTCCTGCGAGTCTCTTGGACTGCAAGGCCATCCAACCAATCAGTCCTAGAGGAGACCAATCCTGACTGCTCTTTAGGAGGCCAGATCCCAAAGAGGAAACTCAAAGACTTTGGCCACCTCATGAGAAGGAAGGAAGGACTTCCTGGAGAAGAGCCGAATGCTGGGAAAGATGGAGGGCAAAAGAAGAAGAAGGGAATGGCAGAGAAGGAGGGAGCTGGATGGAGTCACTGAATCAGTCGGTGTGAGCTTCAGTGGACTTCAGAAGATGGTGGAGGACAGGAAGGCCTGGAGGAACGTTGTCCATGGGGTCACAATGGGTCAGACATGGTTTTGCAACTAACAGCCACAACAACTTAATATGGGTTGTATTTTTATTGTCATTTTTGTAAGCCAGATTCATGGAACCGCCGTGTTGCCAACCTGACAGCTGCGGCGAGAAAGATTGTAAAACAGGGCAAAATTCATGGGATCCCCATCTCGCTTAGCAGCAGAAATTGTGCTTACGACAGACCACCTTGGAGTGTTGCATTTCTGCTGCCTCCCCTGTCAAGATCATTGAGGGAGGAAAGACACACACACACATTTGCACACCCATCTTTCCTGAAAGAGCTAGGGTGTCACACTTGTCACTCCAGCTGTCCGCTTGGTCCTTCATTAGGTTACACATGAAAGCCGCAGAGCGAAGCCTTTCGGCACAAAGCAAGAAGAAGAGATTGAAATCAAATCTCCCGAGGTGGCCCAGACCCAGAAAATGGAGATTGGGTGGAGCTATGAGATATTTGTTCTTCCTGGGGCTCAAAGCATTTTTTGGGGGCAGTGCAAAGGAGACGTGGAGCTGGATTCCCCCCCTCTTGAAATGCATTTGAAGTATGAAGTTGGCCGTGTGTGTGTGTGTGAGAGAGAGAGAGAGAGAAGGGAGGAGTGAGCTGATCAGGAAGGGAACGGGGTGAAAACCAAGAATGAAAGCCTCTGCTTTGATACCAACCCACCTCGCAAGAGGTGAGTGTATCGATCAATCAGAATAGAGCTGGAAGGAACTTCGGAGGTCTTCTAGTCCAATCCCTTGCTCAAATAAGAAACTGTACAATTCCAGACAAATGACTGTTCAGTCTCTTCTTAAAAGCCTCCAGGGATGAAGCACCCACAACTTCTGAAGGCAACTTCTGTTCCACTGGTTAATTGTCCTCACTGTTAGGAGGTTTGATGGATGAAAACTGAACAAGGAGAGATTCAACCTGGAAACAAGGAGAAACTTTCTGACAGGGAGAACAACCAACCCATGGAACAGACGTTGCCCTCAGAAGTTGTGGGAGCTTCATCCCTGGAGGCTTTCAAGAAGAGACTGGACTGCCATTTGTCAGAAATGATGCAGGGTCTCCTGCTTGGGTGGGGGGTTGGACTAGATGACCTACAAGGTCCCTCCCAATTCTGATTATCTGTTATCTGATTCTCCTTCATTCCAGGTTGCTTCTCTCCTTGGTTAGTTCCATTGTTTCTGGTCTTCAGGTGCTTTGGAGAATAGCTTGACTCCCTCTTCTTCATGGCAGTCACTTGTAACTTGGAATAAGTTTCATTTATAACAGAATAACAGAGTTGGAAGGGACCTCAGAGGTCTTCTAGTCCAGCCCCCTGCTCAAACAGGAGACCCTATATAATTTGAGACAAGTGGCTGTCCAGTCTCTTCTGAATTTCTCTCATCTGGCCCATCAGAGCTGTCAAGCAGCGGTGCTGAGATGAAGCTGCTTCTCTTCAGCCTGATGAAAAGAGTTTATCAGCATATAGTTGACACCTTAACTCCAGCCTATCAGGACATCTCTCTTCAAGGCACCCCTTCCAAGCTCACAATCTAAAATAATCCTCCATCATCACAAACCCGGGTGCCACTTAGGGAAAAATAGATTCTCCAAGTGTCATGGTCAGATAATGTGAGCCTGCCACGCTAAATAGATGATGATAAGTTTAATCAAGCCAACACAAATGCTGTTTCCTTTGTTTTCTTCAAGATAATCCACGCCATCGCAATCCTGTAATAACCAGACTAGAATCCTGACAGAACGAGATCAGAAAGGTTGCTTGGAAGGCTAGTAAGGTGGGCTTATCATTAAATGACTGAAACAGTCACTCCAACAGATGCTGGGGAATTGAAAGTAGCAGAACATTAAACCAACATAGGCTTATATTCGTCCTCTGCATTGAAGAGAAGTTATTCTTTTCCTCCAGGATAAAAAGATTGTAATAGAATAACTGAGTTGGAAGGGACCTTGGAGGTCTTCTAGACCAGGGATCTCCAACCTTTTGGTCCTCAAGGACCACCCAACTCCTAGTTTTAAATCCCACAGACCAGAAACCCTGGGAAAATCCCCAAAAAAAGTCTGCAGGAAAATTCCCCACCTCATTTTCCTACCGATCAATCATTCTTTATTTTGGATGGCAGGATACCATCTCCAGCTCCATTCTCAGGGGGAGAGAGAGAGGAGAGACTTTTGGCTTTGTGCATGGAAAGTAGCATGAGCAGCAAAAGTCTTCCTTTCTATCCCCCAAACTCTGCCAGAAATGAGTCTTTTGTGCTGGCGCAGCCTCTTGGAGCAGGATGCCTTGAAGGGTCCCAAAGACTCATTTCTGGTAGAGTTTGGGGGAGAGAAAGAAAGACTTTTGCTGCTTTCCTTGTGTGCAGCCAAAAGCAGAAGAAAGAAGCGGAAAGAAGCAGCCCGGCAGCCAGACCATGCGTGTGGGGTGAGTGGGGCAAGTTCCCCCCCCTCTGCCTATCCCCCCCTCCCCTCACTACCTCATGTTGTTCACAATGCAAGCAACACAAGCCTTGTGTTCCTGCGGGCCATGTGGGTGGCTCAGCCTTGTGTTCCTGTGCAGCCTGGATTAATTGTTTTGGGGATTTCTCTGCAGACCACCAAAATTTTCTCATGGACCACCAGTGGTCCCTGGCCCACTGGTTGACGACCACTGTTCTAGTCCACCCTCCTACACTTTGTTTCTCTTTATCCTCTAATAATAATTCTGTTATTACTCTTGATAGCTCGACCAAGATTCACCCAGCCTGCAAAGATGAGACAACGGGTAATTGCCCGTCCGGTGGGAAGTTCAATTCGATTAAAATGTGTGGCCAGTGGCAACCCCCGTCCAGACATCAGCTGGCTAAAAGACAACAAGCCCCTCACGTCACAGGAGATTGGCGAGAACAAGAGGAAGAGATGGACGCTAAATTTAAAGAACCTGAAGCCGGAGGACAGTGGGAAATACACCTGCCGTGTTTTTAACAGGATGGGTGAAATCAACGCCACTTACAAAGTTGAAGTGATCCGTAAGTATTGACTGACAGTGGGGCATGACAGTGTTGAGATCTGTTGGCTGCTGGCCCTTCTAGCAGCCAAATCAGAGGAGGAGGAGACATGGGAGTCAGGCTCAGCATCAGGGCAACCTGGGAGCTCTGAGGTGGAAGAGGGAATGGAACTGTCAGAGAAAGAGAGAGAGAGAAGGGGGGTGAAGCCTGGGCCATCTGTCAGCTCTCAGATGGAGAATCAATGGCTTCCAGATCTGGAGGTGGCTGATGAGGAAGAGGAGGAACAGCTAGGCCCAGATGCTCAGAAGGCAGAGGAGAGGAGAGCAGTGGAAATCTATGGGCCAGTCCTTGGGATAGAAGAGCCACCACTGCTAGTGAAGCCCCACCCTAGCTCTGGGGATAAAAGGCAGGGGGTGGAGAGGAATAAGTATGGCAGCAGCAGTGGGATCCTACCTATTCCACTTCTAGTTCGTTGATTTGGTGCGCAGCTTTCCACACACCAGCTGAAGCCTGTAGTGCCAATCAGCTGAGAGGATAAAGAAGAAGAAAGTTCTTCAGGGGCGATCCTGCACCGTTCTGTTCTTTCTCCTCTCAGCTGATCTTTTTCCTCTCCTCTCAGCTGATCATCAGAGGTTTTGTTTTGTTTTTACTATCGGTTTGTCCGAATCAGTTTGACCTGGTAGCATACTACCACTGTGCCTCAGATGACTATTCATCTCCCCCGCTGGACAGACTTGTTAGCCTGTGGTGAGAGAGAATTTTTTTGCCGGGGCTGCTCGTGCTCCTAAAAAAGGAATCATTGCTTCAGCTACAGAGGATTTGTCGTCTTTGACGAGCTGGGTCAGAACAACAGGTTGTCACTTAACAGGTTGACAAAACCCCTGAACATGTTCGTCCAGCATCAAGAAAGGAGGAGCTCCTTTGGAGAGAACAAGACGAGGGATCAGATGTCATCCTGAACCCAAAGATTTCAAACTCAGCCCGATTCTTGACATCTAAAGAGCATAGTGCAGTTTTCAAGCTATAACAAAATGGACATGCTTTGTAGATATGACTGTCTTTGGGCTGCAATATATCACATAGAATTAGAATTCTTTTTTATTGTGATTGGACACACAAGGAATTTGCCTTGGTGCATATGCTCTTAATGTACATAAAAGAAAAAGATACATTCATCAAGAGTCAAGAATCATCAGGTACAACACTTAATGATAGCCATGGGGTACAAGAAGCAATCAAATCATACTAGGAAACAGTCTATATAGATAGACAGATGAGTAGACAGATGGATAGATAGATAGAAATCAGAATAGAAAATGAATAGAATAGAATAGAATAGAATAGAATAGAATAGAATAGAATAGA
>BLBF01000073.1:1539284-1565848 GCA_015471245.1 Laticauda colubrina | reverse complement strand
GAATAGAATAGAATAGAATAGAATAGAATAGAATAGAATAGAATAGAATAGAATAGACTTCTTTATGGGCCAAGTGTGATTGGACACACAAGGAATTTGTGTGTCTTCGATGCATAGGCTCTCAGTATATTCTTCGATGCATAGGCGCTCAGTGTACATAAAAGAGGCGCTCAGTGTACATAAAAGAAAAGAGACATTCATCAAGAGTCAAGAATTATCAGCTAAGACACTTAATGACAGTCATAGGGTACAATAAGCAATCAAATCATACTAGGAAACAGTCAATATAAATCATAAGGATACAAGCGACAAAGTTACACTCATACAGTTACAACTGGGAGGGGATGGGCAATAAGAAGGGATGAGAAGTGATGAGATGATACCAAAGTCTTTGCTTTTTGAGCAGGCCTACCTACAAGCAAGAGGATTAACAAGTTGATGAGACAAAAGCCACAACTCAGGCCAACATTTTGGTTGCTAAGTGAGACAGTGGTTAAGTGAGTTTTGCCCCATTGTTTGTCCTTTCTTGCTGTTAAGGGAAACACTGCAATTGTTAATAATATAGTTGTGAAGTGAGTCTGGTTTCCCCATTGACTTTCCTTTGCCAGAAAGTCACAAAAAGGGATCACATGATCTCAGGAGATTGCAAGACTCATAAATAGGAGCCAGTTGCCAAGGTCCAAATTTTGATCACATGACTATGAATAAAATAGAGCAGAATTAGAATAGAATAGAGTAGAATAGAAATAGAATATAGAATAGAATATGGATTAGGAAGAGGAAGAGGAAGAGAAGGGAAGGGAAAATGGAAGGGAAGGGATAGGAGAAGAAAAGAAAAGAGAAGAGAAGAGAAGAAAATAATAAGAAGATAGGATGGGAGGGGATGAGAAGAGAAGACAAGAAAGGATGGGAGAAGAAAGGAGAGGAGAGAAGAGAAGAAAATATAATTCTTTCTTGTCCAAGTATGATGGGTCATAAGGAATTTGTCTCTGATGCAGAAGCTCTGGGTGTACATACAAGCAACAAGTGACAAATCATGATCATCATCATAAAAATACATTCATCATAAACCATAAGATGCAACACTCAGGGACAGTCATAGGATAGCAAATAAGTCATCAACATAAATCATACTAGGGTACTAAATAAAACAATGAATATAAATCATAATATACAAGCAACAAAGTTATAGGTAGGAAATAGGTAACAGGAAAAATGAGAAGGATAATAGTAATGCATACCTATTAGGTAGTTTGACAATATTGTGGGAATTAGTTGTTTAACAGAGTGATGACATGGGTATACTGCAATGGTCGTAAGTGTGCAAAATGGCCATACGTCTCTTTTTTTTTCATTCCTGTTGTAAGGTCGAGTGGTCCTTAAACAGATGTTGGTAATTCAAGGACTGCCCATACATTCTTCTCCAAGGCCAACTTCTCCAATCAGAAGATTTAAAGCAGCCCCATCAAAGGCTCTGCTTTTTTCAGCTACATGAAAAAAAATGTGAATGAAAAGCACATGCAAAGGGATCCCCGTTGTGCATCCATGATACAAGACCATCCCACATCTGGGACTGATCAAGACTGCAGCTGTGCAGAGCAGTGAAAACATGTGTTTGCATTAAAACCAGGAGCTGAAACAAGGAAATGAATCAAATCTCAGCTCCGTGTAGGATGTAGCATGTAGCATTTTTCTCCTTCATCGAAACCAGGCGGGTGTTGGTCACAGCTCTGCTCTTCCCATTTATCTTTCACTCCCTTCCAGAGAGAGAGAAGGATAGCAGTCTTTTTGTTCAAACTTTTCCAGAAAGAGGCATATATTGCCAGATTTTTGCTATTAAGGAGATTTGAAGGCTGATTATCCTCAGTGTATCCTAAGGGATACAGAAGAGATTTATTGTCCAATGTTCTGGCTGTTTGTTTGGTTGGGGGTTTTTTGGTCTGAGCTGCTGGGCTCTTGTCTGGTTCACCTTCCTGTCAAAATGTGGCTTTTCTCAGAGTTGATTCTCACTTTTTCCACATTCATTTTGGTTTGACAGGTAATTGACAGGCTACATTTTACGATCTGTGTTCTTTACAACAAGGCAGTTCGGTTCGGCCTGGTTTGAGTGATCCGGTAGCTCCAAGGATCAACTGAGAGCAAACCGGTTCAGTTTGCTCCAATGATCAGCTGTTTGGCTCACCTGCCCGTCTGGGCTCTAGGCTGTGCTTTATACCTTGTTTTTCAAGCTCAGCTAATTGGCGCAGCACAGTGAATTGCCATGCATCAGTTGTTTCCCACACAGGGATTGCTAGAGAAGATCATTAGTAAATGCTTTGTGCTCACTCACCGAAAAATGGTAGGAGAAATTTTTTGAAACCCACCACTGCTGCAATGGCCCTGCAATTCTTCTCAGTGGATCTCTTCTGGTTTTCATTTCAAATATCAGGTGAACTATGGTCCCTGAGGAAATTCCCTCTACCAAATATACAGGAAGCAGAACTATTTTCACCAGCAAGTCCATCTTGAATTTGCCATCAGTCTTGCTGCTGAGTAAAAATCGGTGGGATTAATAGATTTTTTAAAAATTAAGAAATATGAAATTGTGTGAACTACAATTCTTCTCATTAAATGCATGAGGTGGGGGAGAGAAAGACAGGTTGGTTATGCAGATGCCAGTTAAAAGTTGCTATGTGTTTTTAAAAAATCAAATGATACTAGCTTCTAATTTAGAAAGGATTGTGTTGATTTGTCAGAGTGCACACAGTGTGACTACGTGAGACAACCCAGGAGCAAATACAGTAAACAGAGGCTTGTATTTTAAATAGTGGTTTTATCTACAAAGAATATATGTGTGTGTGTGTGTGTACTTCAGTCAGACCTCAAACAAACAGCAATCAGCAATTACAGCAC
Source organism: Laticauda colubrina (assembly GCA_015471245.1). Taxonomy (NCBI): domain Eukaryota; kingdom Metazoa; phylum Chordata; class Lepidosauria; order Squamata; family Elapidae; genus Laticauda; species Laticauda colubrina. Next base: position 1,562,956 of record BLBF01000073.1, on the reverse strand, counting down.
AGAAGCACAGAGGGAGAGAGATATATACCCCAACAGGGCCTCTTCTTATTATAGGCTCTTAAAGTGACATCAACCCCAAAACCTTGCTGACTCACTCCCAGCGTTACATCATCGTAGCAGCTGGTCAGCTCTTAAATCATCACCCTGACATGATTCAATCAATTGAACCTACAGAAGATGAACAAGCCTTGAGGATTCTTTTTTTGTTTCTGGATCCCTTTGGTTTCTTTAGCATTTAGAGAAGGACTAAACACTGGCACTGAGAGCAATTCATCAGTGGAATGGCTTGCTTTGAGAAGTTGTGGGTGCTCCATCCCTGGAGGTTTTCAGTAAGAGAAATGGTTGGATCTCTTGCTCAAGCAGGGGGTTGGGTTAGAAGATCTCTGAGGTCCCTTCTAACACTGTTATCCTGTATTCGGTATCATATGCAAGGTTTAGACCGCTCTTAATGAAGAGAACATTTGTGTTTATTTCTAGAGAGGACACGATCCAAACCGATTCTTACTGGGACACACCCTGTGAACACAACTGTGGACTATGGAGGAACAACTTCATTCCAGTGTAAGGTGAGGAGTGACGTGAAACCGGTGATCCAGTGGTTGAAGAGAGTGGAGTACGGCACGGAGAGCAGATACAATTCCACCATTGATGTCGGCGGGCAGAAGTTTGTGGTGCTACCCACTGGAGATGTTTGGTCTCGTCCAGATGGCTCCTACCTGAACAAACTTATGATTGCACGTGCCAAGGAAGAAGATGCTGGCATGTACATCTGCCTAGGGGCAAACACCATGGGGTACAGCTTCCGAAGTGCATTTCTTACTGTGTTACCAGGTGAGATGTTTCTTATGATCTATTCACCATTGACTCTTTTCTTCTATGTAGTTCAGGGATGTCAAACTTGATTTATTTGTGGGTTGGATCAGCATTGTAGTTGTCCTCTGTGGGCCAATGGCAGGGGGGAGGAGTCAGTGGTTGCCTGTGCATGCAGGCACTGCCCCCGCCATCCTGGCTGCCTCCCATGCACATGAGCACCTGCCAGGATGGCGTATGAGTGTATGTCCACCTCCTGTGCATATGCATGAATACCAGGATTGGTTGGGCCTGGCTGAACTGACACGGGTTGGCTCCTTACCATTTCCAGTGTGATGACTCAGGGCGTGACACAAAAATAACAAAATCACAAAAGTAGAATAAATTCCCTTTAATGCCTCCAACTTGGCCCCCAATGTCCAGTTATCCTTGGCTGGATATCAAACTCTTCCAAAAACAGTCTACGAAGGAGAGAAATGCAGTCCGAACCCAGAGTAAAGATAATTAGAAATTAAACAAAATCAACACAAACCACACTGAAGTAATTAACACAGGCAGGCCAGGATGATAAATTGCAGACTTCCACAAGATAATGCAGCACCCACAGTTGGGAGGATGCCAAAACCCAGATAAGCCATATTTTGCTTCCAGAAGGACTTGTGTGCAGACGCCCCCACTTATATCCTATTTTCTCAGCTGTAACTAATGAAAGGGATCAGGCCTTTTTCTTTCTCGTAGGCCATGTTGCTCCCTTCTCTGTTCCTCCCTGCATGGCCTAGGATGAAGAGGGGGTGGGCCTGGGTCTTTCTCTGAATGCCCAGCTGGACTGTGTCCTTCCCCCTTTCTTCCACAGCCACTGGAGCCACACTCCCACTCCCTGTCAGCTGCTCAATCTCCCCCTCAGAATTAGACTCCAACTAGGACATGACATCCAGAATGGCTGCACAGGCTGGATCCAACCACATCAAATCTGGCCCATAGGACTTGAGTTTGACACCCCTGATGGAGTTATTTCTTATGCTCAGGGCTGTTGCCTTTGCAACCGAATTTTGGGCTCGAAGCATATACTCTTCCGTATCCAAATCAACTTCACTCATGTCAACATTGGCTAACATTCCCACTGGCTAATATTGAGGACAGCTCAAGGCACCTAAATTTTCAGCCGCCACACTTTACTCTTGAAAAATGCTTCTTACCAAACCTGGAACTGAGAAATGGAGAATACTTATTCATCTTCTGTAGAACAGGAATTGGAAACTCAACACTGTTTGAAATGAGCAGATCAAGCTGAGTTTGGCCCATCTCAGCATCTACTTGCTTAAAAAGAAAATTATGGGTTGACTTGCCCAGCTGTTTTGCACGCAAATTTTCATAACAAATGCTCAAATTGCTTTCTGAAAATGAAGGCCCTTCTTGTGTTTGAAAGACACACTTTTGATCATGTATTTCAAGTTGAAATTTGCAGGGAGTGTGCTTTAATTGTCTTTGGGACTGAATCCCATTTCGTTAGCTCCCAAGATTAATTCCTGGTTGGATTTTTATCCTGATTGATTTGATCCTAGATGTGTCCTACAAGCTTAGCATACAAAAACAAAAGCATTGCTTTTATTCAACACCTGGACAAAAAGGCCATGTTTTGGAGTGCAAGTTAACTTTGTTGTCTACACACAACCTTCTACCCAGACCAAAATGAGTCATTGAGAAAGTTCTAGCAATAGATTATCGGGAGTCCTTGGTGCTTTCTGAGCTTGGTGGCTTTTCTTACAGATGTTTCATTATCCAAACTGGATAACATCCTCAGGACCCTTCATTTCAACCTGGAACTATGTTATCAGTTACCTTGACCACTAGGGGTAACCACTCAACCAATTTAAGCCTTACTGTGACTCCTCAGAGGTGGTAGCCAGGCATTATTCTGGGGAGTTCAAACCAGAATATTAGGAATTGAACTAATGAACCTTCACACTTTAAATGACTTTATGTGTAGATGCTGAACTTGTCAATCAGAAAAGTTGGCAGTTCGGCAGTTCAAATCCCTAGCGCCGTGCAATGGAATGAGCCCCCGTGACTTGGCCCAGTTTTTGCCAACCTAGCAGTTCAAAAACATGTAAAAAATGCAAGTAGAAAAATAGGGAGCCCTTTGGTGGGAAGGTAGCAGCGTTCCGTGCGCCTTCGGCATTTAGTCATGCCGGCCACATGACCACAGAGATGTGTTCAGACAGCACTGTCTCTTCTTTGGCTTCATAACAGAGATGAGTAACCCCCCTAGAGCCAGAAATGACTCGCACATATGTGCCAGAGAAACCTTTACCTATATATAGTGCACCAAGGCAGGAATGATCCAGATCCTTGGATCAAGTGATAGCAAAGGCTTTGAACCTCATGGAACAACATCTGGCTATCTACCTCTGATCTGGCTATCCAGCCCTCTAGATGTAAAGACAGTTCCCTCCATACATGGGGGGGGGGGACGGCAGAATATAATGGAAACATTTCTGTATCTCTGGTGTCTGAGAGCTGAGGTGGATTGTACATACAAATCTGGTGTCCGTCTGATTCTGATTCTGCTCTGACTGGGACCAAGCCTGTAGGGCCAAACTACAAATTGCACACAAGCCCCTGTCTGTGGCATTGAACAATCATCTCATTTGGTGAAAAGAGGTCTAGATTTGTTTGGATGGAAAAGATACTTAACCCTTCCTTTCCTTACCTGTTTCTTGTTCTAAGTAACACAACCATATCTTTTTCTTCCATAGGTTCCAAAGAGTGTAGTTATGACAAGCAAAAATATTTAGAATAGACTTGATTATATTTAGTGATGAGAAGTGTAAGGCAAAAAAAGGGTTAAAGGAGCTTCCCATCTCAGCTGCAAACCCAACAAATTACTGTTGTAGGTTTGGGATTCCAGTTGAAACAATACTGTCTGAACAGTTTAGGTGGTTTCCCTTGAGTTCAGAATACGTGAAATATTCTTTTATGTGTGAAAACTTTGGTGCACCTTGGTGTCTCCACAGCTACTCCAGAAAGGTTGGCAGCAGGAGTGGGCTGCTACCGGTTCACTCCGGTTCAGGCGAACTGGTAACTAATTTTATTATTTTTAATTGCTGGTTCGGTGAACCAGTAACTCACACCCCTGGCTTACCCCGGCCACTCCTCCCCTCCCAGGAGTCCCCATGCAGTCCATTTTGGATGCCAGGTAAGTACAGAGACCATGTGGAGGCTCAGGGAGGGTGAAAAAAGGACCCATTTCCTGCCTCCAGAAAGCCTCTGGAGCCCAGGGGAGCCCTCCCAGAGGCTGAAGGAAAGCCTCTGGAGCCTGGGGAGGGTGAAAAACAGGCCTCCTGGAAGTTCCAGAAGGCCAGAAATGGGCCCGTTTCTGGGCTCCGGAGCCTAGGAGAGACCGTTTTCCCCCTCCTGGAGGGGGGAAGAAAGCCTCTGGAGCCCATGGAGGGCAAAAACAGCCCCTCCACTATGGCCGTGTCCACGCCCACCCAGCAACCGAGCAGAGAACTGGTTGCCCCTGGTTGGCAGTTTTGCCTTTGCAAAATGCCCATGAAAAAAACCACTTGGTGATGCATTAAGCTAAGTGGCATTTGTCCGGATCAGATAATTCCAGTTCAGTTCTCTGGTTTCCCAGTTATTCTTCTAAATCCTTCAAAAGTAGAAGGATATTTTGATTCCCACAATGGATGAATGGAGTTAGCAGAGATGGCAAAATTCTTTGTTTAAAGAAAAGAGCACAATTAATGTTGTTTCTACTTGGAAACCACATCAGTACTTTGTGCTTGAGGTGGGGGGGAAATAAAACGTTGATGTTAGGTTTTGCTGTTTAGGTAGGTTTGTTGTTATAAAAACAGATAGTATATCTTCTTGTATGAAATTTAAAAATTATGGGTTTTTTTTGTTAGTACCTTATTATACTGCAGGGGTCTCCAACCTTGGCAACTTTAAGACTTGTGGACTTCAACTCCTGAGGAATTCTGGGACTTGAAGTCCACAATCTTAAAGTGGCCAAGGTGGGAGACACCTGTTCGACTGAACCAAAAGGAATCAGAAGTCAATGCTTTTCTTCTTTTTCCCCTTTCCCCTTCCCATTTTCCTCCCCTTATTTTCATTTTTTTCTTTGTTCTTCTGTACTGTATATTTGTACAAACTAGTAAAATATTTGAATACATGCAAGTTCTTCAGTGCCATCTCAGTGCTTGCTTTGAAATGGCTGAAAGAAAGAGGCCAAAATAAGAGACAATTCAGGGAGTTGGAGGCCCAACACCAGCTGGCTCCTCTGACATTTCTTGGCCTGGTTCTAATTCTTCTTCTTCTCCCTTTTTTGTTCTTCCTATCACACAGACCCCAAGTCCCCGAGCCAACCGATGGCCCCTTCTTCAGCTAGCAACCTACCATGGCCTGTCATCATTGGGATCCCAGCTGGCGCTGTCTTCATCTTTGGGACAATTGTCCTCTGGCTTTGCCAAACCAAGAAGAAGCCATGTTCTCCTCCAGCTGCCACTCCAGGACACAGGACACAGCCTCGAGACCGAGTTTGCACAACCCAGGTCTCCGATAAAGACTGCTTGTCCTCCATAAACTATGAGGAATATGTAGCCCAGCAGCAACACTTGCTGACCCAAGGGCCAGTCCTGTCTTCCAGCGCAGCTTCCAAAATGTACCCTAAGATTTATACGGACATACACACACACACTCATTCACATGTGGAAGGCAAAGTACACCAACACCAGCACATCCATTACCCGTGTTAAAAAGGCCGCCATTTTAGAACGTTGTGTGACAAAGAAATGAGGATTCGCTTTGGATCAGCGGAAACTGCTGGGGATGTGGGGCAAAATAACCCAACACAACCCAACAAAACATGGTGTCTTGTTCAGGGTATGTTGTTACTGTGACCCAGGAGTAATGAAGGAATTCCCAGGTGGCTTCCTTTAAGGAGCCCGCTTTATCTTGGATAAAACTGGTTCAGATGCCTGCTAACCTAACAAGGTCAGAAGACGATTCAACCCAACCCCGTTTCTCCTTCAAGCAAGCAGCACAATGCCAAAGTGCCAATGCCCAAAGGGAAGCATTTGAGTGGCCTTACCAAGAAGATGGATGGATGGATGTGTCTGTGTGTGTTGCGTGTGTGCGTGTGTTTGTGGGGCAGTGTGTTCCAAAGTTGTGAAGCCAAGAAAGGCTGCCTTATAAGTTAGCAATAACCAAACTCCTCAATCTCTAGAAAGCCTTCCTGCAAAACCATGGAAAGCCCTCCCTTGGCCCCCTCCCAAATGAAGAACAATATATAGCTCACTTTTATATTTATATTTAATTATGATCAAGCTGATTTGATAAATGATGATGATGATGATGATTAACTGGAACTGCTGACTTTTTGGGGGAATTTATGGTGAGGGTGGCCTGCAGGGATATGGGGGGTTCACAAAAGCCAAGATGGAAGCCTTCAATAGGCATGGGCCTTGGTCTCCTGCTTGAAGCCACCATGTCAAGGAAGGCCAACATCTTGGGGGGGTTCTGAGGTCCTCCATGTCCCCATCCCAGCCTAGTATTCTTCCCTTACCTGAGGTGTAAGCCCTCCTCATACAATTTTCATGGATTACAGCAGAAAAACTTATTCGTGACATAAACTGTCACGTAATAAGCTGAAGTGTCTTGAAACCAAAAGAATTTCCTCTTTCTCAGGAACAAATTCATTTCTGTAATATGACTTGCAAGGAGAGAGAGAGAGAAGATGATGCATCTTGCTAAATTCACGCATATTTCACTTCAGTTCTGAGGGGAGAAACAGGCAAAATGTGACCATATTAAAATGGAGTCAAGGCAGATTCAGTTAAAAAAAGAAAGAAAGAAAGAAAAAAAGAAAGAGAAAGAAAGAAAGAAAGAAAGAAAGAAAGAAAGAAAGAAAGAAAGAAAGAGAAAATGTAAACTTTAAAAAAGCAAATTCTATATAGAGTTTAAGCAGAAATTGTGTATATTTAATTTATTTTGTAAAATGTATATTTTCTTCCAAAGTAAGCATTTCTATCCCTATCCTTTGTCCGTGGTTTATTTTTAAACCCCCCCCCCCCCGGTTGCTGTGAATGGTGGGCTGTAAAATACAAGGAAAATAATGTTTAATAGACTCTTGGGGCATCCTGTGTTTGCAGCCAAAGCTAGAATGAGGGCCCGTGATGTTAGCATCATCCTTCAAGGGTATAAACCATGTCGCAACATTTGGTTGTGAGCTTCACCCCTTTTTTATTTGCAGGCATCATTGGGATACCAGTACACAAACACATGTCACAGTGCATGGTTTATCCTTCAGAAGTCACCAGAATTAGTGGCCTCTCGGCCATTGCTCACCACTTTCTAGGCAATATTCTTGCTGGTTCAACAAAAGTTGGGGTTGTTGTTTTCTTCCAAGAAGCCATTGTTTGTCTTCTAGTATGATCAACAAGCAAGCAGAGACAAAACCAAGAGGGTCTTTTAAATGAAATAACCCTATGTTGGCAATATGGTCAAAGCCAAAAGTTTCAGCAGCAAGGTCATAACTGGTGTCAAAGGATTTCACTCATGAGCTTTCAATTATTCAATGTTTCACACCGAAGAATATCAAATTAAGAGGAATATTAAGAATTCACCTAAATCTAGATGAAGAATGCTATCATTGTATTCTATTGTTTTTCATCACTGGAGCCCCAAAGGTGCTTATTTTCAGGAGGCAACTGGACTTTCTTGTTTTTTTTCCTTTTGAAGACGTTTCACTTCTAATCCAAGAAGCTTCTTCAGGTCTGACTGGATGGTGGAGAATTGGAAAGATTTATACTCCTTGCAGACAGCTGGTCATTTGCATCAGTTGTGGGATTTGGCCAGCTGGCACCACTTCGGGAGAATCAGTTGTTAACTTTCTGAGCAGTTTGGTAAATTGGTTGTTGGAAGAAATTATTAGGGCAGAGAACCAGTTGTTAAATTATTTGAATCCTACCACTGATTTGCATCCTTTGAGAGGGAAGCAACCTCCAAGTGGCCTCAACAATTCTCTCTAAAAGGATGCAAATGACCAGCTGTCTGCAAGGAATCTAAATCCTTCCATTCCCCACCACCCAGTCAGAGCTGAAAAAGCTTCTTGGATGAGAAGTGAAATGTCTTCAAAGAAAAACCAGGAAGTCTAGTTGCCTCCTGAAAAAAGCACCTTGGGACAACTAAGACCTGGAGGATTGAGAATCTCCATAGGCCTCCAGTGATGAAGTATTCACAACTCCTGAAGCTTCTCTACAGAATTTCATCACTTGAGATTTTGAAGAAGAGATTGATCAGCCACTTATCTGGAATTGTATAGAATCTGCCAAGGGCAAGGGGCTGGGCTAGAAGACTTCCAAGGGCCCTTCCAACCCTATTCTTTTATGCCCTATTCTTTTATGCTCTATGTTTTTCAGAATTTACTCCAACTGTGTTGGATAAACCTGAATTTTATGGTGATGTATGAGGAATTATTAAATGAAATGCTGCTGTGCTGCAGAATTCCTACCTGATAGTTACGTAGGGAGGCAAAATGCCATTCAATTCTTATCTTTTTCAAAGTAGCACTTCAATTTGCCTTTCAGAAGTATTTTATTGCTGGGGAAATATGATTTCCTCCAGATCAGGGGTCTCCAACCTTGGCAACTTTTAAACTTGTGGACTTCAACAAAGCTGGCTGAAGAATTCTGGGAGTTGAAGTCCACTTGTCTTAAAGTTGCCAAGGTTGGAGACCCCTGATCTAGATGACATTTCAGTTTGGGGTTTGCTTCTAAGCGATTTTCCAAGAGTCCTTTACAACCCTAGTGCTGGTGAGCTTTATTTCAGTTCAGAAGAGAGGGCAGTGGGTTATGGATTATGAGCAAATAATTTTGCATATACGCCTCCTGAAAGTCTTTTAGGCTGTTAGGGTTGACAACTTAAAGTTCATATGGGAAAAGCACAGTTTTTCTTGCTCTGTTAATCACTGTGTCGGTTTAGAAAGCACAAAAGCATGGAAGAAACAAAGGTGCATCCACATGTTCATAGCAAGGTCAGAAATATAAAAATAAATGAGCGTTAAATTGTTAGCTGTTCAGAGCAAATCACTGAAAGTAATGAAAGTAACAACTATGCAATTTTTGTTAACATATGCAGAACCATGATGAAGGTGTGATTGATTGATGGAATAATAAATAAATTTTATTCACACACTGCCTGATCAAGTCTTCATACCTTTCAAAGTGATGGCCTTGAGTTGACTAGGTGATTTAAAATTGGTCTTTTTTGAAAAATTGCATTATTATGGCAATTTTTCTTTGCTCTAAGGATGGTCTAAATTAAAACCTTATTCCAAGAAGGTTGAATAAAAATCAACCTTTGTGCTTTGAAAGGGAAAAACTCGATTGAAAACTTACTCCAGAGGGCTTGCAAAAAAAGGAAAGCTTGTTGGAGAACTTGGCAAGATTTTGAGAAGGAAGGAAGGAAGGGGGAGGAGGAGGAGGAGGAGGAGAAGGAGAAGGAGAAGGAGAAGAAGGATTATATGAACATACTGACTGTGTTCGTTTCATCAACCTTATCATCAACCTTTTTCCTTTCTATATATCTGGATAAAATAACCTCTCAGATAATCTTAATCTTAGGGTGTCATAGCTTAATTTCTGGGTTGCAAAGATTGAACTGACCACTGGATGGCAGGAGCCCTGTACATCAACTTCTTATCTCTTTCTTGCCATCTTGTGCTCGCTTAGATTTTTGCAGCTTGGTCAAGGATGCCCTTTACTAAATTTATCTAAGAAATACAGGCTTGGTTATTGTTATTCTACATTAAATAGTTGTTTCTTGACTAATACAATCTATTTTTAGTCCATGGTTCAGTCTATCATTCAAATCAAGAAAATGGTTAACTTTATCAGTCAACCAGGTTTAAGCATATTGTGGGAACACAGCCTGTAAATATTTTGGTGTGCCAGTTTTTATTTTCATGTATCTCCTCTTATCTAAATGGGAAAGAGTTCCAGAATACTTTTGATTGGCTGTTCTGTTTTAATAATTCCATATTACCTTAATTCCATCAAGGTTTGCCTAAGAGGAATTATCTGTTTTGAAGATGGTCACCTAAAAAAATCAGGTGAACATCTCAGTGGCCACCAAAGATGCCTGTTTTCCAGAGTTTTTAATTTAGCCAGTAGGGGCAACAAATATTCCTAAATTGACTTTCATCCTTCCAGTTTACATGGAGCTTGGTAGTCTGCATTGTTCCTCAGAAATAGCCCCATAATTCAAAGCAAAACAAGAAGTGAATTTATCATTTATTTTGTAGATGTTGAGTGCTCCATTCTTATTTCTGAGCTACCAGGGAATGCATTTCATTGAATTAAGCTGAAATGCAGAATTAGAGCTGATCTTTTCCACACATAGATTGTGCTCCCCCAAATAGTTGGCTTTTTCCCTTTGGAGATTGGTTCCAGACTTGACAAGAATGTCTACAGAGTTGACCAAGAATTCTGTCCTTCCTTTTGTGGCATAATAGCATAATTGGTCTGGTCTGTTGCTCACCAGAAGTGACAAAACAAAACAACAGTTGTGCCATCATTTATTTTAACAGCTTACAACTGTTTTACAGACCCAGAAAACTGCTAAAAGTTGGTGGCATCTGTAATGGAGATAAGAACTTGATTACAGTTGAGCTACAAAAGTGGTATTAGAGTAAAATCCAACTTCAATCATAAATTCCTTGTCAACAGGGCCTGGATCCTAAAAATGAATGTAGCGTCTATGCCTGAGTGTCTCTATGTTTGTTTTGAAAATCCTGTATTTGAGATGAGAGCTTTATTGAAGAACTGAAAATTAAAAGAAAATGCGAAGTAACTGAATTGTGCAATTTATTAAAGACATGATAGAAAATCAGAAGGAATGGAAATACAGATATAAAGAAAAGATGGCACTGATTTACATATGCAGTCTATTATGAAAATGTTATTGTGGCACCATTTAAAACTAATGACTGGAATCAGAAGGTTCCTGGGGGCAGGATGGTTAAAAAAGACAAAGTGGCTGCTACAACTTTACAATGGATTTCCTACCAGTTTTACGTGACACAAGTGAACTGTGCAGCAGTGGGATCTGACCTGTTCCACAGCCAATTCATTGATCGTGGGCGTGTGCATGCACCTAACACATGTGCACCTAATGCGTACACACAGCTTGCCCCATACCAGCTGAGGTCCAATCAACTGAGAGGATAAAGAAGAGAAAAGCGCAGGGGTGGGTGGGAGGGCCAATCCTGTGCTTTTCTCTTATTTATCCTCTCAGCTGATCATCAGAGTTTTTTTTTACTACTGAACCAATTGGAATTTTTGCTACTGGTTTAACTGAACTGGGCCGAACCGGTAGCATACTGGATCCATGGTTAAACAAAGTAAAAAAATTAGCACTTTAGAATCCATCAGATTATCCATTGTGTGTTCATTGTGGACTGGAAGGATTTTGGAAATTCACACAAATACAATGTGGGTGTAACTTTGTGTAGTAACAGATACTCACAGCCTTTAAAAATATGGGCTGGGGGTAAGGAGAGTGCAGGAAGAGACTTCTATTCCAGAAACAATTTCTTTATTCCTTGCTCACTTTTCTCAAGCCAAATAAGGATATGACTTCTTGTTTTTTGGAAGCATGAGGAACATCTAATCCAGCTCACGTTACTGGTAATAACATGGAAATGTTGACACATTTGTGTTTTTTTTCCCTCCTAACTTTTCAAACCATCCTCTGTCTAAAGTCTTGAGACTGTTTCTCTTCCAAACCCAAATAAGATTGGTCATTTGCTGCCACCTGCTTTGGAAGTAAGAGTGAAACAAGCATCTTAAGGAAGATGGAAGGTGGGATAGATTTCAAGTAGTTTTGCCCAACAAAACTGAACAGAAATTTGAGGATGTGCATTGATCATTGTGCCTGCACGTCAGAGCCAACCTTCCACTGTAGACTTGATTTTGTTTGGTTATACACATAGACAATCAACAACTTCTGAGCAGTCCAAAGGTGCTTTTTCAGGAGGCAACTGGACTTTCTTGTTTTTTGTTTATGTTTTGAAGACATTTCGCTTCTCATCGAAGAAGCTTCTTCAGCTCTGACAGGATAGGAGAGTGGAAGAATGACAGGATGTCCTGTCAGAGCTGAAGAAGCTTCTTGGATAAGAAGTGAAACGTCTTCAAAACAAAAAACAGGAAAGTCCACTTGCTTCCTGAAAAAACACCTTTGGGGCAGCCATGAGCTGGAGGACGGAGAATTTCTACAAACTCATTGTACAGATGTTGTACTCTGACAATAAAGGTAATAACTTCTGAGCAGCTTTTTTGGTCATTTGCCAATCTTGAGTCTTTCATGTCACCAAGGCTGCAGAAGTGTGAATAAGAAAGGCAGCTGATTAATGATGATTGGTTTTTAGTGAATTACAAGGCCCAGCCCCTAAACCCAGGATTAAAACATCTGTTTCACACCCATTCTAGTGAAAATTCTCATGAGAAAGACTCCTGTAATAAGGTTCACTTGAATGCGGCTGGAATGACATGCTTCGCTAGCATGACATGTTCTCTTGTTGTATTTGTTGAAGGGATAAGAAAGCTCACTTGGTGTAGGAAAATCAAAACTGCGATTAGTTTGAAAGGAACTGGGCTATGGCAAAGAGGCCACTGAGTGATGACATTTCCCCATTGGGTCAACAGCATCTCCTGTTTCCAGATCCATGTTTCCGATGCTCAGCCTGGAAGTACCAGAAGAGGTTCCTGTTCAGCCAGTTCCTCTCATAGGAACTAGAAATGAAGTCACTGGGCAGGAATGGCTTTGGGAAGGGCAAAGAGTCAAGGCCCTTCCTTCCTTCCTTCCTTCCTTCCTTCCTTCCTTCCTTCCTTCCTTCCTTCCTTCCTTCCTTCCTTCCTTCCTTCCTTCTTCCTTCCTTCCTTCCTTCCTTCCGGGTCCTTGGTGCTTACTGAGCTTATTTGTTTTCTTGATGATATTTCATTACCCAACTAGGTAACATCATCTGTGCTAGAAGAGAGTTGACTTGCTCTCTGAGAGCTATTTTGGGTTATTAAATATCTGCAAGAAAACTTAAAGAGCACCAACGACCCCTCATTTCAACCCCAAACTATAAAAATTCTCTTTTATTGGTCCTGTCCCTTGCTCTTTCCCTCCCTTTTCTTCCTCCCTCCCTCCCTCCCTCCCTCTCTTTCTTTCTTTCTTTTTTTCTTTCTTGTTTCTTTCCTCCTTCCCTCCCTTTTTTCCTTGTCATCTTCAAAGTAGCTGTGGGAGCACTTGATTCAAAGCTGTGGTAGTCACTTAAAAGTTGACACCAACCTGACAGCACATCCTTAAATCAATAATCATTACTGAAACTGACAAAAAGGAGCCCTTTCTAAAGATGTCACAAATTGCATCGAAAGGCATAGAAGGGACACAGCATAATATGGAGGAAGCCACAACTGCTGCCCAATAGCAAGTTTTGGGGGAAAAACCTGGTGGCTTAAAATTAATTGTTGCCATCATTGCAAGACGAGTATGACAGTATTTGTTCTACTCTTAAGGAAAAGAAAATGGATTGTTGTGTGATGTACTCCTGTTTGCACTACCCAGGCACAATCCCTTGGTGGACGCAGTGTGGGGATTATGTGAATGGAACTCCACCTGAAGGTATTGCAACCAGGGTTAATAGCAGTAAATGTGAGTGGGATCTTGGAGTCTTAGTGGAAAACCAGCTAAATAGGAGCCAGCCATGTGCAGCGGCAGCCAAAAAACCAATGCAATCCTAAATTGTATTAACAGATGGATATAATCAAGATCAAGGGAGGCACTAATATTAATCTATAAAGCCTTAGTAAGAACACACCAAAACACTGCATCCAGTTTTGGTCATCGCACAATAAAAAAAAAAGATGTTGAGACTTTAGAAAAATTACAGAGAAGAGCAGCCAGGATGAGGAGGGGACTGGAGGATCAAACATATGAAGAATGGTTACAGGAAGTGGGCCTGGCTGGTCTAGGGAAGAGAAGGACCAGGGAAGACAGGAGAGCAAGTCTTCCAATATTTGAGGGACTGCCACAGAGAGGAGGAAGGGGGTCAATCTGTTTTCCAAGGTACCTGAAGGCCAGACAAGGAATAATGGATGGAAACTGACCAAGGAGAGATTCAACCTGGAAATAAGGAGGAATTTCCTGACAGTGAGAACAATCAACCCATGGAACAGAAGTTGCCTTCGGAAGTTGTGGGAGCTTCATCCCTGGAGGCTTTCCAGAAGAGACTGGACTGCCATCGGTCAGAAAATGGTGCAGGGTCTCCTGTTTGGTTGGGGGGGTTGGACTAGCTGACCTAAAAGGTCCCTTCCAACTCTGTTAATCTGTTAAAATATTCAAAATCTAGACTAGTTTTTATAGTGTGGTGACCAAAACTGGATGCAGTACTCCAGGTATGGTCTTACTTTCACGTGATGGATGACTTTTTCTATTATTTCTCAAGTCGCTGCAGACAATGCTTGCCTGTCAATCTTACAAGATTCCCCCAGTCACCACCTCCTATCCATAGATTTAAAAAAACCTTAACTCATGACAATTGCTCAGAGAGGGACAGATCCTACCATTCAACACAATGGGAGACATTGCTCCCTTACCTGATCCTCCTCACTAAATTATATCCGATTGGTGGAATCCTACAAGCAACTCCACCGGAGACCCTAAAAATTCTTCTGAAGGTTGGCAAGTGTCACCTCACACTCTTCTGAAGCTCGGTCAAGTTTTTCAATGAATGTAAAGAATGCTGAGCATTCCCTGCCGCCCCTGCCCTCCTCCTATTCATGGAATAACTGATGCAAATATGTAGATGCATGCAAATATTCCCTCTTTTGGGCCAGACTTGGAAGGCTAGACTTGCTTTGATCTCGGGTCTCAGAACACAGACTTCAAACCAAAGGGTTCAATTACCCCGATAGGTGGCTGCATTGACTGGATTAGAGCATTAGTGGAAAACTGTGTGGCTTTTCATGCTATCAATGTGTTATTTATAGGGCTTTGAAAGAAGGTTTCTGTCTTGCACAAATTAGCACGATCAGAGCAGACTTGAACATTGGAATGGAGCTTATTTCAAAGCAAAAGAATTGTGGTTTCAATGTATTTTACAGCCTAACAGATTAACAGAGTTGGAAGGGACCTTGTAGGTCATGTAGCCCAACCCCCCACCCAAGCAGGAGACCCTACACCATTTCTGACAGAGGGCAGTCCAGTCTCTTCTTGAAAACCCCCAATGATGAAGCTCCCACAGCTTCTGAGGGCAACTTCTGTTCCATGGGTTGATGGTTCTTACTGTCAGAAAATTCCTCCTTCTTTCCAGGTCGAATCTCTCCTTGTTCAGTTTCCATCTATTATTCCTTGTCTGGCCTTCAAGTACCTTGGAAAATAGATTGACCCCCCTCCTCTTTGTGGCAGCCCCTCAAATATTGGACCACTGCTATCATGTCTCCCCTGGTCCTTCTCTTCCCTAGACTAGACGTTCTTGCAACTGTTCATCATATGTTTGAGACTGCAGTCCCCTCATCATCCTGGTTGCTCTTCTCTGCACTCTTTCTAGAGTCTCAACATCTTTTTTATAGTGTGGTGACCAAAACTGGATGCAGTACTCTAGTAAAGTAAGTGAAAGTAAGTGGCCTTACTTTCACCTGATGAATAACTTTTTCTATTACTTCTCAAGTCGCTGCAGAAAATGCTTGCCTGTCAATCTTCCATAAACTCATTAAAACAACATTTTGAGAGCTCTCCTGTAAACCCAGAGCAAGGGGCCAGTCACTTGTCTAGGACAGCATGGTCCATGACCACTACAGAAGATCGTAACCAATGGGCAAGTTCTCCTCCTGCTATAATAAGTGCTTCCTTTTTAAAGTGTGTTTGTAATTTGTTTTTTAAATTGGAATAAGGCACTTTCTGCATTGGCTTAATACAACTTCCCTTTCGGCTGTTGGATGGACGGTTTGATTATGGCTCTGCTGTCTTTTTTTCTAATCTCCATGATGTCTATCTGAAATAAGGCATGGAAGACTATTTCAAAAAAAATTATTCTGGTGAAGGGTGAAACTTGGGTGAATTAGTGTCTTCTAATAACCACAGGCCAATTATTTTAGAACAGAATAGAATAACAGAATTGGAAGGGACTTTGGTGGTCTTCTAGCCCAACCCCCTGCTCAAGCAGGAAATCCTATATTACTTCAGACAAATGGTTGTCCAATCTCTTCTTAAAAACTTCCAGTGTTGGAGAATTCACAACTTCTGGAGACAAGTTGTTCCACTGGTTAATTGTTCTGTCAGGAAATTTCTCCTGAGTTCTAGGTTGCTTCCCTTCTTGTTCAGTTTCCATCCATCATTCCTTCTCTGACCTTTGGGTGCTTTAGAAAATAGCTTGACTCCCTTCCTCTCTGTGGCAAACCTTGAGATAAAGGAAGACTGCTGTCACATCACCCCTGGTCCTTCTTTTCATCAAACTAAACATGCCCAATTCCAGCAATCATTCTTTATATGTTTTAGCCTCCCGCCCCCTAATCATCCTGGTTGCTCTTCTTTGCACTCTTTCTAGAGCCTCAACATCTCTTTTACATTATTATTTTCCTAACTTGAGATCCAATGAGGATCTCTGAAGGCCCACCAGCAAATAACCCTGAAGGTGTCCAGCAAATCATTCAAAGGTGAACGTCGCAGCCGACAGGTGAGAATTACTACTTCAGAGTGATCAGCTCAGTTTGGCCACAACTGTGAAGGTGTAGAGTTCAGGTTGGAGTGACATTCACATCTCTCTCTGACCCTTTTCCTGCTCCTCACCACGGTGTCACAGTAGATCCCTTTTCTTCTGGAGAACCACCAAGGAGCGCCTATAGGTGGAACACAAAAGGAAAACAGACACATTATGCCCAGAAAAAGAGAAGGAGGGAACAAATTCTCATCTGGACTGGAAGCTCAGCAGGACTCCAAATCCATGGAAGCTTTGAAACTAAACATAAATCCCACAAGATACCAGGCAAGCTTTGTTTCTCATTTGTTGAGAATGGGGTTCAGGAAGCATCCCGTGTTTATTTCAAGTTGACAGTCCTCCTCCTCCTTTCTAACACTGATGATGTTCCCGTGTTGGGTCACGAAACATCTGCAACAAAACCACCAAGCTCAGAGAAGTCCTCCTCCTCCTTCTCTCTTCAAAGCTCGGCCATTTTGTCACGGTCTGTTGTTATCTTTTTTTATTTTTTTTAAATTTAAAAATAAACTTTATTAAACATTAAAAGATATATACAGAGTACAAAACATTTCATTAAAAATGAAACAAAAAAAACACACCAATAAACATAAAATATATACATTTCTAACTACTTAGACGGTGGGTTCTTATCAAACAATCTTCTAATACTTGCTTCATGTGTCTGGTAAATACTCCTATATTTAAAATATATTATTTATATATTATAAATATATATAATATAAAAATATAAAATATATTTTCCCTTCCTTATCTATTTACTCACTGGTTTCTATCTTTTAACTAATTATACCAGTTTTCCACTGTATAATATTTTGAGTCTTCCTTTTCTTTTAATTTTTGGGTAAGTTTATCCATTTCAGCGCAATTGTAGACCTTCTTTCTTGTTATCTTTGATGGGGCTTTGGATTTGGTCCTACAGTAAATGGTCAACATTTGCCCCATTCTTTCAAGGTAGATTAATTCTCTTCACTCCCTTTTATCTCGGCCTCGATAAGGTCATGTTTCCGCGGTGCCCTGTGAGGTAAGAGCTCCTTCCTTGCCCAGCTCTCTCGCTCTGTCCCTTCTTGAGTAGCCTCTACAAGTGAGGTTCTTGAGTGTCAGCTGCATTCACTCCTTTGAAATTTGATTTGTCCCGTTGGTCCCAGGGCCTGGCTATAGGCGGAAACTTTCATGTGACTATCACAACTGGTAACCGTGTGTATTTGAAGAATGCGGTGTAACAGAGCCCTGCCGGATTGTAGACAGCCACAAGTTTCCATGGATTCCAGAGCTTTTATTGTTCATTTGTTCTTCTATGGGGAGGGGAAGGATTCGCTTGAGAACAGGTGGGATTCAAGTTCAAGAAGTCAGTGCTGCAGCCCTGTTTGCTGGGCAAAGAAGAAAAGATCTCTTCGAGGAGACCTCACTGGCCACCGGTCCCAGCCAGTGCATCATGGGACTCTGGGATAATTATCCAAGGGCAAAAGACTGAGCAGCAGCTAAGCAGGCACTGGGCCATGAGAACAGATGGGACACCCATGGAGTAGCCAAGAAACCCTGTATGTACATCAAGTGCATTTTTGAGCTAGATTCCCAGCCAAGAACAGCTGTCCACCCTTGGTTTAGATTCCTGTAGTTTAATGGGGGGGGGGGGAATCTACTGGGGCTAATCCCAACTTCAGAGCAGGTTTAAACTTTCAAAAATGTAAAAATAGCTTTTCCTGCAAGAGAAGCTTTTTTGTGTGTGACCTTCTTGAAATTTGAAGTGTAGTTAAGAGGATTTGGTTCTATGCCGTATTGCAGGCTGACTCTGCCCACTGCCAGCAGTTCAGTCTTGACTGGCTCAAAGTTGATTCAGCCTTCCATCCTTCTGAGGTCGGTAAAATGAGGGCCCAGATTGGTTCTATAAACCACTCAGAGAGGGCTGTGAATATAAATCTAAGTGCTCTTGCTCTTGCTATCTTCTGGGGTTCCCTCAGCGCCTTCCAGCAGAAAAGCAGAAAACTCTGCTTCTCTTTGGAGATAATTCAGGGCAGAAGAAGGATGGCTGTGCTACCAACAGTCCAGAAAAATTATAAGACATTCACTAGGAGGGTTGAGAGAATACAGAAATACTTGAGGAGGTGTTTACAGGTTCCTTTAGTGACCGTTCAAAGTTTACAATAGCACTGAAAATAGTGACTTAGCACCATTTTTCAGTTATGCCCTTGAGAGCATTCCCATGTGATCCAAATTCAGATGCTTGGCAAACTGGTTCATCTTTATAACCATTGCTGTGTCCCAAGGTCATGTGAACAAAAGCAAAGAGAAAAAGGAAAAGATTTCCCTATCCAACTGCATCCAACTCTAGAGTGCTCCTCTCTGTTTGGTAGTTGAGGGAGCCAGTGTTGTCCAAAGACATTTCCCCTGGTCGTGTGGCCAGCATGACTGTACATTGAGATGCCTGGAAGGCTGGGTAACATCTTCAGTGGAGTTTAGGGGATGGCAGTGTTGGTATTTTTTTTGTTCAGTGTTCTTCTGCTTCTTCTGTTATAAACAGAGGAACATGGACACTGACATCCCCTAAACTCTGCCAAAGATATTACCCAGCCTGGTAATGAAATGTTCAGAACACACCACCTTGGAGAATGAGCCTTTATCCTCATTTTTCTCTTTATTATATTTAAAAGGGACATACAATGGATGCTCATGAAACGAATTCCGTGGTCTTCTATGAAGATATGTCCTGAGAAGCCTGGATTTAATTATAGTCTAACCAAAGTCATCTTAGTCTTTGTAGCTCAAAAGGGATAGTTCAAAAATAGTTTCCTTTTATTTTTTTTACAATACTTAAAATAAAAGTCACAAGACCCTTTGTTACCAACAATAGCCAGAGTTATTCGAAACATGTCCTTTTCATATCATTTTGGAATACTTTCTTTTCCTGGATTTAATAGTATCTCTCTCTCTCTCCTGTATAACCATAGCTGGAAGATGACATTGTGCTAAAAACAGATAGTTATGTTTTTATATGGTATTGTCATGATTTGAAGTATTAGCAGAAAGAGCCAAATCTTTGATCTTTGGGATTCATTAAAACTAAATGTCAATAACAGAGGAGACAAAAAAAGAAAGGGAAGAACATAATAGAAGTAAATTCTTTTTTTAAAGGAAAATGGAGGAAATCTCTTTGGTGACTTTCATTCTACTAGAAGGAGCTTCTGTCTTTAAATGGCCATCATCCTAGCAGCATCCATATGATGAATGGTTGCAGGAACAGGCCATGTTTAGGTTAAGGAAGAGAAGGTCTAGGGGTGACATGACAGCATGTTCTTCCAATATCTTCCAATATTTCAACAGCTGTCACAGAAAAGAAGGAGTCAACCTATTCACAAAAGCTTTTGAAGTCAGGAAAAAAAGTAACAAGGTGGAAGGTTATCAAGGAAAGATTCAACCTAGAAGTAGAACCTAGAAATAGAACTTCCTGATAGTGAGAACAATCAACCAGTGGAACAGCTTACCTCCAAAAATTATGGGTGCTCCATCACTGGAGGCTTTTAAGAAGAGATTGGACAACCATTTGTCTGGCATAGTATAGGTTCTCCTCGTTGGACAAGAGGTTGGATTAGAAGACTTCTAAGGCTCCTTCCAACTCTATTATTTCATATTCTGTATTGTATTCTGTTGTCTTCTCTGGACTTTTGGAACTATTTTCTCAGTCTGCTTCCATTGCTTACATCCAATGGCAGTGCACACAATCAGGCTGAGATCCACCCCTTTCCTTGGTCTTTCTACTTAAGAGGCCCTCTACCCAGGATCTCACCAGTCACTGTTGCAAATCACTGGTGATCCAATTGCAGGGCGCAGGAGATCTGGAACTTCTAGAAGGTTTCAAATCAGAAGAGTTCTCTTCATGCCATCTTAGGTACATGACAATCTGTTCGTCATAACCCTAATTCAATACAGGATGCGGGTGCAGGGGAGTTACTTAACTAAATACACCAGAAGGGAAAGTTCTGAAACCATGATACATTTCTCCATCCAAGTTCTGTTCAAACACTCTATTAATCTTCATAGCAAGAAAGTGGGATTTGTGTTTAGCTTGGAATACTGAAATTATGAAAAGAAAGCTCTGTTGAGGATGGGGAAAAGACCAGCAGAGAAAAGATTAAGGACCTTCTGCTTAGATTTGTCCCATTTTAATTGTCCCATCAAAACCTGCATATTGTTTTTTTAATCAGTCCAATGCTATATATTTCTCTATAGAACAGGGGTCCCCAGCCTTGGCCACTTTAAGACTTATGGTCTTCAATTCAGCGAGAACAATCAACCCATGGAACAGAAGTTGCCTTCTGAAGTTGTGGGAGCTTCATCACTTGAGACTTTCAAGAAGAGATTGGACTGCCATTTGTCCGAAATGGTGTAGGGTCTCCTGCTTGGGTGGGGGGGTTGGCCTAGATGACCTATAAGGTCCCTTCCAACTCTGATTATCTGTTATCTGTTATCTACTTTGACTATCTGAAATAACCAAGATTCCCTGAAATCCAGCAGAGCATAATTTCCAAGGAAACCCTTTTAACATTTTGGTGTCAATCGTACAATTTTATGAGAGGTCATAACAGTTCTAGGAATTTGAGAGAGAGAGAAATAACTTTTTGAAATCCCTGAGCTAATTTACAACACCGTTGATTTTTTTGTTTGCATTAATCTCACTCCTTTCATTGACCAGAGAAGAAAAATGAGATGTTTTGAACCAAGGCATTTTCCAGTGTCAGTTTTTGGCAGTTTGAAAAACCTTTTTTTTCCCCCTCTTCTTCTTCCTGCACCTCTGGCAACAGTTGGGTTACATAAAAGAAGCTGGGCTCCTTTTGGAGGCGAGGCAAAATAAGTGAAGGGTGACATTGATTTCACTTCCCGAGTTGTGAGCCTGCCTGGCCATTATCTTTGCAACATTTTTAATGGGGCGCTCTCCAAATCCTATCCATCACTGTAAGATTTGGGAACCATAAAAGGATTAACTAACCCCTGATGTGATCTCTGGAGGCGTTGCTGAAGTCAAAAAAAGGGATATTCATCTGCAGATCCGTTTTTCAAGAACTTCTGGCTGAAGGCAGTCCCTTGGGGGTCTTCGCACAGCCCAATGTATGATGTCAAGGGTAAATTTAGCCATTTGCCAAAAGTGAGGAGGAAGAGTGGTTCCAGCTGTTGTTTGTGCCCACAGCAAACACTGAAAGTCTTCATTCTGCTCTCTGAAATGTTGCCTATGTTACCTCTTTCAAGCAAAGGAACAGGGGAGTTTACTGGGGAGGGCAATACAAGTCAGGATCGTGGAAATGACAGTGCAATGCAACCAATGCTCCAGGTGTTTTGTTTTTTTTAATCGGTGTCAGACATGCAACACCTGGAAGAAAAAGACAGATCCTTGACTGCACAGAGTTGCCAATCTTGACTCCTTTGAGCCACTCCAGATATTCCTGCAGAGGAGGAATATACTATGTGTACAGATGGTCTTTCATTTACAACGCTCGTTTGTTTTGCTTTCCTCTGCTAACCAGGGCAGTTGTTAAGGGAATTCTCCTAGTCCCTTCTAACAGTGATGATGTTCCCTAGTTGGGTCATGAAATGTCTGCAAGAAAACCACCAAGCTCAGAGAGCACCAAGAACGCCAGTCCTCCTCCTCCTCCTCCCTTCTAACATTGACGATGTTCCTTAAGGCCCTGTCACACTGCCCAACGGATGCAAAACGTTTGTAAAAAGGACACAGCGGACGAGAAAAATGTTCCATCCGTTGTTATCTGCTCTCAAAAGGGGCAAAAATTTGCATAACCAGAGCGGATAACACGGAAAGGAACAGACGGGGGGAGGACGCAGAGCGGATGGAAAGCAGATGCGGAACGGAAGCATCCTTTTGCATCCTCTAGGCATCCTCTAGATATCCTTAATATCCGAGATAGGTCCCCTCTGCAAACGTTTTTTCCATTTTAAATGCTTTCTTTGCGTGCTGCATCCGCTTTCATCCTTTCTCCGTCCGTGCTACTAACACTGCGTGTCTGTTCCGCGTCCGTTCCGCTTCCTCCCTGCGTCCGTTTACTGCTGGAGTGGATTCGAGTTGCACGGATGCGCAGCAGATGCCTAGCGGATATAGCGGATGCGTAACTGATGACAATGGATGCAGAACGGATGTCCCCCGCATGCCTAGCAGATGCAGAACGGACGCGTTGGATACATTTTCTGCTCAAAAGTTTTGAGCAGCTCAAAACCTTCTGAGCGGATGAAATGTCAATAGACGGATGCTGGACGGATAGAGAGGAAGCAAAATGGAGGCAGTGAGTACAGAACGGAAGCATCGCGTTAACCAATGGATGGTAAGTGTTTTTCTCCGTTTTACATCCTCTTTCTATCCGTTGCTGCAGTGTGACAGGGGCTTAAGTTGGTTCATGAAACATTTGAAGAAAACCACCAAGCTCAGAGAACACCAAGGATGCCACAGTCCTCCTCCTCTTCTTCTTTGTCTTTGTCTTCATCCTTCTCCTCCCTTTTAACACTGATGATGTTCCCTAGTTGGGTCATGAAATGTCTGCAAGAAAACCACCCAGCTCAGAGAGCATCAAGGATCTCTAATTTCAACCCCGAGCTACAAATATTTTCTTTTACACCTTGCATTTTTTCATGTTGTTTCTCACCACCTTCAACCACCGGAGGAAAGAAACGAGTGTATCTTTTCACTGTGAGTCTCAGCATCCCTGGCCATCCTGGAGAATTGTTCTATTTTTCATTGCCTTCTCTTCAAAATAATGTGGTTTATTTTGATCATTGCAGCATTTACCTTTGATTTATGGAATGAGGAAAGCAGAGTCTTAGGTGAATGACCTGGCTTTGGAACCAAAGAGGTGAGCTGGAAGGGAAATAATTGCACACTTTGTCCTGAAAATGCTTGCACAAGATCTTACATGCGTGCTCACAAGGATTAATGACATGTGATCACCCACAGCTTCAGATTCAAGTCTCACTTTCTGACTTGTGCAAATACTTCCAAAAAAAATCCTGCACTAAGAGTGTCTGTCTGTCTGTCTGTCTGTCTGTCTATCTATCTATCTATCTATCTATCTATCTATCTATCTATCTATCTATCTATCTATCT
>BLBF01000073.1:1523122-1534622 GCA_015471245.1 Laticauda colubrina | reverse complement strand
ATCTATCTATCTATCTATCTATCTATCTATCTATCTATCTATCTATCATCTATCTCTCTTCAATTAGTAAACTATAGCCAACTATAAGTCCTTCCTTCCCTTTCCCCTTCCCCTTTCAGCCTAAAAGCAGCATTCAGTTACCCACTGCTCA
The DNA here is from genome assembly GCA_015471245.1 of Laticauda colubrina. Classification (NCBI taxonomy): domain Eukaryota; kingdom Metazoa; phylum Chordata; class Lepidosauria; order Squamata; family Elapidae; genus Laticauda; species Laticauda colubrina. The sequence continues at coordinate 1,534,471 of BLBF01000073.1, read as the reverse complement.
CCTAATTATGGTTTTCTCAATTTTCTGGGTTTACATCACACACTGAACCCCAAGGCAACCACAATAGCTTTGTTTACACACTACCGTAGGCTTAACTATGGTGAACCACTCTGTGGCTTGACAGATTCTGCAAACATTGCTGCTATTCTGAGAACGAAACTACTGTGTGAGTAGGATGGTTTGTGAGTATTGATATGTATGCAGAGATATGAAAGATAGGGTCATGCATGAATTTGACTGAATCCTGAACAGGAGGTGGAAGTGGCTCTTTGGGAGCATATTTCTGGCTAATAAATAAAGTACATTTACTACAAAGTTAGTAAGGCAAGACCAGGAGACTTATTAGCTAACCTGCTGCTTGAAAATCTTTCCCTCCAAAAAGGGAGATGATGTGGCCACAGAATCTGTGCCAATGTCTCTAAAAACAAGGCTCTGGATAAACATCAAAACTCTATTGTTGTATGTTCTTCATGACAACTAATAAAATAGCTCTACTCAAATCCATGCATATTATGGTTGAGAGCAATATTTATTCCCTCCAAATGAGGCATAACTCATGCTTCCAGGGAGTGTTGTCTTGTTAGCTTCAACTTTAACTTGTGCAGCATAATCAAGGAGATATCTTGGTCCACATCTATGGAGATTCTCCATCCTCCAGGACATGATTGACCCAAAGGGGGTTTTTCAAGAGGCAACTGGACTTTCTTGGTTTTTCCCTGAAGAAATTTCATTTCTCATCCAAAAAGTTTTTTTCAGTTCTGACCAAATGGTGGAGAATAAATCCTCCCATTATAATATAAATCCAAATAAGTCTTTCTGTTCTCTACCATTCAGTCAGAACTGAAGAAGCTTCTTGGATGAGAAGAAACATCTTCAAAGAACAAAATAAATCAAAGAAAGTCCAGTTGTCTTTTGAAAAAGCACCTTTGGGACTATCTTGGTCGACATTCTTCTCCCACTTAAAATCAATGAAGCAAGCATCCAAAGGCAAAACAAGCAACAGATGGAAACTCATCAAGAAGAGAAGCAACCTAGAACTAAGAACTTTCCTGGCAGTGAGAACAATTAACCAGAGGAACAGCTTGCCTTTGAAGTTGTGATTGCTCCAACACTGGAAGTTTTTAAGAAGAGATTGGACAGCCATTTGTCTGAAATGTAGGGTTTCCTACCTAAGCAGGGGGTTGGACTAGAAGACTTCCAAGGTCCCTTCCAACTCTGTTTTTCTACTCTGTTCTGTTTTGTTTTATTATTTCCTATTCTCTATTCTATCCTATTTTCTATTCTATATTCTATTCTATTCTATATTCTATTCTATTCTATTTTCTATTCTATATTCTATTCTATTCTGTTCTATTTTCTATTCTATTCTATTGTCTTACTTTAGAGGACTCTTGTTTATTGAGGGGGGCATAGGAGGAGGGTTTTAAATATACCTTGCTTGTGTTCACTTTGGATGACAGCAAAAAACCCAGTAAAAAGAGGAGATAGCCAAGTTATGACTATCATGTGTTGGGAGCTAATCTAGAAATTTACCATCTCTGCTCTGGAGTATAACTGACTTCATTCTCTTTTGACTGGACTATCTTCTTTATTTCTATCAAAGCATGGATGGAATTGTTATCCTAAGCATCAAAACAGGGCTTGATATGAAATGAAGAATGAGTGGCCCTTATAATGTCTACTTTGTTAGGTTTCTTTGTGGAACATTAGAAGTAACAAGAGCTTGAGATCAGGAGCTCAAAGTCATAGGTGAATAGCAATTGAGAGTGAATATTTATTCATTATTCCATTTGGAGATGTTTTCCAGAAACAAAGAAAAATCTACACAGAGGACTCCACCCGTGTAATGTCTTTGAGATGTCTCCTGTTATGTAGGTCGCTCCCAAAATAGCTTCAAGTTTAGTAGGACTTATCAAAGAATGGGTGATTCTTTTTTGGGGTGGATCCTTCAAGAATCTGGCTTACACTGCTTAACTTGCTTTATGAGTCACTTATGATCGTTTGTAGCCCCGATCTGACATCAGAAACTCCACGTCTCCCTTCTGAAACCTCAAGGAGAAAGTCGGAGTAGGCATGCTTTCCAAATGTCAGTGTTTCAGTCTGCAAGGAGGCACATTGTTATCAGATAGTTTCCATTCAAGTCATTCAGAAAAGCTGGCGACGTTCCTTGGACTTCAAAGGAGAGGCATCAAGTGGGTATGCAGCTCCGGGAGCCCAGCGTCCGTTTAGTGCCTGTGTGTTTGTCAGATGCCCCTGCCAAGGGTTAAAATGTTTACATACCCTCTGAATTTAAATGACCCGTTACATGTCAAATGCCAATGGGAAAGACAGCTGGAGTATCTAAACTGAGTGCTTTGATCTTACTATCTGTAGAAAGAGGTCATTTGGTTTGCCCAAGAACCAGACACGTTTAGAAGACCCATGCACAGCTCATGCAAGTATATAACTGCCTACATTTTCTATTTGTATTAACCCATTTAGACATAGCACCTACTAAATACTAGTGTTGTGCATTTCCTTTGGCTAACCCCCTTCTGTGTCAGGATCAACCCTAAATGTGCTTGTGAATAACTCTTTGCAAAAAAGTTGAGCAACAGTGGCTGTGTGGTGTGTTTTGCTACAAGTCAGGCTTGGAGTATTTCCGAAGCAGGAAGATGATGGTGATTGGGACTTTGGGTTGATGGTTGAAGGAGGTTGAGTTGCTTAGAAACTAAATTGTAGCCCTGTCATGAGACTGAAGTCAGGGAGATTTAAACTCAGAGTCCAAAGCAAGAAATAATCAATATATTGCAGAGAGAGAAGCTTTAACTCTCCTTAGGAAAAAGAGATGAAAGAGGAAGTCATCAAAGGTCTTCTTCAAAGAACTAGGTAGTCCTACCTCAACTTGGTCTGTGGGTGTCAGAGGCAACAAGACAGTTTTGAGATAAGGAGGCAGGAAAATTTTGGGAAATTGCTCAGAGGGGTTTGGGTCATGTGGTTCTATTATCTTCAGCAATTTTGAGATGGCTAGAAAGATGGTTGTTCTTCTCTCTTGAGCATATTGATGCTGACAGTGAAATCAGTAACACATTTTAATGCAATCTGTCAGGCTTATGTTTGAAGAACTATGGACATTTCATGCTTCCCCATAAGCTGAATCAGAAGAGATGGTAGAGAGATAATAACCTTGCATAACCCCATTTTGGGAGCAAAAGATTAATTGAGCTTTGACAAAGGTGAATCTTGCCCATCAGGAAACATGCCACAGATTTTGTAGCATGCAAGGGGCAGACAAGGGAAGGTCTTCTATGAGAAGAGAAGTGGGTATTGGAACATAACCTCCCCCATAATCACCTCAAGCAAAGTTTAAAGAGGACTTTGCCATCCAGAGAGGACCTCTTGCCTGCCCCACCCTCTAGAGCAGGGGTCTCCAATCTTGGCAACTTTAAGACTTGTGGACTTCAACTCCCAGAATTCTGAGAGTTGAAGTCCACAAGACTTAAAGTGACCAAGGTTGGAGAGCCCTGCTAAAGAAGCAGACGCTTAGTTATGCAGACAAGGATTCTAGGTCTTATCAAGGACATGACCCAAGGGCAGTCCTGTTTTTCTACATACTTCCGAATCAGATTCAGGGAATCAAATGACCAGATCCGCTCCCTCCATGAGTAAGGAAACACAGTAAGCAGAAATAGCTCTTGAGCTTCAAAACTTATGAAGAAAGGTTGCAGGAACTGAATATGTCTAGTGAATGAAAAGAAGGACTGGGAGTGTGTATGATATGATAGCAGTGTTCCAATATCTAAGGGGATGCCACAAAGAGGAGGAGTGGGGTCAAAGCCCCTGAAGGCAGGACAAGAAGCAATGGATGGAAACTAATCAAGGAGAGAAGCAACCAAAACCTAAGGAGAAATTTCCCAAGAGTGAGAACAATTGACCAGTGGAACAGAAGTTGCCTTCAGAAGTTGTAGGTGCTCCGACACTGGAGGTTTTCAATCAGAAACTGGACAACCACTTGTCTGAAATTGTAGAGGGTCTCCTGATTGAGCAGGGGGTTGGACTAGAAGACCTCCAAGGTCCCTTCCAATTGCATTATCCTTCGTGGCAGCTTTCCTGGTTCTGAAAAGAAGACACGGTGGGATTTGTGAAAAGGGGAGATTTTGATCAATGGTTCTTCTGAAAGGCAAGCTGAGACATAACTGACCAACTGTTGGTACCTCAGCAGAAAGAAAAACATTAATCAATGTTGCCATGGCTGTTCTCACAAAATTCAGAAGCTGCTTAATACTGGGTGGAAGACCCCCCACAGGTTGGGGAGTGGGCTGGAAGCAAGACTGAGATGTTAGGAAAAGGTTTTGTAAGAAGGCAGGGCAAATGATGGTTGCATTGCTACCCAGAAAATAGGTGTGGGAGTGAAGTTAAGTTCCATTTGAAGGAGACTTAAAGCATTAGTAAGGCCACACTTAGAGTACTGCATCCAGTTTTGGTCTATACACTATAAAAAAAGAGGTTGAGACTCTGGAAAGAGTGCAGAGAAGAGCAACCAGGATGATGAGGGGACAATGAACAGCTGCAGGAACTGGGCCTGGCTAGTCTAGGGAAGAGAAGGATCAGGGGAGACAGGGTAGGAGTCTTCCAATATTTGAGGAGGGGCTGCTACAGAGAGGAGGAAGGGGGTCAAGCTATTTTCTAAAGCACCTGTAGGCCAGACAAGGAATAATGGATGGAAACTGACCAAGGAGAGATTCAACCTGGAAATAAGGAGAAACTTTCTGACAAGGAGAACAATCAACCCATGGAACAAAAGTTGCCCTCGGAAGTTGTGGGAGCTTCATCACCACCTTCAAGAAGACATTGGACTGCCATTTGTCAGAAATGGTGTAGGGTCTCCTGCTTGGGCGGGGGGTTGGACAAGATGGCCTATAAGGTCCCTTCCAACTCTGATTATCTGTTATCTGACTTCACTTTTCTCATGTCTACTGGACATTCAACACTGGAACTGTCCCTGACCACAGATGAAGTTCACCCTTTTACAGTTACATTGTTGGTTTTCCATACCAGATTAGTCTACATAAGTACAGATACTGGGACGTGGTGGCTCAGTAGCTAAGACGGGGAGCTTGTCGATCAGAAAGGTCGGCAGTTTGAATCCCTAGCACCGCATAACAGACTGAGCTCCTGTTATTATTTGTCCCAGCTTCTGCCAACCTGGCAGTTGGAAAGCATGCAAAAAAATGCAAGTGGAAAAATAGGGACCCCTTTGGTTGGAAGGGAACAGTATTTCATGCACCTTTGAAAGTGTTTAGTCCTGCTGGCCACATGACCACAGAGACATCTTCGGACAGCGCTGTCTCTTTGGCTTTCTAACGGTGATGAGCAGCGCCCCCGAGAGCCAGAAACGACAACCACAGATGTGCCAGGGGATCCTTTACCTTATACAGATACAGAGTAAAAGAGTTGGAAGGGACTTTGGGTCCAACCCACCCACCACCCAAGCAGGAGACCCTACACCATTTCTGATAGAGAGCATTCCAGTTTCTTCTTGAAAGCCTCCAGGGATGAAGCTCCCACAACTTCTGAAGGCAACTTCTGTTCCACGGGTTGATTGTTCTCCCTGTCAGGAAATTCCTCCTTATTTCCGGGTTGAATCTGTCCTTGGTCAGTTTCCATCCATTATTCCTTGTCTGGCCTTCAGGTGCTTTGGAAAATAGCTTGACCCCCTTCTCCTCTCTATGGCAGCCCCTCAAATACTAGAATATATATACTGATATCTTGTCTCAAATACTTATATCTTGTCTCCCCTGGTCCTTCTCTTCACAAGACTAGCCAGGTCCAGTTCCTGCAACCGTCCATCATAAGTTTTAGCCTCCAGTCCCTTAATCATCCTGGTTGCTCTTCTCTGCACTTTTTCCAGAGTCTCAACATTTTTTTATAATGTGGTTTTTATATAATATTTTTATATAATGAGTACTCAAGGTGTGGCCGTACTAAGGCTTTATAGAATGGGATTAGTCCCTTCCTTGATCTCGATTGTATCCCTCTGTTAATGCAATTTATACTGATAGCAGCACAGCAGGGATTGTCCTTAGAGACATTTGACCCTTTCCTCCTTGTTTCAATCGAAATGAATGGCTCTTGCTGTGCACAGTTGGTTCTCAAAGGAAGGAGAACTTCTATCATGGTCTATGGAAACTTTTTTTTCAGAAGTTTGAGGCTGGGGAGTAATGTCATCAAGGCCACAATAGGTGAGGAAAGGGACGTCATCCCAGGCTTCTACCCCAGCTTTAAATAAATATTTTGACAATAAAAACAACAATAATAGAGTTCTAAATCTCTGCACACCATTATGTAAAACGGTGTTTTGTTTTGCAGTGCGGGGGGGGGGAATAACCAACTGTCATGTCTGGTTTTGCATCTCTGCTTGTAAGATGGTGTTGAGTTACTGTTCAATCCACAAGGGTGTTGTTGTGCTATTTAAACACCCAGCTCTGAGTTTCTAACTCAGACTCTGAAGGCTTTTCACAAGCACTTTTAGAAGCCCTAATCACAGGTTCAAACTGCCTTCCTCTCCCCAAATTAAAGCAACCCGGTCACTTTTGGGGGGTATATTATATGCATGGAAATCTTTGCTCATCCTTCTGAGCCTGAAAGAAAGTGTCCTGCATGAGTTACGAGCCTCTGACTCCAAAATGGTTCTCTAAGTCAAATAAGGGATGGGGCTGTCGTTGTTCTGGCATGATATATAGAGGGACTTGCTTGGAGGTTGTGCTACAGGACCTCCAAGGCCCCTTTCAACTTATTCTGTTATTCTGTCTCACACTGTCTCTCTCTCCCTCTGGTCTCCTACTTGAGCAGGGGGTTGGGCTAGAAGACCTCCAAGGCCCCTTTCCAACTCTGTTATTCTGTATTCTATATTCTGTGGCCAGTGAATCATTTCTTTCTCCCTCCCTCCCTCTCCCCCTTCCTCCCTCATTCATTCTCTCTCTCTCTCTTTCTCCCTCTCCCTCTCTCCCTCTCCCTCTCCCTCCTTCTCGCTCCCTCTCTCTTCTTCCCTCTCTCTCTGTCTGTCTCTCTCTCTCTCTCTCTCTCCTTTTGTATGGACAAGTGAACACATCCAGTTATTCACCATTTCTTCATCCAGAGACACTCATTATGATCATCTTTGCCTCCATCCTCCTCTTGTCGAGATGAGCTAAGCCTAGCCTTGGGCTTTGTACACTTGTTTCTTTTCCCCTCCAAAGCTTGGAAGTTAAGTAGGAAACCAGGGAGATAAGCAGAAAAACAGAAACTCTGCTGTGATAGCTCTTTTGCATGGCAGTTTTGTTCCTTTTGAAGCTCTGATGCATTTTCTTCCCACTCACCCTCACATGCATTCCTTATATGCACACATCTTACCAAATATGCTGACGTCCTCTCTGAAAAAAAGAAAGAAATGCTGGGGAAATACCTTTAAGCACCTTCAAGATCCAAACCTTCTTAAAGAGTGTTAAAAAATGAGTTTGGAAAAAATCTGGCCTTGAAAACCAGGAGGAGGAGGAGGAGCAGGAGGAGGAGGAGGAGGAGGAGGAGGAAGAGAACTTTAAGTGAAGAAATTTAATGTTCTACAGAATGAGGAAGGAGAGCCATTTCACTGAGGGCTCCTTGATGCTCTCTGAGCTTGGTTGTTTCCTTGCAGGCGTTTCATGACCCAACTAGAGAACATCATCAGTGTGCACTGATGATATTGATATTACTTTCTTTCATTCATGAAGCGTCTGCAAGAAAACAACCAAGTTCAGAGAGCACCAAGGAGCCTTCATTTCAAACCTGCAAATATTCTCCTTATTGGAGCCATTTCATTTTCAGATATTGTCATAGCTAGAGAGAGGAACCCACAAAATTGTATTGCTACCATTTCTAGGATCGAGAATCTTACTGTGTGTTTAAGGATTTATTTTAAACTGTCGACCATGGAGCTCACCCCATTCCTAAGAAGAGCCTGCATAAGGCACCAGCGTGTCCACCATCCCTCTCCTATTGTTCTTATTTATTCGTACCCATTTATTATGTATATACTTATAACTGTTTATACTTATGTTTATATGTTATGTTCATACTTATACTTGTTTTCTCACACATGCTTGACAAACAAACAAACAAAGAAATATTCACAGCTTTGGATCTCATGAAATAGATCCGTTATCTTTGCAATGGCAACAGCATGGAATAATCTCATTTATGAACACTTATGAAAAAAAGCTTTCCAACAAAAGCCCATGACATCATTTCTCTCTCTTTCTCTCCCTCTCCCTCCCTCCCTCTCTTCCCTTCTTCTGGCCTGAGAGAGTCAGAGAGAAAGTGGCTAGCTATTATAATTTAAGGAATAGAAAAAAGTAGAGTAGAGTGGAATTGGGTGGAGTGGAGTGGAGTGGAATAGACTAGACTAGACTAGACTGGAATGGAATGGAATGGAAATAGAATAGAATAGAATAGAATAGAATAGAATAGAATAGAATAGAATAGAATAGAATAGAATAGAATAGAATAGCAGAGTTGGAAGGGACTTTGGAGGTCTTCTAATCCAACCCCCTGCCTAGGCAGGAAACCCTACACCACTTCAGACACCAATAGCTATCCAATCTTTTCTTAAAAACTTCCAGTGTTGGAGCCATCACAACTTCTGGAGGCCAGTTGTTCCACTGGTTAATTGTTCTCACTGTGAGGAAATTTTCTCTTGAGTTCTAAGGTTGCTTCTCTCCTTGATAAGTTTCCACCCATTGCTTCTTGTCCTGCCCTCAGGTGCTTTGGAGAATAGCTTGGCCCCCTCTTCTTTGGGGCAGCCCCTGAGATACTGGAAGACTACTATCAGGTCCCCCCTAGTCCTTCCTCATGAAGTTGTCACTCTCTGCTTTTATTGTGGTTGCATTTTATGGACAGAGAAGAACCTGGTCTGGTTTCTCATAACTGTTGGAGTCCTGCACTGTAGAAGGTAGCTGTCTGGCGGTGGGTACTTGCTCCAGAGAACAGCATGGCTGGTATTAGCAAGCTGTTCTTTTGAATTTCAAAGCAACAGGAAATCTGTTCAGAGAGTCAGATTTAATCTGGGTTGGAGCAGAGCCAGGGAACACTTTAGGACATTGTCAGAAGGTGGACCTTGCTGTCTAGTCTACTTGAAGAATGACACCATTTGCCCCCCACCCCATACAAATACAACCCAAAGACGAAAAAGGAGGAGGAACCTCTGAGCTGTCCTACATAGATGTCAGATATGACAGAGATTAATGTCTCAAACGTCCTTAGATTGGTTCTCATCTTGCTTTTGATGTGGTTTTCAGAAGGTATTTTAAACCAGGTTGTTTGAAGTAAAGGGACTTTTTTGCTTCAGCGCAGCCAAATGCTAAACGCCTCCGTGATTGAGGGATCAGAGTAACAGAGTTGAAAGGGAAATTGGAGGTCATCTAGTCCAACTGCCTGCTCAAGCAGGAGACCTTATATCATTTCAGACAAATCATCCCAACTCTCCATTATTGGAGCACCCAAACTTCTGGAGGGAAGTCCTTTCACTGATTAATTGTTGTAACTGTCAGGAAATTTCTCCTTAATCATAAGAAATGATTTTGCAAAATCACCATTTCTGAGAAGTATGCTCTCCTCCTCGGTCCATTAACGAGGGCCAAGTATTTTTAAAGTTTAGACATTAGTTTTATGTTATTCATTTTTTACATATTTAAGACCCATGATTCCATGGAACCCATAATATTCAATTCAAGGGGAATTTTTTTTTAATTCAGGAACAGCTCTGTGATTTATTAAGAACTATGGGGAATTTCAGTCTATCCTGTGACATGGGTAGGATAGGATCTAGCTAAGAGACAGGTTCTCTTTTTCTCTGAGCTCTTTTAAAGCACTTCTTTAGATCCATTTTTATTTTTTATTATTGGGAATGACTCATTGTGACAAGGAAATGATTTAAAAAAAAAATATTCACCAGGCAGTGAGCTATTAGGTTTGGTTCTAGTTATCTTCCAGAACATGTAAGAACTTATTTTAAAAAGTTATAGAATGACTTTGAGGAGGTGAGTGTTATTCAGAATTTATATAAGACAGGAACTGTTGGAACGATATTCCTTCTGTTACAAAAACTCTCTGTTCAAACATGGCACCAAAAGTGTACAGATTTTTTTTTAAATCATCTGGAAATATTTAAGATTTTGTGCACTGTAAGAGAGCATAATACCATGCTTGTACTGATAAACCTTAATGAAAAGAGAACTCATTCATGTAAAATTCCAATATACTTTTACCCTGCCATGCCATAAATTGATATTAACTTCCTAAGCTAACATAAGTTCATACTTAGGGACTTTTGCAATATTCTAAACTCAGTTCATTGAATGCGAGGGAAGAATACATAGTCTTACAATGTTTTCCAAATTATTACTTTGTTATCATTATTAAGCTGCTATCACATTCAGTGCATGCACAATCTTTACATTAATTAATTCCAATAGATTAAAAAATATACCAGACTCCAGCCTTGAAGCCAACTGATTAAAAGAAATTATTTCTTACTCCAAATAAAAAACACCTAATCATACATACAGTATATTCTATAGTGTATTTTAGCCTCTTCATTATTTACTGATAAATGCAATTACTGTTTATTATTACATACAAATATAATAATACTGTTTGTTGATTGGTTTCATTTTAGATAGTATATTTAACTCTAATTATACACTTCTAAGTTCTTCAGCATTTACCTTTTTAAAAAAAATCTTGGGCCATGAACCTTATTCTACTTAATTTCTCTGTAGATAGAATAGAAACCAAAATGTTTGTGTCTTCTTAAATTTCATCACTACTTCACTCATTTTTTTCTCCATGTTATTTTTATGCTTTTAGTTATTCTTTGCTTCACATTTTACAACACCACAGTCTACACTGTTTGATGAAACTCAAATTTTTGTAGTTAATGTCGTAAGACTATATATTCTTCCTTTAAAACCTGTGTCTATATTTTGAAGAGTCCCTTAAGTTTTTAGGAGAAACAAAAGACTTAATGAAATCTTCCCTTCAGCTCTCTCTAAATTGTCTTTGAGGATAAAATGTTTCTTTTCCAGATAAAGCTCTATGACAGTCACCTAAAATTATGGAGAGTTTGTAAACTGAAGAACATAGTTTTGATACTCTATGAAAAGAAGAAACGGAATATTTCTGAAACACAGTTTATCATTCTTTAACAAATTCTCATTCTGTCTTATTTCATCTGATTTTTGCAATATGCGGTTACTTGACTTTAAAAATGTTCTGTTCTCTCTCTCTCATCTGTCTACCTGTCTGTCTGTCTATCTATCTATCTATCTATCTATCTATCTATCTATCTATCTATCT
>BLBF01000073.1:1495742-1509970 GCA_015471245.1 Laticauda colubrina | reverse complement strand
TATTCTATTCTATTCTATTCTATTCTATTCTATTCTATTCTATTCTATTCTATTCTATTCTACTCTACTCTACTCTACTCTACTCTACTCTACCCTACCATACCCTATCCTATCCTATTAAGGCAGGGCATTAAAAACAAGTGCCAACTCTGAAGCTGACCTGACTGAAGCCATTTTGACCGCTTCAGTGTTGCCGCACTGGGGCTGAGAGATAGGAAGGGGGGAGGAAATTGAGATAGGAACATATAGCCAAAACAACATATTTTCTCTTGGGAACCAAGGACATCCTTGCACCTGGTCGGAGGAAGGCCAGGTGATGCCACCTGGCTATTCGCCCATTCTGTGACTGAACCATGGACTGATTGTTTTGAGAAAGTGGGAAAACTTTTACTTTAGGTGAAAACCATGGGTGACCTTAGAGTCGATTGTCCCCAGAGGTGTGCCAATGTGATAATTCCAAATAAAAGTATTCTTTGAGGAATCTACATGCCTCGGAGTCTTGCTTGCTATGGATTTATTACTTGGAACTCTGAGAACATCACACCACTCTGGTTGCAACAGAAGCATAGAGGCCAGTCAGTTTCTTTTTGAGTAGAGGTGTCCAACCTTGGAAACTTTAAGACATATGGACTTCAATTCTCCAGCCAGCACATTTCAACCTCCAGTCCCCTAATCATCTCAGTTGCTCTTCTCTGCCCTCTTTTCAGAAGCTCAACATCTTTTTTATATTGTGGGGAACAAAACTGGATGTAATATTCCAAGTGTGGTCTTGCCAAGGCACTATACTTAGTAAATGTAAGCTCTCCTTCAGCCAAAGGTTCTCAAATGTCTATGGAGATTCTCAGTCTTCCAAGTCATGGTTGTCTATCATCTATCTCCATCTATCTCCAGTCTACAAGATAGTCCTTTCAGAAGTTCCAAGAAAGTTCCACACTCAGGTGACCCTGAGGACACGGATAAACCCCCAAGTGGCCTCAAGGACCCTTTAAAAGGATGCAAATGACCAGCTGTCTGCAAGGATCTTCAAAGAAAAACAAGGAAGTCCAGTTGCCTCTTGAAAAAGTACTTTTGGGACTATCAATCCCATGCTGGCTAGGGAATTCTAGTCCACAAGTCTTCAAAGAGGCCAAGGGAAATGCTCTCCTTGCAGGCCTGGGAAGGCACTGTCCTCTTGAATGGCTAGTTTCCATCATCTGTGCTTTGGGGCTGGTTTTCATTAGGATTTGGAGCAGAAGTTTGCACAAGGCGTCTTCTGGTTAATTGAGTGGAACTGATCATTGGGGAACCAGCCAGCATAAAAACCTGGCCATGATCCAGAGCCCATCCACGGCTGTTAGTTGTCTATTGTCACCGTCTGTTTTTTGATCACAGTTGCCAAGGGAACAAAAAGCAGGTGTATGCTATTGTTCTGAGGTCTCCTTGCTGCGCCCAGTTGGCAAACAACTAGCCATTGTGGAGACAGAATGCAGTTTGGCTTTTTTTAAAAGTTCTCTCTAGAGCCTTGGATCAGTAAGCATTCTCTGTTGTCAGAGTTCCTTACACAGTTGCTGTCCGCTGTGTGCTGGGCACCATTGTTTTTTTCACACATAAGCAGACTGTCAACTCATAAAACATTCCTATGCCTGTTTTACTAGTTGTAAGTACAACTAAAATACCACAGCTTTTGCCCACAAATATATTTAATTGTAGAATGTGAATGATGACACCTAGCCTGTAAAGGTGCTCAAGTGGAGAATCTGATTTATGACACGCCCAGGGGGGGAGAGGGGAAACAGGGTCACAGGTGACTGGAAATGACATAGACCAGAGTTGGCTTCATATAGGGCAGTGCCAATATGTCGCCTCTAATGAATCCTTTTATGTTTTTTGAAGTTTGGCTCGAGAATCAGGATTTAATTAGGGTGATTGCTGGAATCCTGACACAGACATCATGTGGTGTACATTCCACTGATCTGGGTGAGTCTAACATTCATGGGAGGATTACAGTGGTGGTATTCAGCAGGTTCGTACCGGATCGGGCAAACAGGTAGCAAGGATTTGGCGTGGGTGGTAAGTTCTGGCTGGGCACACCCTTGACCCGGCTGCCCAGTTTCCTCTGGCTCGCTTGCCCCACCCACCCAAAGCTCCCACCACTAGAGGATTACTACTAACAGCATCTAAACATTCTTCAACATTTGGATTTCAAACATCCTTCAAACATAGAAACCAGGCACCAGGAAAGGACCTGGGGGTCCACATGCAGCAGAAGAGAGAAAAAGCTGAAATGACAATGAAGAAAATGGTAGACAATGATAGGTCACTTGGAAAATTTGGATTTATATGAAAAAAAAAAAAGATAAAATGATAACGTTGCACAATCCCCACAAATATCAAGTTTGTTGTAAGAGTGACTAAGGATCTAGTCTGAGTTACCATTTAATGTTTATTTACCGGGGCATGTTTTCATCATAAATAAAGAGATAGCATATAAATTAAGAATAGAGTTAATAAAGGAGAATATTTGTAGTTGAGGATTGACATGAGGGCTCCTTGGTGCTCTCTGAGCTTGATGTTTTTCTGACGGACATTTCATTTCCCAACTGGGGAACATCATCAGTGCTAGAAGGGAGTGGGGTTTATGGGAGGAAAAGGAGCAGGAACAGAAGGAGGAGGAGGAAAAGGAATAGGAGAATTATGCAGTCCTTGGTGGTCTCTGAGCTTGGCTGTTTCCTTGCAGATATTACCCAATCTGCACTGGCGCTGATGATGTTACCTAGTTTGGGTAATGAAATGTCTTCAAAAAGACTCGAGTTAATTCAATGATAGAGGCAGCACACAAATTGAGAAAGGAATAAAGGAGACATAACCCACAAATTAATTCAGGGCAGGACTCAGGGGAGGACTCATAAAATTGGTGGATTCAGGCATGGCCCCTTCAACTCATCCTGCTGGCATTATCTTGTTTCTGATTCTTTTCTAGGACTTCTTCAAGATTCAGGGTCACCGACAGCAGAAGCGTGAGGAGTTTATCCAGTTTTGTACCTTCTTTTAATCCAGTTAACACGGTCAGAAACGAGGAGATGTTCCTACAGAAGTGGTCTTTTTCTGAAGCTTCTGTAAGACATTTCTCCCTCAGAAGCACAAAACACACTGAAGGTCCCAGCAACTTATTTTACATTGAAATTGATGTCCAGAAGGAGTTCATTTAATCCCAAATAATCCCAGATTTGTGTTGGTGGCTTTAACTGATTCAAAACAGTGGTAATGCTACATCCTCCTTCAGCCCATCTGATCCATACTTTGAAGAAATGGTGATTCTGCAAGATATTTTAAGCTGACATTTTTGAGTTACACACCTCACACAATCTGGGGTTTTCTTTTGATTTAAGGTGTTCTGTCTTATTTATTCAATTGCAGAATAAACTTTCTAAGTTTGTATTCTGTTCTTCTGGGATCTCACGCAAGTGAGGCAACTCTGCAAGGTTGTGTCTCAACTCATTGTGTTTTCATTGAGCTCTGTGGCTGGGTGATGATGTGAGTCTGCCAATCTTAGTCTTAAAGTAGGATCCCACATTGCCTTAGAAACATGCTGTGAGTCATTTCAAGTTTCCTCAGCTGAAATCATTTGAGGTCATCTACCATTGGGTGTTCTTCATGGCTCAGCCGGGAAATTAAAGTAATTATAAATAAGGCCAGCTATAGGAATTTATATTTCCCTCTTTTATAAGAATAGTATTTTCCCTTTAGGAAATGAACTTTTTTTCCCTTCTGCTTTCTGTTACTTGGTGTCAGCCCTTTGTGGTGAAGGCTTTTCTGGGAAGAAACAGATGTCAAAAGAAACACTGGAACCCAGGAGGAGGAGATGACATTTAACATGACCAGCCTTGTAGTCCGTCTTCATATTTCATACTTCCCTACTTCTCTATGTTTAGCCTGGAAACTCATTCTGTTATCTTGTGATTGGTAATATTTGGGAAACTTTGGCTGGAGGGGGTTTACATTTATCAGGTTTAATGCCTTGGTAAGGCCACAGTTGGAATAGTACATCCAGTTTTGGTCAACACAAAATAAAAAAAGTTATTGAGACTCTAGAACGAGTGTAGAGAAGAGCAACAAAGATGATTAAGGGACTAGCGGCTAAAATATACGAAGAATGGTTACTGGAATTGGGTATGTCTAGTGTAATGAAAAGAGGCACTAGGGGTGACATGATAGCAGAGTTCCAATATTTGTGGGGCTTTCACATAGAAGAAGGGGTCAATCTATTCTCCAAAGCTCCTGAAGACAGGACAAGAAACAATGGATGGAAACTAATCATGGAGAGTTCCAACCTAGAACTGAAGAGAAATTTCCAGTCTGTGAGAACACTTAATAAGCAGGATGACTTGTTTCCAGTGTTTCTAGGTGCTAGAGGTTTTGAAGACGAGACCGTTGAAATGTTCTAGAGTCTCTTGTTGAGCAGTGGTTGGACTAAAAGACTGCCAAGGTGTTGGAAGTTCTCTTCCAACTCTGTGATTCTGTTATGTCTGTTTCAGTCATATGATGCCTGTTAGGGGACTATTTTGTAATAGACCACAGTTCACCTCTCACACCAGAGGTAGGTATTCAGCAGGTTCTGACCAGTTCTGGAGAACCAGTAGTGGAAATTTTGAGTAGTTCAGAGAACCAGCAAATCCCACCTCTGACTGGCCCCACCAACCCCATCTCTTCTCTGCCTCCCATTGAGTCCCAACTGGTCGGCTGGGTCTCCTTTGGTTGCCCTGCACAGGAGAGAGGAGCTGGAAAGCAGGTGAGTGGGGTGGGGAGGGAAGGGGGTTTTGCAGTATCCTTCCCCTGCCACGCCCACCAAGCCATGCCCACAGAACATGTAGTAAAAAATTTTTTTTAATCCCACCACTGTCTCACACTTCTTTTCAATCATGAAAAAAACCTTCACCTATCACCATCCTACCTAGTTTTAGGAATTTTCAGAGGCCTCAAAGCATCTGAATCAAGGTGTGCCAAGCCAAGTCTTTGAGCATCGATGTCCTCCAACTATTTTTCCTGGAAACAGAAGTGAGACCATTGTTGACCATTCCTGTTGTTATATTTTATTCTAGGAAAAACAAGAGAGTTTCACAAAAACTCAAAATGGTGGTCCCAACGACACAATTGAATCCCTGACTATTTTTAATGTTTGCCATCTTGATTTGATTTCCCCTGTTTCAATCTCTAATTATTTCACAAAGAACATATGCTGAGATTTTGTTTTTCGTTCATGTTTCTTTTGTTGACAGTTAATTGCCTGCCAAACCCAGCAAAATATTTTAATTCAATATATATGATTCCCAGGAATTATTGTCTGGATAATTTAATAAGATTTTCTTTTTAACACTTTGGCCTTACAAGAAAGACAAATACTCTTGGAGTGCTAAATCAGACAGAAGTCCGTGAAACTTTCTGGAACCAACATGCTAAGCAGCAGAAGACAAAAAGTCCCATTTTTCTCAAACTCTCTCTTTCAGTTGCCTAAGAGACTGGTTTATTTTGGAAGCTGAGTAGAAAGAAGCTTTCAATTGTTGTTACTTCAATATTTGTTGGTGCAAAACTTCTTCTCAGAGATTGATCTGTCTTTTTGTCTCAAGACTCATGTCAGAGTGGCCCTAGTCAAAACTCTTTTGTGTTCCTCTTGCATGGAGGACTTAGATTGATAAGGGAGTAGTAACTGAGTGTTTTCCCAAGTAGATGCAGCTGCTATCTTTGAAAAGAATGACAAGTACAATTTGTTAGAACAGGAGTCCCCAAACTTGGCAACTTTAAGACTTCTGGACTTCAACTCTCAGAATTCTGGAAGTTGAAGTCCGCAAGTCTTAAATGTTGCCAAGTTTGGAGACCTCCGTATTAGAACATAGAACATCAGATTGGAAAGTACCTTGGAGGTCATCCAGTCCAACCTCTTGCTCAAGAGGAGACACCATACCATTTTAGATAAACAGCTTCCAATCTCTTCTTGGAAACTTCCAGTGATGGGTCACCCACAACTTCTGAAGGCAACTTCTATTCCACTGGTTGACTGTTCTCATGGTCAGGAAATTTCTCCTTAGTTCTAGGTTGCTTCTCTCCTTGATTGGTTTCCATCCATTGCTGATAGTTGATAGACTCAAGGAGAAGGTGAGAAGGTGGCTTCATTGGATCTGAATCCAGTTGACTCCCATTACTGTCTACTGGTCATAGACACATAACAGCAAACAGATTTATCTATGGAGATTCTCTGTATCCAGGTCATGGTTGTCCCAAAGATGCTTTGTTTTTTTATTGAAGTCGCTTCGCTTCTCACCCAAAAACCTTCTTCAGCCCTGACTGAAGAACTGAAGAAGCTTCTTGGATGAGAAGAGAAATGTCTTCAAGGAAAAACAAAGTCCAGTTGCCTTTTGAAGAAGCATCTTTGGGACAGCAAAGAGATTTCTTCCCTTCCAGTGTCTCTGAATACACATTTTACTTTGTTTAAATTCTTCCTAATTTAGGGAGTGGAATTAGACCAGCTGCTGAAAAGGCAAAAAAACAAACAAAAAACATTTGCATTACAAATTTAACATTCAATGTTGATATTGCTTGTTAAGGATAACTTAATACCTTATGAGCAGACTAAAACAAAAATTACAGGCAACATGCAGAAACAGGCACACATTTCTGAATAAATGAAATGTATGTAAATATGATCTTCCTTAATATGTTATGAATGCCATTAAATAGGTTTAGTGTTACTTAAAAACCTGTTCCTGTATATTAAAAACAGAAATTAAATACTCATTTTTCATAGTTAAAAATTCAAAGATTTTAGTTTAGTCTATCACAGTTGAGTTATTATGGACTGAGGCAGCCCAAGAAATGTGTTAAGAATGAATGAATGAATGAATGAATGAATGAATGAATGAATGATCTCTTTTGATTTGTAGAGGACAGCAAAACAGTTAAATTTTCATTATATCTCTGCTATTACCTAACAGTGTTTAGGATTGTTGCAGGCCAGATATGGAATTTTAATTCTCAAAGTTGGAACAATACTCATAACTTATCAAGTTTCCCTAAGCTTGGCCCTTGCTAAAATTTGCTTTTTTTCAGACACACACACACACACACACACACCCAAGCTATCCATTTTCTTTTTATTTCATTTTGTTTTGATGCACATCTGAAATGTAAGAGTTGGAATGAGAGACTCAACCAATGCCACAGAGTCCCTATGTCTTTATTAAACCCCAATGTTCAAATGATTTGAAAATCCTTTCTTTTTTCCCAGCTCTCTTTCTAGGGTGGGACTCTTACTGTTGCAAATGTCCTCCGCCCCAATGATTTGTACCACCCAAGTGTGAATTCGTGGATTCATTGAATTGTGATGTTGAAAGAGATTGCAAGATTGATCTTTTCCAGATATCTGCAATGGGTAGCAAAAATCCAAGAGGACCATTTTCAAGAGATGGCTATCCATCGTCTTCTTAAAACCCCTCAGAAATAGACTGCCCAAAACATCTGCTCCTACTGAACTTTAGAAAGATTCTCCTTGTATTTCAACTTATAGTTGCCACTGAGGACCATTTTTTGTGAACCTAGTTCTGTGTCCCAAAGCTGCTTTTTCAAGAGGCAAGTGGACTTTCTGGTTTTTTTTTTCTTTGAAGGCATTTTGCTTCTCATTGGCCTGCCGGCGGGAGATTCAAAAAGCCGTCATTGGCCACGAGCTGTTAGCAGCCACTATAAAAGAGGCTGCTGTGGCTCCACGGCCAGAGCAGATTCAAGCAACTAAATAAAGAGCTGAAAAGTCACACTGATCTCGAGTCTCTTTTCCCACGATCAAACAAAAAGTCTTTCTTTCTCTCCCCCAAACTCTGCCAGAAATGAATCTTGGGGACCCTGCAAGGCCTCCTGCTCCAAGAGGCTGCACTGGCAAAGATTCATTTCTGGTGAAGTTTGGGGGAGAGAAAGAAAGACTTCTGCTGCTCCTGCTGCTTTCCTTGCATGAAGCCAAAAGTCTCTCTCTCTCTCTCTCTCCCTCTGAGAATGGATCTGGAGATGGTATCCTGCGATCCCAAATAAAGAATGATTGATTGGTAGGAAAACAGGGTGGGGGATTTTCCTGCAGACATTTTTTGGGATTTCCCCAGGGTCTCTGGTCTGTGGGATTTAAAATTTGGTGGTCCCTGAGGTCCAAAAGGTTGGTGACCCTTGATCTAGACCCTTTTTAATGTAGTGACACACATAAAAATTGGGCAGTTCAACCATGTGACTGTTCAATCATGGCTGCTTCCTTAACTTTTTGGTCCTTCCTTGAGGTTGGCAATATCCCAGGCTGACATCCCTTCCTAGATGCTTCAGAAGGTTGATGGAAACAAGAAGAAGAAGAATAAATTATGGATCACGCTTACAAAAGAAGTTGGTTCCAGCTTGTGAGAGACACTGGATTTGGCCAACCTAAAAAAGTACAAATTGTGTTCTGGAAAAAAAGAAGCCAGCTTCCTTCATGGAAAGTTACAGAAGCACAGTAATCAACTCTGGAAGTCACTAAAGACATCCTCAAATGATGGATTGGCAACGTTTTCGCCCTTCTAAATGGAGGCCTTGGGAGTTCTAACAACATAACTCAAAACAACATGTTCTTAAGCCTTATTATGTCTCCAAATAAATAAATAAAAAAAACGAGAGAGAAGTTATGTCTGCACAATATATTTCTTGCTTCTGTAATCAGAAACAGAATCTTCTGTAAAAAAAAAAAAAAAGGAAAACAAGAAACGTTTGGCTTTTTTCTCTCTCTTTCTTTTTTTAAAAAAGAGAAGTTCAATTCGTAAGCCTTCACATGAGTCTGTAATTAAGGATATTTCCCCGCTTCCAAGTTTTTTAAGAAAAACCCTTGGGAGAAATGAGGAAACTCTCATTAAATTTAGCAAATCTTCATTAGGAGGGCTTAACCAGATCAACTGCATGTTGATTTAAGGCAAACTAATATTTTTAAAATTAAAGCAGCTATAACACTATAACGAGAATAGCCATAAAATTGTTGTCTTGAAGTATCTATTCCTAGTCTAAAACATATACTGAATGATTGCAGGAATTGGGTATGTCTAGTCTCATGAAAAGAGGGATGAAAGGTTGACATGATAGCAGTTTCACAATATTTGAGGGGCTGCCCCAAAAAAGAGCGGGTCAAGCTGTTCTCCAAAGCACCAGAAGGCAGGGCAAGAAACAATAGATGGAAACTGACCAAGGAGAGAAGCAACTTGGAATTAAGGAGAAACTTCCTAACAGTGAGGACAATTAACCAGTGGAACTGCTTGCCATTAGAAGTTGTGGATGCTCCAACACTGGAGGTTTTCAAGAAGAGACTGGACAAAACATGAAATGGTATAGGGTCTCCTGCTTGACACAGTTGAACTAGAACAGGGGTCGCCAACCTTTTGGACCTCAGGGACCACCAAACTCATAATTTTAAATCCCAGGGACCACTAACTGGTTCTGTGGGAGTGGCCTAATTTGTGGGTGTGGCTTGGTGGTCATGTGACTGGCTGGGCATGGCTTGTATGTAAAATAAATATTCATATAAATATTGAATTTGTTATATAAAATGAGCAACTTTTACCCAAAATCAGGCAAAGCAGGCAGGCAGATTGAGTTGCTCACAGAATCACAGATTCACTTAGAGATCTATCTATCTGCCATTGGCTATCTGAGTCTGCACTCCTTCAGTCCTAAGGAAGGTTTGGCTCTGCTTAACAGAGCCAAAGATCTAAAGATTAGCTAGAAAGCAAGAAATCCAGCGATTTTCTGCTTTCTAATCTAAATCTCCTGGCACAGCAGAACATCTGATGGTTGAGGGGGGAAAAAGGAAAAATAGCAACTTAGCAGGCAAGTTTGCCAGGTAAGAAGTGAGTGGGCGGGGAGGGTTCCTGTGGTGTAGCCTTGTGTTCCCGCACAGCCTGGATTAATTGCTTTGGGGGTGACATTTCTCTGCGGACCACTAAAATTTTCTCATGGACCACCAGTGTGCCGCAGACCACTGGTTGGCCACCACTGGACTAAAAGACCTTCAAGGTCCCTTTCAACACTATTATTCTATTCAAGACTGCCAAAACCTTTCAGCAAATCATTTCTAATTTACCATCCTCTGCTTCCCTGCTCACCATTGTCAGTTGAACATCTTTGTGTTTCAACCATTAGCCTTCTTCTGCTCTGGGGCAGTCTTTTCCAGCACAGAACAGGGACTGCCCCCCCCCCCATGCATAGGAAGAGAAATGGAAGATGGGGAGTGGTCTAGTGGCTTGCTTGCATGCTCTATGGTAGGAGGAAGGGGCCTTTAGCAGCATAGCCTTTTCTCAGGGGAGGGACACTACCTGGTTGGATTGGTTCCATAGAACCAGTTGTTATGATTCTGCACAGTACGGAGAACTGGCAAATCACACCACTGGCTGACCCCTCCCCTCCCCGCCTACTCGTTCCTTACTTGGCATGTGCACCATCAAAATTGCTTGCTAAGTTCCTATTTCTCCCCCCCCCCCCCCCCCGACCATTAGCTGTTCTGCTGTGCTGGGAGATTTAGATTAGCTAGAAAGTAGGAGATATTGAATTTCTTGCTTTCTAGCTAATCTAAAAGCAGAGCTGAACCTTCCTTAGGACCAAAGCTTCTATATTTCAGTGCAGACTCAGGTAGCAGATTGCAGAAAGATAGATCTCTGAGTGAATCTGTGATTCTGTGAGCAACTCAATCTGCCTGCCTGCTTTGCATGATTTTGGGTAAAAGTTGCTCTCTTTTTTTTTGTAAAAAATTCAATATTTACATAAATATTTAAAATATTTACATAAATATTTATAATATTTACATATACAAGCCACGCCCAGCCAGTTACATGACCACCAAGCCACACCCACAAATTAGGCCATGCCCACAGAACCGGTTGTTAAGAAATTTGAATCCCACCCTTGACTTTTCTCCTGATTTGATCTTGATAGATTCCTTGACCAACCTCTCTTCAAAGCATCATTAGTGGCGTGAAGAGGTTGCAACCCTGATAGTTCCTCACCTCAGTTTTGCAAACTAATGTTTCACCCTCTTGGCCAAGAAGACAACCACATATCCAGAGGCACATTAATCATATAACTTGGGAAAATAGAAGCCTTAACCTGCACATCCTGCAGCTTACTTTTTTGGAAAGGGAAAATGAGCAAGAATGCTGAGGCTTTTAAGCAAGAGGACAGCATAAACAGTAAACAGAAAGTTAAAGAAAGTCCTGTGTTGATTTATATTAAACCGATTGAAGCAGAGAGCTGCAGGAACACACATTTGAAGAATGCATATCCTTTGGAAGGATGGTGTGCCTATTTATCTGGGATCAGCCCAGACCTTTGGCCTCATCTCAGGGCCCTGGATTTGATCACAGCTCCAGGATATTTGACAGTGAAGCAAACCAGTTGCACAGGGTAAGACCTCTGGAGCAGATCTGGGGTTGTGATCAAGGGAATGGGGAAGGAACTCTTTAGAAACCGGGGGAATGAGATTGACAGAACAGAATAACAGGAGTTGGAAGGGACCTCTGAGGTCTTCTAGCCCAACCCCTGCTTGAGCAGGAGACCCTATAGGAGATACTAATGCTCTGATGGTCATTTGGAAAAATCCTTTCTTAGTGAGCCCCTAGAAGCCAAGAGGAACATAGGTGCCAAATTTCAAGTTTGTAGGCTTTACGGTTCTGGAGATTTTGTGATTATGCGTGAGTGGTATTTTGCTTCTATATATATAGATATACTTGGTATATATATTATTATTATAATATATATTAATATATATTATTTATGCTTACCAAGCCACACTATTCATTCAAGTCAAAAAATAACAATATGGAGATTGGAGATTCAGCAGCCAGAATGACGCTGTTCAAATTTCACGGTGGAATTCATTCACGGAATTACAGATGAATTTTCAAGAACCAATGAAATGGTTCTGAGAGCTGCACTGAACGCTGATTCTCTTTCAGTTACAACCAAGTTCTTCATTGAGCCATATTAGCTACACATTTGATCGATTCCTAGAAGGAATGGGAAGGGCTCAACAAGGTGAGAAGGGAAACAGAAAACAATGGATGGCAAGAAAGCCAATAGCCAAAGGCAGATTTTTTTTTCTTTTTTTCTGTGACTTCCAATATCCTTATAGTCTTTTATTTATTTATTTATTTCTGAACGTTCAGGCAACACATTTAAGCATCTACTCGTATTTCTGTTGTAACTGTGAATATAGCACTATTTCAGCTAACAAAAATTAAGGGATTTTTAGGGCTAGAGTTTTCATTGGTGTAGAAACTGAGACTATCAGGTAATCCTTGACTTACGACTACAGTTGAGATCAGAGTTTTGGTTGCTAAGCATGACCCACTTGTTAAGTGAGTCACGCCCGATTTCACAAACTTTTTTTTTGCCATCGTTGTTCAGGGAATCATTGAAGTTAAATAAAATCAGACTAATAGGATTACAGTCTTGGAGGTCTTCTAGTCCAACCCCTGCCCAGAATGCATGCATGCATGCATGCATGCATGCCTGCCTATCTATCTATCTATCTATCTATCTATCTATCTATCTATCTATCTATCTATCTATCTATCATCTATCTATTTATCTACCTATCCAGCTACCTATCTACCTATCAATCTATCATCTATATCTATCTCTTTGTCTATCATCTATCATCCATCTCTTTCTTCGATCTACATCTAACATCTCTCTCTCATCCATCTCTCTCTCCCCTACCTACCTACCCCCCCCTCTGTATGTATTCTCTCCATTATTTATCTTTCATCTATCTAAGTATGATTCGATGATTGATTCAATGATCTTATATGATGCATTTTTTTCAATTCCCACATTGGTAGCTCCAGAATAGAATTCCTTTCAAATTCACGCAATGGATGTTTATGACCAAGAAGGAATTTGAATTCCTCTTCCTAAAAACCCCTTCTAATCTAAGTCCACCAAGATCATTGTCCACTATATAGCAATAATAACAAAGGAATTGAAGTTTATGTTTCCTGAGGAGATCTCTATTCACGGACTGCATATTGGACTTATTTTAAGCCACTATAACTCAAAGCTCCATTTTTTCCCCAGCCTATGGCTAAAACAAGGGAAACTCCTATTGTGCGCACACATTCAGTTTTTGGAACTCTGCCTTGCTATCTGGATTTCTTCAGTGGTGACTGAATACTCTGGAGCATTGTTGTTGTGTTGTTGTTGTTTTAAAAAAAGATAGACATTCTTATTATCTTCTTTCTAACATCAAGGGAAGTAGGATTCGCTCAGACAAAATTACCAGAACAGCTTACATCATATTTCTCACGATGTCATGTGGATCCCAGCTGGGCTTTGAAATACAATACAAACAATCCGAGAACGAATGCACAACATTTCATTACAGTGTCTGTTAAAATAAACCAGCATTGTATCAAAGGCCATTGTCAACCCTGAAATGTTCATGGCCCATCTCATTTGTTCCACCCACCTGGATCTGAGGGTATATTATATAGGAACCCACCTATATAATAAGTCGTAGTGCCCTGAGGTAACATTGACCAGGACATGTCTGGAAAATCAAACAGCACACACACACACACACAATTGGTCCAGTATTTGCTTTCACAACGGGATTGAAATGAAATGAATCCTGGAGTCCAGAGAACAAAAGAAAGCAAGGACCAGTTATCAATCCCTTTTTGCATTATTTATGGTACATTCAATTTTTTAAGCAATGCCTTCCTTTGCCTGTAGAACCTGGAAAATGTCAATTGGTGGCTGGAAAAACTAAGGTTGCTAACTATGAAGAAACGTGCAGTAACACTGATTTATTTCCTTGGCACTCTTGACTATGGGGACCCACAACTGATGAGCTGTTTTATGAGCTCTGTCACTGAAGGAGTGTGATCTCAGTTCTCTGGTGGGTTGGGAGAATAAGCAAGAAATTCAAAGGATGTTACACCTTCTACATCTTTGAAGGGGGAAAAAATTCGATCCCAGCTAAATGCACAACCATAAATTCACATTAGTTTACAGTTTGAATTTATCCATATAGTTTTGCAAGCCTTGAGACCAAATACGTGAATTCCCTGGTAGAATTTTGATTTCTGAAAACCATTTGAATAGAAGACATTTTGTTTAGCAGAGTTTGAAATTATTGTTGAATTGGGGAATATAATAGAAAATAGAATAGAATAGAATAGAATAGAATAGAATAGAATAGAATAGAA
>BLBF01000073.1:1447860-1482083 GCA_015471245.1 Laticauda colubrina | reverse complement strand
TAAGAGAAGAGAAGAGAAGAGAAGAGAAGAGAAGAGAAGAGAAGAGAAGAGAAGAGAAGAGAAGAGAAGAGAAGAGAAGAGAAGAGAAGAGAAGAGAAGAGACCTTGGAGGTCTTCTAATCCAACCCCCTGCTCTGGCAGGAAATCCTGTACTGTTTCAGACAAATGGTTGTCCAATCTCTTCTTAAAAACTTCCAGTGTTGGAGCACCCTCAGCTTCTGGAGGCAAGTCATTCTACTGGTTAATTGTTCTCACTGTTAGGAAATTTCTCCTTAGTTCTAAGTTGCTTCTCAGTTTCCATCTTGTCCTGCCTTCAGATGCTTTGGAGAATAGCTTGACTCCCTCTTCTTTGGGGCAGCCCCTCAAATACTGGAAGACTGCTATCGTCACCCCAGTCCTTCTTTTCATCAAACTAGACCTACCCAGTTCCAGCAACCTTTCTCCATATGTTTTAGCCTCCAGCCCCCTAATCCTCTTTGTTGCTCTTCTCTGCACTCTTTCCAGAGTCTCAATATCTTTTTTCACATTGTGGTGACCAAACTGGATGCAGGATTCCAAGTGTGGCCTTTCTAAGGCATTACAAAGTGGTATAACCCAAGAATGTTCTTGCTTACATGGAAGAGCTGGTTCATCCACAAATAGATTTCCTGGAGCATCTGCTGTTTGGTTTGTGCTGAGTTCCTGTCAGAAACCAATGCCAAGAGACCACACGTCCATCCAGAAGTTCTACGGTGGGTCATTTCTACTGTCTAGATGTGCTAATTCTTGTTCTGAGTTGCTTTCTGGATGAAGACACTTTTGATGGACCGAGGCCATAGCAGAGCTCCCATTTCACCCCAGGGAGCCAACCACTTCCTACTTGGCATTCTTAAAGCAACAATATGTATGCAACCTTACAACAGGATTGTTCCTTGTATTACAGAGAGAGAGAGAGAGAAAGTGGCTTGACTAGGGTCACCGAGTAAGTTCTTGGCAGAAAGTCTATTTAAGGGATTCCCTGAGGTGTAATGGCTTCTTAGCTTCTTGCCAACTTGGAAAAGTACAACAGTCCTTCAGCCAAGAACTTTCCCATTTGTCAAGACTGCAAGGAGATGGATGATATTGCTGGACCATAAATGCTGAATTCCTGGTGCTTGGCTAGGCTGGCGTTCTTGGCACAGCCCTGGCAAGCCCAGCATGGTGCAGTGGTGGAGGAAGGGAAGGTTGGACATGAGCAGAGAGAGCTGGACCACAATTTCACCAAGGTCTTCAGTCCAAACCTGACTCCAGAATCTTGGCACCTGTCATGCCCCTGTCAGAGTCTGAATCCAAGGAGGAAGAAGAACAGCTGACAGGGAGCGGGAGTGTGGCTCCATTGGCTGTGGAGGAAATTGGGGAAGGGCAAAGTCTGGCTGGGCAGAGCAGGGGAGAGTTAGAACAAGGGAGAGGGAGTTCAGAGGAAGAACCAAGTCCACCCCCTCTTCATCCTAGGGCACCCAGGTAGGAATGGAGAAAGGAGCAACATGGGTGGCTTGGCTTACGGGGAGGAAAGGGCCCTGATTCCCTTCATTAGCCACACCTTGGAACAGAGTTTAAAAGAGATGCAAGCTCAGTGTGGTAGCTTCTGTTTATCTTGTGTTGACTTTGCTCATCTGCATTCCTGGCATCTTCCCAACCATGTTGAGTTACTACCATGTCTTTCACATCTGGAATTCTTGCTCCTGCCCTGCCGAACTAATTACCTCATTTTGCCTTGATTGGACTTATAGTTACAGTTTTTGTTGACCACATTTTGGACTTGATTCTCTGCAGCCAAAGGCTGTTCCTGGGAGAGTTTTTCTCCAGCCCAGAAGGTAACCAGGACATTGGGGGCAAAGTTGGCCCCAAAGCGAATAAAGGAACTCCCATTGATTATCTGACTATGTTGCCTTTGTGCCATGCCCCTTTGGGTCATCACAGCACCTTTCTCCTTGGAACATCTCCAATGGTATCTTGACCCGATGGTCTTCTCTATCATGAGTAGATCCAAAGATGATATGACAGAAGACTTATTTTCAAAGACTTCTCTTTGTGGGAGAAAAGAAATCCTTGTGGCCACAAAATATATGACGACTGAGGACATTAGAGAAATTGACCTATTGGCTAACACTCAACACACATACATAAACAATTGGGTATCTCCAGCTGTGCAGAGTATGACAGTTGCCAACTGGATCGGTGGTGGAACCTGGACTGTTCTTGAACATGTTGATGGCAGACAGGGGACAGATCTTGGTTAGTTCCATTATGGCCTAGAAGCTCTCAAGCCTACTTTGCAGACTGTGGTTTGCTTGGCTTTGGCTTAGCATGCTGTATGACACACACATACACCAGGCTTCTGTGGCTTACTAAATAAACCATGGCTTCACATGACAGCAAGCCCAGTATTTACATGACCCACAGGAGCACCTCCTGTGCATGATCTATGCTTGTGTGAACCTGATGGAAACCCAGGTGTGCCTTTTCATTAGCGGCGGAGTTTTTCAGTGTCACTGCGCTACATAATCATGCATTGTCCCTTGGGAGCCTTTTTCAAGAGATCAAAAGCAGAGAAAACATTTATTTTCCTCCTGCAAGCATCAAAGGCAATCTTATTTCATTGTCCACTTCCTATGATGAAAAATGCTCTCTCTCCCCCCCTTTCTTTCTTTCTTTTTCTTTCTTTCTTTCTCTCCCTCTCTCTCCTCTTTCTCTCACTCACTCTTTCTCTCAATCTTTTGTTCACTCTCCTTTTTCCCTCTTTCTGTCTCCCTTTCTTTCTTTCTTTCTTTCTTTCTTTCTTTCTTTCTTTCTTTCTTTCTTTCTTTCTTTCTTTCTTTCTTTCCCCTGCCTCCTTCTCCATCTCTCTTTCTCTCCCTCCCTCTCCTCTTTCTTTCAATCTCTCTCTTTCTTCCTCTCTATCTTTCTCTCTCCCTCCCTCCCTCTCCCTCTCTCTTTCTCTCTCTCTCACCCGCTCTTTCCTCTCCCTCTCTCAACCTTTCTTTCTCTGTCTTTCTCTCTCATTCTCACCCAATCTTTCTCTCTCACTTCAAGAACTAGGGAATAAACTATTAGAAAATAATTTAACTGGAAGACTTGCCTCTTCAATAAAGTCATCATTTAAATTTTCTTGCAGGATTAGAGGGAGAGCAAGATCAATGGCAGGTTTTGAGAGGAAAAAGTGGGTCTTTCCTTTGGTAACAACTCATCCTTTCAGTGGCCCACTCTTTCCCCCAGAACCACCTTCAGGAAAGGAACATCCTCCAGCTGAAGGAATGAAGAACAGTTTCATGTCTTTTCCATCAAAGATGGATTGCTTCTTTGGGAATGGTTCATTAAGTTCACACTCGGGGCTCCGATGATCTGCCCAGGACTGCAGACATAAGAAACCATTGTCTATCCTATCTTTGATCAGCCCTTGAAATGGGGGAATGGAGCTATGTTGTAGAAAACAATAGTATGTTCCTGGAAAGTTTCAGTGTTGCTGTTTGTGAGTAGCCACATTCAGGAATGAGAGTGTTCAGCAATACATGTGCTTGCCAGGTAGCATCAGGATGACAGTTCCAGCAATTGTCTACAATTGGAAAGATGGTTTATTGGTGAACAGGACCTCATGGTTTGAAGTCCTAGGCAGCTGCGCACATGGAGTTGAGAGAAAGGAGGTATGTATACCTTTTCTTGGGTTTTGCACTTGATCTTCCTGTTCCTGTGCAAGAACATGTATTCTGTTGGCTGTTGTAGGGGTCATAGCTCACTTTGTAGGCTGTCTGAGCTCCCAGGTTTGGTTGAAGCTTGCTGGGTGATGCAATTTGCTTAGGAGATTGTGCCATGAGGTGAGCTCTCCTGCTAGATGGATTAATCCTATTATGTCCTGAGGGGTCATGTCTTCATCCCATCACCCTGGACCTGGAGGGTTTTTGTCTTGTAGATAGGCTGGACCAGTCCCTCTTGATGGGCAGCAAATATCTGCTGGGAGCAGGAAGCTCTTTTCTGTCTTTAAAATATGTTCCTTCTTTTATAATCCAGGGAAATATAATATATTGCCTTTTTAATATTTCCTAAAATATTTCATTCTTCTGGGAAAAGTTTTCCCTCAGGGCCTTATAACTACAGATGCCCCACACCAAGGAGGCTCTGTCTGTCTTTCCCAATAGGGAAAGCAAACCAGCAGCCATCTCTCTGATTTAAATTTCACTGGAAGTTTTCCAGAAATGATTGTCCCAAAGGTGCTTTTTCTACCCCCCTCAGAAGGCAACTGGACTTTCTTGGGTTTTTTCTTTCCCTTGAAAATGTTTTGTTTCTCATTCCAAGAAGCTTCTTCCGTTCTGAGAAACCCAAAGAATACCCAAAAATAAATCAGTGCCTTCTTCATAGTTTATGGAAAGACCTTCTCTATGTCAGTTACACCCAATTATGGAAGGTGCCTTAAAAGAGGGGGAATCTCAGAACATCCTCCCAAAGGATGATGCTTTTTCAAAAGGCAACTGGACTTTGTTTTTGCTTGAAAATGTTTTGCTCCTCACCCAAGAAGCTTCTTCAGTTCTTCTGCTTGGATGAGCAGTGAAACGTCTTCAAGCCCTTCAAGTCCAGTGGCTTTGGGACAGTCATGACCTGGGTAGCTGAGAAGCTCCATAGACATCTCATTTGTCTTCATGGAAAATCTAGATAAAGGAAGCTATGTACAGGCAGATGTGAGGTAGGCTGCCTTTGGGCTGGCAAAGGATTATGACAAGGCTGAATATTTTCCTCTATATTTGTTCAACTTATCAGGTGAATATATATATCAAAGGATGCTAGATTGGAAGAAGATGAGTGGCTTCAAAGCTGGAGGAAGAAACATCAATATCCCAGGCTATGCTGGTGGCATTACTCTGATAGATGAAGATGTAAAATATTTGTAAGCTCTAAGTAAGAGAAGTCAAGGAATGCAGTGAAAAATGGGAGCAAAATTAAACATAAAGTAAAACTAATGAGACTAGCCCAACAAAGTAATGATGAATGACTTCTACCATTTAGATTAACCATCAAAGGAACAACCAGTCAAGAAATACACCACTGGGAAAAATAGTCATGAAGACCTTGGAAATATTATTCAAACGCTGTTATTCAATTCCTACAAAAATCAGAATAATGCAGGCGCATGTATTACCTGGGATATTTATTGAAGTGGAAGGTAGGAAGAGTATCGAAGCCTTTGAACTCTTGGGGCTGGAGAAGACCCTGGTGAATATCATGGACAACTAAAATGACAAACAAAAGGCCATCCAAAAAAAATTGACCCAGTGTACTGGATCACAGAAATTATTATACTTCAGGCATATGAGGCAAAGGCCCAGCTTTCTGGAGAAGTCTGGAAAAGGTAGAAGGGAAGGAAAGACCAGCATTAAGATGGATGGATTCAGTTACATGCAGTGATATGATTTAAATAATTTAAACAACTGGTTCTCTGCCCTAAATGATTTCTTCCAACAACCAGCTCACCAAACTGCTCAGAAAGTTAACAACCGGTTCTCCCAAACCAGTGAGAACCGGATGAATCTTCCCACTGGTTACATGGCAATGAGTTGTTGGAAGAGGACAAGGTGAGGAGGAGAGAAAATCATGAAGAAAATCATTTGGAAATCTTAACTAGTCTGGGGAGGTCCTAGAAGAAGAAACTGTTCTTGCTTTTCTGGGCAAAATGCCATGAATGGACCACTGGCACACC
The DNA here is from genome assembly GCA_015471245.1 of Laticauda colubrina. Taxonomy (NCBI): domain Eukaryota; kingdom Metazoa; phylum Chordata; class Lepidosauria; order Squamata; family Elapidae; genus Laticauda; species Laticauda colubrina. Next base: position 1,476,380 of record BLBF01000073.1, on the reverse strand, counting down.
AATAGTAGAGGTTTTTAAGAAGAGATTGGACACCCATTTGTCTGAAATGGTAGAGGGTCTCCTGCTTGAGTAGAGGGTTAGACTAGAAGGCCTCCAGGGCCCCTTCCAACTCTGTTATTCTGTTATGCTTTGTATGATCATGTTCACCCATCCCATCAAACCCAAAGAAAGTCCAGAATGGTACAGGACCGTGATAGTGAACCTTTTCCACATTGCATGCCAAAAGTGCATCTGCATGCTTGCATGCCTGCACCCATGATGGGATGCATGTGTGACTACCCATGTCCCCCTGCGCATGCACCTGCAACCTCCTGTGTGCACATTGCGTGCATCTGCACATGCAATCCCCCCCACACCACATGCCTCTGCACGTGCGTACACATCTCCCATGCACACATTTTCCCTTGCGCATGCACAGCAGATACCTGACAATCAGCAGGCTGGTTGGGGTGCATGCATATGCACAGTGGGGGTCTTCCAGGCGACCTCTTGTGTGCCAGCAGAAGTGGATCTGCATGCCACTTCCAGCATGCATGCAATAGGTTCGCCATCACAGGTATAAGATCAGGGGCAGGATGCTACCGGTTCTGCCTGGCTCTGTAGAACTAGTAGCTCGTAATCACCGAACTGGTAGTAACACCAGTTGAATCCCACCCCTGTATAGGATATCATGCCATAGGCCATAGGGGGTGAGACTAAAAGATCTCCAAGATCCCATCGAACCCTATTATTCTATTTAGATTCCATCTAGGTACTCAGCATTTCTGACTGATGCAATTTCTTTCTTTTCTTATCTCTCCTCTACATTCTTTTTTTCGGGGGGGGGCAACATATCTCCTTTTCTCTGATTGTTTTCTGCCCCCTCTCCACTATGCGACACTGACGTTTGTTTTCTTTTGTTTTTTTAAACTGGGGTTACCGAATTTCGGCTGCCAATCTCAGGAAGGCTGCTGCATCTTTTTGCTGCCATCCTGTGGCCATCTGGAATGAATGAAGTCCAAATCGTTCATAATCCAGTGAGACCTGCCTCATACGAGACACCCAAAGGTGCTTTTCTATTCAAGAGGCAACTGAACTTTCTTGGGTTTTATTTGAAGATGTTTTGCTTCTCATCCAAGAAGCTTCGTCAGCTCTGACTAGGATGGTGGGGGAGGATTTATACTCCTTGCAGACAGCTGGTCCTTTGCATCCTTTTAGAGGGTCACTGAGGCCACTTGGAGGTTTGTCTGTGTTCTCAGTTGTCCCAGAGGTGCTATTTTTCAAGAGGCAACTGGACTGTCTGGTATTTTTCTTTGAAGACGTTTCACTTCTCATCCAAGAAGCTTCTTCAGCTCTGACTGGATGGTGGGGAATGGAATGATTTATATTCCTTGTAGACAGCTGGTCATTTTCATTCTTTTAGAGGGTCACTGAGGCCGCTTGGAGGTTTATCTGTGTCCTCAAGGTCACCTTAATGGTGCAAATGGGTGTGAAGCCTCCTTACAGTCCTCTCAGCAGTTCCAAGAAGGCTCCATCATTTGCACTACTCAGGTGACCCTGATGACACAGACAAGCCTCCAAGTGGCCTCAAGGACCCTCTAAAAGGATGCAAGTGACCAGCTATCTGCAAGGAGTATCAATCTTTCCCTTCCCCACCATCCAGTCAGAGCTAAAGAAGCTTCTTGGATGAGAAGGAAATCATCTTCCAAGAAAAACCAAGAAGTCCAGTTGCCTCTTGAAAAACACCTTTGGGACAACCAGGACTGGAAGACAGAGACTCTCCAGAGATATTCATGCGAGACAGAAGAAAGGACAGGCTATCTGGGTCTGTAGAGGACAGTGAGCAAGGAGACGGGCAGAAGTCCTCCTCCACTTCCTTCAATGACAAAAGAGTTCCACAATCACACAATCTCTGCAAAACTCACCACTGCTCTTGTGAGGAGAGGAAAGCAGGGGTGGGATTCAAAACTTCCAGCAACCAGTTATCTGCCCAGTTGCTGGGTGGGTGTGGCCATGGTGGGTGTAGAACTTCTGGGAGGGCCATTTTTTCACCTTCCCCAGGATCCAGAGAACTTCCAGAAACTGGAAAAAAGACCATTTCCAGACTTCTGGAACTTCCATTTTGACCCATTTCTTGACCTTCAAGAGCATTACCTGCATCCAAAACTGGCTGTGTGGAGACTCCTGGGAGGTGAAGGGAGGAGTAGGCTGGACCACCTAGTCAGTTCAACTGAACCAGATGCAAATTTAATATCTGGTTCACCTGAACCAGATGCAAATTTAACATCTGGTTCACCTGAACCAGACCGAACCGGCTGAATCTCACCCCTCGAGGAGAGCCTGTGGCTCAGAGATTAATATATCTACCTAATATGTGTGATGACCCAAAGGTGTGGGGCACAAAGGCAATACAGTTAAATAAGCAAGAAGAGTCCCTTTAATTATCTCCAACTTTGCCCCCAATGTCCAGGTTATCTTCAGCTGGAGAAAAACTCTCTCAGGAACAGCCTGTAAGTGGAGGAAATTCAGTCTGAAAACAAAGTACGTACAAACTATAAATAAAAATCCACACAAGCCACGCTGCAGCACTTAATTGGACAGGGCAGGAGAAGGAATTACAGACTTGAAAGGCCAGCAAAATACACCCAGTTGGGAAGACGCCAGGAAGCCAGATAAGCCTCGATGATACCAGATAATTCACAATTTGCTCCCAACAACTTGCTGGGCACAACCTCCCTTTTTAAACACTGTGTTCCCAGCTGGAGCTAATGAAGGGAATCAGGGCCCTTTCCTCCCCCGTAAGCCATGCAACTCATGTTGCTCCCTTCTCCATTCCTCCCTGTGTGCCCTAGGACGAAGAAGGGATTGACCTGGGTCTTCCTCTGAATTCCCTTTCCCTTCGTCTCCCTTTCTCCTGCTCTGCCCACCGGCTTTGCCCTTCCCCAGTTTCCTCCACACCCAATGGAGCCGCACTCCCACTCCATGTCAGCTGCTCGGCCTCCCCCTTGGAATCAGATTCCAACAGGGGCATGACAATATGAAAGTAGCCCAGGTTCAAATCCCAGAAAGGGTATAGCTAGCTGAAGAGAGCTAAATAGCTTGCAATAGATCTATACTAGTCTCTCTTTATTTCTTTGATGGTAAAATATAAATTCAACACTCCTTTTTGTGGTGGCTTCCATGTCACTGTTGCTTTATCCTCCTCTGTGATCTGATGGAACTTTGAGATTTGAGAAGAGAGACAGGAGAATGTGCAGCCGCTCATCAACCAGGAGTGAGTGGAGCAGGGAAGATAAGGGATGCAGACATGTTTGTGATGATATCATCCTGCAAATGGTGCAAGTCAGAAATCATGATGTCTGCTATGGCCCCACCATCGTGGCGCCCTTGTTGTCATTTTGACAGCACTGTGGCTTGTAATGATGAGGGCAGAGGTTAAAGAGCAAGGGTCAGCTAGAAGACCTCCAAGGTCCCTTCCAACTCTGGTATTCTGTATTCCATATGGGTGGTGGGTGGGGAACCAATTAAGCTTTTGAACAGCTGTGAGGCTCAGAACTAGAGAGGGAGTGAGGGAGAGCACAATATCTGTTCCTGTTGAACCTCTGCCTGTTCTCTGAACACAGCCTTGAAAGAGTCATAGAACCACATAAAAGGCTTGCGATCCTTTTTGACAGGTTTAGTCAAGGACATCAGAACAGAGGGGGGAAACCCCTTTCAAGAAGTGTTAAAAGCCTCCCAGATATGTGCTTTTGGCTCCTAGATCTAAAAGTAACTTTGTTGACTTTGCTGTATGTAAAAAAAATACTTGTCAGAGCTTTGATTAATTATCAATTGAACTCATCTTGCCTTTGTATGTTGAGGTAGGCAAGGGGTTCAGGTTTCTTAGATGCAGTTTAAATTTGTTTAATAGGTTGGCAGGAGGCAAAGAGATAGGGTATCCCATGTCAAAATTCTCCTTTTTTTCCCCCCTTGTAAAACAAAAATAGACATTTGAAACTTCCAACTCAGAACAATTTGCCTGAGAAGCATTCAACTTGTCCCTTAATCCACTCAGTGAGACACTCTTTTATACCTGCCATGCCCCTGTTGGAGACTGGCTCCGAGGGAGAGGAGGAACAGTCCACAGGAAGTGGAAGTATGGGTCTGGAGGTTGTGGAGGAGGCTGGGGAAGGGCAGAGACCGGCTGGGCAGTTAGAGGAAGACCCAGGCCCATCCCCTCTTCATCCTAGGGCATGCAGGGAGGAACAGAGAAGGGAACAACATGGCTTACGGGAGAGGAAGTGGCCATGATCCCCCTCATTGGCTGCAGCTGGGGGAAATAGTATATGGGGGGTGGGAGCATTTAAAACACAGCTTTGCTAGAAGCAAAGCGTGTTTTATTTCTAGCTAAGGTTTATCTTGGTTGGCGTTCTTCCAACGGACTGTGCCTTGTTATCTTCTTGAAGATTTTAATTAGTTATCCTGGTCTGTTGTGAAAACTCCTTCAGTGCAGTTTGTTTTGTTTTTTTTATTTCTCTGTTATCTGTTCTTTGAGTTTGGACTGTATTTCTTTCTTTTGGAGACTATTTTGGACAGAGTGTAATCTCCAACTGAGAACAATTGAACAGTGGGGTCAAGTTGGAGGCATAAGGAAATTTATGTTTGGGAATTTATTACGTGTATGCTGCTTCCTGGGTCACCACAATATCTCTTTGAAACTCCTAATGAATATGCTGGGGAGGGGTATGTGTCTTCCAGGTGTACTAATCCTTAAAGCCAATTTAATGTAGTGGGTGGTTGTGGGTTCTAGTTCTGCCTTAGGTCTCAAAGTCAGCTGGGTGATAGACACTTTCTCCTAGCCCTGGGAAAGAGGCAATGGCAAACCACTTCTGGAATCTTGCAAGGAAAACTGCAGTGAGTTTTCCAGGCAGTTGCCCATAACTCAAAGGCAAAATCCTCAAAGTATTCATACAACATAGAACAATGGAGTTGGAAGGGACCTTGGAGGTCTTCTAGTCCAACCCAACCTGCTCAGGCAGGAGAGCCTTGTACTATTTCAGACAAGTGGCTATCCAGTCTCTTCACAAAAGCCTCCAGTGATGGAGCCCCCACAACCTCTGAAGGCAAGTGATTCCATTGGTTGATTGCTCTCAGGAGAATTTTTAGGTTAGGAAGTTTCTCCTTAATCCTAGGTTGCTTCTGTCCTTGCTTAGTTCCCATCCATTGCTTCTTGTTCTGCCCTCTTCTTTGTAGCAACCCCTGAGATACTGGAAGATTGCTATCATGTCACTCCTTGTCCTTTTTATTGAACAAAATCACAGAGTTGGAAGGGAACTTGGAAGTCTTCTAGTCCAACCCTCTTCTCAAGCAGGAGACCTTACACCATTTCAGACAGGTGACTGTCCAATCTCTTCTTAAAAACTTCCAGTGTTGGAGCATTCACAACTTCTGGTGTCAAGCTGTTCCACTGGTTAATTGATCTCACTGTCAAAGAAATTCTAGATTGCTGCTTTCCTTGATTACTTTCCATCCATGGTTTCTTGTCCTGCCCTCAGGGGCTTTGGAGAATAGCTTGACTCCCTCTCCTTTGGGGCAGCCCCTCAAATATTGGAAGACTGCTATCATGTCACCCCTAGTCCTTCTTTTCATTAAAGTAGACATACCAAATTCCTGCACCTGTTCTTTGTATGTTTTATCCTCCAGTCCCCTAATCCTCTTTGATGCTCTTCTCTGCCCTCTTTTCCAAAGCCTCAACATAGTTTTTAGCATTGTGGTGACCAGAACAACACTATCCAGCAAAATGTTTTACATGTTTATCACTTGCCTTGGAGGCCTTTACAAACCGTTGGGCTTTATTGCCTTGGGATCCGAGATGAATTAAATAAGAGCAACAGTAGACAAAGAGGACATTAGAATGGTGCAGTTTGTTTTAACAAAAAGTACCTGTAGCTGTAATTCTAAACGCTCTTTTTTTACAAAGGAAAATGGTTTTACAAATTCAGTCCAACCTTTGAATGAAGTTCCTGGTTTTTGTTACCCTCCTAGTGAAAGCTTTTGTTAGACATGGAGTGATCTGAGTCAATAGAAGCTGAAAGAAGCATTTTCAGGGCTCCTATCAGACTAAATATTTGCCAATCGTTTCTTTCCCATGTGCTTTCATCTAATAAATAAATGCCATATATGGAATTATTGTAAAAGGAAAGAGAAGGCAGAGAAAAACAGAGCAGTTTTCTGTCTGGCCCTCCAAGAAAGAAAGGACTAGTCCCCTGAATAAACTTTCTCTGAAGCAATGTTGATGTCTTAATCCTGATTTGTACAACTAGCTGCTTTGTTTTATATATTTACGGAAGCTTTTCAATTCACAATCCATCAGAGGGTTCACATTTACCCCTGGAGTGAGTCTTAAAAATAGCAAGGGTTATTTATTGAATTTAATTAATCAAAATTAAATTAACTGAGGATTTTTTTAAAAAACCTCAGCCACGTCTTTCCATGTATCTCTCACCCAACCTTCCAATTTCTCAGGCAAAACATTTCAGAGGACATAATAGTCCTTGGTGACCAGCTTTAATCTTCAAAAACTGTGCAGTAAAGACTCAAGGGGGCCAAAAGAAAGATGAGGATGATGACCTACAGCCAAAGCTCTGGCCCCCATTTTTGTGGGTGTTGCACAATGGCTGTAAAAAAAGAGCAAGGTTTCCATGGGGGGGGGGGGGAGTAATGGCTGCCATACTGATAATTTTGGCTTCAGCAGATGCTCCTGGAAACTCCACAGACACAAAAGGAGATTTAAACACATACATTTAGAAGTGCCTTTCCGCTTTTAACAGATACCAGATAATCAGAGTTAGAAGGGACCTTGTAGGTCATCACGTCCAACCCGGCGCCCAAGCAGGAGACCCTACTCCCTTTCTGACAAATGGCAGTCCAGTCTCTTCTTGAAAGCCTCCAGGGATGAAGCTCCCACAACTTCTGAGGGCAACTTCTCTTCCATGGGTGGATTGTTCTCACTGTCAGAAAATTCCTCCTTATTTCTAGGTTGGTTTCCATCCATTATTCCTTGTTTGGCCTTTGCGTGCTTTAGAAAATAGCTTGACCCCTTCCTCCTCCTCTCTGGGGCAGCCCCTCAAATATTGGAAGATGCTCTCCTGTCCCCCCTGGTCCTTCTCTTCCCTAGACTAGCCAGGCCCAGTTCCTGCAACAGTTTGTCATATGTTTGAGCCTCCAGTCTCCTCATCATCCTGCCTGCTCTTCTCTGTCCTTTTTCTGGAGCCTCAACCTCTTTTTTATGGTGTGATGACCAAAACTGGATGCAGTACTCTTAAGTGTAGCTTTACTAAGACTTTATAGAGTGGTATTAGTAGCTCACTTGATCTCTATTGTATCCCTCTGTTGATGCAATTTAGGATTGCATTAGCTTTTTTGGCGGCGGCTGCACATGGCTGGCTCCTATTTAGCTGGTTGTCCACTAAGACTCCAAGATCCTCTCCCAGTTCCTGCTATTGAGCCTGGTTTCACCCAGTCTGTATGTGTCCTTTTGGTTTTTCTTGCCTAAGTGTAGGACTTTACACTGAATTTCACTTTGTTAGATATGGCCCTTTTGAAAGGGAGGCTGAGAAACCAAACTATTCTATGAGGAGTAGTTGAAAAACCCTCTTCCAGTCTTGATTTCTTGACCCAAGTCTATTTCCAATGGGTGTTATGGGAGTGAGGGTGTGTGTTTTGTTCAGGGATTTATTTCCATGAATTCAGATGAGGAATGCTTCAGAATTAAGGAAGAAGAAATTCAAGGAAAGCTTTCCCAGAGCCATGATTAGAATTCGATTTCACTTTGTTGGTCTCACTCCCTCTGTTCTCCTCTTTCCCAGGATATATGCGTGATATGTTTATTTGCTCATGAGACTTATATTCCTTTTTTTTGAACCTCTGGGAGATCCTAACATTTGTGGTGTTGACAGAAATAGAAAGAGAGAAAGAGAAAAAGAAGGTAGGCAAACAAATGATAGATGGATGATGATAAATGAAAGATAGATAATAGATAGATAGATAGATAGATAATAGACAGATAGATAGATAGACAGACAAACAAAAAGATAGATGTGTGTGAGAGAAAGGTTAAGATAGGTATAGATGATGATAGATAGATAAATAAATAGATATATGATTGATGATAGATAAACAGAAAGTTAAACAGAAAGAGATATGAGAGAGAGAAAGGTTAAGATAGATAGAGATAGATAGATAATTAATGATAGATTATTAGATATAGATATAGATGATAGGTATATCTATATAGATATAGATGATAGTTATATAAATGATTGATAGACAGGTGATATATAAACGGAAACATAGATATGATAGAGAGAAAGGTTAGATAGATATAGATAAAGAGAAAGAGAAAGGTTAGATATAGATAGATGAAAGATGAGATGATGGATGGATGGATGGATAGATAGATAGATAGATAGATAGATAGATAGATAGATAGATAGAAATAAAAATGAGAGAGAAATAAATAGAAATATGGAGATGAGAGACAGATGTTAAATAGATGATAGATACTTATACCTAGATATTGGAGAGAACAAATGATAGAGAAAAAGATTACTGAGGGAGAGATAATAAAACTCTGAACTCTGATGATACCATTCCTCACAACACTTATAAGAAACTTGATTGTAGAACTTCAGAAAGGAGAGTCTTTGGGTTATCTTTCCAGGCAAAGACTTTTGCTCTAGATAGAAAGGATCCAATTTGGGAACCGTTTTCCTGAGTTTGAAGCCTGGTGCTGCCCTCTGCTGAATTACCACAGTGGGATTTCATCTGAACTCAAATACATATCAAGGAGGAAGGAATGTAATTGTGCTTTGGTTCTACATTTTTATAATGTGTGACTTTATTAGGAGCTCCCTCCCGCTGGGCTGATGTGACTACCAAGGAAATAGGCTCAAGACTGCAGATTTAGATTATTAACACTCATAGTACCAGGAAGTGCTATATTTTAACTTAATACTAAAAAGCTATTGTGAAAAATGCTCCTTAGGTTGAAATGTTGGGCATGCATGTATAATGGATATAAAAAAATTCAGAAATATAGAACACTGGAAGTATAGAGGAAGAATATCCTATGCCTTGGAACACAAACATTTCAGCAAATTGTTGTTACAGTTCTCCTTTTGGGCTTTCTTAGCTCTTCACAAAATGGGACAGAGTTCACAGAAATCTGCATAAAAGATAGAGCTTGCCAAGAGCTTTCACCATAGACTTTTCAAACCACAGCTCAAAAATTCTAGAATTATTCCCCGCCTCCCAAAAAAATTTTTTTTCTCTGCTTTTTCTCGTACTCTTGAGAAAAACTTGGTTTTCTTTTTTCCTTCAAGTTGATTCTCCCTCAAAATGTTTACGTTTAATTCTCCAGCATATTATATAAGTCAGTAGAAATGAGATCATTATTCCCCAGATGCATTAAATAAATTCCAGAATGAGCAGAAATGAAAAGATCCCCGCTTGCCTCTTTTCTCCATTACAGATGTTGGTAACATTTTACTATGAGAGTTACTACTAATATTGCTGCTGTTTCTGACCACTCGGTGGCACTGTAGGAGCTCCTAGTAAATGACACCTAAGTAGGTCTCTCTATTGGATGGATAGATGGATAGACTGCTCTTGAGCTATATAAAAAAAAATCAACAGAGAGATATCTTAAATCTCCCCCAAATTACATGAGGTAAAGGATTGTCCAAAGAAAATATCTCAGACACAGTTATCTGGTTCACAGTGTGTCTCTTCGCTCAGGTCTGGGCAGGGGGTCCCATGGTTGGCGGGCTGGAGAAGCACGTACCGAGTCCGCTTTTTCGATCCTAAATTTCCACAGGTGCCACGGCAAAGGCCCCATGAAGACCACAGAGAGGTCTCACAATCCAAGGGTGTTTCTGCAGGAGAGAAGCGGTTTCAAGTTGTGGTTGTTGTTTTTAATACAGGACTACAAGATATAACATTTTTGGGGGTGGACAGTCAATTGCTTTAATTTTCTCCAAGACAAACACGTGGGATAAATGTGTGTAATTGCAGCATGAAACCCTGTAAAAGCTTCTGAAAGCAGAGGGAGTAAAACCAGTAGTGGTATGCTACCGGTTTGGACCGGTTCAATTGAACCGGTAGTAAAAAAAGGCTCCAACGATCAGCTGAGAGGAGAAAGAAGAGAAAAGTACAGGATCAGCCCTGTCACCCATCCCTGCACATTTCTCTTCTTTATCCTCTCAGCAGATTGGTGCAGCAGAGCCTCAACTGGTGTGGGGAAAGCTGTGCGTGCATTAGGTGCACATGCAATCGGTAGGATCCCACTGCTGAGTAAAGCCAATAGGATCGATCACTTTCATAAGCCATCCAGCAGTGGGATGGGAAGCATATAAATTCAATAAATATATGACATTTAATAAATAAGTAACTTTGCCAGGAGCGCATAATCAGATGAGGGGATGTGTGAAAAGGAGTTGTGCTCCAGGCAGGCAAAATCAGGTCTAATTATGGATTCCATTCATGAAAGGAATCTAATAAGGGAAGGAGGTGTCCACTTTTTTATTCTTTGAGAAAGCAAATTCTGTCAAGGAAACTTCATGCTGGTTATAACCCCAAACTCTGAAATCTTGTACTCTGTGTTTGCTGATAGGTGATAAAGGACCCATGGTTTGGATAACTTGAAATCACTGGGGGGTTTTAAGAAGAGATGGGGAAATATTTATCTGGAATAGTATAGAGTCTCCTGCTTGATCATGGGGTTGGACTAGAAGACCTCCAAGGTCCCTTCCAACTCTGTTAGCCTATGTTCTATGTCTTCAAAACAATCCAGGGCTGGAACAGACTGTGGGGGTCTTCTAGACCAACCCCTGCTCAGGCAGGAGCCTTATACAGAATAACAATAATAGAGTTGGAAGGGATCTTGAAGGTCTTCTAGTCTAACCCCTTATTCAAGACAGGAGTCTTACACAGAATAAGAGAGTTGGAAGGGACCTTGGAGGTCTTCTAGTCCAGCCCTCTGCTTAAACAGGAGACCCTACATCATTCTAGACAAATGCTGCCCAGTCTTGTCTTAAAAACCTCCAGTGATGGAGCACCCACAACTTCTGCCAACCTAAGGACTGGCAAAACAAAGGAACTATCGAAAGATTTTATCAATTTCTCAAGTGTTTCTCCCCTTAACTTTAAGCTCCTCATTCCCATTTTCCTAATTTCATCCTATATTCCCAAAGGAGGAGCTTTGAGGGTGTTGATTGGTAAAATACGTTCCATTTGGCCTTCAGGGTAGGTATTTCTTCCACAGCTGAATAATTAAAACAAAACTTTCTCTTTATCATCATCTTATTTTAATGACCCCATAACCCTTTACGGGGTGAAGTCTGGGCAACTGAATGGAGCTAGGAGAGTGTTTTAATGGCTGGATGCCCTTCCTGTCACCAATGCAGAGTCTTGTTCAGCAGATAATATTCTCATTGGAGCCAGAGAGAGAAACATCTGCCTCTACCTAGGATCAAACTCACAGCTTCCTGATTGTGAGGTGAAAGCTCCACCTCTAGGCCATGGTACCACTCTAAAACTTCTTATTTATCCAGGAAATAAAATACTTACCCGAGACAGAATCCTGTACTTCGTTATCTGTAGTTGTGACATTTGGTTGAGAGAAGAGAAAGCCCAGTTTCTTTCTTTTGAGTTTTGCCAGGGTCACCCGGGCAATTGGTGGCAGAGTCTTAAGTTTGGGGTAATAAAATGAGTTGGCAGGATGACTTGGGGAGGAACAGGTGATCTGTGAAATCAAGCAGGTGCAAAAAGGAGGTGAGTTAAGTCAACTGGAAATCATTGCAGTGTGGGGAGAACCCTGATTAGGTTTCCAGTTCTTGTTTTCCACCCTCTCTTCTTTTCACTCCTCCCCTTTAACACTCAACCAGTATCTGAGGTGGTATTCGGCAGGTTCGGACCAGTTCTGGAGAACCGGTCGCAGAAATGTTGAGTAGTTTGGAGAACCGGCAAATCCCACCTCTGACTGGCCCTGCCCCCATCTGTTCTCTGCCTCCTGAGTCCCAGCTGATTGGCTGGGTCTCCTTTGGTTGCCCTGCACAGGAGAAGGGAGCTGGAAAGCAGGTTAGCAGGGTGGGGAGGGAATGGGAATTTTGCAGTATCCTTCCCCTGCCATGCCTAGCAAGCCACACCCACAGATCCAGCAGTAAAAAAGATTTGAATCCCACCACTGACCAGTATCCCCAGTCCACTTCAGCCGATCATAGAAACACAAGGCGAGAAGGGACCTTGTGTTCTGACCCAGGCTTCATCAAACTTAATGAAACACAAACTTATTGTAAAAACAAAACCTATTTTAATGCAATGCTGGAAATTACTTTCATTCTCAGCCAGAACTATTTATAAACAGTTCCCCCAGATAAGAGCACACCTTTCAGTGTTGTAGAATGGTGCCAAAAACAGAAGCATCCAAATAATTATAACATGCCAATTAAAGTCCCAGAAAAAAACCAACCAGAGTTCACAGAGGTTTCAGAAGGACTCAGATACTATTGAACTACTTTGCTTCCTGCAAAGGTTTCGTCACTGAGGTTTGACTTTTATCCCTCATGGGAGAGGCAATCATCTCCCAGCCTTACTCCCAAGTAGCCCTTTCTGCTTCAGTTGCTCTCGCCTTCTAGCAGCTCTGCGCATGAGCGCCCTGGGAACAGGCTCCCCTCTGCCTCACTGCTGCCAGACTCCAGAGGCTCCAGAGTCAGCACCCCACTCCTAGATGGTCTTGGCCCCATCTCTGCATCGGATGCAAGATCCTCATCCGAGTCCTCTCCAGACTCCCTGACTGCTCCCCATTCTTCCTTACTGTCCGACTCCGCTGCCATCTGCACCATTGTTGGTGAACCACAACACCTTGGAGGTCTCCTACACCAATTCCAAAGCAGGAGACCTTATTCCATCCTGGACAGACAGCTGTCCCAACCTTTTCTTGAAGGCCTCCAGGTGACAGTTGACCTGACGACATGGAATGGATCACCCCAAAAGCTGACAAAGTAAAGAAACTTACTTCTGTGATTGTATCACGAGGGATTGTGGCAAAGTTGGGCGAGGAAAATGTAAAGCCACTATCTGTTCCAGCGTCATATGGAAATAGGTCAATGGAGACATGGTGCTTCCAGCCATTCTTTTCACACAAATTAAAATTCTCGATGCCCACAAACCAGTCAGGGCTGGGCACAATTCGTGCTGCAAGGGATACCTGGATATTTAGGAAAAAATATCCTTTGTTTCAATAAACTGGATGGAATGAGCATAGTTCTCTTTAATTAAGATCATTTTAATAAGCCACATGCTAGAATTAGGACAATCAAAACGTTAATTATTTTCAAGTTATTTCAACTTATTTTCCAATCAATAAAAAAATATTACTTCCCCGAGAAGTTCAAAGCAAGTTGGCAATAAAAAACAGAGAGATACTCAGCAGGGTGTGATAGATTAATCTTCCCAGACTATAAGTAATATAAAGTGAAGCATTATTTTAATAAAGTTGAATTCATTGCCGCATGAATTGGAGAGCTGCGGGCTTAGAAATGAGTTATATTTCACTGACGACCTTCTCAATGAATTAAAAGGTTTTCCCCAAATAATCCAGCCCGTTTTATGGTAATAAAACACATGGGTGATAGAAACGGTCTTCAATCTTCAGCACAATCAATCCAGGAGAAAATGCCAAGATGGACCAGTTGAGATATATCCCTGTTTTGAATCCTCTGCTGATTTAATTGCTTGCAAATTTATGCAACCGTAATTAAAGAATAATAACTGCCCATCTTAAGTGGAGTGGACAAACAATTCTTTAGTTCGTTTGCAGCTTTACTGCTCCTTAAAAAGCAAAGGCTAGGACAGCGGTGGGCTCCTGTGCCAAAAATTGCACATGCACTTGTGTGCATTCGCTTGTGTGCCAGTACCCAGAAGGCAATGTGCGCCCCCTGCACATGTGTGCGCAATCCCCCCATCTTCCCCCTTACCTGCATTTCACAAGCATGCACCTCCCAGCTGATTTTCAGGCCTTTTTCGGCCTCCCAGAGGCTCGAGGGAAGCCTCTGCAGCCCTTGAAGGCCGAAAAATGGGCCCCTTTCATCACTTCTGGTGTTTCCGTAAATCATCTGGGAGGCATGCGCATCCGCAGTGAGGTTAATTTGTCTGCATAAATGGCTCTATGTGCCACCTGTGGCACACGTGCCGTAGGTTCACCATCATGGGACTAGGAGCAGAGGTGGTATTCAGCCAATTCGGACCAGATCTGGAGTACTGGTAGAGAAAAATTGGACTGGTTCGGAGAACTGGCAAATACCACCTCTGGCTGGGGCCCCCCTCCACCCACCCTCACTCTTACCTCTCCTATATTCTCCTATATTGTTTATTAGCTTAGCTGACTTGTGTGAAGTGTGAATTGCTGCACCTCAGCTGAGCTAAAAAGCAGCACAGCTCACCAGCATTGATATAGGGAGCAGTGTTTGAGTCCTGTGCACATGTGCACGAAGCAAGTTCTCCAAACCGATAGGGATTTTTTTTTTTTCATTTTATTGAGTATAAACATTAAAAACTTTGAATGGGGTGGTCTTCTTTGATGTACATACATACAAAAATGTCAATATATTTTTGCATTTAGAAAGATAAAAATATATATATATATATATATATATTTATATATATATATATATATATATATATATATATATATATATATATATATATATGCATTTAAACTTTGTAATTATTTAGTTCTTTCTCATTATTCCTCGAATAGGAGGTCCCTCACCTCTTCCCTAATTCACCTTAAATTATTTCAATTTGATGAACTCCCTTTCATGTCCCTCCAGTAATAAAATTTATTCCATATTTTATGGTATTCTGACTCATTTTTATCCTTCAATTCTAATGTCAACCTATGCATTTTGGCACATTGTAATATATTATAAATCATAACATCCTCCTCAGGAATTTCTCTTGCTTTCCAATTTTGGACTGTCCTGATTACATGTATTATTAAATAGGTATCAGCTTTGCTAAATTTCTCTTTCATTATTCCCAGTAAGAACGTTTCAGGTTTGTAATGAATTTTTAACTCCATCATTCCCTCTACCCATGATCAAATTTTGTTCCAGAACTCCTGGACTTTTTTACAGGACCACCATACGTGAGTGCCCTGTTTTTTCAAACATTTCCAACAATTGGATGATTGGTTTCCACACATAGGAAAAAAATTTGAAACCCACTATTGGCTAGGAGTTACTTACCAAGGGATGACCTGGGTCAACTTCAAAGAGAGTTGAAGTCTGTCCTGTTCCGGTGACCACAGGAGAAGCGGAGAAAATTCCATAAACGCTTTGCATTTTCTCTCCAGCTGCTTCAATTTCCTTCATGAGCACCCAGGGCTCCCCCCGCTCCACCAGCTCACGCATGCCATTGCTGGCATAGCCGTTGGCCTTCCACATGACGTAGTCTGAGTTGTGGGCCACACCTGTCAAAGTCGAGACACACAGGAGGCAGATTTGGAATTACTTCCTTCATAAAGTTGTGCTGGTTCTTTTTCTCTTCCTGGAAGGGAGATTTTTTGTGACTCAAAACATGAGGTTGACGTCTGCTGCAGAAAAGGAGAACTAGCCCTAAACGCCCTCCAGGATTGTGTATTTGGTGCTGTCTTTCAGGGCTGTGAATTTGGATATAGCTAAAAAACCAGCAAGAGAAGAGGGAGGAGGTAAGGATGTCCCCTCAGGAGGGGCAAAAAAGTCAAGATGGCAGCCTCAGCTACTATTCAGAAAGACTGGCATTTTGATAGTGCGGTCATGCCTGCCATATTGATTTTTTGTTACTATCCTGTAGTACAGAGGTCAGCAACCTGCAGCTCTGGAGCCACATGTGGCTCTTTCCATCCCACTGCTGCAGCTCCCTTTTGCTGGTCAGCTCCACAATCAGTCGGGCTTTAGGTTAGGACAGATAGAGGAAAAAGGATGCCATGCTAGGAGGAGACTCCATGGTGGGGGAACCGGACTTCCGGTCATCTCCAGAATTGAATGGGGGGCTTCTGTGTAGGACCTTTGTGGCTCTTTGAATGCTTAAGGTTGCTGACCCCTGCTGTAGTAGGACACTCTTGGGAGAAGACATTCAAAGGGATGAATACACCCAGAAATAACATGTTGGATTGCACTGGGTCACACTGCAATGATGAGCATGAGCCCAATATGGAAAAGTGGGCGCATCAGCCTGGCAACCAAATGAAAGTTAGTCTGCTCCATCCTGTTCCCTGTAGCTACCTCTGGTTGTGAAAGTTGGATCTTAAAAAAAGCAAGACAAGAAGAAAATCGACTCGTTTGAGCTTTGTTGCTGGAGAAGGCTTCTTCATCTTCTATGACAGCAAAGGTGACCAACAAGCAAGTACTGAAACCAGACATGTCACTGGAGGAAAAAAAATCACAAATTGAGTCTCACTTACTTTGGCTGTGTCATGAGAGGGAATTCACTAGACAAAGCAATTATGTTTGGGAGAGTTAGTGGTAAAAGGACGTGTGGCTGCATGCCATCAAAATGACCCCAGGCAGAGCATAGAACAACTCAGAGAAGTAGGGCAAGATTGGAAGATGTAGAAAGACGTGGCTCACAGAATCACAAGAGTTGGACTCAGTTGAATGAATAACATTATCTTCTTCTTCATGATTTTAGGTCTTTCTGTCTATCTATCATCTATCTATCTATCTTTATGATCACTATCTCTATCTCTCTATCTCTAAATCATCTATATCTATATTTAACCATCTATCATTGGTCCATCTATCCATCCATCCATCAGTCCACCTGTCCATCCATCGATTTCTATCTAACATCTATATCTATTTATCTATCAACTATCATCCAACCATCATCCAACTATCATCCAACTATCATCCATCTATCTATCAATCTATCAATCTATCTATCTATCATCTATATTTATTTGTCGCTATCATCCATCTATCATCCATCTATCTATCTAGCCTCTATATCTATTTGTCTATCAACTTTCATCCATCTATCATCCATCATCCATCATCCATCATCCATCCATCCATCCATCCATCTATCTACCTATCTACCTATCTACCTATCTACCTATCTACCTATCTACCTATCTACCTATCTACCTATCTACCTATCTACCTTTCTATCACCATCATCATTAAAAGGAAACCAGGCCATCAAAGAACTTGGTGGCTGGACACCATCAAAGCAGACACCAGCCAACTCAAAGAAGTAAGGCAAGACTAGAAGATCTGGAGAGACCTGGTCCATAGGATCACCCACAATCGGACAGGTTTGAATGGCTATCATTCCCATCCTCATCACCCTGTGGACACTCTTCTTGGGAGAAGAAGATGCATGGTTTTTCTTACCTAGGAGAGAAGACCACTGCGCCGGAGGTCTATACAGTGGGTACTGCTTTGGAAAAGCTGCTTGGCTCCATTTCCCCGTGAAGACAATGCTGTAGGTTGTTGGTTCCTCTGCACCACACAGGGTATCTCCCTCGAGGGGGACACAATCCACACAACTCAGGAGGGCAACCAACAGGGCTGCGATTGTCTTGTCAGAACCAGAGTTAAGCAGTAAGTTTCCCATTTCCTTGCCAACAGGGGGGGAAACAACAAACACACAAATGAAAAAGAACCAGAGTTAGTGGATTCCACAAGTAAATGCATCATCTCTAACTATGTTCCATGAAATCAATAGAGATTATTTGAGGCCCATAAAAAAAAAATCCAAGCAAAAGGGAAAGGTTACTTTCATTATTTCACAGAGTTACAGAATAACAGAATTGGAAGGGACCTTGGAGGTCATCTAGTCCGGCCCTCTGCTCAAGCAGAAAACCCTACACCATTTCAGACAAATGGCTGCCCAGACTTTTCTTAAAAGCCTCCTGTGTTGGAGCATTCACAACTTCTAGAGGCAAGTTGTTCTGCTGGTTAATTATTGTTCTCACTGTCAGGAAATTTCTCCTTAGTTCTGTGTCTGTTTTGATGATAATAATAATTGATAATAGGATTTTAAAGGCTGATTTGATTTGTAACCTTATTAGAATCATAAATGTGGCTTGTCTCAGTACAAATAGGAAGAAGACTATACAGCTGCATTCTTTTTTAATTTTGTAAGACATATTTGTTTAAAAATAAGATAAAGAAACACCAAATACTCCCTTAATCCATTCCAATTTGAATTCATTATCTAATGACAGGGAAATATTTTAGAAAACACACAGAATTGAATAAAGGCAAAGAAACCTGCCTGGCTAAGATATAACACTAAAGTTTAATCTTGAAGCTTTTCTGTTTTAAGAGCAGGGCATAAATACACAACCCTTGAGCTGTAATCGTTGTACATTAATCATTCATACCATGTTCCACTTACGGGGGTTCCTGTTGCTCTGAGATTGTTAGGGGAAGAAGTTGCTTTGTCTCTCAGCTGGAAAATCTGCAAGGCGAAGAGAGGAAACCGCACTATTTATGCCTGCAGAAGTCCCTTTAGTCCAGCTGAGGCAGTGTTTTTTTGTTTTGTTTTTTACTCCCTGAACACATCTTGTGTTGCTGGAAACATCTGTGTGGTTTGCGACCGTGAGTGGTGTGCCAACTGTGGGGGGGAAAACTGCAGAACGAACTACATTTCAACTTTTGCTAACCGAGAACTTTGCCCTCTCCGCCTTCAAGGGTTTGGATCGAGGGCATTTCTCCCCATGCCCATAAGTTGCAGAAAAAAGCTGCCTCAGGCACAAAACCTTTCTTGCATGCATATTGTTGTGTTAGGTTTTATGCCTTTCCCAAAAGCTGATTAAAATCCCTCCCTTAGATGGACCTGAGGGCTTATCTCTGAGTTAGGAAAGGGAAGCCTCGGGAGAAATTTGGGGGGGGGGGTTGGAAAAAAGGCTATAATGTACATGTCGTTTCATTCCTGAGTTGTATCTGGGGGAAGGGTGGAAAACATGGAGCAACCTCTCACTCCGTGTGTGTGTGTATGTGTGTGTGTGTGTGTGTGTGTGTAGAACTCTGAAACTTTGTTGTTATTCTTGATCCTAGTTAAACTCAGTTTCACTTACAAAATACAGAATAACAGAGTTGGGAACGATGATAGATGGGTGGGTGGATGGATGGATGGATGGATGGATGGATGACAGAGGAAGAAAGGCAATCATATATAGACAAACAAGAGAGCTTTGATCCCACCATGAGGGCCAACTTGACTTTTTGGGAGGGCACCCCTGGCTTCTGCTTTGCAAAACAACAAGAACACCCAGTCTCCTGGTGATTGGCCAAAAGTGACCCCGGCTGGCTTTCATGCTTGAGGCAGGACTCGAACTCCCAGCCTCCTGGCTTCTAGCCTTTAAGTAGCCTTTAAGTAGCCCAAACTGGCTCTCATCAGCTTAATACTGCCTGAACCAGACATACAGCCCCTCTTCATCATGTTTTGTAAAACAAACCAGAATTCAGTAGGATGCAACATCTCTTGTTGCACAATCCTGCATTGGGTTCTCAGTGGGATTAAGAAGACGTGTGTATGTGTGTTTGCATATTTATCTTTTGCTCCTAGCACTCTTCAAGTTAAAGTTCTTTTTTTTTTATCACATAAATCAGTTAAGCAGAACTTAACATGTTCCAGAAGTAGACTCTCCTTTGAAAAGCTCCTTACAGGCTGCAACATGGTTTGGCTTTAATTAAGAAAGGAGGAGGATTGTTTAAACAACAAGGCAGAGGAATGTCCTGTGGGAATAAACAGAGATACTCAGTGCCACTCGTTTCTGAATGAGTAACAAGTCTGTAGAGATGCCAGCTAGCTTCACCTCTTCACCCAGGAAAGCTCCAGATCCTAGCTAGATCCAGCAAAAGTAATTTCTCTTATTGTTGCCCTGAATATGGAATTGAATGGCGAGGGGAAATATTATTATTATTTTATTTATTCAATTTATACGCTGCTCATCTCACTACTAAACTCACTCTGGGAAGCTTACAATATCATAAACACAATAATATAAAATACTAGCTCTATACCCGAGCTTCACTACAAAACTATGTGGTCGGGCTTAGTTTTTGGGGAGAAAAATAAGAGGGGGGGATTCTGCCTCTGCCTCCCAGTATCCATTGATATTCATCTGGCTAGCATCCTGTCAGTGTGTTAGAGAATTAAGGGCTGTTTGGAAACTGAAAGGGTATTTGCTGTGTGAGCAAGGAGACAGCCAGGAGCCTGGGCGTGGCTTAGCTTAACTGTTCTGTACTAAAGCTGCTTGGTGCTGCTGTAAAACTGAAACTGAAACTCCTCTCCTCTGCTTGTGCTTTGCAATTGGAAGAGATGTCCCTCCTTCCGGGCCCGGCGGCAGCGGTGGAGGGTGAGGGCAGCAATGGTGGGTCAGTGTTCAGCCGGCCGGGCTGTGGTAGGCTGAGCCATGGCATAGAGTCAAGGCCACAACATGAGCGCCACCGCCTGGTTCCCGCTGCACCAGCTGGCCTGGCGGAACGACTTCTGGCAGTTGGAGGCTGCCCTGCGGGGGCAGGATGTGGATGTGGAGATTTCTTTTCAGGTGTGGAGGGGAAGTGGAACTCCTTGGCATCAGAGCGTGATAACAACAACAACAACAACACTAATAATAATAATAATAATAATAATAATAATAATAATAATAATAATAGTAATAGTAATAGTAATAGTAATAATAATAATAATATAGGAAATACTCAAAATGGTCATTTTAAAAAATCCTTTCCTAGTGAGCCTTTATAAACCAAGAGGAACTTATGTGCCAAATTTCAAGATTGTAGGCTTGGAGATTCTGTGATGATGCATGAGGGGTATTTTGCATTTATGCAGACAGATGAACATGTTAAAATGTTTAAAAAAGAGAATTAAAATTAACAAAAACTGGATAAAACAGGAAACAACACTGAAAGTGGTTAGAGGTGGGATCCTCTTGTCAGTCTATTAACCATCTTAAGAATGACTTTCCCCCATCAGGATCCCAGGCCAACTAAGAGGGCCAGGTTCTGAAGTCCTTCAAGAAGACCAAGAGGGTGGAGGAAGATCTGTTTGAGGGGCACAAGGTACCAGAAGAAAAGGGCCATAGCAAAAGTGGACCCCACCAGCTGAGGTTCCTTAGCCAACAGAAAAAAGATATTAAAGGAGTGTTCACAAAATGAATAGCAGAATTCAACTCTGCAGAACTGAGACTCTAGAAAGAGTTCAGAGAAGAGCAACCAGGATGATGAGGGGACTGGAGGATGAAAGATATGATGAACGGTTGCAGGAACTGGGCCTGGCTAGTCTAGGGAAGAGAAGAGAAGGACCAGGGAGACAGGAGAGCATCTTCCAATATTTGAGGGGCTGCCACAGAGAGGAGGAGGGGGTCAAGCTATTTTCCAAAGCACCCAAAGGCCAGACAAGGAATCATGGATGGAAACAGACCGGGGGAGATTCAACCTGGAAATAAGGAGAAATTTTCTGACAGTGAAAACAATCAACCCATGGAACAAAAGTTGCCTTTGGAAGTTGTGGGAGCTTCATCCCTGGAGGCTTTCAAAAGAAGATTGGACTCCCATCTGTCAGAAATGGTGCAGGGTCTCCTGCTTGGGTGGGGAGTTGGGCTACATGACCTACAAGGTCCCTTCCAACTCTGTCAATCTGTTAATGTTAAAAGCCTCAAACAATATATGTTAAGGCAGCCATTTCCGGGATGTAGCAAACCTAGTATTAATACAAAGGGTTCAGTGTTGGTTACAAATGCTCTAAGTTTCATCTCTCTGTTCCAGATACTTCACTTGTGAAGCGGAATGTTTTCTTGATAGAAAACAAACAAGAAATGAGTATGACTTTTTTCATAGCTACATCACAATGATGAGTCATTATGGCTTCTGCCAGCATCTTCCAGCTGAAAAGCCCCAGAAAATCACAAATATGTTTGTGATTAAACATAAAGATTGATCACAGTTCGTGCATTTTGGGTTCTTTTCTTTCCATTTCATGAGGTTATCCATCTTAGCTTCCATCGTCATCACAATCTTTCACCTACATCTGCTTTTTGCCAGGAATGGCAAAAGTTGGTTATTCCAGATCTCCTGAAGGACAAGAGCAAAAAGCAAACCTTGAATAGGGGCATCTATTGGGGGAGGAAGGAATGTCCCAAAAGTGAAGATGAAGGCCACATCACCAAAGGACCACTCATCGTTTGCAAGTATCTTGCATGCCCAGAGTTGCAGTTACCACCTTGACTATCTTTGAGGGAGATGTCCACCTTTTCTGAGGAACATCAATTTTCTCCCCTTTCTTCTTTTCAACACCAATATCTTCAAGAAATCCAAATAACAGAGTTGGAAAGGACCTTGGAGTTCTTCCAGTCCAACCTCCTGTTCAAGCAGGAGATCCTATAATACCATTGAAGTCTACCAACCATTAGACAAATGATTGTCCAATCTGTTCTTTAAAACCTCCCGTGATGGAGCACTCAGAACTTCTGAAGGTCAGCCTTTCCACTGATTCATTGTTCTCACTGTCAGGAAATTTCTCCTTAATTCAAGGCTGGTTTTCTCTTTGTTAAGCTTCCACCTATTGCCTCTTGTCTTTCTCTCAAATGGTTTGGAAAATATGTCAACCCTCTCTTCCCGGAGACTTAAGAAGAGTTGTTGTCCCAAAAGTTGATAGCTGTCCAACTGGTCTTCAGTGTTGGTGACTCAGCCTTCCTGATGGAGAACACCAAGCAACAAGTACATAAATGGGCCGAAACCTCCAGAACCTCCAGCCCTTCAAGTATTGGAAGATGGTTTTTATTCTTCTCTTTGTTAGACTATATACGAGCACCCTACATTGGCACTCCAGAGAGATTAAAAGTTTGCAAAGATAAATAAACAAATTGGGTCTTTGACTGTGTAGACCGAGAATCTATGCAGGATTAAATCCCCAGATGCAAGCAGAACCAGGAGCTATAACGATCTATTCTTAAGGAATTCCTAACTTGGAAGCTTTCAGGATTAAGGAAGCCAAACTTGGTGGCAAAAATCCAAAATGTTTAGATAGGACAGCAAAGAGTCACAGATACAATCACTGTTTGCTACTTTCTGATGTCCTTCTGGAGGTTTGTGTACCTGTTGCTTGGTGTCCTCCACCAGGAAGGCTGACCAACCAACACTGGAGACAAGTTGGACAATTTCCAACTTTTGGGACAATGATTTTTCCCAGGTTTCTTTAAATTCTCAGCTCTTAGGTGTTCCATGAAGGTGACCCATTGTAGAAGACCTTTGAATTCAAAACAGGAACAATAATGCAGGAGCCATGGTGGAGCAGTGGTTAGAGTGCAGTACTGCAGGCTACCTCTACTGACTGCTTGCTGCCTGCAATTTGGCAGATCGAATCCCACCAGGGTCCAGGTTGACTCAGCCTTCTATCCTTTCGAGGTGGGTGTAAAATGAGGAGCCAGATTGTTGGCTGACACTGTAAAGAGGAGGCTGATTCTGTAAACCACTTAGAGAGAGCTGTAAAGCACTGTAAAGTGGTATATAAGTCTAAGTGCTCTTGATACTTTCCTTCCTTCCCAGCGGTTAGAAAGCAGTATTGCAGGCTAATTCTGCTGTCTGCCAGCAGTTCAATCCTGACTGGTTCAAGGTTGACTCAACCTTCCATCCTCCCGAAGTGGGTAAAATGAGGACCCAGATTGTTGGGAGCAACAGGTTGACTCTGTAAACCACTTAGAGAGGGTTGCAAAGCACTGTGAAGTGGAATATAAGTCTACGTGCTGTTGCTATCTTTAGCATTAAGCATTAAGTTTGGTTTGTGTCGTACATTTTTAGTTACATTGCAATACGACAGAAAAAGGGAGAGAATTCCCTGTGCTTATCCATTGCGTACTTTTGCCTAAGAGGCGACTAACCAAAATACAAACCATGAAAGTTAATTATGGTTTGGCTGACCTGCTTCTTATTTTGCAAGATTGAAAAGTAGGTCATCACTTTTTCTCTTCTGTTAATCCCATTCCGAGAAGAAGAAGCATCTTTTAAAAAGATTAAAACTTCCTTGGCACATTTTTTTTTCCTAGCTTGCGTTAAAAAAAAAAATCAGGCATCAACACAGAGCATTCTTATCCTTCCTCAATCCTGACTCTCAGCACAAACTTTTAGAATAAATCCAGAGGTAAGATTTATTCCTCATTTACAGGTAGATTTCTAAGTCAAACGAAGCTGAAGGACAGTAAAGATTTCTACCTAGTGCTATGTGCAGAAGATATGAATTAAGTCAGTACAGGAGAAGGGGAAAAACTATCACTTAATCCAGACTATAAATACTATCAGAGCAAAAGAAAGGGAGAAAATGCTGTGCTTATATGAGCCATTCATGTCCCTGAACTAAAATGAGCAGGTAGATTTCAAAAAAGCCTGCATCAAAAATGAGCTCTGAAGAAGACTCTTGTCTTTGAATCATAGCAGTTATCACAGGAAGCTTTGGAAGATGAGGGGGCACCGGCCAAAATTGCCCCGAGTCAGGAAGAAGATTTTAGGGTGCATCTGTCAAAGCTGCTGTGGGAACAAGCAGTGTGGTTGTCGGGAAAAGAAACGGCCCAGCTCAAAAAATTGTCATTGTGAAGAGAAAAGTCTTGCACCTGGGACGATGGGACCTTGGTCCTGGAAGATGCAATAGAGCTCGAAGCCTTGGCAGCCCTCCAGAATGGCACTTTAAACTCATCCCTGCCCTTAGACCCAGAACCTGTTAGAAATTCTGTTTTATTATATAGAAATGGCAGTAGAGAGCTAATAGATAGCCATACAGATCAAATAGAGTGTGTAGTATACAGTCACCTTGGTGTTAACAGTTTTAATTGTCACAGGGAAATCTCCTCAGAAGAAAAAGACCCTAGAGTATAACCACAGATAGCAATAGCCCGTAGACTTATATACTGCTTCACAGTGCTTTGACAGTCCTTTATAGTGGTTTCCAGAGTCAGCCTCTTGCCCCCAACAATCTGGGACTTCATTTTACCCACCTCGGAAGGAGGGAAGGCTGAGTCAACCTGGAGCCGGTCAGGATCGAACTGCTGGCAGTGGTCAGAGTCAGCCTGCAACACTGCGTTCTAACCACTGGAAAGAAGGGAGGAATAGCAATAGCACTTAGACTTATGTACCGCTTCACAGTGCTTGGATCCTGCAACCTCTGGAGTTGTTGCAAGACAAAATACATTGCAACTTGTATTCCAACAACTATTAAAGAAAGTTTGATGTCCACTCTTTAAGTCCCTGTGGTTTTAGTCACATTCTGGAGGTTGTTCAATTCCAAATTTCATGCCCTTAAATTAGGTCAACCAATGGAACTGTCCATCACCCTAGAACTGGGATTCAACTCTCCAAAATGAATGATGATGGTTTATCCAGAGCTGCAGTTACTGGATGCAAAAAAGCTCTGAAAAATAACAAAAAATGCAGTTATAAATCATTTAGAACTGGTCAAAATGTGACGATTATCTCCAAACTGGTGCTAAAAGTATGTAAAATGTTGTTTACACAGAGTTCTCTGCTTACTTCGTAGCTTGTGCTGTGTTGAGAATTGACTGCTGTGTCATTCAAGTTCAGGTCATCTAAGATCATCTGAAGGGTCTTCAGCGAAATCAGGAGAGGATGTAAGGGAGACTATTTCTTAAAATCACACCTAAGACACAACCCCAAACCTGCAGACCTAATCCCAATTTGAGGAACGAAGCAATAAGAAGAGAGTTGTACTCAAGAATACCTTGAGAACTGGAGCATTGAAACTTCAGAAGGGAAGTAGTAAGTCTGAGAAGTTTGTACACTAATCTGTAGAGTAAGGGGAACAAGCAGAAGATTTAGTACAAAGAGCAAATATGATGGTGCAGTATCACTGAAACTGGATCTGGGATGAGAATAACAGAGTTGGAAGGGACCTTGGAGGTCTTCTAGTCTAGCCCCTTGCTCAAGCAGGACCCCCACACCATTTCAGACAAATGGTTGCCCAGTCTCTTCTTGAAAACCCCCAGAGTTGGAGACCCAAAACCTCTGGAGATAAGTCATTCCACTGATTGTTTTCACTGTCGAGAAATTTCTCATTTCTAGGTTGCTTCTCTCCTTGATTAGTTTCCGTCCGTTGCTTCTTGTCCTGCCTTCAGATGCCTTGGAAAACAAGTTGACTCCCTCTTCTTTCCTCAAATATTGGAAGACTGCTATCATTGCCTGGCTGTCATGCCCCTGTCAGAATCTGATTCGGAGGGGAAGAAACTGGGGAAGGACAAAGTCCGGCTGGGCAGAGCAGGGGAGAAGTAGAACAAGGGAGAGGGAATTCGGAGGAAGACTCAGGGCCATTCCCTCTTCATCCTAGGGCACGCAGGAAGGAACGGAAAAGGGAGCAACGTGAGTTGCATGACTTACGGGGGAGGAAAGGGCCCTGATTCCCTTCATTAGCTGCAGCTGGGAACACCGTGTTTAAAAAGGAAAGCTGCACACAGCAAAGCTGTTGGGAGCAAATAGTGAATTATTTGGTATTGTCGAGGCTTATCTGGGTTCCTGGCGTCTTCCCAACTGTGTGAGTTTTGCCGTGCTTTTCAGTCTGAAATTCCTTCTCCTGTCCTGTCAAGTTAATTGCTTCAGTTTGGTTTGTTTGGATTTTAAGTTATAGTTTATGTGTACTTTGTTTTCAGACTGAATTTGTTCCACCTAAAGGCTGTTCCTAGGAGAGTTTTTCTCCAGCCAGAAGGTAACCTGGACATTAGGGGGCAAAGTCAGAGGTATTAAAGGGACTTTTCTTGCTTATGTGACTGCACTGCCTTTGTGCCACACCCCTTTGGCTCATCATACTAGCCCTTCCCTTTGTTAGATTAAGCATACCTGGTTTAAGGTACGTTTAATCTGAGCCCCTGCTCAAGCAGGAGACCCTACACCATTCCACTTGTCTGGGTTGGACTAGAAGACCTCCCATGATTCCTTCCAACTCTGATATTCTGTTTTTCTGCTAGTTACCACAACAGCAGACCATACTGAGCCTCACCTCTACTTCGCTGAGATAGAGATAGGAGTAAAGCTTTCTTCTATATTGCAGAGGTTTTTTTTTTAATTATTGTCACACATTTTATTGGGAGAAATAGGATTAGGATGGCCTGCAGGACAACATACTTTAAAACTGCAAGAGAAGATGGAAAAAAACGTGGTTAATAGCTGAGATCTGAAGTTAAGAGCTGCTCCTTGAGCTTAATATTTTATTTCCACAAATTGCATCAGGACTCCAAGGCAACATTTTCTCCAACCAGGGTATATTTTATTTCCTTAAAAAAACCTCTTCAGAGCTGACATGAAATTCTTTTCTTATCCAGGGCAATATTTTATTTTCAAAAATTGCTTAGGTATCAGCGGGAAGATATATTAAGCGCTCGTGCCAAGGGCTCTTGCTTATCCAAAATTGTATTCTATGCCCAGGCTTTTGCTGTGGAATTAAACTCAAACATTAGAATGGAAGACATTTCACTTCTTCATCCAAGAAGCTTCCTCGGTTCTTGGATGA
Source organism: Laticauda colubrina (assembly GCA_015471245.1). NCBI lineage: Eukaryota > Metazoa > Chordata > Lepidosauria > Squamata > Elapidae > Laticauda > Laticauda colubrina. The sequence goes on along the minus strand of BLBF01000073.1, from coordinate 1,448,858 downwards.
GAATATGAGAATGATATAGTAGTGTAGTGTAGGGTATGGTATGGTATGGTATGGTAGATATAGTAGTGTAGTGTAGGGTATGTTATGTTATGGTATGGTAGATATAGTAGTGTAGTGTAGGGTATGGTATGGTATGTTATGATATGGTAGATATAGTAGTGTAGTGTAGGGTATGTTATGGTATGGTATGGTAGATATAGTAGTGTAGTGTAGGGTATGGTATGGAATGGTAGATATAGTAGTGTAGTGTAGGGTATGGAATGGTATGGTAGATATAGTAGTGTAGTGTAGGGTATGGTATGGAATGGTAGATATAGTAGTGTATTGTACTGTACATGCCATTCCAGTCCATTTTCAAGAAGTTACTGCTGCCCTCTGTCCAACTAAAATTCCAGGCTAACACACTGGGCAACAGCATTCAGTTTCCTATATTCTGCAGAGGGCACTGGATCTATCAAAGCCATCTGGAAAATGAAAAGAGGTTCAACTTTGGCTCAACCAGGCTTTTTCTTCATGTCTCTCCCCCGGTTTCTTGTTGCAACAAGAGTTTCTGGAAACCACACAGGCCAGCCAGTCCATGGGATGGAAATTCATCTGGCTTTGATGCCTCTTTAAGCTTTCTGATTCTGATTTTGATTTTGAGATATTTGCCAGAGAGCTTTGACTGATGGCTTTGCACACAGTCGATCTTTCCCTAATTTCCTGGTTTTTTCTTAACATAATAAATTTGCCGTCGTTATGGCGGGATGAACGTCAGAGAGAACAACCATTTTCTGTTAGAAAGACAGCACCAAATTCATCAAGCACCATTTGTCTATCTGCCTGTCTTTTGGAAAGCCCATCCTTCGCCTTTCGTGCATTATTTCCATCATTAAGGTTTCATTAGACTGGGTTGGTTTTAAAATATGTGCTTTGTCCAGTCCTCCCTGGCAGAAGAGCAGATGGGGGTGAAATAATAATAATAATAATAATAATAATAATAATAATAATAATAATAA
>BLBF01000073.1:1414190-1436440 GCA_015471245.1 Laticauda colubrina | reverse complement strand
AAACTTCCTAACAATGAGGACAGTCAACCAGTGGAACTCCGTGCCACTAGAAGTTGTGGGTGCTCCATCCCTGGAGGCCTTTAAGCAGGGGTGGGATTCAAATTTTTAACAACCAGTTCTGTGGGTGTGGCTTAGGTTGGTGGATATGGCTTGGTGGTCATGTTATTGGCTGGGCGTGGCCAACTCAACATCAGTCACATCGAGGCACGGATCTCCTCATCTTGCCTCTCGTGACTGTGGGGATGCTGCAACAGTCGTAAGTGTGAAAAATGGTCATAAGTCAATTTTTTCAGTGCCATTGTAACTTTGAATGGTCCCTCCACACAAGCAAAATATCAGCAAAGGAGGGGGGAAAATCTCCAAAGAAGTTCCTGAGACAGGAAGTCTAGTCCTGCCAAGAATGGAATAAAGGTCAACGGAGAGGCAGTTTCTGTGAGCAACACCAGAATGTTTCCTTCCTGCCTTCCTTACAGGATTAGGCCAGTAATTTCTTCTAACAACCGGTTCTCCAAAATGCTGAGAATGTCAACAGCTGGTTCTAGTGAATAGGTGCAAACTGGTAGAATCCCACCCTTGCCTTTAAGAAGAGGCTGGACAACCATTTATCCAGAATGGTTTAGGGTATCCTAGTTCAGCAGGGGGTTGGACTAGAAGACCTTGAAGGTCTCTTTGAAAGCTGTGATTCTATGCTCTGTGTCAGATTTTGCAAATGGCGTGGCAGCTTCACTGTGAATTTTTAGATAAACTTAAAGTTTACTTTACTTTACTTGATTGTCATTGTATCTCATACAATGAAATTAAAGGAAAATTAGGAAAAGCTTTTGTGATTCAGAGTTGATGACCTATGTGAAGAAGCCAACATGATAGAACTGTAACATTGCTGGGCTGTTTTTCCAATCATGTCCAAGGGAGGAGATCTCGTAAGGCTGAAGCATGAAAGGCCATCTGGCACATGCAGCTTGAGTAGGTTTCCAAAGTAAGATTCATCCTGGAGTTATTTCTCCAGTCAAGGCGGATGGTCTCAGAGTCCCCCCAGGGGAGCTCTCCAGATGCCAAGGAAATGGAGAGTGAGAGGAAGGAGCTTCCATTCCTGCCTGCACATCTCAGGCCATGGAAACTACAAGGAAAAGGGCAAGAGGGAGAGTTCTGAGAAAATGGGAGCGTTGATTCGGATGCCTTGCAGGAAGAAGTCACAGGAGAGAGAAATCTGGCTTGTGATGTCGTGGGATGGCTGTTCTGTAGAAGATATCACATATTGGAAATATTAGAAATTGGAAAGGAAGGGGGGAGGGAGGGAGAGAAGGAAGGAAGATAGAGAAGATCAGGAAGGGAAGGCAGGAGGACATAGGAAGGAATGAAGGAGGAAGGATAAGGAAGAGAGGGTGGGAGGACATAAGAAGGAAGGAAGAAAAGATGAAGAAAGAAAGATAAAGAAAGGAAGGTAGGAGAAGGAGGAAGGAAGGAGAAAGGATGAAGGGAGGATGTAAGAAAGAAGGAAAGAAAGAAGGAAGGAATGATAAGGAAGGAAAGATGAAGGAAGGACAGGAGGATGTAGAAAAGAAGGAAGGAAGGAAGGAGGATAAGAAAGGGAGGTCGGGAAGACATAGAAAAGAAGGAAGCAAGGATAAGGAAGGAAAGATGAAGGGAAGACAGGAGGATGTAGGAAGGAAGGAAGGAGAAAAAGGAAGGAAGGATAAGAAAAGGTGGTCGGGAAGACATAGGAAAGAAGGAAGGAAGGATAAGGAAGGAAAGATGAAGAGAAGGGAGGAGGATGTAGGAAGGAAGGTAGGTTTATGTTGCAAGTTGACTGACTCCATTTATTCTCAACTCTCATAACTAATATGAAAGAAAGGAAGTGTTTGGGTTTTTTTTACAAAAGACAGTGTAATTGATTTTATCCTTTTTGCATGCTTTTGGGGTTAAATATTATTTTGAATTCTTACCTACCTTCTCTGCTGGGCCTCTGAGGAGCAAACTCTTCACGCTGGCCAAATGCTATGCTTATACCATATAATTTTTCCATATTACGTTCACTATCCATAGGATTTTTTTAATGCAGCTTTTTTTAAAAAAAATTGTTTTGCCCAATGTTGAGAAACCCTACTTTTGCAAATCCCTTGATTAGCAACTTAGTGTGACAGCACAAACCAGAGCAAGTCTTTTTCTAACATCTTTGTAGTAAATATGGAAAAAAATGAGGACATAAAATGGCAATTATTAAGGGAAGAGTTATTACACGTTTCAAATAAAATGACAAGACCATCTTTCCCAGAAATATATAATTAGGACAAATGTGGAAAAGTCAATGTCAGCCTTCAAGATCTTCTACTATTGCTTTGCATCTTTCGGCTGTCATAAGAAACGGGGGGGGGGGGGGGGGGGAGGGATAAGTCTGGGAACTGAGCTGGAGGTGTTAAATGGGGGGGGGAAGCATACAATAGAGTTAGGTTTCTATTTCTTGCTTAGCTTTCTTCTCTCTGCGCAACTGCAACCCCTTATCAAACTATGCCAAGGTCAACGGACAGAGGCCTCATCATCACCTGAAGATGCCCACATGATCCTATTCACAACTTCTAATTGGAAGTGTCATCTGAACTATTGGGGGTGGGAACATTTCCATCACTTTGTATATGTGAATTGCGCGCCTAATTTCTCAGATTCAGAATTCTTTGGTTGCTACCACTTCACTTTCAGTAAAAGAAATCATTTCTCTAAACTAAAGAGTCTAAGTATTTCTTTCCTGGATTTTGAATGGAGCTCCGCCTGACAGTCATCTTGCAGTGAATTATTCTAGCCTTCTGCAGTGCCAGACCCTACTGTCAGATTCAGGTTAATGTCAGCGTTCCAAGTAACAACCTCCAGATTAAAAGACTCCAAGACTGTCATCTTCTCAAAGATCCATTTTATTAGAGATGTCATCTTGGCACATCTGAGGAAAATCCCTAATCTGAGATTTTCAGGTTTTCTCTAGCCCAAGGAAAATCCAAAGTCCAACCCCTGCACCCAATAGTTCTTCACATGGTCCAATCATTCCTTCGTTCCAACTGGAGACTATCCCCAGTCACTCCCCTCCAGGTGCAGGGCAACCTGTCCTTGACTCTCTGAGAAAGGGATGTTGTTGTGTCTAATCTTCCACTGCTCTTTGAAATCCTCCCTCCCAAATTTCCAGGCACTGAACGTGGAAGCCCAGAAGCCTCAGAAAAAAAAAAAGGCTTCCAAGCTGATACCTACCTCAATCTAGAAATGATGTGCAACTGCAATATTTTGGGCCTAGCAATAGACTTGGTAACTGGGACTGGTATGTAATGCCTTAATGGGGAAGCCTGAGGAGGATATGGCATGATGGTATAACCAGGGGTGGGATGCTACCGCTTTGGCCCGGTTCTATAGCTCTGAAGAGCAGTTGTCATGCCCCGGGTGGAGATGACTCTGAGGGAGAGGAGGAACAGCCGACAGGGAGTGGAAGTGTGGCTCCAGAGGTCGTGGAGGAGGCGAGGGAAGGGCAGAGGCCGGCTGGGCAGTCAGAGGAAGACCCAGGCCTATCCCCTCTCCATCCTAGGGCACACAGGGAGGAGAGGATAAGGGAGAGACGGGAATGGCATGGTCTACGGGGGAGAAAAGGGCCTTGATCCTCTTCATGGGCTGCAGCTGTGACAACTGAATAAGAGGACAGACCTGTGTACTGGCAAACGCTGGAAACAAAGAATGGAAATATCTCTAGTTTATGGTTCCTCTCTCAGTTTGGTGTCCTTCCCAGTGTGTGTTATCTGTGAATGTCCTCCAGCTCTTACCTTGCCTGGTTTGTGTTGCTTTTTTCCTTCTTCTTGTAACTATTTGTGTGGAAGTTTTTTTGTCTTCCGTCAAAGATATTTGGAGCTTGGAAGCAAAGTGAAGGAATAAAAGGGGCTTCTGTGACTGTGTTTGTGTTGTATCCCACCCTGGGTCATCATAGAAAGGAAAGAAGGAAGGAAGGGAGGGAGGGAAGGGAAGGGATTGATTCCTGCTTGGGCAGGAGGTTGGAGTAGAAGACCTCCAAAGTCCCTTCTAACTCTGTGTTCTAAGTTGGCCATCTTGTGGAATCTCAGGGAATTGTTTTCAAGATTCAGGCATTTACTAAATTAGGTAGTATGGACACTGCTAGCCATCCAGCATAGTTATTAAGACACCACTTGTGGGAAAAAGTTTCAAAAGCCCATCGTGAAGTTGCCTCCTGAAGAACGAAAGCATGGCCGACTTTTGTCTCTTTGTGAAATTACCACAGACATCTCTGAAGCAAAATCCCCAAATTTACTTCCAGAGAACTGCAATCCATAGGAACAATACAGTGTTGGATTCAAGCATCGTGCCAGAGAATTCAGCATGTGCCAGCTGAAAGGGTTTTATACTTGCCCGTCTATAAAATTCCAGAAGATTAAAAATTTCAACCAATTTGAAGAGTTCCTGAACATTATGGCTGAAAAGAATCAATCTTTTTAGTGGAGTTAATAACCACGGGGCTACAGCTCAAGAAACTGATCAATTCCAGAACCTCCCACTTGAGTTGGTTTGGAGGGAAATCAAATCAATGGTGTGATAACTGAGGGACTCAACTGAAGGACAATCCATCGGATATTGGAAGGAAGAAGTGTTGAGGGAGGAGAAAGAAGTTCTGAGGTCCTGAGATGGTCATTGTTGGTGACCATCATGTCAAGACAATCTTGAGGGCCCTGTACCTCACAAAAGACCTCCAACTGTTGAAGGAAGCAAACTTGGGTTTGCCAAGCATGGATCTAACCTTTACTTGGGGCGTGTGAATGTAAGCTAGGTAGATTTTATAGGGGGTAAATTCCATAAGGAAATCTGATTTATACTTCAAATAATATATTTTCAACCAGCATACGTACATGCAAAATATGTAGGAAAAAAGAAGGCTAAAACTCTTATTTGTTTTATTTATTTAAACTAAAACATTTTACTGACATTATTGTTCATTAAAAATCAACTCCCACTTGCAATGTTTCCAATCTCCTTCCAATTTTCTCTGTTAGAAATTGGCAAGAACACAAATTCTTTCCAGACTGCATTAGGAAAAGAAAAAAAACCTGGGTTTTTTTTAAAAAATTAATTTTTAATTTTTTTAAAAAAAAATATTTTTTTAATTTTTAAATTTTTTAATACTGTTTAATTTCTAGGAAAGCCACGGCAAAAGGAAATGTGCTTATGAAATAAATTACGTCAAAAAAAGGAATTAAGAAAGTGTGGTTTGTTTGGAATTTTTATTTCTTTAAAATAATTCATACAAATGGATACAATCACAAACATGATTTAACGCAAAATATTGCTAGCCTACTACATTACTGGGAAGGAGTTGATGTAGGCAATGAAATATTTTTTCTACTTTTCGGTAACTCTAGTACGCCTTTCGCAGTCAATCTCTCTCTCTCTCTCTCTCTCTCTCTCTCTCTCTCTCTCTCTCTCTCTCTCTGCACTTCAGCAATAATATATACTTTAACTGGTGACAAAAACAAAAACTATGACCTTTGTTTGTACAAAAACTTTTTTCTTATTTGCACCTCAAAAATCTCTTTCAAACATCTTCATTCTGAAATGTTGGGGCGGGTTATGCCAAATCAGGAGAAAGGTGGGAGGTTTTTTTGCATTTTATTAAATTATTCTAAAAAACAAAAAATAAAATAATAAGACAAGAAGGTAGAAAAACAATGCACTGTGTGGCATAGAAAGAAAGAAAGAAAAAAATAAGTGGGTGGGAGTTATCCTGAGAAGTTTCATCAACTGCCTCAATTTTGGGGCATTTCTTTTTAAACACATATAAAAAAAAAAAGTTTTTAACTTTTTAAAGTGGTTTGTCAAATGCCTCTCTTTGTGTGTGTGTGTGTGTGTATGTGTGTGTGTGTGTGTGTGTGTGTGTGGTTTTTTTATTTTTTATTTTTGTTCTTGTTGTTGAGCATGGAGCAACCAAACCTTGGTTAATGTTCTAAAAATTGTACACAGACAAAGTACATTCATGATATAATTAACTACTAACTTCTCTGGCTTAACAAAGAACCCACAGGAATACAGAAAACTTGTGATTCAGGTCACTGGACAGGGACAAACTACATTTTTATATGGAGGAATAAAGTTTTCAGATCATCGTTCCATCATCGCTCCCACTGCTGCTCATGAGGATGCTGCCTATCGGGACCAGTTCCTTAAAAACGTGAGGGACCCATCTCCGGGTCCTCCTCGTGGTTCAGCACCTGTCCGAATGTTTCACCACGTGCTTTCCAAAAGTTGCCACCATCTACCTTGGGAATGATCTTCTCGTAGGCTACAATTGGTCGTTGGGGTGGTCTCTATCCACTTCCGGTTTCACCGTCTGGCCGGGAGAAGGAGCATGGGGCGGATGAGCGACGGGAGGCAGGCCATGCGATAAGGGCATGGCGTTTGGGACGATGCCTTCCACAGCGGTGGGGATTCCGGGGGGAGCCACGCTCACCACACCAGGAGGGTACCTGCTAAAAGAGGAGGAGGAAAGGGAGGGCATTATACCTCCATGGCAATCGCGGCTCTCAACCAAGCTGAAACGCATCTGGAGAAGTCCAAACCCTGCGTCTGTTTCCTTGCAGATGTTCCATTGCCCAACTAGGTAATATAATCAGTGCTAGAAGGAGATGGAGAGGAGGAGGAGGAGGAGGAAGAAGAGGAGGAAGAGAACAATGGGTCCTTGGTGCTCTCTGAGTTTGGTTTGTATTCTTGCAGACATTTCATTATCCAACTAGGTAACATCATCAGTGCTCAAAGAGAATGGGGAGGAGGAGGAAGAGGAGGAGGAGAACTATGGGGTTATTGGTGCTCTCTGAGCTAGGTTTGTTTTCTTGCAGATGTTTCATTACCCAACTAGATAATATCATCAGTTCTGAAAGGGGATGGGGAGGAGGAGGAGGAGGGTGGCGAGATGTTCTCTGAAGTGGGTTTGTTTTCTTGCAGACGTTTCATTACCCAAACTAGGGAACATCATGATAAAGTTGCCTAGTTTGGTCATGAAACATCTGGAAGAAAACCACCAAGTTCAGAGAGCATAAAGGACCCCACAGTTCAAACCTGAGCTTCAAATATTGTCTCCCACTGGTACCACATTTGGATTTCAAACACTTCATTGAATACACAACTGGGAGGAATTTGCACGTAAACAAACCTCAACCAACTGGCACTGGTAATGTTACCTAGTTTGGTATGAAATGTCTAGAAGAAAGCAGCCAAGGTCAGAAAGCACCAAGGACTCCAACCCTGAGCTATAAATATTCTTCTCAATTGTACCACCTACTCATGTGCTGCCTGGACATCTAAGATCTTTGTGACATGGTAGAACATCCCAAAGTAGAAAATGGGTGTTTCCCATTTTGGAGTCCATGGGAGCCGATGGAAACCAGAGTTGAAGCTGTCCTACCTGTAAGTAGCGCCATTAAGTTCTGGGTGAACAACTCCAGGGTCCATGCTCGCCCAGTGTGTAGCGGTGGTCAAATGTTCTTTGTTGACACAGTTTTTCAGGCTGTCTGGAATACGACCTAGGGAAGAGGTAAATATCACCACATAAACATTGCAGCTGGTGCTATGGGAAAAGTGTGTGTGACAAAAGCACAGTCAACATGTTTTTGGCCATAGCTGACACCATCACTATTGTTGCACACTATCTCTTGTGTTCTCCAAAGCTTGCTAAAATGTCTCATCTTTTGTGCTCCCTTAAGAGATGAACGATTCCTATTGGGGATATTTAATAGACAAATTCCTAAAAATATCAAATATATAACACTGCATATTCTTACTGCAGCCAGAATAACCTTTGCACAGTGTTGGAAACAAGCAGATATTCCAACAGAGGAGATGGTGAGACAGAAGATAACAGCCTGTGCAGAGATGGACAAGTTTACCTTAGCACTTAGGGAAAAAGAAACATCAGAATATTATAGAAGCTGGGAATGCTGGTATGTTTGGATAGAACAAAAATAGAAAATATATCAGTAAATAATGTAAAATGTAAATCATAATTATATATTCGCAATAAGATGTATTTGTAAATGTATCACCAATATTGATAACAAACAGGGAACCATAGACTGTCAATAGTACAATTGTTAGTTTTTTAATCATTTTCTTTTTTTCTATTTCTTTTCTACTTCTTCTTCTGTGTGTTGTGTTTGTTTGATATTTTGGTTTTGTAATCAATAGTTTTTTGTTTTTTTTTAAAGAGACGAACGATCCAGATTATCTTGCAAGATACTTTGGAATTCATTTCGTTTTGCTGCAGTTGTCCTACACAACTTGTGCTGAGATATTTTTAAAGCTGGCTGTCAGTGTTCCGGTGATTGCCCTAATTAAATCATGAGACTCAGGCCAAGCTTCAAAAGAATTCAAAAAATTTATTAGGAGCAACATGTGGCATTAACAACCTAAATGAAACCAACTATGGCATATATAATTTACAGTCCCCTGTGACTCTGTTTCCCCCCTCCCCCTAGGTGTATCATAAATCATATTCTCCAATGAAGCATGTTCATAGGCTGGGTGTCATCAATCACTGTTCTCCAATTTTCTCCAAGAAAATCCCTGAAGGATTTTCAGGGGCAGAAAATCTGGTAGTGTGATGACCCAGGGTGGGATACAAAAGCAACAAAGTCACAAAAACAGGTGAAGCTCTTTTAATTCTTTCAACTTGGCTTCAAAGGCCCAATTATCATTGACTGGAGAAAAACTCCCCCACAAACAGTTGTGAAAAGGAAGAACTTCCCTTCAAACTCGAAATACATACAAATTATAAATAGAAAAAACAACACAGCACACTAAAGCAATTAATAAGACAAGGCAGGATAAGATATTCCAATATCCACAGATATTGGAATACACACACTGGGAAGGACACCGAAACTTAGATAAGAACTGAAAGACTAGAGTTGTTTCACGCTTTGCTTCCAGCACTGGGCCATGCACAGTTTGTCCTTATAACTTACAGCTGCAGCCCATGAAGGGGATCAGGGCCCCTTCCTCCCCCATAGACCATGCCATTCACATTTCTCCCTTATCTGCTCCTCCCTTTGTGCCCTAGGATGAAGAGGGGATGGGCCTAGGTCTTCCCCAGTTTCCTCCACAACCTCCAGAGCCACACTTCCAGTCCCTGTCAGCTGTTCCTCCTCTCCCTCGGAGTCAGACTCCAACAGGGGCATGACAGTTAGCCTAGCTACAATCTTTTTAAGATAAGTGTGAAATGTACTTCTGGTTTTAAACAGTGGTACTGCTCCTTCAGATTTCCACCTCCCTTGTTTATGGAAACTCAAAAACAGGCCGAGGAATGTTTTACAAGTTGACAATGGCATTCTTATTTCTCCTTCTTCAAAATATTATGAGGGCCAAGTTCCGTTCTCTCTGGACAGAAAAAGGGCTGTCTCATTCTCACAATGCCTTATGGAAACAAAATGCATCATAAACACAGGAAGTGTTAGAGAATAGGCCAGTCTTGGAATTCTGTCTGGGCTTCCGACAAAGAGCCTATCTAGACTCATCAGCAAAGGAAATCTGAAGCTCATTGGAGTAGCTTCATTTAATTCTAAAACCAGCCAACCCTTTTCTGGTCATGGCAGTGAAAGCAATGAATAAACAGAGTAACCCAAGGAAGGTAGATGGTAGATCTTCTACATAAAGTCACAATCATTTCCCATGGTACTTTTCTTCTGGGTTTCGGATCTTCTCCATGGTTGAGTCTTGACAAAGTTTCTTCCTGGTCTTTCAATGGAAGGAAATTAGTTCTGAGTGCTTCAAGGCTGACAATGTTGTCCTCACCCACCAGAAGAATGCAGAACTTCAGGTCCTAAAGAGTGGCATTTTTGAACCTTGGCAAGCTTAAGACATGTGGACTTCAACTCCCAGAATTCTCAACCAACCATGAATTCTGGGAGTCCACATGCCTTAAAGTTGCCATGGTTCAGAAACGGTGGTCTATAGGCTGAAGGAATTCCTGTATCTACACTGACCTAGCCCTTTATATTCACTAAGGCCAGCAATGCATAATAGGGGTCTTCTCCTACCCCAGTAAGAAAAATCTGGACCACCATTCGTTCTTCACAGAGGGCTAGAAGCTCCATTTGTTTCTGTCTGTCAGAGGATATTCATTAACTGGCAAAGACATGGTTAACAAAGTAAGCATGGCAACAGACTAGCCAACCGGAGCTGACAGCCTGTGTGAGTTTTGCCTCTGTGTGCTTTGCTGAGAAGTGAAAGAGAAACTTGACTTGCTTGCTTGCTGAAACTGAGTTCTGCTCTGACCTGCAGCTTGCTGTTTGTGTTATGTTACGTTGAAAGAATCTACAAATGGTATTATAAACTTTACTCATATTATTATGTTTGTAAAGAAGTGAATGATCCTGTTGAATCGGTGTGTGTTTTCTGGACTTGAATTTCTGCTGCAAACCCTAACACTGTCCAACGATGACAGGAAGGGTAATTATTAAATAAACAAATGGTCTTATTCCCTTGGCATGCCTGGTGTTGCGTTTATACAGTCTTCATTCACCATGTTTATACGAGCCAACCCCTTCATAGCATCTGAGGCCTTCTTTATGAAGGATAATTTTAAGTCATTATTTAAGAATATTGATGGATTTCAAAATTTGTCATTTTGGGGGGGTTGATATCTGGATGACCCCTGCCTGATTCAAAACTTTTGGACAAAGGAACCCTTGGCACAACAATTTGCACAAATCCCTAGGACACCAAGTTCTCCTCTAATTTTCTGTGAACAAGTGATATGGAGGATGGACAAAATAAGAAAACTTGAGACAGGTTATATCTCTCCCTGCATGTTAGAATTGACCCTAAATTTTACCATTAGTAAAGTGTGGTTCTTTAGTTAACCTAGGTTTGTTCGGTGTTGCTGAAGGCAGAACAACCACACAGGACATTAGGCCAAGGAAGTCCCTTAACAGAACATGCCCCAAAGGTGTTTTTTCAAGAGGCAATTGTTTTTTTTTGGTCTTCCTTGAAGATGTTTCATTTCCCATCCAAGAAGCTTCTTCATTTCCGGAGCTGTGTGCTGCATGCAAATACGGCTTGCTTTGTGGGTTGTTTTCTTTTTTAAAAAAATACTTGCATTATTAGCCAGTAATTGTGAGAAAGGATTACTGAAAAATTGGAAGAGTGGAAGACTCGTCAAATGTTTGCTTTCATCGTACACAAGCGCTTCCAATATGATGGATGGAACCAGATGCAAAAAAAACCCCTTTGTCTCGAACTACAATTTTAGAGTCCTAAAATATCTTGAAAATATGCATTCTCCTTTCTTTCTCACTGCTCTAACTTCCCTCTTGCAGGATTGTGTGCTTTGTACCCACTTCTGACTTCTTTGCTCAAACATTGTCAAATGCACTGAACATTTAATAAAATGTTACTTCCAAGATGTTAGGTGGAGGGAGAAAAAGAAAACACCAAGAAAGTCCAGTTGCCTCTTGAAAAAAAGCACCTTTGCGACAGCCGTGGCCTGGAGGACTGAGAATCTCCATGGACATTCCTTTGAAAATGTTTTGCTTCTCATCCAAGCAGCTTCTTCAGTTCTGAAGAAGAAGAACTGAAGAAGCTTCTTGGATGAGAAGCAAAACGTCTTCAAGGAAAAACCAAGAAATTTCAGTTGCCTCTTGAAAAAGAAAGAAAGAGAGAGAGAAAGACAGAAATAAAGAAAGAGAAAGAAAGAAAGAAAAAGAGAGAAAGAGAAAGAAAAAGAGAATGAGAGAAAGAAAGAGAAAGAAAAAAGAGAAAGAGAAAGAAAGAAAAAGAGAGAAAGAGAAAGAGGAAGAAAGAGAGAGAGAAAGAAAAGAGAGATGAAGGAAGGAAAGAAAGAAATGAAGGAAGGAAAGAAAGAAATGAAGGAAGGAAGGTAGGAAAGAAAGAAAGAAAGAAAGAAAGAAAGAAGGAAGGAAGGAAGGAAGGAAGGAAGGAAGGAAGGAAGGAAGGAAGGAAGGAAGGAAGGAAGGAAGGAAGGAAAAAAAGCACCTTGGGGACAACCATGACCTGGAAGATTGAAAATCTCCATAGACATTCCTTTGAAAAGGTTTCACTTCTCATCCAAGAAGCTTCTTCAGTTCTTCTTCTTCAGAACTGAAGAAGCTTCTGGGATGAGAAGCAAAACCACTTCAAGGAAAAACTCAAGAAAGTCCAGTTGCCTTTTGGGCAAAAAAGCCCCTTTGGGACAGAATCTCCATAGACCTGGAGAGACCCTGGAGGATGCTCACCTGTGATGGCTCTCCGGATCTCCCTTGCCGCCTCCTCTCGCATTTCTATCGAGGCTTGTTCGCTGTACCAGGCCGCGTGGGGCGTGCAGATGAGATTCGGAGCGTCCTTCAAGGGCCCCTGGCTAAAGCTGAGGAAAGCAAAAAAAAAAAACAACCAAAACCCAAATATTAGACCTTCTCACATGAAACTTCTCCTGCCTGCATCTCTTCTGCAAATTGAACTCACCTAACACACTCAAGCTCTGATTGTGAGCCAGTTGGAAATTCAACCACAGCTCCCATGTCAGCTTACAAAACTGGCTGGTCCTCAACTTACGACCATCGTTGGGACCAGGATTTCAGTCGCCACACAAGGGTGGTGATTTGACAAAGACGCGCCCGATTTTATATCAATTTTTTTTTGCAACGGTGGCAAAAGTGAATCCCACAGTCATTAAGGAATTAAATGAATTTAGCTTCCCTCGTCGCCTTATAGGGGAATCATGTGACCCCAGGACTCTGCAACCATCAAAAGTGCATGCCAGTTGCCAAGCCTCTGAATTTTGATCATGTGATGGTTGTAAGAGCAGGAACCAGTTGTTAAATCACTTTTTTCAGTGATGGTTTAACTTCAAACAGTCACTAAACGAATGGTTGCATGTTGAGGACTACCTATGCCCATGATGGTGAACCTATGTGCCATAGGGGGCACGCAGAGTCATATGTGCCGGCAGGTGAGCTGCAGGCAAATTTACCTCACTGTGTATGCGTGCACCTCACAGCTGATTTTCGGCAGGTTTGAGGCCTTTTTTGGCTTCCCAGAGGCTTGAGGAAGGCTTCTGCAGGCTTTGCAAGCCAAAAACTAGCCCCATTTTGTCACTTCTTTTTTCCAAAAATACTGGAAGTGATGAAACAGGGCTAGTTTTCGGCCTGCAAAGCCTGCAGAAGCCTTCCTCAAGCCTCTGGGAAGCCAAAAAAGGCCTCAAACCTGCCGAAAATTAGCTGTGAGGTGCAGTACAGGTAAAGGGGTAGGGAGATTGCATGCGCATGTGTAGAGAGCATGGGGGTCACACAGTGCCTTCTGGGTGCTGGCACGCAAGTGTGAGCATGCAAGCACATGCATAATTTTTGGCACAGGATCCCAAAAAGGTTAGCCACCACTGCTCTATACCATCCTGAGACTGAGAACAAGACGTCATATCTCCAAGACAAATCTCCCCAAGCTTCTTATCTTTACATGTGTTCCCCTTCTGGCTCAGGAGTTGTGGGCCTTGATATCCCAAAGAGTGGCAGGGTATCAGTTGGAAAAAAAGGGCTTATAAACCCAGGTAGTCCTCGACTTACGACCACAATTGAGTCCCGAATTTAAGTGAGAAATCGGTTAAGTGAGCCTTGGCCCATTTTAGGACTTTTCTTGCCACCATTGTTAAGTGAATCCCTGCATTTGTTGAGTGAGAAACATTGTTGTGGTCTGCCGGCAGCCTGCGGAGACGGCAACAGAATCGGACAGTGGGGAGGAACGTGGGCCAGTCCAGGAATCTGGGGAGGGCTCGGACAAGGGATCTGCGTGCGACACAGAGATGGGGCCAAGCCATCTGGGAGTTATGTGTTGACTCTAGAACCTCCAGAGTCTGGCAGCAGTGAGGCAGAGGAACAGGGGGAGCCTGTTCCCAGTGTGCGCTTGTGCAGAGCTGCCAGAAGGCAAGAACAGTTAAGATCAAAGGGGCGACTTGGGAGTAAGGCTTAGAGGTGATTGGCCTCTCCCATAAGACATGAGACATAAAGGAGGAGCAAAGGGACAGGAGCCTTTGCAGGAAGCAACTTCACTCAGTTCAGATTAAACTTTGAAGCTCTGTATGGACTTTGTGCTCCATTTGGCTTTTTACAGTTCATTTGGCACTTTAGTTGTTGGCAGCAATTCAAAAGAAAGAAAGGTGGGTGCTTATCTCGAGGGACTGTTTGGGACTCATTATAGGCTGGGAATGCAGATAATTCCCAGCGTTGAAATAAAACAAGAGTTGTTTGGACTAAGCATGTGCTTAATTACAGTCTCAGGAAGCCTTGGTCAGAACAAACATGGTCATTTGGTGAATCTGGCCTGACTCGGCTCGTCAGAAGATCACAAAAGGGGATCACATGAGCCCAGAATGCTGCGACTGTCATAAATATGAACCAGCTGCTGAGTGGCCAAATTTTGATCACTTGACCAAATGGGGGAATCCTGCAACAGTCGTAAGTGTGAAAAACTCAGAAACCTTCCATTGTCTTATAAAGAGAACTAGAAATTCAATTAAGAAAACAACCAACCACTCAAGTAGGCTAACATTATTGCAACACAAGAGATGTGTACCATATTTCCCTGAAAATAAGACCCTGCCTTATATATTTTTTGCCACCAAAAAAGGCACCAGGTCTTATTTTTGGAGGAAGTCATCCACTGACTAACCTCATTTGTATGCATCGCCCCCGGCCTCCTTTTCGCTGTCAGGGGCCTTCAGGAACTTCTTCTTCTGTGGCCGGCAAAGCTTTCCTGAAGGCCTCTGCAGCCTCAGGATCAATCTGGAGCTTTCTTATCAGCTCCAGAGGCCTTCAGGAAAGCCTTGCCGGCAGCAGCAGGAATGGCCGGCAAGGCAGGTGTCGGGGTGTGTGAAGCCTGGCTATGACTGTCCAAAGGTAAGTAGTAGGGCAGCTCCACACACACATACCCATCTCCACCCTAGCTTAATTTTTATCCATCTACTCTGGAGGGGCGGGATCTTAATTGGGGCTTATTTTGGGGGTAGGGCTTATATTGGACATGTGTAAAAATCAAGCTAGGACTTACTTTCAGGGTAGGTTATATTTTTGGGGAAACAGGGTAGTTCAGCCCAACAGTGTATTTTCACAATTAATTCATAAGCAGATTTGGCTGATTTCAAAGTTTGGTTTCCACTTAGAAGATACATGATCAGGTATTTAAAAAAACATCCTATCCACACACACACACAATAGGGCCATTTTTTTGTGTAATATTGTCAAGAAAAATGCCTAGACGAGTCCATACAGTTCCTGGGAGTCAAGTTTGACTGGAAGACAACTCCTTTTTAAAAAAAAAAAAATTAAACCTTTAACCTGATTTCAAAAGATCTGGAAATGTCAGGCTTCCAATGAAAGAGCTACAGAATTCCAGAAAGTTGAAAGGAAGTAAGATAGCTTTATTTTAATAAATGATCTGTTTCTTTTTCTTTTTACTTCCAAGCTTGATTATTTTATTGTAAAATAAAATGTGTTTTATCTGCAAACAGTCCAGTTCAAGGTTGTCTCCCAGTTTCTTTATGGGGTCCAAGCCTACATATTTTCAAACTTTTGACCCTTAAAATTATTTCATTTTAAGTTTATGAGAGCGATCCTTGCAGTCCCAACATGTATTAACAATATGTTTAGGGCTCATTCTTTGGAGATGCTAGGACCTTTTTCCATCAGACTTTGATGCAAACACCACAAATGCTCTTAAACAATGTATTTGAGATGCTGATTTCCAAATCGTTCTGATTTGCTAAGAATTCTTACAAAGTGGAGATGGCACTATATTATTTCAAGGGCCTTCAAGCTCTGGTTTTAAAGAATGAGTTGTCCAGTCACCTGAATGGCTCTGATTCATGGACATCTAAGGCTGCTCCCCGTATTCTGCCTTCCTTCAGTGCTTGTGCGAGGGCTTTCTCGTCCACCAGTCCTCCGCGAGCTGTGTTCACAAGGAACGCCCCTTGTCGCATCTGTAGGGTGTGAAAAGATGAAGCATCATGCAATTAATAGTATATTTGAGTTGGAAAGAGCCTTGGAGACCTTCTAGTCCAAACCAACTGCTCAATCAGGAGATCCCATACCATCCCAGTCTGTTAAAATTTCTGTATATTGCTCTATAGAACAAACAGTGCACAGTCAACATGTGCTTTTCTGCTTAACCTTGACAAAGAAGCAGGAAAGCACATGTTGTCTGTGCACTGTTTATTTTGTAGGGCTATATGCAGAATTTCTCAAAGGTTACAGGCCCAACTCACTTCCACTGTGCCACTCTGCTTTGGAGAGGCTTTTCTGGTCATTTTCCCTTTAGGCCTAGTCATACCCGGCTATAAGAAATAAATGCAAGATTCAGTAACAAAAAAAAGATTGCAACAGAATAAAAGAAAATGGCCAGCAACACAGCGGCAATAAAGCTTTCATTTGCAAATCTAACGGGTCAAATGGTTGGCTAGTCTATTCTTGAACACTTCCAGCAATGGAGCACCCAGAACTTCTGAAGGCAATCCATTCCATTAATTGTTCTAATTGTCGGTATAATTGTTCTTATTCCTAGGTTGTTCCAAAAGTGTTTTTTCAAGAAGCAACTGGACTTCTGGTTTTTCTTTGAAGATGTTTGGTTTCTCATCCAAGAAGCTTCTTCAGCTCTCAAGCTTCTTGGATGAGAAGTGAAACATCTTCAAGGAAAGAGCAAGAAGTCCAGTTGCTTCTTGAAAAAGAATCTCCATAGACAAATACAGTAATTCTAGGTTGCTTCTCTCCTCGATTAGTTTCTATCCATTACTTCTTGTTCTGCCTTCAGGTGTTTTGGAAAATAGCTTGACCCCCTCTTCTCTGTGACATCCCCAAAAGCAGTGGTTGCCAACCAGTGGGCCAGGGACCACTAGTGGTCCATGAGAAAATTTTGGTAGTCCACAGAGAAATGTCACCCCCAAAGCAATTAATCCAGGCTGTGCAGGAACACAAGTCTGCACTGCCCACAAGACCTGTGGGAACACAACGTTTGCATTGCTTGCACTGAGAACAACACGAGGTAGTGAGAGAAGGGGGAAAGGGTGGAGGGGGGAACTTACCCCATGCGCCCCACATGCCTGGCCTGGCCACTGGGCTGCTTCTTTCCACTTCTTTCTTCTTCTGATTTTGGCTGCATGCAAGGAAAGCAGCAGAAGTCTGTCTTTCTCTCCCCCAAACTCTGCCAGAAATGAGCCTTTGGAACCCTGCAAGACCTCCTGCTCCAAGAGGCTGCACTGGCAAAGACTCACTTGTGGCGGAGTTTGAGGGAGAGAAAGAAAGACTTCTGCTGCTTTCCTTGCATGAAGCCAAAAGTCTTTCTCTCCCTCCCCCTGAGAATGGAGCTGGAGACAGTATCCTGCGATCCCAAATAAAGAATGATCAATCGGTAGGAAAATGGGGTGGGAAATTTTCCTGCCGACTTTTTTTGGGATTTTCTGGTCTGCAGGATTTAAAATTATGAGCTTGGTGGTCCCCGAGGTCCAAAAGGTTGGTGACCCCTGCCTTAAAGTATTGGAAGACTGCTAATGTTCTCTGAAGAAAATATACAATTATGATGAGAAAGATTACAAAACACACTTAATTATCTCCTGAACAAATGGGAGAAACATCACTCCATGTGTCATTTAAACAAGGGTCCAACCCTTTTAATACCCTGGCTCATCAGGAAGAGCAATGGTGATAGGTTGTTTCAGTCTTCCAGGAAAAAGAACCAAAGATGGTTTCTTGTGACCTATTCAGCACTTTAACTAGCATTCTTGTGCTTTTTTTTTCCCATTGATAAGTTAGAATCGTGAGCGAAAAACACCTAACAATGCAAAGCTGAAATTCTCTTTCAGTTTTAACATGTCAATCAGAACAACAACAACAAAAACCATTTTGAGTGTTGTCCAGCATGACACAAAGCTGGGAACACAAAAGCAACTGAAAACACCTCTTGGATTGACATTCATCCACCGAAGATTTCTGACAAAAGCAACTTTCATTCACATGCTGATTTTATAACCAAACCTATTTCAACAAGAACTGTTTAAGCTTTTAGAAGTGTGCAATAAATGGTATCCTTTTATCTTTAATTCTCTGAATCATATAATACCCATTTTGAAACACGCCATGAATTTCACTTGCAAATTATGTTAATCTTGTTCTACAAGTGGTTAGACTTTCCAGATCGAGATTCAGTGCTTGTTCAGACTCATTTAATTCAAAGTTCAGAAAATATAGCATTAAACAAGCAGGGCTCCAAAAAAATATTCAAGAGAGAAACAGAAGCCTGGTCAAATCTATCTATCTCCTTTTGATGTGTAAATTTTTATCTATTCTGACTTAACAACCCCCCATTTCTACGGTTCTCACCATGATGACAATAATAAAAAAGGATTAAAAATTATATAAATCCTGCAGCAACAAGGCAGCTGATTAAAATTCACTGAAGGCTTATTTATTTCTGATTCCACAGCTCTGAGCAGCTTTCCATTGCTTTTGAGAAGCGTCCTGTACCCCCAGGGAGTTCAGAATCTAATTTTGAAACCAGTAGGGTTCAAAGACAGAGTTTCTGCAACCCCTCTCAAAAGGAGAAGGAGAAATTAGGGCCACAAACTTGCATTTCTGATGGTGTGGAGGACAACCTGAATTCTTGGACAAAATCAGACAGAAGCAGGAGAGACCGAGGCCCACCCCCCTTCATCCTAGGGCATGCAGAGAGGAACGGAGAAGGGAGCAACATGAGTTGCATGGTTTACAGGGGAGGAAAGGGCCTTGATTCCCGTCATTAGCTACAGCTGGGAACACAGTGTTTAGAAAGGGAAGCTGCGCACAGCAAGTTGTTGGGTGCAAATCATGAATGGTACTGTCGAGGCTTATCTGTGTTCCTGGCATCTTCCCAATTGTGTGTGTTTTGCTGGCCTTTCAAGTCTCGAATTCCTCCACCTGCCCCTGTCAAGTTTATTGCTATAGCGTGATTTGTGTGGATTTTTAGATACAGTTTGTATGTACTTTGTTTTCGGATTGAATTTCCTCCACTTAAAGGCTATTCCTGAGAGAATTTTTCTCCAGCCAAAGATAACATGGACACTGGGGGCAAAGTTGGAGGTACTAAAGGGACACTTCTTGTTTATGTGACTGTGTTGCCTTTGTGCCACGCCCCTTTGGGTCATCACATAAACAATGTCAACTACATATAAGGAAAATCTATATAAAATGTTTTAAAGATGGCACTTTCCACCAGCAAGACTGCTGGCAAAGTTGTTCAAGAACATGTCCGCTAAATGCTGGAAATTTAATCAGGTACCGGGTTTATATTATCACATGTGGTGGAAATGCCCAAAGGCAAAAAAAAAAAAAAAAAAAAAATTGGACAACAATACATATCTAGTTAGAAAAAATAGTAAAACAACATCTGGATTTAAAACCAGAAATATTTTGTTGGGTATCTTACCAGAAAAAAATACAATAAAGGGAATACATATTTAACTTTATATATGTTAACAGCGGCCAGAATTCTGTTTACACAACAATGATAAAATGAAGAGATCTCTACGGATGAAAGTATAATTTAAAAAATTACGATATTTTATGATGTAATAAAAGAAACTCAATAAAAATACATTAAAAAAATAGAATGTGCAGAAATGGATAGATTAATACGAAAAATTAAGGAGAAGGAAAAAACAGAATACTTTTTAAAATGGGATTTGTTTTATCAATGGATAACTAACAGAAACAGAAATTAGAAATTTAAAAGCTTAAGAGAATGATTAATTATATAAGGAAGGTTTACTAAAATGAATAAGCATTGTTATTATTATTATTATTATTTTTATTAAATATTTAGTGAGATTCACAGCCTTTGTGGTTGGTTGGTAGCTCAACAGCTCGAGTCCTAACCTGGAATATAAGCTGTTCCAAGCAGGGTGGTTTTTTGTGGAAACAGGGCATTCAAGTCTGATAAATTCAGGATTTCCAAATAGTGAGGCAGCTTTTTAGGTCTTGCTCCAAGGGCTCCAATTACAGTTGGGATAACACAAGATTTCTTTTTCCAAAGTTGCTCAACTTCAGTTTGTAAGTCCCGATACTTTGTGATTTTTTCTTGCTGCGTGTCTACAATTTGTGCTGCATCACCAGGTATCGCAATGTCAATGAACCAACCCTTTTTCTTTTCAACCATTGTTATGTCAGGTGTGTTGTGGGCCAAGAGTGCCTGTCAGTCTGAATTCTGATGTCCCACAAGATCTTGACCTTTTCATTCTCCAGAACCTTCTCAACCTGATGGTCCCAGTAGTTGTTACTATACTCAAATCCAACCTTTTGGCACAGTTTCCAGTGAATGATTTTAGCAACTCAGTTATGGCATTCTGGGTAGTCAGTTTGTGATTATTGTTGTTGTTATGAAGATCATTGTTATTACATTACTATTTCTCAAAATTAACTGTACCCAGACAACACACTGTTTATGTTTATGACTGTCGTAACTGTGAGACGGTTGCACAAATCACATACTGTAACTGCAAGGTTGCATCTTCAAGGACCAGTTGTTAAGTCTCCCTTGTTCAGCCCTGTCGTAACTTACAACAGTTGCTGAACAAGAGGTCACTGAGCAAGGATTAGCTGGGCAAAATATTATGGGGAAATTAAAAGTTTCCAGCCATTGCAGAAACTTTTCTTGTTTTATTCTTCTCTGCAAGTCATTTTCTGTATAAATTTATATAGAATAAAAGAAGACGGTTCCAATTACTCCCTTGGAACACAAGGGGGCGCCAGTCCCTCGCCATAACCAAATACTTATGAAATTCTCCGGGTGCAGAAATATCCCCATGTGGCTTAACTGTCAACTGCAAGATGGGTAATGGCATGAGGGGAGATCACCTCCCCCAAAAGAAACTGGTGACAAATCCAACGGCACATGATACACTGAAGTGAGTAGAAATGTAGCGTAGTTGCACAGCAGATTGCTTCACCTGCTCATGCAGACCATAATAGTACAGCTACAGGGTTGCTTTCTAGCAGGCGTTTCAATACCCAACCTAGGTAACATCATCCGTGACAGTAGGGAATCCCAGCCTTCATGTAGAAAAAGAGAGCAAGCCCCACTCCCTTCTAGGACTGATGATGTTACTTAGTTGGGTCATGAACTGCCTGCAAGAAAAGCTCAGCGAGCACCAAGGATTGTTGTTGTTGTTCTCCTCTTTCTCTTCCCCTCACCAAAACCCTTCTAGCACTGAACATGTTACCTAGTTTGGTCCTGAAATGTCTGCAAGCAAACCACCAAGTTCAGAGAGCTCCAAGGGTCACACAGTGCTCCTCCTCTCCTTCTCCTTCTCCTTCTCCTCCTCCACTCTGCAAACCCCACTCCCTTTTAGCACTGATGCTGTTACCTAGTTGGGTCATGAAACATCTGCAAGAAAACCACCCAGCTCAGAGAGCACCAAGGACCCTTCATTTCAACCCTGAGCTACAAATATCCTCCCTTATTGGTAACACAGCTTCAATAAAGGGGCTACAGTAGCAGGACCACGCTACTTCCCCAAGCATTGCTACAGGTAATTGTAATCCCCCCGGACAACCACAATCACAATGTAAAGAGTTACAACCCTCCCTGCCGACTCCCGATAGGTCCTTACCTGTTTAATAGTGAAGTCATTAATCAAGTGATGATTGTGCTCGTTGAGGCTGCAATGTAGGGTGACACAATCGCTGTGGAACAACAAATCTTGCAGGGTGCTGACCCGCTGAAGGCCAAGGGCCCGTTCGATGCCGTCCGAGAGATACGGGTCATAGAAAATAACATTGAATCCGAAGGCTTTGGCACGCAATGCAACGGCCTGGCCCACTCGACCTGCAAGGGAGGGAGGTGGTTTTCAGACAAGGCACGGAGCATTACGGCCCCTTTTTGGAAATTGGGACTGTACAGGGGTGCTAAATTGTACGGGGTGGCCCCAGTGGTCAGAATGAAGTATTGCAGGCTGACTGCGTTCCCACTGTCAGCAGTTTGATCCCGACCGGCTCAAGGTTGACTCAGCCTTCCGTCCTTCTGAAGTCAGTCAAATGAGGACCCAGATTGTTGGGGGCAAAAGGCTGATTCTGTAAACCACTTAGAGTGGGCTGTAAAGCACTGTGAAGCGGTATGGAAGTGCGATTGCGAAGGGAGGGAAGGAAGGAAGGAAGGAAGGAAGGAAGGAAGGAAGGAAGGAAGGAAGGAAGGAAGGAAGGAAGGAAGGAAGGAAGGAAGGA
>BLBF01000073.1:1382564-1401170 GCA_015471245.1 Laticauda colubrina | reverse complement strand
ATAGATAGATAGATAGATAGATAGATAGATAGATAGATAGATAGATATAGATATAATATAATATAATATAATATAATATAATATAATATAATATAATATAATAAATATAATATAGATGATGATAGATGGGTAGATGATAGACAGACAGATAGATAAGAGCGATATGATGAAGGAAGGAAGGAAAGAAGGAAGAAAGAAAGGAAGGAAAACCCTAACACAAGCAGGTGGGAGGAATTATCATTTTAGAATCCAGGATTATCCAGTCCAAAATAAATCATCCCATTTAAACACATCCAATGAAGAGATCAAAGAAGTTTCCTGAGTTATGGAGGAGGAGGAGGGGGAGGAGGAAGAAGAGGAGGAGGAAGAGGAAGAGGAAGAGGAGGAGGAGGAGGAAGAGGAAGAGGAAGAGGAGGAAAAAGAAGAGGAAGAAGAAGAAGAGGAGAGAAGAAGAAGAAGAAGAAGAAGAAGAAGAAGAAGAAGAAGAAGAAGAAGAAGAAGAAGAAGAAGAAGAAGAAGAAGAAGAAGAAGAAGAAGAAGAAGAAGAAGAAGAAGAAGAAGAAGAAGAAGAAGAAGAAGAACAACAACTACTACTACTACTATTACTACTGAAGAAGTTCCTTGGATGAGAAGCAAAACAAAGCCCAGTTGCCTCTTGGAAAAAGTACCTTTGGGTCTTACTCATTATGTTGTCACTTGATTGTCCTAGAATCGTGGTGGTGTGTCTCTATGCATGTATGTATTTTTTTATTTATTTTATTTGTTGAGCATGTATTGGTTAACAGATATAAGTATAAACATGAAATTTTAATACATGAAACGGGTATGAATAAAAGGAAACATTAGCTCAGGGACAGTAGGCATGCTGGTGTGCTTATGCACACCCTTTAAAAACCTCTTAGGAATGTGTGTTATGCAAGGCTGTTCGGAGAAGTTCTACCTGGATGTAATAAAGCAACCCTGAAAATTTCCTATTTCTTTTCTTTATTTTTTACATAAAATAAGTAAAAAAGACAAGGAGTCAAATCCCATTTGGATTTAACAGACATTCTCTTTTAACGGACACCCCTTCCACCCCAAGGGTCCATTAAATTAAGGACAGTCCTGAAAATTTCCTGTTTCTTTTCTTTTCTTTTTTTGCATAAAATAAATAAAATACACAGGAGTGGTTGATACAACCATGACCTGGATGACTGAGAATGTCTACAGACTCTTATACACAGGAGTCAAATCTCATTTGGATTTAACAGATATTCTCTTTTAACGGACGCTTTCTGTCCAAGAGTCCATTAAATTAAGGGCAGTCCCTGCACAATTTCTAAAAAAAAAAAAAACTTCCATAATGACGGCCTTTCGTTGGTTTGTTTGGCTGTCTGAACATGGACTCTTTTGGTTTCCAACTACAATAGTGCATTTGGAAGAGCAGAGAAAGTAATTGGTTGGTTGGCCTGCTTGGGGGAGGGGCATTTGCCATTATCCTGGCATTGTTCTGTAACTTTCTGTCTGTGGAGAATCCAGAGTGCATTTAAAAATGCAAAACACTCCACTGCTGATCTTCGGTGTGAATGCGTACTCTTTATTTGTGCCTTTGTGCCCTGTCCATGGTGCGTTGTGTTGCAAAGGCATGTCTAAATCAGCTGGTTAGACCCGTTTGCTGCAGCCCTCCTCTTCCTGCAGCATAACAAGAAAAGTTGTGTTTAGCTGAACAATGTGTGCGTGACTCATCAAGATTTTTTGGTTCTGGGTGCTGCCATGGAGGTAAACTTCCTTTTGGGAGGTGAATGCAGGAAGGGATTGTCCCTCTGTGCTTCTCAAGGTGGAAAGTCATGCCTAAGAAGCAACTCAAAAAAGTTTGGGTGTTTTTTTTGGGGGGGTGGGGGGCTAATGTTCCCATTTTAATAAGGCAGAAACCAAATTGCCATTTTTAAAAAATCTACCTTTGGCAACAAACCTCGATCCAGAGCTTTGTTCACAGCTCCAGAAGCATTCAGGAAAGCCTTGCCAACCACCTTGCCAGCTGCAGAAGAAATGGGTTGGCAAGGCAGGTGTTGGGGTATGCAAGGTCTGGCTACAACTGTCCAAAGGTAAGTAGTAGGGCAGCTCCACCCACCCTCCATCCCCACCCTCGCTTAATTTTTACCCGTCCACTCTGCAGTGGGCAGGATCTTAATTAGGGCTTATTTTGGGCGCACATGTAAAAATCAAACTAGGGCTTACTTTCAGGGTAGGCTGTATTTTTGGGGAAATAGGGTAATAAAAGAAGGTAGTAGAAAAGATGAGAATTATGCTAATAATAATAACAATAACAATAATACAGCCATACCATACAAACTAGGGATACATACTCATTTTATGTAGACCAGGGCTTCCAACCTTGACATATTTAAGATTTGTGCATTTCAACTTCTCTCTTCTCTCTTTTAATGTGTGCCTTCAAGTCTAAAAGTAAGTAGTAGGGCAGCTCCAACGCCACCGCAGCTTAATTTTCACCTGTCCACTCTGAAGTGGGCAGGATCTTAATTAGGGATTATTTGGGGGGTAGGGTTTATATTGGGTGAGAACATGTAAAAAACAAGCTAGGACTTACTTTCGGGGCAGGTTGTATTTTCAGGGAAACAGGGTAGCTCTTTGATATGAACCAACTTGTTGGAAAAATCCATAAATACGTTCTGTAAAATGTATTGGACAAGCTCCTGGGTTCAAAAGCATATTTACCAGACACACACACACACCCATACACAAGGACAACTTATCCCAACCCTTCCTAATCTGATGGACATCTCCCTTCCTTAACAAAGGTGATTTATAGGCTACTGCTGATGGTAGCTGTATCATATCATGCAAATGCCACTGTGTTATCTTAGTAATTTATACAATAGTTCTGTCAGTTAATATCCCATAAATCATTAGGTGGGAAGGAGGACGTGACAAAGCACTTTCTGAACAACCTTGCCAAGAAAATTGTAGAGCTCTCCAGGCAATCTCTGAAAATCAGACACAATTGAAGGGAAGAATTTTTTTTTTAATATCATCAACTAATTATTTTGCCTACTTAGAGACACTCAATTGAATCCACCCTTGTCCCACTTGTGGCAGCATGGAATATGGCTTCCAAAGTTGACAAACATACAGATAATGTGTGGAAGGCGCAACATTAAAGATTGGCACATATTAAACCTATTTCTTCTTCTTCTTCTTCTTCATCATCATTATTATCTCTTTACTATTAAACCAGTTAAGATTCCATTTTCCTTTGGCTCATTGTGCTTCTCCAGTGACTGGCAGTCCTTAACTTACGGCCACCACAGAGGCCAAAATTTCTGCTGCTAAGCGAAACAGTGAGTTTTGTCCTCATTTTATGAGCCTTCTTGCCACATCTGTTAAGCGAAGCGCTGAAGTCATTAAGCTGGTACACAAGGTTCTTAAGGGAGTCTGGCTTCCCCAGACTTTGCTTGTCAGAAGGTCATTAAAAGGGGATCACATAACCCTGGGACCCTGCAACCGACATAAGTACATGCCGGTTGCCAAGCCTCATGAGACCATTGGGATGCCATAACAGTATGGAAAAATGGTCATAAGTCGCTTCTTTTCAGCACCATTTGAACAGTCCCTAAACAAACTGTTATAAGTTGAGGACTCCCTGTGCAAAACTAGCTGGCAGAGTCAAAAGTGCTCTGCTACAATAGAAGACACTTGCAAATTTCCAGTTCAAAATTAGGGATTATTTTTCCCCGGACAGAACAAACTCATTATCCAGGGAAGAAGATGTTAGCCATCTTCAAACACAGGCCGAGTTTTCCCAGAGCAGGCAGGGCAGTTTTAAAGGAAAGCTGGTGTCATGCCCCTGTCGGAGCCTGAATCCGAGGAGGTGGATGAGCAGCTGACAGGGAGTGGGAATGTGGCTCCATTGGCAATGGAGGAATGGAGAAGGGGGCAACATAGGTGGCGTGGCTTCCGGGGGAGGAAAGGGCCCTGATTCCCTTCATTAGCCACACCTGGGAATGAGAGTTTAAAAGAGATGCAAGCTGAGTGCAACATCTGCTGGGAGCAAACATGAGTTTGTCTTGTGTCTTCCCAACCATGTTGAGTTATTGCCATGCCTTCACATCTGGAATTCCTTCTCTTGCCCTGCCGGACTAATGACATAATTTTGCCTTTTTTGGACTTATAGTTACAGTTTTTGTTGACCATGTTTTGGACTTGATTCTCTGCAGCCAAATGCGGTTTACCTGGGAGAGTTTTTCTCCAGCCAGAAGGTAACCAGGACATTGGGAGCAAAGTTGGAGATAATAAAGGGACTTCTACTGATTGTCCTACTGATTATCTGACTGGGTTGCCTTTGTGCCATACCCCGGGTCACCACAGCAGGTTACTCTGGAGTAGACCCCACCCTGCCTCTTCTCGAGGCATGACAAATCACACAATCCTTGTGTTTCATTTCAGAGCCTCCCAAAACCAAATCCTCGCCTTAGTAAAAAAACGAAGTCCTGGCCATGAGTTTGAGAGACAAGTTTTGCATATTTGGCGCCTTTTCTCCAGATTTACCTTTTCGTGAATTTCCTGGGTGGACTGAGCATCACAAAAGGCCACGGTGGCCACGTCCTTCAGGATCGGCATTTCTACCGTACAGTCCCGGCCATCCAGCAGTGCAACCAGGGGACGTGGATGCATGGGGCCGTTCATGATCGGAGGTCGAATGCCTGAGATTAAAAAGGGAAAAAAGACATTTTAATCAGATAACAGAGTTGGAAGGGACCTCGGAGGTCTTCTAATCCAACCCCTTGCTCAACAGGACACTTTATAACATTCTGGACAAACGGCTGTCCAATTTCTTCTTTAAAAACCTCCAGTGATGGAGCATCCACATCAGTTGTTCCGTTGATGAACAGAATTACCGAATAATATTTGAACAGGGTTTTGGAGCAGTGGTGAGCTGATGCCGGTTTGTACCGGTTCTACTGATTCCGACCCTCAGCTGGCTCTGCCCACCCACCCCCTCGCCTATCCTGTCCTACATTTCCTTCTTTCTGGCTCAGCTGTTCTGAGTGGCATAGCCGATTTCCACACCTCAGCTGTTCTACTTACTGGGGCTGCCCTAAAAGGAAAGCAGCTGAGCTTCAAATTGCTGTATTTTGAATGCTGCTGTGCACAAGCGCATTAGGCGAAACGTGGGCTCACAGAACCAGTTGTTAAACTGGTTGTAGCCCACCACTGCCTTGGAGGTCTTCTAGTCCAACCCCTTTCTCAAACAAGAGACCTTATATTATTCCAGACAAATGTCTTTTGTTAAAAACCTCCAGAGCTGGAGCACCCACAGGTTCTGACGGCAATCAATTGTTCTCACTGTCAGGAAACATCTCCTTATTTCCAGGTTGAATCTCTCCTTGGTTAGTTTCCATTTGTTGCTTCTTGTCCAGCCTTTGGGTGCTTTGGAAAATAGCTGGAACCCCTTCTTCCTCTCTGGGGCAGCCCCCCAAATATTGGAAGGCAGCTCTCGGTCCTTCTCCCCTGGTCTTTCTCTTCCCTAGACTAGGCAGGCCCAGTTCCTGCAACCGTTCATTTCATGTTTTGAAATGTCCAGTCCCCTAATCACCTTGTTTTTATTTATTTTTGTCTATTTATTTTGTTTTATTTACATTCAGTTTAATTGGAAAATGGGACAATATATCTTAGGAGAAGAATATTCAGACAATATACGTAAAGAGAATACAACCAGAATGATAAGGGAAATCCTAAATTGAACCATTGGGTGGAAATTTATACCCCTCTGGTAGCACCTAGAGATGCTAGAATTCTCCCCCACCCCCACCCCACCCACCCCCGATCATAAAGACGATGAAAACAAGACTCTCTAAAAGAACTTGTTGAGGATACTTTCTCACTGTTCTGATGAGAAAGCCATTTGCAACAGATCACATCCTGTTTGCCTGCATAGGCAGACCACCGAAATAACAGTTGCCAATATAATCTCAACTGGAGAGCCTCACTTAACAAGCAGTGACGTCCACAATTGCAACAACAAAGCAACAAAACACAATTTCCAGCATCTGCCAAGTTGGAAAGGAAGGGCTAAAACTTTGCACAAGTCCCAATTCCTCCCTGCTTTTCATTTAAGCCCCCTGCCTTTTCTGAAGCAGCCCTGAGAAAAGATGCAGCTGCTTTAAAAGAAACAAAAATCAACTCCTTTGAAAGGAGCTGTAACTTTAGTTAAGCTGCTTTAATGAGCAGCAAAGAAGCATTGTATTTATGGGACGTTTGAATCGACTCTGTTGTTTTCAAAACTTACCCAGCCCAACAACTTCGGTTCGGAATGGTGGGTTAAAACAGGCAATGATGGCAACCCTGGCATTACACAACCCGAGGCCTCTTACCCCTTAAATACTTGTCAACTTTGATTGTAATTCCAACGGCTGCCATCTTGGACCCATTTGAACCCTCCTGCAAAAAAGCATCAACAATATGAAGAATAATACAGATAAGATGCCACACACACTAAAACACTGTAAATCTTAAATCTAAATATCTTAGTTTTAGTAGCAGCACTGAAGGAATAGCGCAGTGGTTAAAAAAACAAACACACACACGCTCACAGACATACAACAATTGGCTGGTCAGCCCCAGGCCAAGCCAGGGAAAACAAAGGGACAGATGGGGTGTGCTAATTGCTAATTATTTTAAGAGTGTTCAAAGCCCAGGGGGCAAAAGCAAAACCAGAGAAATACAAAACCCAGATCAAAGAATCCTAGGGTAGGACGGAACCTGGAGGTCTTCTAGTCCAACTCCCTTGCTCAAGGCAGGAGTCCTTATACCATCCCGGACAAATGATTGTCTGATCTTCCTTTGAAAAATCTTTTCTTGAGACCTTCAAGAAGACACTGGGCTGCCATTTGTCAGAAATAGTGTAGGGTCTCCCACTTGGGCAAGGGGTTGGACTAGATGACCTATAAGGCTCCTTCTGACTCTGATTATCTGTTATCTGTTGCCCCCAGGGATGGAGCACCTACAATTCCAGGTGGCTAAAGGTAAAGGTTCCCCTTGCATATCCGTGTCTGTCATTTCTGGGACTAGGGGCCGATGCTCATCTCCATTACAAAGCCAAAGAAGAGTCAGCGCTGTCTGAGAACCTCTCCATGGTCATGTGGCTGGCAGGACTAAACACTGAAGGCGCATGGAACACTGTTCTCTTCCCACCAAAGGGGTTCCTATTTTTCTACTTGCATTTTTTATATCTTTTGAACTGCTAGGTTGGCAGAAGCTGGGACTAGTAACGGGAGCTCACTCTGTTACGCGGCGCTAGGGGTTCGTCGAACCGCCAACCCTTCTGATCGACAAGCTCCGCGTCTCAGTCTCATTCCCTTTACCCATTCAACATATGGTTTAGCCTCCAGTCCCCTTATCATCTTGGTTGCTCTTCTTTGCACACTCCTTTCCAGGGTCTTGGTGACTTTTCTTGCAGCGTGGTGACTCAAACTGGACACGGTATTTATTCTAAACAGAGCCTCACCAGCACAGGATAAAGAAGCGATATTATCACTCATCATGACTTTGGTGCCATCCCTTTGTTGAGGCAACCCTAGGATTGCATTGGCCTTTTGGGCAGCCACTTGTGGACTTCAATTCCCAGAGTTGAAGAAAAGCAGTGACCCTGTGTCATAAGTGTGAGCCAATTGCCGAAAGTCTGGGTTTTAATTGCCCATTGTTCCATTGTATGGGAACGATGGGTATACGTCCAATTTTTTTTGTATTCAAATGGAAAAAAACTTGATTAAAGATACGTACATGTGTGTAAATATAGATTTTCTGTGAGAAAAAATTGGTGGTCTGCAGAGAAATGTCACTCCCAAAGCACCCCCAAAGCACTTAATCCAGGCTGTGCAGGAACACAAGGCTATGCTGCCCACATGGCCCGCAGGAACACAAAGCAGTCACTGAAAGAAAAGTTGTAAGTTGAGGACCACCTATATTCCATACATAACTAATACAGGTAGTCCTTGACTTACAATAGTTCATTTAGTGACCAAAGTCACAACAGTACTGGAAAAAAGGGACTTATGACCGTTTTTTTCACCCTTAGAACCATTGCAGCATTTCTACAGTCACAGGAGCAAAATTCAGATGCTTGGAAATGGACTCATACTTACGACAGTAGCAGGAAAAGTCGTAAAATGGGGAAAACTCACTGAACAAATGTCTCGCTTAATAGCCATCTAGTCTTATTCTATGGTCCATTCAACTAAACTCGAGTTAGCCATCCAGAGTTGAGCACCTATAGAAGCTGAGTAAGTAAATAATAACTACATTGAATAAATGACTCAGTTTCCTGCATTCAGACACACACAAAAAGGAACCCTGGTCAGTGTAGCACTGCACTCAAAAATAATCATCTGATTAAAAAAAAACAAAACCCAAACTTCTTATTTTCAAGAAGATGGTGTGTTAGACTCAAGATAAATATGCTCTGTTAGCTATAACTGCAAATTAAATTAATGCACATTTTGACAAGCATTTGATTGTTACGTAAGCTTGGTTAAAAACAATTCAAATTCCAGGAACACTTATCAATCTGATATTTCTAAAACAGGATTTTAGTTTCAGAGTCATTAATTCCACTTTTCAGTTTATTTACAGTCCTGGGAGACAACTTGTCATTTGAGCCTCCTTTTTCATATATTTTAACTTTTTTGTACAGCCTCCGAAACTTTTTAAACTTCTTATTCACATAAGCCTCTGTTTCTTGGAATTTATTTTTTTTTTGCTTTAAAAAGAAAACCCACAAAAATACGGAAAGCAACATTAAGAGGTTGGGGAAAAAATGCAAAAGATGGGAAATTCAAATGTGTTAAGTCCTGTCTGAACCTTGTCAAATGCAGGTTGTCATCTTCCATTAATGTCCTGCTGGCTTCAGTAGATCTTGAAGGTAAATAATAAATACTGATATATCAAATATGTCAACCATTTTGTTGTCCTTGATGCCTAGGAATAAATTAACACTTATCTGTGGCCATGGAAGAGTTACAAAAAGGTGGAACAAAAACTCTACAAATCTCTTAAAACTTGCTTAAAAACTAGCCATACAGGCCGTTCTACAAGGAGTAATTTTGGCTAGTCTAAAGAAAAGAAGAATTAGGGGTAACATGATTGCAGTCTTCCAATATTTGAGGAGCTGGCACAAAGAAGAGGGGGTCGAGTTATTCTCCAAAGCACCTGAGGGCAGAATAAGAAACGATGGATGGAAACTAATAAAGGAGAAAAGCCATGTGGAATAAAGGAGAAACTTCCTGAAAGAGAGGACAATTAACCGGTGGAACAACTTGCCTACAGAAGTTGTCAATTCTCCAACACTGGAAGTTTTTAAGAAGCAACTGGACGAGCCATTTGACTGGGATGGTATAGAATCTGCTGCTTGAGCAAAAGGTTTGGGCTAGAAGACCTCTAAGGTCCCTTCCAAGTCTATTTTATTCTAAAAAAAGAAAAAAAAAAAGAACAGCGCTAGAGGTTCAGGCTTCTTGAGAACCTACTCAACAATCAACTCAGCAGAACTGGGAAGTGATTATTGCAATGAGGGCATTAAGTACCGTGTTTCCCCGAAAATAAGACCCTGTCTTATTTTTTTTTCCCCACCCAAAAAGGGCACCAGGTCTTATTTTTGAAGGATGCCCTCCACTGACTAACCTCACTTGCATGCATTGCCCCCTGGCCTCCTTTTCACTGTCAGAGGCCTTCAGGAACTTGTTCTTCTGTGGCCGGCAAGGCTTTCCTGAAGGCC
Organism: Laticauda colubrina; assembly: GCA_015471245.1. Classification (NCBI taxonomy): domain Eukaryota; kingdom Metazoa; phylum Chordata; class Lepidosauria; order Squamata; family Elapidae; genus Laticauda; species Laticauda colubrina. The sequence goes on along the minus strand of BLBF01000073.1, from coordinate 1,391,404 downwards.
TCTGCAGCCGATAAGAGAGCTCTGGATCGATCCTGAGCTTTGTTGTCCACTAGAGGGGCCTTCAGGAAAGCCTGGCCAGCCTTTCCGGCTGCAGAAGAAATCGGCCAGTATGGCAGCGGTCGGTGTACGCAAGGCCTGGCTACAACTGTCCAAAGGTAAGTAGTAGGGCAGCTCCACCACCACTCCTCCCCACTCAAGCTTAATTTTTACCTGTCCACTCGGGATGGCTGGGAGCCTTAACTGGGGCTTACATTGGGCATACGTGTAAAAATCAAATTAGGACTTACTTTCAGGGTAGGTTGCATTTTGGGGGAAACAGGAGCAGAGACCTTCTAGTCTTTGGCTGCAGAAAACCAAGAGGCTGCAGGTGCCTTTCCCAACCAAACTTAATTGGGTACACATGTAAAAATTATTGGGCACACATATATAAACCAAGGTAGGACTTATTTTCAGGGTACGTTTTATTTTCAAGAAAACAGGGTATCAATTACCTGAAGTTCTAAGCTTTATGGATTTAGTGGGACCTCAGAACAATGACAAAGACCCTTCAGCAATCCCAAAGACATAGCCTCATCAGGCTGGAAGGCACCTTTGGAGGTCTTCTAGTCCAACCCCCTGGTAGGAAATCTTATTGCATCCCGGCCAAATGGCTATCCTATCTTTTCTTCAAGACATCCAGCGATGCAGCACACACAACTCTGAAAGGACCCAGAAACTTCACAATATATCACAAACTTTGCAAAATGTAGTTAGGGGGCTTAGTAACCTGATGCTTAACACGTGCCAAGGCTAACATGCAATCTTAAAAAAAAAAAAACCACCTACAAGTGTTATGTTAAATCTGCAGAGTAACCTTAATTTTGAATGTACAACATTTATGGAATTTACATTTAAGCCTTTCATGTTTTCCAAATGTATTTTTAATTATTTATCTAACAATTCTACAGATATAAAAGCCTTCATTTGACAGAAAACTCCTGGAGGCAGAGACCTCTTGCTCTGTCATTTATTCTGGATCGCATTCTCTACCTTGATAAAGGCTATTATTAACTTGAGCAAATCTCTTGTCCACTCCATATATGTGTGTGTGTGTGTGTGTGTGTGTGTGTGTGTGTGTGTGTGTGTGCTGTTTAGCTTCCTTCGGGTATTATCCCACGTCATTGTAGTTCTGTTAAAGTTGTAGCAACGTTTCAGCAGAATCTCATCTGCCATCCTCAGGCTTCTGTATAGAGTTAGTTCCTGGTTTCAAATTTGAGGCTGGTCCATTCTGATTGGCTGGGAGCCTGGATCTGTGTTCATTGGACATGGAGTTTGATTGATTGGTGTTTCTGGTTTCTTCTGTCTGTTTTGTGGCTTGGATTGGCTGGCAACAGTCTGTTCTTGTGTTGGAGGCTTTTAGTGCAGCTTGGCTGCGTGTGAAGGGACGGCTGCTCTTCATTAGCAAGCTGGGTTTCACCTGGGTGCCTGGTGGGGGGGTGTTTGAGCTGGAGCTATCAGAGGGAGTCTGTTTTTGCCCAGGTGTTTGCCTGGCTTGTGGCATGGAGATCTTTCTATTTGAGAGTGCAGGCTTCCAAATGATTGACAGTCTGGTGGAATCATCTCTTCTATTCATGCTGTCAGGTCTTTTTTCAATCTCTATGGCTTCTCTGATGATTCTGTGGCTGGGGTTTTCTATAGTGGCCAGGGTTTTAGTGCCATTGAAGTTGATGTTGTGACCTGTGGTTTTCATGTGTTGGACTAGTGAGGAGGTGTGTTCCAGCTTTTTTACTGCATTTTTGTGTTCCTCTAGGCGGGTACTTATTCTTCTATTGGTCTGTCCAATGTATGTGGCCGGGCATGATGTACAGGGAATTTCGTATATGCCTTGGTTTTCCAGGTCAATTTTGTCTTTGGGGTTCCTCAGGATGGCTGCTATTTTTTTGTCTGTTTTGAAGGCAGTCTTGATGTGATGCCTGTGTAGTATCTTACTGATTTTATCTGTGGTACCTCTTATGTAGGGCAGGACAGCTGTTCCATGGATCTGTTGATCTTCTAGGTCTCTGTTATGTCTTGGTGTGTTTTTGTGGATCAAGTTGGTGATTTTGTTTTTGTGGAAGCCATTGGCTGTCAATACTTCAGTCAGGGTGCATAGTTCAGTCTTTATATGTGTCTTGTCTGCCAGGCGTTTGGTTCTGGTAATTAGTGTTTTCGCTATGGAATTTATCTGTGCTGGGTGGTGGTGGGATTGGGCGTTGAGGTAGCGGTTGGTGTGTGTTTTCTTCTGGTATATGGTGTGTCCCAGTGTGCCATCTGTTCTTTTGTAGATTAGTACATCTAGGAATGGTAGTTGTTTGTTTATTTCCATTTCCATGGTGAACTTGATTTTGGGGGGGGTGTTGTTTAGGTGTGTTAGGAAATTGTTTAGGTTTTCTTTTCCATGGGGCCAAATCACAAATATGTCATCGATGTATCTTAGCCATAGTTTGGGTTTGTGGGTGGCATTAGCCAGGGCTCTGGATTCGAATTCTTCCATGAACAGGTTTGCAATGACGGGTGACAGTGGTGATCCCATAGGGGCTCCTTCAATTTGCTTGTATCTTTGTCCTTTGTATATGAAATATGTGTTGGTTAGGCAGTGTTCTGTTAGTTCCATGAGGTCTTTGGCTGGTTGGTATTTATTTTTGATGATTTCAAGAGTTTCTTTTATTGGGACTTGAGTGAATAGTGAAACCACGTCGAAACTTACAAGCAGATCTTCTTGTTCTACGTGTAGATCTTTGATCATTTCTAAGAAGTGGTATGAGTTTTGTACATATGAAGCTGCGGTTTCAGCATGGGGCTGTAGTTGTTTTGCTAAGTATTTAGCTAGGTTTTGTAATGGTGCTCCTATGGAGCTGACTATGGGTCTGAGAGGTATGCCTTCTTTGTGTATTTTTGGGAGGCCGTATAATTTGGGGCATCTAGAAGATTTTTCTCTTGGGATGATCGTCTGTTGGATTTCTTTGCTTATGTGGCTGGTTATAATTTTCTTCTTGGTTAATTTTTCTAGATATGTGGTTGGGTCTGTATTTATAGGTTTGTATGTGGAGTCTTGGAGTAGGTCTGTCAGTTTTGTTTCATAGTCTTTTCTGTCCATTACTACTGTGGCATTTCCTTTGTCTGCTGGGAGTATTATGATATTATTATCATTTTTCAGGGTTTGTAACGCTCTGAATTCATCTTTTTGCAAATTATTTTTGGGTGGTTTCGTTGTGCATAAGATGTGAGTAACCTGGTGTCTTATTCTGTCAGCTTCATCTGTATTTAATTTGGTTAGGCTGGATTCTAGAATGTAGTGTAGGGCCAAAATATCATCAGATATTAACATCTGTCAGCCAGCAATAAAACAGCTGTCAGTTTTAACTGTGAATTGATGTCTATTTATCTGTATTGATGTCAACATGCAAGGTAACGTGTTTTGAATTGATTACCGGGTTGGCATATAGAAACTGACAAGTTCAACCAAAAGATTAATTGAGGGCATATCCAGTTTCCCTGGTTAGTTGTAGCATTGCAAACCATCAGTCAAAAAAGTCTATTATTTTCTGCTAATCTACCAGGTGGGGAACAAACAAATCCGACTTTCCAAGCTAAACTCAGAAACAAAACTACAGCATCCTTTACACCAGGGGTCGCCAACCTTTTGGACCTCAAGGACCACCCAACTCATCATTTTAAATCCCGCGGAGCAGAGACTCTGGGAAAATCCCCCAAAAAGTCTGCAGGAAAATCCCCCACCCCATTTTCCTACCGATCAATCATTCTTTATTTGGGATTGCAGGATCCCGTCTCCAGCTCCGTTCTCAGGGAGAGAGAGACTTTTGGCTCCATGCAAGGAAAGCAGCAGATGCAGCAGAAGTCTTTCTTTCTCTCCCCCAAATTCCACCAGAAATGAGTCTTTTGTGCCGGCGCAGCCTCTTGAAGCAGGAGGCCTTGCAGGGTTTGGGGGAGAGAGAAAAAAAGACTTTTGCTGCTTTCCTTGCCTGCAGCCAAAAGCAGAAGAAGAAAGAAGCAGAAAGCAGCAGCCCAGTGGCCAGGTCAGGCGTGTGAGGCAAGTGGGGCAAATTCCCCCACTCCACCCTTTCCCCCTTCCCCTCACGACCTTGTGTTGTTCACAGTGCAAGTGATGCAAGTCTTCCCGCAGGCCATGTGGGTGGCGCAGCCTTGTGTTCCCCCACAGCCTGGATTAATTGCTTTAGGGGGACATTTCTCTGCGGACCACAACATTTTCTCATGGGCCATCAGTGATCCCCCGGTCCACTGGTTGGCAACCACTGCTTTACACAGCATTATTCTTCATAATACAACATAGAATTGCAAGAAGAGTTTAGGAGTCTGTGTTAAATTGTTGTGTTTTACAAACAAAGCACTCCATTATATAGGTTGGCCCCATCTCACGACGGTTCGTTTGCAATGGCACTGAAAAAAAGAGATTCGTGACTGTTTTTTTCACACTTGCAGCCGTTCCTCGGTCATGGGATCAAATCTCAAGAGGCTTGGCAACTGGCATGTACTTATGACTGCTGCAGCATCTCAGGAGTCACATGATCCCCTTTTGTGACCTTCCAATGAGCAAAGTCCATGGAGATGCCAACTGATTTTTTTAAAGTTATTTTCTTTCTCTCTCTCTCTCTCACACACACATACACACTTTATCTTTTTCTTCCTCTCTCTTTCTCTCTTTTTTTCTCTCTTTTCTCTTTATTTTTCATTTTCCTTTCTCTTTCTCTCTTTCTCTCTTTTTCTCTCTCTCTTTCTCTTTCTCTCTCCCTCCCTTTCTTTCTCTTTTTCTCTTCCTTTTTTCTTTCTCTCATCCTCTCTCACATACACACACACACCCCTCAAGTACATCAACTACTACACACTCATGAGATAGTGTAGGAAAGGAAGCAATGACCTAGTAGAAGACTGTTTAATTCCCTCCGTTTAAAATATGTGTGTGTGTGTGTGTGTGTGTGTTCTGCAGGAAAGGTTCAATCAGTCTGAATACGGGAAAATTATTTTGATTTTCATGCAAGCTATTCAACACCAGCTGAACTACATCATTTGAAATAATGGCATGCGTGGGAGAAAAGACAGATCTACGAAAAGCAACTTCAGTTGGTTTTTTTAAAAAAACATTAAAACAAAAAAAACTTTACAATTTTTAATTCTGATTACCTATTCGGAACTCTTTTTAGAAACGATTTATCTCCATTGGAGACAGAAACATCTATTATTTTTCCCCTGAGAGATTAACTTCTGGAGGCTTTCTATAGAGTAGAGCTTTCGCTCTGATTCATATCCTCCCTTTGGCTAGAACTGCTATTTGTGGCAGCAATGTTTCCAGTACAATAACAGCACAGCGTGGTTAGTTAGTAGGTTTTTATTTTTATTTTTATTTAAAACATTCTGGTTGGGAAGGGGGGGAACTATTGCATTTCATCTCTAATTACCAAATGCCACCTGAGTATATTCAAATTTGCAGGCAGTTTTCTGCAATTAAAATTAAAAGGTTATTCTCACACTAAGAAAACTGCAGAATCTGGGGAATCAAAACCACTTGTTTTACAAAGGTTATCCCTTGACTTATAACAGTTCATTTAGGGACCATTCAAAGTTATGACAGCACTGACTTATGATCGCTTTTCACTCTTGTAACCATCACAGCAGCCAGAATTCAGATGCCTGGCAATTGACTGAATAACTGCAATGATTCACTTAACAGTGGTAGCAAGAAAGGTTGCAAAATGGGGCAAAATTCACTTGACAAATGCTTCACTTAGCAACAGAAATTTTGAGGCTCAGTTGCAGCCATAAGATGATTATCCAACTTAATTCTAACCTGCCCTGTTAACGGTTAAAGTTAGTCTCCAGGTGAGTTAGCTTGAAATGCCAGAAGCTCTTGAAAGTTCATGCTTCGTCCAGCTAAATTTCATCATTTCCAGAGATATTGGGAAGTTAGCGCTCTGAAATTTCAGAAACTCCCAAACATAGTAACTGCAGAGAGAAATTATATTTTTCTACTGCTGAGTTAAGGTACCCTGCTAAGACCTGAATTCTGGCGATCGAGATGAGAGTTTATTGCTTTAACTGGCAGGAAAGAGAATATATACATTAAAAAGCCTCTACAAGCGAGAAGATGTTAGGTGCAATGCATCATTTAAAATCAGTTAAGGCACACAGATCAATACCGATCCCCCAAAAATCCGTTTGCGGGAACGGTTGCGGGAAGTCAAAGAGAGGAAGTTGGCAGAAACATCTATTTTCCATGAGGCTAAATAAGAACGATGACGAAAAAAATGAACACTTTACGAAAAGCGTCAGCAGAAATATATTTATGGAACAACAGTAGTGCCAAAATCCGGCCCATAGTGAACAATGACATTGTTTAATTACTGCCGCTATCACATTTTACGATGGCTGTAAAAAAAAAGATTGTAAATTGAGGACAGTCACATGGTGACTCGTTTAAGGACCATCTCGACTTATGGCTGAAATTGCAGGCTCAGTTACAGGCAGTCGATTTATGGACAGCAAGTCAGACCAAATATACAGAGACAGGCATGATGGATTAAAAGATGGATGGATGGACAGACAGACAGACAGACAAGAGATGAGAGATACAGACATGATAGACAGATAGACGGACAGATAGAATTTCCACTGCTAAAACATGTCAATTTTAAGCCATATAATTTTTATCACGTGAAATATAAGCTTCCTGTAAAGAAATGGGGCATTAATGACTTCAGATTCCCTCTATGATGACCCAAAGGGGCATGGCACAAAGGTAACCCACTCAGATAATCAATAGGAGGCCTTTTATTAGTTCCACCTTTTCCCCCAATGTCCAGGTTACCTTCTGGGTGGAGAAAAACTCTCCCGGGAAAAGCCTTTGACTGTAGAAAATTCAGTCCAAAACAAGATACACACAAACTGTAACTTAAAGTCCAATCAAAGTAAAATGATGTCATTACTCCAGCAGGGCAGGAGAAGGAATTCCAGACGTGAAGCACAGCAATAACTCAACACAGTTGAGAAGATGCCAGGAACGCAGATAACCAAAGTCAACACAATATAAAGTCATGTTTGCTCCCAGCTGCTGCACTCAGCATGCATTTTTTTAAAACTCTCTTCCCAGCTACGGCTAATGAAGGGAATCAGGGCCCTTTCCTCCTCCATAAGCCACGGAACCCACATTACTCCCTTCTCCATTCCTCCCTGCGTACACTAAGATGAAGAGGGGATAGGCCTGGGTCTTCCTCCAAATTCCCTTTCCCTTGTTCTACCTCTTCTCTGCTCTGCCCAGCCGGACTTTGCCATTCCCCAGTTTCTTCCACAGCCAATGGAGCCACACTCCCACTGTCTCCTCTTGTCAGCTGTTTGGCTTCCTCCTCGGATTCAGATTCCCACAGAGGCATGACACCCTCCATGGGTCACTGAATTTTCAGTGCATTTTGGGATTTTGGCTTTTATTGCTTCCGGCTGCCGAGCTCTGCTTTCTTTATTGGTCTTTTATCGGAATCCTTTGGGAGATGTTTATGGCATCCCAGGATGAAAGGGTGCATGGATCGGAGTTGCAGGATGTTATACAATCTCACAACAATGGCATGCCTTCGTCGTACTCTAGTTCACGGCATCAAAATTACAGTCCATTGTCATATTGCATCAGCTCCAAAAGCTTCAAATCATACAGTCCACTCAAGTAAAATATCTCTGGCAGCAGGCAGGAGTAAACAACAAGTAAACTCAGATTTTCTTATGAGCTATGTAATGACTAGCAAAAAAAAATTTAAAAATCAATTTTTTTTAGAAGGGAACTGCGGCTTGTTCCCTTCTACAGGAAGCTCCTAGAAAAGCCGATTCGCAATGCTTCAAATATAGAATTGGTGTTTGCATATTTTCTGGTCAACCAACCCAAAGAAGTATTTATTGAGCTCCAATGTGCAACCAGTTTGGTCCTGAGACATTATTACTTTGCATCTAATCCTTTTGGTGAAACTCACAAACTTACTTTTTTCTTTCTTTCTTTCTCTCTCTCTCTCTCTCCCTCCTTCCCTCCCTCCCTCCATTCCTTCCTTTTTTGGAATAAAGATACTTACATCCTCTCTCATCCAAAAAAAGAAACAAAAACTGAGTGATAGATAAAACTGTAGGTAATCCTCAACTTAAAAACAGTTTGATTAATGACTGTTGTGGTTTGCCAACCACAGGTGCGGACGGCTGAGGTTTCAGAGAGCAAGGACTCAGATGAGGGCCCGTGTGTGATGCACGCAGGGCCAGGACCATCAGAGAGTGGAGTGCTGCCTTCGGAGATTGTGGAGGCTGGCAGTCGTGAAGAAGAGGCCCCAGAGGAGCCTGTGCCCAAGGTGCGTGCACGCAGGGCCACTTGAAGGAAAGAGCAGCTACAGCAGCATGGGCGACTCAGGAGTAGAGTAGAAAATAGAATAGAATAGAATAGAATAGAATAGAATAGAATAGAATAGAATAGAATAGAATAGAATAGAATAGAATAGAATAGAATAGAATAGAATAATGAAGAATAGAATAGAACAGAACAGAACAGAATAGAATAGAATGGAATAGAATAGAATGGAATAGAATAGAATAAATATTGGATGAATAATAGAATAGAAATAGAATAGAATAGAATAGAATAGAAATAAAATAGAATAGAATAGAATAGAATAGAATAGAATAGAATAGAATAATGAAGAATGAATAGAACAGGACAGGACAGGACAGAACAGAACAGGAGTAGAATAGAATAGAATAGAATAGAATAGAATGGAATAGAATAGAATAGAATAATGAAGAATGAATAGAACAGGACAGGACAG
>BLBF01000073.1:1341165-1357690 GCA_015471245.1 Laticauda colubrina | reverse complement strand
TCTTCTTCTTCTTCTTCTTCTTCTTCTTCTTCTTCTTCTTCTTCTTCTTCTTCTTCTTCTTCTTCTTCCTCCTCCTCCTCCTCCTCCTCCTCCTCCTTCTTCTTCTTCTTCTTCTTCTCTTCCTCCTTCTCCTTCTCCTTCTTCTTCTTCTCCTTCTCCTTCTCTCCTTCCCTTCTTTTGTTCTCCTCCTCCCCTTCTGCTTCTTATTCATTCTTCTCCTCCTCCTCTCTTCTGCCTCCTCTTCTTCTTCCCCTTCTTCTGCTTCTTCTTCCCTTCTTCTCCTTCCCTTCTTCTGCTTCCTGTTCTCCTCCTCCTCCTCCTTCATCATCCTCTTCTTCATCATCCTCTTCATCTTCCCTTCTGCTTCTTGTTTGTTCTCCTTTTCCTTCCCTTTTCTCTTCTTCCTCCTCCTCCTCCCCCCCTCCACCATCTCAGAGACATGGAGCAAATTATGGTATGTTCCCCTCTCATGAGGCCATTGTGGGAAGGGGGCAGCTGAGATCAGCTCAGGCACTCAACCCTCTTATCTGCCAGGCTTCCTTGGGCGATATTTACCCAGCACTCTTATAAATGATAACCCGTCTCCCCAGCATTTATCCAAATCTGTCTGTACAGATACTTCCACAGCAAAATGGAAAATGCATGCCTTTGAAGGGAGAGTCGGAAAGATTATTCTTTGTACGTACCACATAAAGTCAATAAATAGTCTTTAATAATTACAGCATTACTGCTTTTCAAATTAGAAACCATTCTTTGGTGTTGCCAGAATGTATTATTAATAGGTATGTTTTCAGAGAGCCTAGTACAATTAAGAATACTTAAACAGCACCAAATAACACAGAGGCTCTCAGCAAGCTCATAAAAAATTTAAAAATAACTGGTCTCCAGGGCTAAATGCAAAATTACCAAACTATTGGGGCAAAATGCATTTCACTGATCATTAAAATCTCCTCTCCTCTTCTCTCCTCTCCTTGAGAAATGAGGGATTAAAAAAAAAAAAACCAGCCCCCTCATTAGAAAAATGATCAAGAAAATTGACTTCAGTCCGTATGTATCTGCGTCAACAGAAGTCATGTTATTGGTGTAACAGGAATAATCCTATTGCTTGTAAAATAAATTAACGTTGTACAGGGGAAAAAAATAAAATTAAAAAGTGCTTTTTAAGCTGCTCTTTGAGAATCAAGCTCCCATCGTCTCCTTGCATTTTTTTTTCTTTGAATGTTAATTCAAAATTCAAAAAGCCTCAAATCTTGGACTTAAAAATCTGATTTGATTAGAAAGCCACCTTATTCTTTGTGAATAGATGGCAGCCTCTGTCAGGATTTATTCAGTGAAAACTGAGTGCAGGAGAGAGAAAGAGAGAGAGAATGAAAGAGAGAGAAGGAGAGAGAAAGAGAAGAGAGAGAAAGAAAGCGTGTGAGAGAGAAAGTGAGTGAGAGAGAAAGAGAAAAAGAGAGAGGAGAGAAAAAGTGAGCGAGAGAAAAAAGTCAGAGAGAGAGAGAGAGACAGAAAGAAAGAGAGAAGAAGAGAAAGAAAAGGTGAGCAAGAGAAAGTGAGTGAGAAAGAAAGCAAGAGAGAGCGAGAATAGAGAGAAAGAGCAAAAGAGAGAAAGAGAGAAATAAAAGAGAGAGAGAGAGAAACACTCTTCAAAATTACCTAAGGTCACTTCATGGGCAAAACGATGCATTTCAAGTAAGGTAGTGACAATGTGTTTAATATTTCTCCACGGAAATGGCTGCCTTGATTACAATACATTAAAATCCTCGTTGAATATTCATGGGCCTTTGACAAGGCTGGGTGACATATATGGCTGGCCTTAGGAGGCAATCAACTCCCTTCTCCCGACTCGGTTGGCTGAGGAGGAGCCAGAAGTTCCCGTTGCGTCTTTGTGTGTCTCTCATACACACACAACTGCGGGGCTCTCCTAGTCCTCGATTCATGACCTCAATTGGAGCCCAAGATCCCTGTTGCTAAGCGAGACTGTTATGACCCAAAAGGGGCCTGGCACCAAGGCAACCCAGTCAGATAATCAGTAGGAGTCCCTTTATTCGCTCCAACTTTGCCCCCAATGCCCTGGTTACCTTCTGGGCTGGAGAAAAACTCCCAGGTAAACAGCCTTTGGCTGCAGAGAATCAAGTCCAAAACATGAACAACACAAACTGTAACTTAAAGTCCAATCAAAGCAAAATGAGGTCATTACTCCGGCAGGGCAGGAGGAGGAATTCCAGACGTGAAGCACGGCAATAACTCAGCATGGTTGGGAAGATGCCAGGAATGCAGATTACCAAATCAACACAATCACTACCAAATCACTGTCAGGGCTTCGACAATCCACCCCCATTTGAATCACAAGTCTCTAGCCACATCTCCTAGAGTTTTAAAAAAAATCATTTATTAGGAGAGAACATGTTGACATTACCTGGGTGTAGCTGACAATGAGGCACCTCCTTCATCTCTCCCTTGACCCTGGTCTTCCCCCACCACCTGCATGTATATTCTCCAATGGGACACAGCCGTAGCCAAGCGTCATCATGCTCTCCAGTAATAATTTTGCACTCCAGAAGCTTCAGCTGCCTAGCAATTATCTATGAAAATATTTAAGGTATGCATTGCTTCCCACATTCCCTTTCTGCTGGAAACTCTAAAAGACCAGAGAAATATCTTTTGAGTTGACACTCATGTTTGCTCCCAGCAGCTGCCACACTCAGCTTGCATCTCTTTTAAACTCTTATTCCCAGCTGTGGCTATGAAGGGAATCAGAGCCTTTTCCTCCCCCATAAGCCACACCATGCACATTGCTCCCTTCTCCATTCCTCCCTGAGTGCCCTAGGATGAAGAGGGGGTGGGCCTGGGTCTTCCTCCAAACTCTCTCTCCCTTGTTCTCCCTCTCTCCTGCTCTGCCCAGCTGGACTTTGCCTTCCCCAGTTTCCTCTGCAGTCCCATTTTTACTAGCTCTTTCTTATCGGAGCTAATTAGTTGGAAGCAGCCTTTTACCTGTGAAGAAACAGGATTCGTAAATGAAACAGTAAAAGGTTGTGCTGGTACCTTTGTCTCATGTTTGCTCTCATGGAACCAGGTTTGGGTCAGAACCCTGGGGGTGTAGCAGACTTGAACCTCCCAAATCGCTGCCTGAGTCATTATCAGCAGTACTTGGATCACCTAGGTATGTTTATAAGCGGAGGTGTGCCTATGCAGGTATAGTCCTCGACGTAACAACCAGAATTTATGTTGGTAAGCCAGGCGGTTTTTAAGTAAGTCCCGTCTGATTTTACAGCCTTTTTTGGCCATGGTTGTTTATTGAATCACTGCAGTTAAGTTAGAACAATCAACCAATGGAACAGTTTGTTTCCAGAAGTTGTAGGTGCTCCAACACCGGAGGTTTTTAAGAAGAGACTGGACAACCAGGGGTGGGATTCTACCAGTTTGGACCAGTTCTATAGAACCGGTTGTTATGATTCTGTGCATTTCAGAGAACTGGCAAATCACATCACTGGTTGGCCCCTCCCCACCCACCCCACCCCACCTCACCCAGGAGGCTTCCCTGAGGCCCAGGGAAGGGTGGTATTCAGGGGGTTGGGGGTGGGAGAAGTGGCCTGAGGGCAGAGCTGAACCTTCCTTAGGACTGAAGCTTCTACTTTTCAGTGCAGACTCAGGCAGCAGATGGCAGAAAGGTAGATCTCAGAGTGAAGCTGTGATTCTGCATGCAGCTCAATCTGCCTGCCTGCATCTTTGCCTGATTTTTGGGTAAAAGTTGCTCTTTTTTAAAATAAAAAGTTCAATGTTTACATATATATTTACAATATTTACATACAAACCACTCCCAGCCAGTCACATGACCACCAAGCCACACTCACAAATTAGGCCACGCCCACAGAACCAGTTGTTAAGAAATTTGAATCCCACCCCTGTGGACAACCATTTGACCAACATGGAATAAGATTTCCTGTTTGAGCAGGGGGTTGGAGTAGAGGACCTCCCAGGTCCCTTCCAGCCCTACGATTCTATGTTTCTTAATGCTTAAACCTCTGCAAACTTCAAGCACTTCTGAATTAGGCACGTCTGTTGTGGGCGGACATTATTAAAAGCTTCGGTCGCCATCATTAGTCAAGACAAAAGCAATGGAGAGGGAAGACAAGTCTAAATTTACGAGGAAATGCAAAAGAAGCATTTGAATAAACAAAGGCACCAGTCTTTTATACCCAGCCTATAATTATGCATTCCTCTAGAGAAAGTGCCCATTAAATATAGTAATAGGTCTGAATTTATACTCCTCCTACCCGCCACCCCAAATCAGTTAATCTCAATCATTTATAGTCTGTCTAACCCAGGGCTGGGCTTCAAAAATTGGTGGGTGTAGCCTAGTCAGCTTCCTGCACTAGGGCAGGGGGGGGGGTGTTTTGCCCTCCCCGGGCTCCGGAGGCTTCCTGGAAGCCGGAAATGGGCCATACCCCATTCTTGCAAGCGTTCTTCATATGTTTTAGCCTCCGGACTCCTGATCATTTTTGTGGCTCTTCTCTGCAATCTTTCTACATCTCAACATCTTTTGTTATATCGTGAAGACCACCAAAAAAGTATAGATCTGGTATACCTGTTGTAGGCCAGATTGGTTATTTCATTGACTTGGGAAGTATTTTCCATTTTGAATTACCAAAGAAAAGATCCCCTTGGATTGGAGTGGACTTATTTTTTTTTTCCTCTTTCAATTTAGATTTTTTTTTTGTTTAATACGCAAGCTTTGTAATAGCTTTATTTTAAAAAAAAAACCGAAACAAAATAAAAACCCCAATGTGAACATGATGATATCCAAAGTTTAGGTCCTTCAGGTTTTCAGAAACTATATTTTCAGAAATTATTTTCAGAAAGTATTCAGGTTTTTAGATTGGAGTTGACTTCTGATGACCGCAAGGGCACATTTTCATGGCCACTGTTTGCTGTTGATTTCTTCCAAGACCTGATGGCCATTCTCCACTCTAACCAGGAGTGGGATTCTACCGGTTCAGACCGGTTTCATAGAACTGGTTGTTATGATTCTGTGCAGTTTGGAGAACTGGCAATTCATGCCCATGGCTGGCCCCTCCCCTCCCCACCCAATCAGTCCTTATCGTGCATGTGCAACATCATGCACATGCCCAACATCTGCGTTTTCTGCCTCCCAGTCACTCCTTAAGGTATCTCTTCTTTTTTTTCTCTCCTGGCAATCAGCCGTTCTGATGATCAGCTGTTCTGGGATTCCCCTTGCTGTCTTACGGCTTCACCCAGGAGGCTTCCCTGGGGCCCAGGAAGGCAAAAAATGGAGAGGGGCACAGCTCCCCCCGCCCCCTCCATTTTTTGGCTTCCTAGGCCCCAGGGAAGCCTTCTGTGAGCCAAAACGCCCCCCCAGGAGGCTTCCCTGAGGCCCAGAAGGCCCAAAAATGGGGGTGGGATACTGCCAAAAAAGAAGAAGAAGCCATGCCCATCCAGTCACATGCACACGTCCACCTAGCCACACCCACAGAACTGGTTGTTTAAAAATGTGAATCCCATCCCTGACTCGAGCCTATAACCTTGGGACTTCTTCATGGGCTTTCATCCGAGGAGTAACCTGGACAAGATTTGCAAGTTTCTGCTATCTGCTCTTAATGTTGTTTGAGTTGAGGTCACTCCTTTAATAAAGCTAAAGTTCTGTACTCTTAACTAAAGTGCTCCTTGGAAATAATTCCTTCCTGGAGAGATAAAAATGCTTTGCAGTTAAAAGCAAAGATCACTAGAAAAGATCAAGCCAGAAGAGAAAGATCATGTTTAAATAAATAATTTTTCTCATAATATTTTGCTTTCAGCCCCATACGAGGATCCCATGCAGGAGCAGGATGTGGAAACCGCTTATCCTGTGTGTTATTTTACTGTAGCAACCATAAGGACATCTGAATTGATTATTGGGATATTGGAATATTCTTAATTGGCGAAGTGTGATTGGACACACCAGGAATCTGTGTGAAGCTCTCAGTGTACATGCCAACAACAAAGTGATAAAGTCACACATCACAAATCATAAGACACCATAATAAATCGTAAGATACCAATAGGTGAAGGAAGTAGGAAAGGAGAGAATATGAGAAAGATGATAGCAATATTGCCATCAATTCTACCCTCAAAATGATGCTACAGGGCACTGCACATCAGACCAACTAGACAAAACTAGACCAACTAGAAAAACCCAACTAGTTTTTCCCCCATGCCATCACTCTGCTGAACAACTAATTCCCACAACACATTCCCATCAGTATTCCCATCTTCCCTATTTCCTACCTCCTTAACTTTTCACACTATACCTTTGTTGCTTATCACTATTGTTGTATGTACATTGAGAGTTTACCCACTGGAAACAAATTCCTTGTGTGTCTAATCACACTTGGGGTTTGGTGTCTTCTCTAGCAGGTGGTTAGCAAGCAAACAACATTCACAGGACAAAAAGTGAAGGATGGAAACTAATCAAGGAAAGAAGGAACCTGGAATTAAAGAAAAACTTTCTAACAGCGAGGACAATTAACCAGTGGAACAACTTGCCACCAGAAGTTGTGGGTGCTTCTTCATCACTGGAGGTTTTTAAGAAGAGACTGGACAAACACTTGTCTGGTATGGTCTAGGGAAGTGTTTGCCAACAGTGGGCCGTGGCCCACCGGTGGTCCACAAGAAAATTTTGGTGGTCTGTAGAGAAATGTCACCCCCAGAGCATCCCCCAAAGTAATTAATCCAGGCTGCACAGGAGCACAAGGCTGCACTGCCCACATGACCCATGGGAACCCTCCCCGCCCACTCACTCCTTATCTGGCAAACTTGCCTGCTAAGTTGCTATTTTTCCTTTTTTTTCCTCCCTGACTATCAACTGTTCTGCTGTTCCAGGAGATGTAGATTAGCTGGAAAGCAGGAAATTGTTGGAGTTTTTTTTTTTTACTTTCTAGGTAATCTTTAGATCTTTGGCTCTGCTTTTAAGCAGAGCTGAACCTTCCTTAGGGCTGAAGCTTCTATTATTCAGTGCAGGTAGCCAATTGCAGATAGATAGATCTCTAAGTGAATCTGTAATTCTGTGAGCAACTCGATCTTGCCTGATTTTGGGGAAAAGTTCCTCTTTTTTTATAGAAAAATTCAATATTTTTAGGTACAAGCCACGCCCAGCCAGTCACATGACCACCAAGCCACGCCCATAAATTAGGCCAGGCCTACAGAACTGGTTGTTAAGAAATTGGAATCCCATCCCTTCCTGTGTGTGTGTGTGTGTATGTATGAGAGAGAGAGAGAGAGAGAGAGGAGGGGAGGGAGGGAGGGAGAGAGAGAGAGAGGTTAGATCAGATCTTTCTCTCTCTCTCTCTCTCTCTCTGCCACCAGTCAGCAAGCCACTGTCAGTCAAAATTCATATTAGTCATCCCTGGGATTTAAAATTATGAGTTTGGTGGTCCCTGAGGTCCAAAAGTTTGGCAACCCCTGGTCTAGAGTCTCCTGGTTGAGCAGGGGGCTGGACTAGAAGACCTCCAAGTTTCTCTTCCAGCTCTGTTCTGTTCTGACTCACCTCCTAGGTACCATTTGGTCCATGAGTATCATGTGGACTTATCCACAAATACCAATTGAGAAACACCAGGATGTTTCTTAGGAGGATAATCCATTTAATGGCTTTATTCAGAGGGTTTCTAAAGATAGAACTCTGCCGAGAGAAAGCGTTAGGCCTGCAAATACCCCTAAATATGTATTTATTTCTTTAGAAGACTTGTATACCATGCAACCTTATACGGCTAGCTCTCGACATACAACCACAAAGGAAGTCAACATTTCCCTTGCTAAGTGAGTTGCTAGTTTTTAGGTGAGCTTTCCCCCATTTTATGATCTTGTTGTCACAGTTGTTCAAGTGAATTACTGAAGTTGTTAAGTCAGTAACATGATTGTTAAACAAATCTGGCTTCCCTGTTTGCTGATAGTACAATGACTTTGCTGATAGCACAATGGAGATCACCCCAGGGACACTGCAACTGTTATAAGTACATGCCAGTTGCCAAGCCTCTGAATGTTGGTCAGGTAACCATGGGGATGACACAAGGCTCATGTGAAAAACTGTCCCGAGTCCCTTTTTTCAGTGCCATTGTAACATCGGAACGGTCACAAAATGAGCCATTGTAAGTTGAGGTCTCCCTGTCGTTTGACTTTATTCTTACCTTCCTTCTCCTTCCCAACAATATCCCCTTGGGTCCCTCCAACCACCATCTATCCCATCACCCCCATTGTGTTCATGGTTTTGCCAACCCAACACATCCTTGCATGACAATATAATCAAGGGATCTCAGTGCTGGGTTTGCACCTGAAAATTGTTACACCCTGGGCTGGAAACTTTAGTGGGAAAGAAAAGAAAAGAAAAGAGAAGAAAAGAAAAGAAAAGAAAAGAAAAGAAAAGAAAAGAAAAGAAAAGAAAAGAAAAGAAAAGAAAAGAGTTTCTCCAATAGGGTTGAGCGTGCTGGAGTTGGACATTTGCAGGAAGAACAAACTCTGTATCAAGTCATACAATATTTCGATGGTCTTTTTAGAGTTGCCAGCAGAAAGGGAGGGGGGAGCAGTGCAGCAGCTTGCAAACTGAAGCTGCATTCTATACATAGTTTTTCAAAGATAGTAACTAGGTGACTAAAGTTTCTGCCACGCAAAATTCTAACTGGAGAGCACGATTGTTGACTCTGGGCTATGGATGTGTCCCATTGGAGAATATGAATTAGGATACACCCAGGGGGTGGGGGAAAACCAGGGTCAAGGGTGACAATGAATGATGTGTCTCAGAGTTGGCTATACCCAGGCAGTGCCGGACATGTTAACTCCCAATAAATCCTTTTGAAGTTTTGGAAGTTTGGCTCGAGACTCATGTTTTAATTGGGGTAACTGCCAGAATCCTGACAGTCTGTGGATGTCGTTTGCTTGCTAACAACCTGCTAGAGAAGACACCCAACCTCAAATGACTGTAATGTCAGTGTTCCAACTGACCAACTCCAACCCAATAAACTCCGAGACAAGCATTTCCTCAAAGTTCCATTTTATGAGAGTTGTCCTAGTGGGACATCTGGGAAAACCCGAATCTGAGAGTTCCAGGTTTTTCCGTCTCAAAGGACAAATCAAAGACCCATCCCTTGCCACCCATCAATCCATCACGTGGCCCAATCAACTCTTTGTCCCTACTGGAGACATCCCTCCAGTCACTCCCCTCCAGGTGCAGGGCAACCTGTCCTTGACTCTCTGAGAAAGGAATGTTGTTGTGTCTAATCTTGTACCTCTTTAAGAAATTCTCCCCTCCCAAATTTCCAGGCACTGAATATGGCAGCCTGGAAGCTTCCAAGTAAAAAAATCTAGCTTCCAAAGCTGATATGTAAATTACAATGTTCTGGAAGGCCTTAAAGACTCAGCTGGTCTTTGGTCCTTGGTGGTCTCTGAGCTGGGTTGTTTTCTAGCAGATGTTTCATGACCCAGCTAGGTAACATCATCAGTACTAGAAGAGAGTGGAGTTTGCTCTTGCAAAGCCTTGTACCTCTGATGAGGTTTTCTAGTTGGGTCATGAAACATCCACTAGGAAACAGCCAACTTCAGAGAGCACCAAGGACCCCATAGTTTTCCTCTTCCTCCTCCTCTTTCTCTCTGGAAACATCACTTTCTTCTAGCACTGAAGATGTTCCCTAGTTGGGTAACAAAATGTCTCTAAGAAAACAACCAAGTTCAGAGAGCACCAAGGATCCCACAGTCCTCCTCCTCCTCCTCCTCCCTTCTAACACTGAAGATGTTCCCTAGTTGGGTCATGAAATATCTGCAAACAAACAGCTAAGCTCAGAGAGCATCAAAGACCTCACAGGTCAACCCCGCTGCAAATATTCTCTTTCATCAGTACTTAGCTGCCCTTATGCTTTGTAGATGCTTTTCTGTCGATTGGCCAACTTTCTATTTTGCTGATTTATTTTGTGTTGTGCTGTTTAATGTTCATTCCGTTTCACTTTATTGTCGGCTACCCAGAGTCATTTCAGAGTCAGACCATGCTGAAACCGAATCAATCAAATTTAGGGTGTTCTCTATCCTTCAAGAGTTTTTTTATTGCAGGATTCTTAATTTTAACTCCGAGTGTTTACTTTTAGTTTGAAGCTCCCTCTCGTTTAAAACCTAGTCTTTCATCAGTATTTTTTTGAATTTGTTTTTGATTTGTAAGAAGGTCAATTATTCCTGAAGATAAAAAGGAGAAGAACTTGTGTCTGTTGCCTAAAGAACTAGTAGTGAGCAATTTAAGAATATCTGGAAAACAGACCTGGGATCAGATGTTAAAAAGAGCATTAAGACATCAACTGTAAGTTATTTAAAAGTTCAAATTGCCCCCCCCCCTTTTTTTTTAAATTTATGAGGAAATTACACTAACTCTTGAGTTATATGATATACCAGCACCATCTAATGGATAGCAGAAGAATGAGGATGAAATTATAATTTTGGCCAAGTAGCCCCCTTAAAATTACATGGCAAGGGGGGAACTCAGATCTGAATGAGAAGTACTTTAAGATATTTGAAAAAAAAAAATTAGGAAAGGAAGTGCTATCAGAAAACTAAAAAAAAATAGATCACTCGAGGCATCAAATAATAAGCAACTGGAATGTATTTTTTTTTCTCAACGATGCCTTGCAACTTTTAGTTGTAGGTTTATGACTTACAATCTTTTGGGGGTTTTTTTGTATTGGTATTACAATCATTTGTTTAGCAACTGAAGTTACAACAGCACTGGAGAAAAAGGCTTGGTCCTCAGAATTGCAACCTTTTCAGCACCCTCACGGTCACGGGATCAAAATTTGGACAAAATTTGACAATTGTCGTGCATTTATGACAGCTGAGAGGGTCATGCAATCACCTCAAAGTCAATGGAAGAAGTCTGATTTGCTTAATGACTGTGGCAAAGAAAAGTTGTCTTGCTTATCAACGGAAATTCCAGCTCCAATTTTGGCCTGAATTGAGGCCTACCTGTATATTTATCTGGAATTGAATTTTAGAACATCAAAGCAGCTTCAGATTGTTCCTCCTATGGGAGCCAATGTCCAATCTTTTTATGTTAATTTTATTGCCTATTAATATATTCCACAAAATATAACAAATCCCAAGTAATTTGTACGGTTTTCACTGCAGAGAATCCTAAATTCTGTCTAGATTTCATGGGGTTTTTTCCCTCATGAATCACATATGTGCTCCAATCTCAGCAGAGTAAATGAAACTGAATAAAACTGTGTGTTGCAAAATCATTTTTCTACACTAATGAACACAAGGAAAGGGTTTATTTAAAAAAAAACTGCTAAACATTTTGTGACTTTTTGATTTTGTTTTTGCCGTACTTTTCTACCGTATTTCCCCGAAAATAACACCAGGCCTTAGATTATTTTTTGTTCCAAAAGGCACATTTAGGTCTTAATTTGGGGGAAACCCAGAAATTTCAAGGTTGGTCTGGTCAGAAGATATAATTTGGGATACCAACTCGAGCCGAGTCTGCACAAGAATAAATAAAAATGAGATCCAGACAGCTGTGAAGAAAGAAGAAATATTTATTCCTCAAAGCAAAAGAATTTGCTTTTAAGGGCAGACTGCATCGAAATGGGGTACATCCCTCTGCTAAACAAATAATTCCCTCAACACTGTCCAACTATTTACAAAGTCTGCACTACTATTACTATTAACCTTCTCATCACTCCTTATTGCCCATCCCCTCCCACTTGTGACTCTATGACTGTCACTTTGTCGCTTGTATCCTTACGATTTTTGTTGACTGTTTCCTAGAATGATTTGATAGCTTATTGTACCTCATGGCTATCATTAAGTGTTGTGTCTTATGATTCTTGATGAATGTATTTTTTTTCCCTTTATGTACCCCTCTGAGAGCATTTGCACCAAAGACAAATTCCTTGTGTGTCCAATCACGCTTGGCCAATAAAGAATTCAATTCAATTCTATTCTATTCTATTCTATTCTTATTGTACCCTATGATTATTATAAAGTGCTGTACCTGATGATTCTGGACTCTTAACAAATGTATCTTTTATGGACACTGAGAGCATTTGCACCAAAGACAAATTTCTTGTGTGTCCAATCACACATGGCCAATAAAGAATCCTATTCTATTTCCTATTCTATTCTATTCTATTCTATTCTACATTCCAATATTCTATCCTATCCTATCCTGTTCTATATTTTCTATTCTATTCTATTCTATTCTATTCTATTCTATCCTATCCTATCCTATCCTATCCTATCCTATTCTATTCTTCATTCAATTAATCTGTTCTGTTCTATTCTACAGGATCAGATTATTATAGGGGAGCTTGAAGTGTCTACATGCTGACTCTAGTGTGACACTTAAGAGCATTTGTGCATAGATGCAATTATTCTTGTGGAAATGCAGTTCCTCCGGGAGACCTAATTTAATTAACTCTGTGTTTGCAGACCTTATCTTTTGATATGTGGATTAAGTCCTGGTAACTTATTTGAGGATTTGGGGAAATTTGCTAATTTAGTTGATTAACTTAGTTTCAGCTTGAGTGTCAATTATCTAGTGGAGGCACCAATTCTCAAACTATTGTGGATTCTGGTAATATTTTAAGGGAAGATGGGAACAGGATCAAGAATAAAATATATTTGGATGTAATGCTTCTCACCACCTTCTGTGCTTTTCTGATATGTAGAATTATATCTCTGAAGATGGGGCCATAGAAGGAGCGTTCACGTCGCGGCCCCTGTCAGGTATCTGTTTACCTGCGAATCCTTCTACCACGCTACACCAACCTACACCAACAGTGTTCTACAGTGGCTGGGAAAAGTGTAGCGACACGAGAGAAGAAGAAGATATCTCTGAAGATATAAAGCAATGGTAATACCATTTTTAACTGTGTTAACCTAACCTAATTGACTGGAATATTGTGTAAGAATTCTCTACTGTTCTGTATGAAGGTTATATATTTGGTGGGTCATGATGTCCAGTGTCATGTTAATGATAGAGATTACTGGCAATGGAAAAGGGTAAACAGGTTAAGGAAACAGATGGCATGCTACAATAATAGGGGTGTTGCATAGGGAGATATGTAGCTGGATAGATTGTGAACCCAGAAAAAGGCAGAGACGGTATATTTGAACCTGTATAAACCCCAGCCTTCCTAGGAACCATGTTTTCTGCCCACGGGCGAAATTCCTTTTTGCAAAAGCTTCATGATAAAGTTTATATATTGTTCACGTGTCTTCAGTTGTCTGAATACCTGAATGGTTGATTTTTATCACAGCTTTACACAATTACATCTTCCCAGTCAAAAATTGGACAATGTGGAATTGAGAGTGAGGCGTTAACACATTCTATGAAAATGTCAAGAAAATAAAAGTTGACACTCCTGGCAGGCTTCTTCATGATGCCCGTCAAATATTTATGGCTGTGCTTTTATTGAGAAATCAATAACGAGATAGGTTGTTTAGCATATTTATAGTGGGAGCTCTCCAAAAAGCAAGCAATTATACTGACTTTTTACAGAGCCAGGAATGCTCTGCGTTAACCTGTGTTGAGCAACAGAATTAAAATTCTTATAATTCCTATGACGCTTCCGTCTATATTCGGGGTCTTGCCAAATTAGGGGAAACAAATTGGTTACCGTGGAAACTCATTTACTCCATGATTGTTTCACTTCTAAACATAGCAAAAAGTATTTGCAAATCTGCCTCTCTGTTCTGGCTTGAAATTCCCAATAATTTTGTTCACCGTGCAAGCTTTTTGAGTTGACAAAAATGAGGACAGCTAAAATGCAGCTGGTTTTGATTCCTGGAAGCATTTTGGAAATGTTGCTGGGTTATCTGACAATTAACAATGAAATGCTTGACCGACGGGTATAACACAACCATGTCCAGATTAGGGGAGGAAGAGAACTAAGAATAATTACCTGCAAGGGATTTTAAATGTACAGAGTCCAACCTCAGGCAAGCCAGCTGAGCTCTGCAATTGTTCTTTCATAATTTTAATATTGCCTCCTGTTGGAAAGAAAATCCATCTGGTTCAATGGAGCAATGAAGGGGGCTTGTGTTCTGAAAGGGTGTTGGGCCATTCCAATGGTGGTTAATGGCTTTCTTCCTGTGCTAGATCTTGGGTGAGGGGCTGCTCGTTCTAATCCTACCATTCTGCTTTGGTTAGCTGTCAAACTTTGCCGCAGGGAGTTTTGAAATATCCTGTCTTAAATGGGTCTCTGCCTCCAATGTTTGCTTATGAATGGAGACATCTAGATTGTTGGCTTCCTCTTTCAATAAGCTGTTTATCCCCTTAAGTGCTGGCATCTGCTCTAGGCTATTGAAAAAGATCAGGGGGCTGCTTTCTGCCTCTAAAAACATGATCTCCATTTCTCCTTTGGGGAAATATAATATCGTGTTTCCCCGAAAATAAGATCCTATCTTATATTATTTTTTGCCACCAAAAAAAGCACCAGGTCTTATTTTCAGGGGATGTCATCCACTGACTAATCTCACTTGCATGCATTGCCCCCTGGCCTCTTTTTCGCTGTCAGAGGCCTTCAGGAACTTGTTCTTCTGTGGCCGGCAAAGCTTTCCTGAGGGCCTCTGCAGCCGATAAGAGCTCTGGATCGATCCTGAGCTTTGCTATCAGCTCCAGAGGCCTTCAGGAAAGTCTTGCCAGCCTTGCCGGCTGAAGAAGAAATGGGCTGGCAAGGCAGGTGTTGGGGTGTGCGAGGTCTGGCTACAAGCCTCCAAAGGTAAGTAGTAGGGCAGCTTCACCCACCCCCCATCCCCACCCTTGCTTAATTTTTACCCGTCCCCTCTGGAGTCAGTGGGAGTCTTAATTGGGGCTTATTTTGGGGGGTAGGGCTTATATTGGGCACATGTGTAAAAATCAAGCTAGGACTTACTTTCAGGCTAGGTGGTATTTTCAGGGAAACAGGATATTCTGCCTTCTTCTGGGAGAGGGGCTTCCCATACTCCTTTTATTCTAATCAATAAATAAGATTGATGGACACCATGAAAGTCATTTTAACCCTGGCTCTGCCCCTCCTTCTCCTGTACAAACAGACACATCACACCATATTGTCATGGATGGTGTGACCAGGCTAAAATCAGGATAAAATACCATGAATAGGCATTAGACTTACAGTCTTGCATTTTGCTTTGGATTCGATGCAGCCTATGTAGTGGCTCCCTTTTTCTATCTTTTCCCATAACAATAACCCGGATTATTAAATACATGAAATCCTCATCAGGTTAAAAATTAAACTATTAAAAAAATCAGTTTGGAGTAAGGCAGTTCTGCACTAGCTATAATACTATTTACTTGGCTGTGGCTTAATGCAAATTCAGCCCTTCTGGTTCTTTAACCATGGTTAATGGCACTTCATGAATTATAAACTCCATAATGGCTTTTCAACATGCTATCATTTAAAATACCCTGCCTAAAACGGAGACAATTTTGTATAAATAAACTGAAAGAAAGCAGAATGTAATGATTTTAAAAAGCCATCCTGACTTTTTAAAGCTACAGGCTCCCTCTGGCGTTCTGCTCTTGCAATAGGACTTTTCAAAGTTTATTGAGAAATCTACAAAATATACGCCAGGCAATGTTTTAAGTCATGTAATGTAGACTGCAAATTTCCTGGAAATAGAGTAAACTTTTCTAATTGGAATTTTATCACTACATCTGTTTTTATTTTCCAAGCTTGAAGGTTGGATTCCTTGTTAAAGGGATGTTTTCTCCACTGCCTATTGTGCTGAATTCTAGGAATGCGACATCATTAGTTTCCACACTCATCTATCTAATTTATTTAGATTATCGCTTAACCAGTGTGGCAAGAAAGAAATGGGGCAAAACTGAGTTAACCACTGTCTGGCTTTGCAATGGAAACTTTAGCTGAATTGTGGTCGTAATTCGAAGATTTCCTGCGAAAGGAAAGGCACTACACAGTCTGTCGGTCCATCCACAACTGCAGTGATTCACTTAGTAACCCTGGTAACAAAGGTCGACAGATGGGGGCAAAGCTCATTTAACAACTGACTCATTTAGCAAGAGAAATTTTGTGGTCGGAAGTCAAGGACTAATGACAGATCCCATAGACTGGTATTTATTTCTTAGTCTACCTTGTCTCCAGCAAAGCTCAGAGGGGCAAAGATGTTTCTTCTTGCCTTAACTGATTCCAGAAACGTATGTGTGTGTGTGTGTGTCATATATATATATATATATATATGTGCTGTTCAGCTTCCTTCGGGTATTATCCCACGTCATTGTAGTTCTGTTAAAGTTGTAGCAACGTTTCAGCAGAATCTCATCTGCCATCCTCAGGCTTCTGTATGGATATGGGTCTTACAGCTCCTGGTTTTAAATTTGAGGCTGGTTCATTCTGATTGGCTGGGAGCCTGGACCTATTTCATTGGACTTGGAGTTTGATTGATTGGTGTTCCTGGTTTCTTCTGTCTGTTTTGTGGCTTTGATTGGCTGGCAACAGTCTGTTCTTGTGTTGGAGGCTTTCAGTGCAGCTTGGCT
>BLBF01000073.1:1320915-1336165 GCA_015471245.1 Laticauda colubrina | reverse complement strand
TGAAAAACAGCTGCTATCCCAGGGCAGGAGCTCTGCTGAATTCTATTGCAACATTCATGCAGTATCAGGGGTTTTCAATTCAATGTGTGCAGTGTGAAGGGTGTGTGGTTTGTGTTTATTTTCATGATCATGATGTGCACTGAAGATGGTATTTTGTTTTGTTCGGAAAACACACGAGGTAGACCGGGTTCCAACAACAAATGCTTTATTCTTTAACTAGTTAGTAAATAGGAACACTTGGCTGAAGCTGAGGCCAGCCTTTTATACAGGCTGGCTTGCCTGCTTGCAGCCAATGGCAGTTGCTTAAATTTGCCGCCTTTCAGCAGCTCTTAGTGAACCAATCCAATGCTTATTTTATTTGACCAATCAGTTTTGCAGATTTGGAGTCACCCACTTTACATATAGAACACCCCTCCCCCCTTAGTTCAGTCCTACGTGGTGACGTAGTCTCGCAGGTAGGCGGGGCTTTTCCGGACTCGACTTGACTTGCGCGGTTCATTCTCAGTGAAGACTTCGACCGGTTCAGATGGGGCTGCTGTGTCGTCCGTTCTTCTCCCTGGAACCGTCTGGAAGGGTGAGTCAGCCATTTTACCGCCGCCTGAGTTTCTTAGGCTGGCGGTTTTGCCGCTCCCTCCCGTTTCCTCCGGGCAGATCGAGCTGGCCTGGCTGGCCCCTTCCGATGGGCTCTTCACGCAAGTCTCTCCAAACAGTGAGTCTTTTATTTGCTCTTTTTGTTCGTATGTTTCATGGGGTTTGGTTTTAAACAGTTCTTTATTTATTTCTCGCCTTTCCCCCCCCACCTTGGTTTGCAATTCGCCGGTTTTTTCGGTGAATGTTTGTAAGTCTGTGGTTCTCTCTATAATTCAGGATCAAAGCTGGTCTATGTGCCGCTTCCATTCCCTGCCATCCTCTTCTGTTAACCGGTAGGATTTGGGGCCTGTGATTTGGGTAATCTGTCCTGGTAGCCATACCGGGTCCACGGTGAAGTTTTTAGCGTATACCAAATCGCCTATTTCAAATTGTCTAAACCGTGTAGAGGAGTCAGGGGGGTTTTCTGGGGTAAAATTTGGGTGTAACCTATCAAGGTGAGATCTTAACTTTCGCCCCATAAGTAGTTCTTCTGGGGACTTGTTGGTTATGGTACTGGGCGTTATGTGCTGGAGTGTGAGCAAACGGTTTACTTTCTGTTGGACATCTCCGGCGTCCATTCTTTCTAAACCTTCTTTAGTAAACCGGACCATTCTCTCAGCCCTGCCGTTCGCAGCCGGGTGAGCCGGTGCGGTTAGGGCATGTCTTATACCTAGGGAGGCTAGGTATTGCTCAAATTGTATGCTGGTTAGCTGTGGCCCGTTATCTGAGACAAGAATGTCCGGTATGCCATGGGTGGCAAAACGGTTGTCCCGCTTTTTAATTACAGTTTCTGTTGTCGTTGATGGCATAACTTTTACTTCAAGCCAATTCGAATAGGCATCAACGACAATCAGAAAGGTATGCCCCTTGGTAGGACCCGCGAAATCAATGTGTATTCTTGACCAAGGTCCCCGAGGGGTTTCCCAGTCTTTAACGGGTGCTTTTGGTGGGGACGGTCTAATTGCCTGGCATTTGTTGCATGAGCTTACCCAATACTCTATGTCCTTATCAATACCCGGCCACCAAACATAATTTCTAGCAAGGCTTTTCATCTTAACCATTCCCGGGTGCCCTTCATGTAACAACCTAAGTACCCTGGGTTGTAATTTGGCAGAGATTACCACCCGATCACCCCACAACAAACACCCCTTTTGGATTGAAAGTTCAGTCTGTCTGGACCGGAAAGGTTTAAAGTTTTCAGTTTTTTGATTCTCCGGCCAGCCTTTACCTACCCAGCTAAGAACGCGGGCAGTCAATGAGTCTTTCGCGGTGGCTCTGGCGACATCATACGCTGATATGGGTAGATCGGGGCAAGTCTCGATTTGTAGCGTTGTCATCACTGGTGCCAGGTCTTCGTCGGTTGCTGGTAAGGGTGCTCTGCTCAGAGCGTCCGTGTTAAGCCTGGGTTCCCCAACCAGGGTTAGGTAGACAAGCTAAACAGAATGTGCAGCGTTAGTCAGATAGGCACACAGATAAATGAGTGAGCTAAGCTTGTATGTTTATTAACATACAGTAAAAATAACAGATACGCTTGTGCTATCAAGAATATATTTTATTCCATTATAAGTTCATGGCATAGTCAAATAATAGTCCAAATATCATTTACCATGTAATCAGTCCATTCAGGGATATTCAGTTAGCAAAGTCCATGTAGAATATCCTATGTCAGTTCACTTACAAATCAGTCCTTTGTTGTCTCTCCCGTTCGAGCAATGCAGTCTTGATTCCAAGCAGTAATCGGGGATCATCAAAGCCAGAGAGAGAGAGAGCAAGCCGTAGTCTTGCTCCTTTTATATTGTTTTCATAACCACTCCTTTAATTGCTATTTCACAGTTAAAGGTGCATACACTCTAACATACACTAACTATGATTCATAGTTATTATTTCACCTAAACCAGTTAGGGTAAACAATGTTATCCCTAACATTCTCCCCTTTTAGGTTACATAATAACTATGAATCATTTACATCTTTAATTTATATTTTTCACAACTTTCTTTAAACTTAGTTGCTCCTTGAGCTTTTGTAAATTGGTCTGCAATGTTTTCTTCTGACATGCAGTATTCCAATTTTATCAGTCCATTTTTCACTGATTCTCTTACATTTAAATATCTTAAGTCAGTATGTTTTGATCTAGTTTTTACAGCAATACTAGTAGCTAACTTTATAGCTGCTTGGTTATCCTCGTACACAATAATGGAATCTTTCACAGTTATACCCATGTCCAACAATAACTGTTTGTAGAAAATCAAGTCAGTGCATAATAATGACAGACATGAAAATTCTGCTTCCATCGTGGATAAACTAATATGCTGTTGTCTGATTGACCTCCACCCTATTAGTGTCTTACCAAATAATATAGCCATCCCAGATGTTAATTTTCTAGTGTTTATATCAGTTGCAAAACTTGCATCTGCATAAGCACTAAGACTCAAATCATCCTTTGGTTCTATATATAATGCATGGTTTATTGTTCCCTTAAGATATCTCAATATTCTTTTTAAGGATTTCCAATGACATTCTTTTGGATCTGAATTAAAACGTGCCAGCTGATTTACACTATAAGCAATATCTGGCCTTGACCAATTGCTTATATATGATAAGCTACCAATCAAAGATTGATATATGGATTTATCAAATTTGGGACTTTGATCATTAGTTTGGCAAACTTCCTGACTCATTGGAGTCTTTGCCGGTTTACAAAGTTCCATCTTATAAGTTTTAATTAATTGACAAATTTTATCTTCTTGAGATATCTTAAAACCATTATTTGTTTTATTTATTGTCAATCCTAGATACCTTTTAATTTCACCTAAATGCTTTATTTTTATCTTTTTGGCTAATAATGATATAATCTCATTTGCTTCATTATTAGTCTTAGTTATCAAAGCAATATCATCAGTAAATAATAATAATAATGACACCGTTCCATTATTTTCTCTTTTAAACACACACGGATCTGCTAAACCAGATTTAAAACCTATATTGTTTAACTCTTTCACAATATATTGGTTCCACTCAAACCCAGATTGTTTCAACCCGTAAAGACTCTTTTTGAGTTTCCAACAATCAGTGCTATTTACATTATTTTCTTTTATGCCAATTGGTTTTCTTAAATATATAGTGTGCTGCAATGGTGCATGTAGATAAGCAGTTTCTACATCTAAATGGTTAATGACATAGTTTTTCTTAGCTGCCCACACTAATGCTGCTCTTAAAGATGTTGCTTTAAGGCTTGGTGCAAAAACTTCATCGTAATCAGATGCAATTTGATTAAATCCTTGAGCTACTAACCTAGCTTTATGGGTAACAGTCCCATCATTTCCAGTTTTTACTTTAAATATCCATTTGCACCCAATGGATTTTTCTCCTGGAGGTAATTTGGCATCTTCATACACTTTCATTACCTTTAATGAATTTAGTTCTTTTTCCATTGCCTTTTGCCAATTCTCCTGATCCTTAGCAGGATACATCCTAAGTTCTTCTACACTAGTTGGAACTTTAGTTACTTGGCAAACTATACTTGCTTGATACCTATCAGGTGGTCTAGTTACACGTGTAGTACGTCTAGGTATTATAGGACTTGCAGGTGGACTTTCCTCTACTAATTGTTCTTGATCATGTAATTCTTCCTGATCAACTAATTCCTCTTGTTCTGGTCCTATTTGCTCTTCGTGGACTTCTTCTTTAATTGGACTCTTTTTACAGCTAATCTCATCTTTCTGCCTTTTGTAGGGTTCAATAAATATTTCATTATTTAAATCTTGCTCTAATCTATTCCATCCTACATGTTCTAGGAATTTTGCACTAGCACTGGGATCATCAAAGCCAGAGAGAGAGTGAGCAAGCCGTAGTCTTGCTACTTTTATATTGTTTTCATAACCACACCTTTAATTGCTATTTCACAGTTAAAGCTGCATACACTCTAACATACACTAACTATGATTCATAGTTATTATTTCACCTAAACCAGTTAGGGTAAACAATGTTATTCCTTACAGTCCGCATGGGAAATTTGTTTCCCTGGGCGATGTGTCAGAGTGTAGGAATAAGCTGCTAGGAACTCTGACCATCTCGTCATTCTTGGGGACAGTATATTAGGTGTTGGCTTGTTTCCCGCCAAAATCCCCATTAGCGGTTTGTGGTCCGTTATGATTTGAAAAGTCCGCCCATATAAGTATTCGTGGAATCGTTTTACTCCAGCGACAATTGCTAGAGCTTCCCTGTCCAATTGGCTGTAATTCCGCTCGGTTTTGGATAGAGTCCTAGAGTAATATGCGACGGGTGCTTCTCTGCCATCAGGTAGTTGGTGGCTCAGGATGGCACCTACTCCGTATGGTGAGGCGTCGCAGGTCACTCTTAATGGCAGTGTGTTGCTAAATTGGATGAGAAGTTTGTTGATGTTAGCAAGCTTTTAATATTTTGGAAGGCTTTTTTTTCTTTGTAACCCCAAGTCCAAGTTGCCTTCTTGTCTAGCAGACGGTGTAACGGTTCTGCTATAGTGGCTTTGTTTGGCAGGAACACATTATAAAAATTAATTAATCCTAAGAACGCTTGTAGTTCTGTTTTATTTCTTGGTTCAGGAGTGTCTTTGATTGCTTTAACTTTTTTGTCTGTAGGGTGGATACCCTCTCTGTCTATTGAGTAGCCCAGGAATTCGACGCTATTCTTAATTAAACAGCACTTTTCTCTTTTTACCTTGAGGCCAGATTCCCTAAACTTAGTTAATACTTCTTTGAGTCTTTTCCTTAATTGAGTTTCATCTCTGGCCAAGATTAGGACGTCGTCAAAATAGGGAACGACTCCTTGTATGCCATTTAGAAGGCGTTCCATCAGACTCTGGAAGACGCCAGGGGCCACGCTTACTCCAAATTGGAGCCGGTGACATTTGAATGCGCCCTTATGGGTGACTATAGTCTGTGCTTCTGCTGTTTCTGGGTCCACTGGGAGTTGTTGATAGGCTTGTGCCAAGTCGAGTTTGGCGAAAACTTTGCCTTTTCCCAGGGAATGAAGCAAATGCTGAACTACTGGCACCGGGTATGCGCTTGGTTGTAATGCGTGGTTCAGGGTAGCCTTATAGTCACCACAGATTCTGATGGACCCGTCAGGTTTTATGGGTGTGACGATAGGCGTTTCCCACTTGGCATGGTCCACAGGTTCTAACACCCCTTGGGCTATTAATTTGTCCAGCTGTTCCTCTATTTTTGCCTTTAGTGCAAAAGGAACTTGCCTGGCTTTTATTCTTCGTGGGGCTATTTGGGGGTTTAGATTGAAAGAAATGGGATTTCCCCGATACTTGCCAAGTGAGCCGTCAAAAACGTCCTGGAATTCTCGGATGAGGTCTTCTTCCCAGCTGGTTGTAGTCACTCGATCGACCCCGGTCATCCCGATGCCCAATGGCGCGAACCATTCGATGCCCAGGAGGCTTGGTCTGTCTTGGTCGACTATGGTCAGCGGAAGCACCTTGACGTGATGTTTGTAGGCAACTCAGAATTGTCCCATGCCTACCACAGGGATTTGGTTTCCCTGATAGTCCTTGAGGGTTAGGTGCTGCTTCTTCAATTCTTTGGGTTTGATACCTGGGACTAGCTGTTTTATTGTGTCCCATGATACCATGGAGAGGAAGGACCCCGAGTCCACTTCCATCTTGCAGTGTTTTCCTTCGATTTTCACGATGACTTTAATTTTCTTCCCACTTTCCGTCTGAGCGCTCTTTATAATGACAGTTTGGTGTGTATTGGCTCGCTTCTCTTGTTGCCACTTTCTCTCGGCTCGTTTAGGCTCGGCTCATGTTGGGGAATTTCTGCGTCTCGTCGGGCTGTAGTATTTTTTGTTCCTGCAGACCTTCTCGATGTGCCCTCGTTTCTTGCAATGCTGGCAGATGGCATCGAGAAATCTGCATTCGGCTCGGGGATGGTTTCCTCCGCAGCCAGCGCATTCCCGCCAATTCCTTCTTTCGCGCTCTTTTCTGTTCGTGAGCAAACGGTGGACCTCGTCGTCTTCTTCGCTCGATTCAACTGTTTCGCCCGACTCTTCGTAGTGGGTTGTGGTGGCAGGGTGCTTTCTGTCTTTGGTTGGTGTTTCTTCACTGTGTGTGTTCATCTTTTTCATGGCTACGGCAGATTTTTTCGCGGCTGTGGCTTCCGCGATGGCTTCGGTAACGGTGATGTTGGGTTTGTTGAGCAATTTACTCTGTGCGGTCGAGTCTCTCAGGCCCAGCACCACGCGATCTCTCATTGCCTCGTCTATGTTTAAGAATTCACACTCACCCCCTATTTGTCTGAGGGCAGCGATGAAATCGGCGACGGTCTCTCCCTCTCTCTGGTCTCTGCGGTAAAATTCGTGTCGCTTTATTAAGTTAGACACCATCGGAGCGTAGTGTGCTTTGAGGAGTCTTTGCAATTCTGTCCACGTTAGTTGTTTAACGTCCCGGGGCTTCGCAAGGGCCTTTGCCATCTTAAAAACTGTTGGCCCGCAGTGCGTCAGGAACACAGCTCTCTTGCGTTGCTCTGAAATGCCTTCCATTTCATTGCTCTCCAAATACATTTGGAAGCGATCAGCATAGGAATCCCAATCCTCTTCGTTGGGATTGAAGGGTGCGGGCGGCGCGTTGTTTCCAGACATCTTGGTTGTAATCTGGACTTCTTATCACCGCGTGCAGGTTTTTCCGTTCAGGACGATCCCATCCTCGTCGCCAGTGTTTTGTTCGGAAAACACACGAGGTAGACCGGGTTCCAACAACAAATACTTTATTCTTCAACTAGTTAGTAAATAGGAACACTTGGCTGAAGCCGAGGCCAGCCTTTTATACAGGCTGGCTTGCCTGCTTGCAGCCAATGGCAGTTGTTTAGATTTGCCGCCTTTTAGCAGCTCTTTGGATTGGTTCCTAGTGAACCAATCCAATGTTCATTTTATTGACCAATCAGGTTTGCAGATTTGGAGTCACCCACTTTACATATAGAACATATTTCATTTCATTTTATGAGATGCAATGACAACAAAGGAAACTAAAACTAAAAACCTGGCTGAAAAACCAAGCTACAACAGGATCAACACCCAGAACTTGGAAACACGACGACCAAAAAATTCATATCGACACTGTAAAGATGGGCGGCTCAAGGTTGACTCAGTTATCTGTCCTTCCTTCCGAGGTTGTTAAAACGAGGACCCAGATTGTTGGGGGGCAAATAATGCTGACTCTGTAATCCCGCCTCAAGACCCCTGTAGAGCAGTATAAAGCAGGTTATAAGTGTTATGGAAAATATGTATCAGAATACAGGTAGCCCTTGACTTACAAGTTTGTTCAGTGACCATTCGAAGTTACAACGCCACTGCAAAAAGTGACTGACGTTTTTCACTTATGACCATTGTGGCAAGCTGCATGGTCATGTGATCAAAATTCACTGGGCAACTGACTTCCATTTATGACCATGGCCAGGTTTTGGGATCTTATGATCTGCTTTTGCGACCATCTGACCAGCAAAGTCATATAACAGATTAAACAGATTAACAGAGTTGCAAGGGATTTTATAGGTCATCTAGTCCAACCCCCCCCCCCCCCAAGCATAGACCCTACACCGTTTCTGACAGCGGGCAGTCCAGTCTCTTCTTGAAAGTTTCAAGTCAGTGGGGAAGCTGGATTCACTTAACGACCGGGTTACCACTTTGACAACTGGTCGAAGAACCCCACCTGTCTCACTTAGCAACCTACATGTTGGGCTCAACTTTGGTCGTAAGTCGAGGACTACCTGGCAAGTGAAGTGTGCGGATGCGGGGGGGAGGGGAAACTCGCAAAGCAGGCGAAGGGAGTCAAGATGCAGAGGTGATGCGTGGGGGAGGAAGCCGGATTTAGGAACAGAAGCGGGATCTCGTTGGATTCCTTTCTTTTTTTTGCAAAGTCGAAAAAGCCGCCTTTACAATTTGCTCCTGAACCACGCCCTCTCTTCCCGGGCTCCGCCTTGGATTGGCCGAGAGATGAAGATTCTCCCCCCTCCTCCTCTTCGTGCCATGGTTCGGTCCGAGCCAGAGCCACGCCCCTCCTTCCACCTCGCAGGGGCTTTCAAAACCCCGCCCTTCCCTCCTTTCCTCTTTCAAATCAACGCAACGCTTTCACGGTCTTCTCCTCCAATGAGCCCTCCCATTGGTCCACCGTCCCCCAAGGAGGAGAAGGGAGAGTATGCGCAGGCGCAGAGGCGCGGCAGGGAGGGGCGCGAGCTGCAGAGAGGAGAGGCGGAAGCGTCTCGCGACGGCCGCGGAGACTGCTGGGAGAGGCCGGAAGCGGCGCTGTTGCCGCGGCGGCGGCAGCGGTTCCAAGATGGCGGTGCAGGAGTCGGCGGCGCAGCTCTCCATGACGCTGAAGGTGCAGGAGTACCCCACGCTCAAGGTGGGCTGCCTCGCCTCGCCTCCCCCCGGGAACACCCCCTCCCCACTTAACTCCCCGCGGTGGTAGAAACCCTTACCCTCCTCGGGGTCTCCGCCCCCCCTCCCCGCCATGGCGGATAGGCCGGCCTTTGTGGGGGAAGGGGAGGGCGAGGCTGCTTCCTCCAGGGCGGATCCCGAAAGGGGAGGGGGTGTCTCCCCGCCCAAGACAAAAAAAGGGGGGGAGGTCCCAGGGTGTAGGAGGAAGAGGAGGGGGGGTCGCCGCCCTGGAGGGTCTCTTGAAGGGGGTTTCGGCTTCTTTCTGCGGCGGATCTGCACTCCTCCCCCCTCCCCGACTTCGTTTTTTTAAATAGAGGCTTATCTTTGAATAGCAAGAGCTGGAAGGGACCTTGGAGGTCATCTAGTCCCACTCCCTGCCTGAGCAGGAGAGTCTATGCCAGATATTCGCCTCTTCACACAGGACGGGCCTCCTAATGCTCCGCCCTCCCCCACAAGAAGAACAGCCTTGTGAGGTGGGCTGAGAGGAGGGGGGCTGGCCCAAAGACCCCCCCCCTCCAGCTTAAGGAGGTCGCCCTGACACACACACACACACACACTCACGCAGCCAGAAGAGTGAGTCCTCGACTTACGACCACCAGGGAGCACCCTCCCCTCCCCCAGACCTCTGTAGCTAAGCCAGGCATCAGTTCAGTGGGTTTCACACACACACACACACACACACACCTTTTCACGATCCTTTTAAAGGCCCCTGGCTGCTGAGCGAGTTGCTGCAGACATTGAGTTGGGGTCACGGGAGCTGAGCGAATCCGGCTGCACCCCCTTGGCTTTGCTTTGATGGTGGTGACCGTTGGTGGCCAGTAGGATTGCCAAAGTCATTAAGTTGGTGACACGGTCGTTAAGCGAATCCTGCTCTTCCCCCACATCGAGTGTGCTGATCAGAAGGTCGCCGAAGGGCATCCCATGACCGCCATAAGCCCAAGCCGGTTGCGAAGCCTCTGAATTTGGACCATGGGGAATGCCACCATGGTCATTAAGTGTGAAAAAATGGCCACAAGTCCCTTTTTGCAACAATGTTGCAACTTTGAAGAGTCACTCAATAAGCTGTCCTAAATTGAGGATCCCTGTAACTCCTTTCATTTGCTTTATTTAATCAGTTATTACAATTTACTGGCTGCCCATCTTACTGTAGGGGGATAAATCTGGGAGACTGGCACTTAACATCTAAGCCAAGAAGGGGAAAAAAGGTTAAAAATAAACATTAAAACTACATATAATTATGAAATAATGAATCACAACTGGTCCTACACTTCCAGCATTGAAAAAAGTGACTCCAAGCCATTTTCTTCACACCACTGTGGCAGCCTCCCCCATGGTCAAAATTCAGACCCACCTGACTCACATTTATGACAGTCGCAGTGATGGGGAGGTCAGGTGATTTTGCGACCTTCTGGCAAGCAAAGTTAAAGGGAAGTGAGATACCAACAGCTGTGGTGATTCATTTAACAACTGGCACGAAAAGTCATACAAGGGGACAAAAATCACAGATGTCTCAATAAGAATTTGGGGCTCCGCTGCAGTGGTAAGCAGAAGATTTCTTGCAGGTGAGTTTGTCACAGTGCTCTTACACTTGGCTGTGTGATGCTTGGGGGGGGGGAGGCTTTGAATCACTGATGCCCCCCCAGGCTGCTCCTTGCACTTTTCTTGGCAGGTAGCTTGCCATTGCCTCTTCCCGTGGCTGAGAGAGAGTGACTGGCCCAAGGTCACCTACCTACCTGGCTTCAGGCAGGAGGCGGGACTACAGCTTTCGGTCTGCTGGCCTCTGGCTTGGTGCCTTAACTGCTCTTCCAGAGATTATACAATCATAAGGTTGGAAGGGGCCTCAGAGGTCTTCTAGTCCAACCCCCTGCTCAAGCAGGAATCCTTATAACAGAAGACTTCAAACGTGACAGCTTTAAGACTTGTGGACTTTCAGAATTCTTCTCCAATCACGTTAGCTCCAGAATTCTGGGAGTTGAAGTCCTCAAGTCTTAAACTTGCCAAGTTTGGAGACCCTTGTTTTTGACCATAATGGCTGCCCAGTCTCTTCTTAAAAGCCTCCAGTGATGGAGCATCCACAACTCTTCCATTGATTAATTGTTCTGTCAAAAAAATTCCCTTTACTTCTAGGTTAGATCTCTTCTTAACAAGCTTCCACCCATTGCTCCTTCCCTGCTCTCTGGTGCTCTGGAGAGTAAGCCCATCCCTTCTCTGTGACAGCCCCTCAAGAACTAGAAGGCTGCCATTCTGTCACCTCCAGCCTTTCCCTTCAACAGGCCAGGCATGCTCAGTCCATTCAGCCATTCATCAGAGGGTTTAATCCCCAGGCCTCTGTTGCTCTTCTCTGCACATTTTCCAGGCTCTGGAAAAAAAATTCTTTTTGTATCATGGTGACCAAAACTAGGCCCAGTGTTTTAAGTGTGGCTTCTTTGGCACTGCAAGAGCCATCAGCCTGGCTCTCTGTGTAACCCTGCCATATTTTAAGGTCTGCATCTCTTGAGTGAAGGGCTGGCATTTTATTGGGTGGGGTAGGGGTGGTTCTTTCCTCCATGGAAAGAACTTCCTGAGTGCAGGATACAGCTGGCATCCACCTGTCCTTTTTCAGATCAGATGAAATTATAGACCAAGATTGATAGGGTGATGCCTGGTCCTGAAGAGCTCTTTTGGGCATTTTTATGGAAAGGAAACCTGTGATGAGCACATCTGCCCTCTAAATCCCAGGCGCCCCAATTCACCTGGGAACCCCTCATTGGAGGCTCCAAAATTATTGCTCTGGAAACCATTAGTGTCCCTGCTGAGGGTCAGAGCAGCAATTCCCTGGAAGCCTATAATTCAAATGATAATGATGGAATTTCTGCAGTCCAATAACCTTCACCTTCCAAGGCTGATTTTAATGATAAGTATGTTCAGTGGCTTCAGGATCCCCAAAACGGCCTTCAGAATTAACAGGTCATGATGATCCCTCTTTTTCAAGGGACATTTTACTGTTGGAGGCCCTACCCAAAAGCCATGCATAAGATTTAAATGTCTTTAGAAGCCTTCTAAAACCGTTGGAATTGCACGGCAGTCACTGGCAGTACTAATGTTCAAGATGTATAAATCAGAAACATTTTTTCTCCCTTGCTCTTTAGCCAGAATGGTACACTAACTACCAACCAACCATAGATGCAAACTTTAGGGTCCCAAGGAGTCCAGCTTCGGTTGATTAAAAAATGGAATTGTTAGGAATAAAAAGGCCCCAAAGCAGAGAGACAAGAAAGGAATGGATGATATTAAAAAAAACCATCAACATATTATTCTAAATCTTTTTTTATTTGGCCTCCTTTTCAGCATAGAGCCATTCAGGTAGATCTAAACTACCCACCTTCTGATTGAGTAAAAAGCCCACCCTTAGAAGAGGCTGGGATAGGGAAGGAAGTGGAGCTTGGGCAGCAACAGAGTTTGATGGGTGGGGGGAGAGGGAGAGATGATGATCTCAATTCCTGCTGATTTGCCTCTTGAAATAACATGAACCACATTGAACTAATCAAATACTGCAGAGGCAGGTCTGGTTTCTGCCTCCCCAAGCAAAGACAGCTCAAACCAACCACACAAATTCATAATTCAGCTGGGAAGGATTAATGTTATCAAGTAAAATATGCCAAAGAAATTGCATTTTTTTTGTTATTCATAGAAATAAGTAATTGAAAAAAGCTGATTTCCCCCCTACTTCAACCTATGCTCCCCCTTTCATTTTCCACAATCCTGCATAGTCTATTTACTCCACAGAGTAGCAAGAGAAATGTTAAATAGATTTTTAAAGATCTTCATCATTATTCACCACTCCAGCAGCAACTGATTTTCAGAATATTGAATGCAGATAATAAGTGTCTTTAATATTTTTATCAAAATGATTTGTGGGTGTGAATAATATTTACAAATCAGAAATTACCTGTTTCAAATTATTGTGGTCTTTGGGATGAGATTATGAGGTTAAGGAAATAATAAATTACTGAACCCTCTTTGTTTTTTTCTTAATAGTGACATTTCTGTTTATACAAAATTAATTTTCTTTAGGTTACCTTTATTTAGGCATGCGATCAGTCAGACTGTCAACATTTCACTTTACTCAGAAACCCAGGAATACATAAATGTGGATCTTGTGCATTTTGTTGGCTTTCTAGTGACTATATTTTCCTTTTAATTTTAATTTTGTGATTTTTCTCTAGGGATTCCACATATAACAACTGTCCAGAAATTAGATAATATAAAAAAAGAAAACATGGGACTTATTTCTGAATTACTGTTTGTAGTTGTTATATGTGGAGTCTTCATTTCTAACAGAAACAAAGCACCCAAAATGGCTCCCAGTATTAATATATTACAGTAAACAAAATTCAAGTTATCAGTAGAAAATAAGCAGGTTAAAATAGATTTGCTTTTTTTAAAAAACCACACAGGTTACATAAAAGGGTTTTTTGTTTTTTTGTTTTGTAAATTTTATTTGAGTTTTCACAAAGAAATACAAATAAAACATCTTTTTTGAAAGTAGCGTAATCCTCGGTTACATTTCTTTGTACAGACACAAATTCAATTTCATGCTCATTTTTATGTTCAATTCCATATCTTATTACTGTTTTACATTTTCTACATAGTTTCTTCCCTCTTTTAATTTCCTTAATTTTATTTTAATTATCTCATCTCGATTCAAATCCTTATATTTATACTTTTTGGCTGTCCTGTTTCAATTTCATATTATCTTTTCTCATTAAACAAAGTTTCTCCTGTAGTTGTTGACTGGAGTATGACACCTTTATATATTTTAATTTTATCCATTTAACTCTTATTTAAGCTTCAATATATATCTTAAAGTTTAACATTCAATATAATACATAACTTGAATTTGGATTCTGCTTGGTACATTCTTAAAATACACACTATATTCTTAAAAAGAAAAAAAAAGGATTATAAATATATGCAGTTAAAACAACACATTCCATTCCAATTCAATTATATCATTAATATTAATATTCATTAAAATCTTAACTTCTTTAACATTACTTTTCAATTAAATATCATACTTCTATGGGAACAGTTATAAGTTTTCCATAATTAACTTCCCCCCCTTCACTTATATTTTATAAAACATTAACTAATTAAAATGTTCCCGTCCCTTCCTAATTCAATTCTCTCATTTATTTTATTTCATTTATTTTATTAACAAAACATTTAACAAGATTACAATAGCTATTTTATCCCTCATTTTAATCATACCTTGTTTCCAATTTTCTAAAATTATTTCTAATACTTGTATAACAATACAATCTTATGTACCTTTACAGAATCCCTTTTTCAGTTAAATTTTCACCCATTTATCTCAAAATATAGGCCCTGTTTCTCTATATCTTGTTTCTGTCCTTAATAACTTCTTATCCTTTCCTTCTTCCCTCTCTTCTTCTCTCTCCCCTTTTTACCCCCTTGTCTCTCTCCTTCTATTTCTCTCTTCTGTATTCCCCTCTTCTGTTGCTTTCCAATATTATACTTATTTTTTGAACTATTTTTCTCTTCTTTGGTTGTTTTTTTAAGCCTTAAATTCTCCATTCTCTTTCCCCCCTTTGCTTTTTCTTCTCCACATAGAATTACTTGTTCATTAAAGACGGCTTCTTCTTTGTCCCAGTCTTCTTGTTTTGCAGACGTTTCTCGTTGTTTCTCATAGTTCCAAATCTCCATTTCTAAGAATTGAAAAAACTAAGCCGAAAGAGCCTCTCCCTTCTTGTGCATCTTCTTTGTACTTTTTAAGTTCCATTTTCAATTCATCCAGAAGTAGTGCCATTACATAAGTTTTTAAACAACCACCTGATTAATTTTAGTCATTCAAATGCAATAACCAAGAGTCCAATGATCACCAAATAATCCAAATACAGTCAAGCTGTTTCTTTTTGCTTTTTTTCGCTTTCTCTTCCTGGGGTTCTACAATTTAGTTACCAAGTTTCAGTTAAAATGTATCTTTTAAAAATCTTGTTAAAGTTTTACTGTAGATTCCTTTTAATTCCAGGCAGTCTCCTCCCTCTTTCCAGATCCTGCCCTTTTATTCTTTTTCTCTCCTTCCCTGTTTATAGAAAACTTTTTAATGTCCAGAAATCTTTATTATCCCTTTGACATTTTATTTTATTTTATTTTATTTATTTTATTTTATTTTATTTTATTTTATTTTATTTTATTTTATTT
>BLBF01000073.1:1305075-1317104 GCA_015471245.1 Laticauda colubrina | reverse complement strand
ATTCTATTCTATTCTATTCTATTCTATTCTATTCTATTCTATTCTATCAGAGGTTTCATATCTGCAAAGGTCCCTGAGTTTACAGGTGTTTTTTTTTTAAAAAAAAAACACCTTAAAAAATGTTTTAAGAATAAGCAAAATCTTGCCAAAATCTGCAGTGACACTCTTTGCAATTCAGGGTATTTATAGAACTTCAACCTTGTTTTATTTTTTTAACAAATCCCTGTTTATTGGCACTGCCTCTATGCCTCTACTAACAAAATAATTCCTGCTGGTGGGATCTTCTGTGCTAGGGGAACACTTGGACAGTCTTCTGGGATTAATCTAGACCGACATTCATCATGCACCTTGAGTCTGAAAAACAGGGCATTTGCAGAGCCTCTTGGCTGCTTTAAGGAAGTGTGATGTTTGCTCCCCTCCCTTATACTCAAAGATGTATTTTCCTGGGATTGTGTAGTTACTGTGTGATCCTAGGGAAAGCTGCAGCTACTTTAAGGTTTTATCTGAGTCCCTTTTTTCTTTGGATCTGAAGAATAGCCACAGCCCTAGGAAAGGCCATGTAGAAAAAGAATGAAAATTAAACCATTTTGGATTTCTTAGAGAAATCACAGCATCCTGGGGCAGGAAGGGACCTTGGAGGTCTTCTGGTCCAACCCCCTGCCCAAAGCAGGAGACCTTCTTCCATCCCAAGCAAACGGTTGTCCAATCTTTTGAAAACTTTCAGTGATAGAAGCGAGGGATCCTAGGTGCTCTCTGGGCTTGCTTGTTTTCTTGCAGACATTTCATGACTCTAGCTAAGTAACATCAGTTTTAGTAAAGAGTGGTGTTTGTTGTCAATTTATAAAGTGTCAGCAAACTGCACTCCCTAACAACACTGATGATGTTACCTATTTGGGTAAGGAAACATCTGCAAGAAAACAAGCAAGCTCAGAGAGCACCAAGGACCCCTCATGTCAACCCTGAGCTACAAATATCTTTTAGCGATAGGAGCAAAAGCAATTTGAAATCACAGGATTATTTTGTTTTTCTAGAATGCACTTTTTAATGACTTGATGGTTAAAATAAGCATGGATTTAGCCCAAAAGTTCCTCACCCTTTCTCCGCTCACTTTAAGGCAGAACATTCTTTGAAACCCCTGAACATGCCATATTCTGGATTATCCAGCAAACAACAAATTTCAGTGAAGTGGTGTGAGATGGGGAGGGGGTAATTGCTTTTCTCCTTCTGCACAGAGGCTGCAACTGGGGGAATAAGAGAGCAAATGACCTAAGTTGAAAGCTATTGATTACTCCAGTAATCTGCATTAGGCTAAGAATTCTTAGCTTCCCTATGAAATGTTTGCAGCTCAGGTGCAGAGCAATTGATTTTTTTTCCTACGCCTCCACTGCTGCAAGCATATATACAAAGAAATGTTCACAAAATGAAGTCAGAAACGGCCAGGATGTTCAATTTAGCAGTGATTCTCAACCTTGGCAACTTTAAGATGAGTGCACTGCAACTCACAGAATTCTCCAGACCACCATGCTGTCTGGGGAATTCTAGGAGCCGAAGTCCACTCATCTTAAAGTTGCCACAGTTGAGAATCACTGTGTCAACTCATAAAATATTTCTAGGGTCTTTTTAGAGTTGCCAACAGGGAAGAAAAGGTTTTGCTTTGAAACCAAAAGTGCATTCCATACTTTTTCAAAGATAGTTTCTGCCATGCAAAATTCTAATTGGAGAGCATGATTGATGACTCTGGGCTATGGATGTATCCCATTGGAGGATATGAATTATGATACACCCAGGGAGATAGAGGGAAAACCAAGGGCCAAGGGTGACAATGAATGATGTGTCTCAGAGTTGGCTGCACCCAGGCAGTGCCGGACATGTTAACTCACAATAAATCCTTTTGAAGTTTTGGAAGTTTGGCTCGAGACTCAGGATTTAATTGGGGGTCACTGCCAGAATTCTGACACCCCTGACTGTAGTTTAACTAGGTAGCACTTCCCAATCTAGGCTAGATTTTATACAGGTTGTGTTCATTGTACAAACACACATTGCTCCCTTTGCTTTGCAAGCATACCTGGTGGCTTTATGCCTGGAGTAGGAAATTCTGCATTCAGAAATTGGATTGAAGGGCTGCTTTCCCCTCATGCAGGCCGTCGAGTCGATCCAGGCGGAGGATGAGAGCGCGAAACTATGCAAACGCAGAATCGAGCATCTTAAAGAACACAGCAGCGACCAGCCTGCGGCCGCCAACATGTGGAAGAAAAAACGGATGGACCGCATGATGGTGGAACATCTCCTGCGGTGCGGCTATTACAACACTGCTGTGAAATTAGCCAGGCAGAGCGGCATTGAGGTTGGTACTCGGCTTCAAAGAGCGGCAGTTGTGGTCGCGGGGCTCTCTTGCCCAAGTGGGGGATCCTGCAAGGCCCCTTTTATTAGTTGTGGACTTCAACTCCCAGAATTCCTGAACCAGCCGTACAAGAGCTATCCGTCCCTATTTATTAGATGCTGCCTGAAAGTAGCAAGAATCCCTTATATGTTTTTTTTTAATGGTTTCTAGGCTCAAGGAAGTTTTTGCAAATGCAGAATTCTCATCTATATCTTGAGATGGGGTGGCAGGAAGTAATAGCTGGCCTATCTTGAAGTCCTTTTTAATTTTATTTATTTTTGTACCCTGTGGTGCTCAGATAACTTTTAACAAGTTGTCTCACGTTCCTTCTGCACAATTTGCTTTCCTGTGCATGAAGCACATTTTGATGTTTGGCTGGAATCAATTTATTTGTATTATTTTTGGAATGGCATACTCTTTTCCATACAGTGAATGTTACTCATTGATTGAGCTTGCTTAATTGGTTTGTCCTAATGTTTTCCACAGTTCAAAGTAATCATTTAAGAACACTGGTACAAAGTGGATTTATTGGAAGATCCCCATAGTTTTTCTTTGAAAGTTGATCTGTTTTGGGTTCAGGTTCCCTACCCCCCAATGTTCTGTACAGATGTAATAGCAAATAACATTTGCAATAGAACATTTGCCCCAGGCAAATTAATTCTGGGCAGTCAGAAAACAGCTCTTCATTTCCTGTTATGTTTAAACTATTCAGTCAAATGGAATTCTAATGTGCAATTTATAATCTTGGCTTAGTCACTAGAGCTAAAAGAATGCAGGCAGAGGCAATA
Source organism: Laticauda colubrina (assembly GCA_015471245.1). Classification (NCBI taxonomy): domain Eukaryota; kingdom Metazoa; phylum Chordata; class Lepidosauria; order Squamata; family Elapidae; genus Laticauda; species Laticauda colubrina. The sequence continues at coordinate 1,313,936 of BLBF01000073.1, read as the reverse complement.
TTTTAGTCCCTGCAGCCAGATGCCATCTCTTTTAAGTGGGTTATATATGCATTTGCTGGTTGGAATTGTACAAAGACTGCTCGACTTGGATCCCCCCCACTCAAAAATGACCCCAGCCCGAACTGATGTAAGATTTCCCTCCTAATGGACGGCCTTCCTCAGAAAACACAGAGCCCTTTGTTTCCCCTTTATTTAACGCAGCAATAATAAGCGGCTGTATCTTTTTAATTTTTATCCGTCAAGCCTCTTGTGGAAACAGGAACCCCTTGGATATTTGGAAAGGTCTTTATCAGCAATAGGGTATTATAATACTAGAAATCTTGAAAGCCCATTCAAACAATTCTGATTCAACTTACAAGTATATAATTAAGGCAGAATTACTCTGAGTCTTTTTCTCATGTTATCCTTCTCCGATCCTGGGAATCTTTTCTGTAATGGCCCCAATTTCCTCCCATAACAATCTTCCTCCGTTTATTACATTTCCACAATCTCTTAGACAATCTCCCCCATATTTTGTCCCCCTCAAATATCTCTGTCCTCCTCTGGCATGAAATGCTCAGAGAGAGATGACCCTGCCTCTTCCATCCTTCAAAGAAGGGTCAGACATTCAAGACCGACGGAGGAGTAAAGAGGTTTTACAAGGGAGAGCAGGGGAAAATAACCCCACGGCTGAAAACAGGGCTCTTGCTATTGTAGAAGGACAAGGGATGAGCTCCTTGCTTCCTGGGAGTATCAGGATTATGTTTGCAGCCAGTCTTATACCCAAGGCAGTTGGGATGTGCCAGGAAGCAATTGGATATAAATTGCAGGAGTTCTTCTCTGCAGCCATTTATTCTTAGTTCTACAAGAGCCATCTGATTCAGGTTGAGAGATCTTATCAACCATCTCCATCGGCAGAGTGTTTTCCAGGGTTGTGAAGTCAGGAAGCCGTACCAGAGCCCAAAAAAGCTGTCTGAGCCCACTGATCTGTGAAGATTAACAAATATTATGACACTTAATAATTTAGTGTTCAATATTGGAGCTTCCCTTAATCACCTGCGCTCTTGGGAGCTGTGAAATTTCCTCAACCCAAAAGCTTTTGGGCATTTACTCATGAGGTGACCCAAATCTCCATCTTGACATTTCTAGCCAATTCATGATTGGTGTGATGATCCAAAGGGATGTGGCACAAAGGCAACCCAGTCAGATAATCAGTAGGAGTCCCTTTATTAGCTCCAACTTTGCCTCCAATGTCCTGGAGAAAAACTCCCCCAGGAAAAGCCTTTGGCTGCAGAGAATCAAGTCCAAAACATGGTCAACAAAAACTAACTATAAGTCCAATCAAGGCAAAATGAGGTAATTAGTGCGGCAGGGCATGAGCAAGAATTTCAGATGTGAAGGAACAGCAATAAGTCAGCATGGTTGGAAAGATGCCAGGAATGCAGATAACCAGTCAACACAAGATAAATTCACGTTTGTTTCCAGCAGACGCCGCACTCAGCTTGCATCTCTTTTAAACTCTCATTCCCAGGTGTGGCTAATGAAGGGAATCAGGGTCCTTTCCTCCCCCGTAAGCTACACAATCCACGTTGCTCCCTTCTCCGTTCCTCCCTGCGTGCCCTAGGATGAAGAGGGGGTGGGCCTGGGTCTTCCTCTGAACTCCCTCTCCCTTGTTCTAACTCTCCCCTGCTCTGCCCAGCCAGACTTTGCCCTTCCCCAGCTTCCTCCACAGCCAACGGAGCCACACTCCCACTTCCTGTCAGCTGTTTGTCTTCCTGGGATTCAGACTCTGACAGAGGCATGACAATTGTCTTCAAATCCACCTTTGAAGGACACCGCAACCTTCCCTCTTCCACACACCCTCCCTTTGCCGTACTCTGACTTCGACCCTGAGCTACAAATATTCACCTTTATCGGTTCTCTGAGTTCTGAACGAAAAAGTCTTAGATCCTCTCGCAATGTTTCCATAAACGCAAGTGACACAGCTTCTCAGGGAAATAATTGTGCTTTCCTGCTTTTCCAGGACTTGGTAAATATTGAGATGTTCCTAACTGCCAAAGAAGTAGAAGAATCCTTGGAAAGACAAGAAACCATGACCTGTTTAGCTTGGTGCCATGATAACAAGTCTAGGCTCAGGAAAATGAAGGTACAAATGAAGGTCTTCAAGGTGGCTGGAGAACGTTGTTTTGGTTGGTCATGGGCTTGCATGTGGCTGAATGTGGGGAAATGACAGGTGTCAATCAAGGTGTTTGTTTTAGAAGCTTTATGTAACAAAGAAAACAGGAGATATGAATATGACACTCAAGCAAAAGTATTGCGAACAAATTTGTATATATTATTGTGAAGCTATTAACTTGTGGGCTACAGTTACTAAATTATAACTAAGAGGAAAGTAAGTATTTTTGAAAACATGTGAGCTTATTTTGAAAATGCAAGGGACATTGTACAAGCCTACGAGGGAGGAGGATGGACCGCCTGTTTGACATAAGACGTTTTGTTGGAGAAGATAGGAGAATAATTACTTTTGTCAATTAACCTGATTTCTGTTGAGGAAAATAACATAATAGAGGTAGGCCACGACTTACAACAGTTCATTTAGTGACCATCCAATATTACGACACTGAAAACGTGACTTATGAGCACTTTTCAAACCATGCAGCATGTTCCTGGTCACAAGTCCATAGGGAAGCCAGAATCACTTAACAACCATGTTGCAAATGTAACAATTGCAGCAATTCACTTAAAACAACTGTGGCAAGAAAGGCTATAAACAGGGCAAAATTCACTACAACTGCTTCGTTTAACAACAGAAATTTTGGGCTCAGTTGTGATTGTATGTCGAGGAGACTCAGATTGTATAGGGTCTCCTGCTTGAGCAGAGGGGTTGGACTAGAAGACCTCCAAGGGGTTCCTTCCAGCTCTACGGAGTGCCAAACCTTACTACTCATTTGCTCTGTGGGTATCCTGTCTCTCAGCAGCCCTGTTAAAGTGGTTTTGTGGGCAAGAAGCCTGAAGCTGAGAGTGGCTTTGGCTCCTTACGAGAAGTAGGGCAGGGGTGAAATACAGACAAAAGTGAGCCTTGATTCATTCTCTCTTTTCCACCACCAAAGCTCACAAGTTCTAAGTCCCAGGAGTGGGAAAACCTGCTTTACAGGAAGATAAGACAACTGCATGTAGGCACTATAATAACTCATTTCCTGCGTGCCGCGTAAGTGTGAACCAGTTGCTAAGTGCCCAGATTTTGATCATGCAGTCACATGGGCACTGCGGCACCGGAACTTTGAATACTGGCCCTAAGGACCACACGTTTAGCTCCATCGTCATAACTTTGGTTAATGAAAGAGTGGTCAGTAAGTGAGGATCACCTAAGAGAGAAAAGAGAGAAACCAGGCTCAATTGCAGCAACTGGGAGAGGGATCTTGGAGTCTTAGTGGACAACCAACTAAATATGGGCCAGCAGCAGCCAAAAAAGCGAATGCAATCCTAAATTGCGTTAACAGAGGGATAAAATCAAGATCAAGTGAGATATTAATGTCACTCTATAAAGCCTTAGTAAGGCCACACCTAGAGTACTGCATCCAGTTTTGGTCACCACACCATAAAAAAAGATGTTGAGACTCTAGAAAAAGGGCAGAGAAGAGCAACCAGGAGGATGAGGGGACTGGAGATTAAAACATACAATGAAGGGTTGCAGGAACTGGGCCTGGCTAGTCTAGGGAAGAGAAGGATCAGGGAAGACAGGATAGCAGTCTTCCAATATTTGAGGAAGGGCTGCCCCAGGGAGGAGGAGGAGGAGGTCAAGCTATTTTCCAAAGCACCTGAAGGCCAAACAAGGACTAATGGATGGAAACTGACCAAGGAGAGATCTAACCTGGAAATAAGGAGAAACTTTCTGACAGGGAGAACAATCAACCCATGGAACACCAGTTGCACAAGTGGGAGCTTCATCAACTAGAAGATTTCAAGAAGAGATTGGACTCCCATTTGTCAGAAATGGTGTAGGGTCTCCTGCTTGGGAAGGGGATTGGACTAGATGACCTACAAGGTCCCTTCCAACTCTGATTATCTGTTATCTGTAATAAACAGCATTAGGAATAGCTTAAAGTTAATTTTTAATTTTTGAAGAGGCTTCTGAGAGAATTATTCATTGAATGTATATATCTACATAACATTTCAGATGGAAACCGAACAAAACAATTGAACAAATGTGCAAAAATAAAACCTTGTTGTAATAATGTTTTAAAACAAAACTCAATGTGGACATATAATTTTTTTTTTTAAAGTAAGCATTTGGTTATAAAGTAGCATATCAAATTGCAGAAGTAAATTTAATTGGCATTAACTTTTATATTGATTCTAAATATATTCAGATGTTTTATTGCTTTTGAGGTAAGTAACTTAAATAAACATAGATAAAATTACAGATCATCTAAATCTTGCTATGGCATGTCTTAAGATTTGTTTCCTTTATAATTTAGAGTTGTCTGGAATTCAGTCTCAGGATTCAGGAGTTCATAGAGCTTATTCGACAGAACAAGAGACTGGATGCTGTCAGGTAGGAGGCAACCTATCTGTACATAGGAAAGCGAGAATATAAAGTCATGCCAGAATTGGGCACAGAAAGATTGTTTTTAAAAGATGCTACATTACATTTCTGCTCTTTCATAATTGTTACCAAAGTAGTGATGTTTTTTTCAGGAGAATTTTCCATATACGTTTGTATAAAAGTTCTACAAAAAGATAAAAAGTAACAAAAATTAATACAAAGTAAAGAAAGGGAGGAAGAGGAAAAAATGACAAATGCAAAAAGAAAAGAGAAAAAGAATTAGAAGAAGCTTCCAGGTTCCTTTGCTGCAAATAGAAATGCGGTACAATTACAAAATTTCCTTTTACTCTGGTTACAGAAAAAAGCTCTCCTTTTCCTAATTACCTAATGGTTGCATTGTCTCATGGTTTCTTGTCTTGAAAACCACAAATCAAAAGTTCATATTTTTTATGCAAAAAGGCTGTAAGAGCCTTCCAGTCAGCAATAAAAGGAGGGAGGGAAGGAAGACAAGATGAAGGGAAAGGAAAGGAAGGAGGAAGGAAAGCGAGATGAAGGAAGGGAAGGAGGGAGGAGGAAGGGAGGACGAGAAGGAAAAGAGGCAGGCACAGAAGGAAGGAAGGCAAGATGGAGGGAGGGAGGAGGAAGGCAGGGTGAGAAGGAAGGAAGGGAAGGAGGCAGGCAAGGAAAGAAGGAGACAAGGAATAAAAAAGAGGAAGGGGCATTGATTATCTTCTTCAAAGACCTGGAAGAAGAGTGTGGTCTTTGAGATCCTTTGAAACCCCATCAGAGTGAGAGCCATTTGAATTTTAGGGGGGCCCTCATTCCAGAGAGCAGGTGCTGCAGCTGAGTCCTAGTAGATGCCATGTGTGTATTTGATGGGACCCAGAGCGTGCCATCCTGGCCAGATCGAAGCGATCGCTCAGATGCAACTGGAGACAGTCGGTCCTGAGCCAGGCTGGAAATCGCTTGGGAAGCAGCTGAAAATAGAACTGCCAATGTAATCGTGCTCTTGTGGAGCTCTACGGTGTGATGCTGCCGTTCCTGTCATTCCCTCTCAAAATGGATCGTTCAGACTGAAAAAAGAAATGGCAGAGGAGACCCATAAAAATGGAGGAGACGTTACAAACCGGAGTTTCCTAGCTCAGAGAGGGAGCAGTAAAAGGAAGACGTGTCCCAGTGACAGCAGGAGAAACTCACAGAGAGCCACGGTCGATAAAAGGAAGCACTGTGCCATCGGATGTGGTTGCAGCTATCAATTTAGATGGCCTTTAAGAGGCTTGCAAATATTAATGGGGGGGTTGATTTTCAAGCTGCTCCTATTACTCTTTAGGCCTGTAAACCTGTGAGCTTCCTGAACGTATCTGCAAGGTTGCCATTCTCTGCTACATTAGATGGAGTTTTGGCCTGATCCAATTGGACTCTGAGGTTACAGGCATTAGCTATCAGACTTCATGTTGGCCCACGAGGGATTTGGGAAGACAGGGGAGTGTGCACGTCTGTACATGAGCAATTTATTTATCAGCACTCTTACAGGATGTTATATTGCTCCAGTCAACTAATTCTAAACAGCCTACAGTGCCCCAGTACAAAATTAGGATTAAAGTTAAGGCTATACGGGATTTCCAATCAGCAATAGAGGGAGGGAGGGAGGGAGGAAGGAAGGAAGGCAAGTCAATCAGTCAAACTTACAAAAAACAGTGTATATTTTAACAACATAAACAGGAGGTGTACTCTGAAGAATAAGACCAAGTTTATTCTGGAGAATAAAATCAATTCATTATCAGGAGGGATATTTGCTCCCAGAATTCCTAGGGCCAGCACAGTTGCATTTTATAATAAACAAAGCAAATCAGTTTATTGTCATTGCACACTATTGTACACCATCTTCAGTGTACATTATGACTTTGAACACAAACACACTTCCTTCACATTCTGTTCAATTGGACTGAAAATCCCTGATATTGCATGAATATTGCACTACACAGTAGAATTCAGCAGAGGTCCTGCCCTGGGATAGCAGCTGTTTTTCAGCCTGTTTGTCCTTGTTTTTATGATTGTCCTGCACCGTCTGCCGGATGGTTATAGTTCAAAAAGAAAAGGCTGCCCAGGATGAGATGGATCTCTGAGGATGTCTTGAACTTCCTTAAGGCAGCGGGAGCTCTAAAGCTCTTCCAAAGAGGGGAGAGGGCAGCCCAGGATCCTGACCATTAACTCTCTGGAGTGCTTTCCCATCTGCCCCTGTGGAAGTGGCAAAGCCTAGAGAGGTGCAGGAAGTTAAGATACTCTCCATGGTGCAGTGGTAGAAGCAGCCAGCCAGACGCCTCTGCGAGCGAAGGAGGCCTGCAAAGGAAACCCTGTCCTCTCCTGTCGTGCATTTCAGACACGCACGGAAACATTTCAGCCAGGCCGAGGGGAGCCAGCTGGACGAAGTGCGGCAGGTGATGGGGATGTTAGCCTTTCCTTCGGATACTCATATCTCCCCTTACAAGGTATGCTGCTTTTCCTTCCATCTTGGGTGGGTGGGGAGGGGGAGTGGCAGGTCAGTAGGGCTTAAAGTGGTCAGCCAAGGAAGGGGTGCAGGAGGATGCAGGCTGGCCTCCCTCAATCAGACCGAGACTGGCCTTCCATCTGCTGGTGGGTCCCAGCCGATTCTTGGTGCGAGAATCGGTTTCCCATAATGGCCCCTGAGAAGTTGCATTGCGGTCTTCTTATGACAATGGCTTTGGCGTTTGTATCTTACAATTCATATCATTTTATTAGTGTCCTAGTATGATTTATGTTGATGGCTTATTTAGCATCCTGTGACTATCCCTGCATGTTATATCTTATGATTTGTCAGGAGTCTATTTTTACGATGACTGTGATTGTGATTTATCACGTATTGCTTGTATGCACCCTGAGAGCTTCTGCATTGCAGACAGATTCCTTGTGTGTCCATCACACTTGGCCAATAAAGAATATTCTGTTCTGTTCAGTTCTATTCTATATGCTATTCTGTTCTATTCTTTCCTATTCTATATTTTATTCTCTTCTATATTCTCTTCTCTTCTAGTCCAGTCCAGTCACAATAAAGAGGAGAGTCGTAAGCCTGCTCAGATCTGCATTATACCTACAATCATCTCTGGGCATCCATACCTGTTTAGATATAGGCATCCCTCGACATATGAGCGCCATTGAGCCCAGAATTTCTATTGCTAAGTGAAACACTGGTTAAGTGAATTTTTCAACCTTTCTTGATTCAGTTGTTAAGTGGATCACTGCATACGGAAAGTTAGGAACACGGTTCTCAACTGGACTGTCAACTGTGGTTGTCAGAAGTTCGCCAAAGGGGATCACGTGACTTACTAACTTAAATAACACTGACTCACTTAACAATGAGAGCAAGGTAGGCCGCAAAACAGGACAACCTCGCTTAACAGTTGACTCCCTTAGCAACGTAAACTTTAGGCTCGCTCGTGGCCATAACTCGAGGACATTCCGTGCATAATTTACATTTTAATGCTCTGAAACTGTACTTTTTGTGTGTTCCCGCCAGGATCTCCTGGACCCTGCTCGGTGGAGGATGCTCATCCAGCAGTTTAGATACGATAACTACAGGTTGCATCAGCTGGGGAATAACTCTGTCTTTACCATAACACTCCAGGCTGGCCTGTCTGCCATAAAAACACCGTATCCTTCCACGCATATTCTCCTTTTTTTAAAAAAAAATTAATGCATTTATTTTTTTTCTCCCCAAACAGACTGCATCTTTCCTAAGCTTCCATTTGGCAAATACATGCTGATCATTCAAACAGTTGTCCAAGGGACTGCCCCTCCTGCTTTTTGCATTCCACACACCCCTCCCCCCCCAAAAAAAACAACCCCAGATTGGAATGTGAAAAATGCAGCCTTTTCATCTTTGCAATGAATGGGAAGATTATGTTTTCTTGCAATGCACTTGATCAAAATTCCAAACTGTCTGTAATTGTCTGTGATCTGTAATTTTGTAATTGTCTGCCTGTCTTTCTTTTTCTTTCTTTCTTTCTTTCTTTCTTTCTTTCTTTCTTTCTTTCTTTCTTTCTTTCTTTCTTTCTTTCTTTCTTTTAGTAAACAAAGGAACTAATCTGAATAATACAAGGCTGAGTTATCAAATATCGAGGCGCCTTGGAGATACCTCACTGTTTAAAGCTGCTTTGGGGAGCAGGGGATGGTGCAAAATTATACACAGCTGGCCTTTTTCAATACACCAGAATTGGAGGGAGGGGATATAAAATATAGATAGATAGATAGATAGATAGATAGATAGATAGATAGATAGATAGATAGAGAGAGAGAGAGAGAGAGAGAGAGAGAGAGA
>BLBF01000073.1:1285241-1304547 GCA_015471245.1 Laticauda colubrina | reverse complement strand
AGAGAGAGAGAGAGAGAGAGAGAGAGAGAGAGAGAGAGAGAGAGAGCACAGAGCAACCAGTACGATTAGGGGACTGGAGGCTAAAACGTATGAAGCACGGTTGCATGAACTGGGCCTGGCTAGTCTAGTGAAGAAAAGGACCAGGGGAGGCAGGAGAGCAGCCTGTGAAGCAGCCTCTTTTTCTGCTTTTTTAACTGCAGCTGTGCCTCATTTGGCAGCTGAAGTTGAAAAATCAGGAAATAAAGATCAAGCAAAAACATCAGCAGATATAGAACCAGTTCTATGTCTGCTGCTCTCCAGAGCTACCAGTTCTACAGAGGTGGACCGAACTGGTAAAAACCCACCCTTTATCTCTCTCTCTCTCTCTCTCTCTCTCTCTCTCTATCTATCTATCTATCTATCTATCTATCTATCTATCTGCCTCATTTCATATTAGGTCCTGAGTTACCTGTGACAACCACTATTTGTCTTCCTGCTTTCAATAGTTTTTCCTGCTGTTACTATTCCTTAACTTGTTTCCAAACAGACAGTGTTACAAAGAGGATGGCACTTCCAAAAACCCCGACTGTCCGGTGTGTAGCAAATCCCTCAATAAGCTGGCTCAGCCCTTGCCTATGGCCCATTGTGCCAACTCCCGGCTAGTCTGCAAGATTTCAGGAGACGTGATGAATGAGAACAACCCCCCTATGATGCTTCCCAACGGATACGTCTATGGATACAATGTAAGTTGTGGCCAAATTCAGGCTTTGGCCTGGGCTGTGATAATAAACTCATCACATTTTTAATTGAAAGGTTTGTAAAATTCCAAAAAAAACATGGTCCTCAACCTAACAGCAGTTCATTTAGCGACCGAGGTTTTAAAAAGATTCACTTAATACCATGGGTTTCACGTAACAACTGTAGCATGAAAAGTCATAAAATGGAGGAAAACCAGAGGTGCGATTTAGCCGGTTCTGGGCGGTTCTAGAGAACCGGTAGCGGAAATTTTGAGTAGTTTGGCGAACCGGCCAAGGCCCCCTCTGACTGGCCCCGCCAATCCCATCTCTTCTCTGCCTCCCATTGAGTCCTCGCTGATCAGTTGGGTCTCCTTTGGTTGCCCTGCACAGGAAAACAGAGCTGGAAAGCAGGTCAGTGGGTGGGGAGGGAAGAGGGATTTTGCAGAAACCTTTCCTTGCCGTGCCCACCAAGCCACGCCCACAGAACTGATAGCAAAAAAATCTGATTCCCACCACTGAGCAAAACTCCCTTAACTGTCTCGGTTAGCAGGAGAAATTTTGCCATCCGTCACAGTCGTAAGCCGAGCAATTAACCTGTAGCGGAAGATCCTTGTGGTTTGAGGCACCGCTGACCTTTCTGTTCAGAGTATCGCAGTGTAAATTTAGCGCCAGAAAAGTAAACGCAGATGGCTGAGGCTTTATTTAACTTCTTTATAAACAGATAAAGTGGCTTTTACAATTCCAGTTGTAGATTTCTCCAACATGGAGCAAACTCAAACAGAAGCAGACATGTTACAGGTTCAGAGCGGAACAGCAACTGAGCTTCAGCTCAGAAACACCTCAGTTTCACTTTACTTCAAGCAAGACACACAGCAGAGGAGAGAAGCAGTTTTATTTTCAACAGACAGACTCAGAGCTTAACAGAGCTGCAGAGCTTAATATAGTGCCATGCCTAGGTTGCTTCTAGTTTCAGTTTCCAAACAGTCTTCATTGGCTGACTTAGTTGCTATGCCTATTCTTTGGCTGACCTCATTACCCTGCTCTATCCCAGTTCATGAATGTACTCTGACAACTTTCTCTTGTGTTTTGTTCCAGTCCTTGCTTTCTGTTCGTCAGGATGACAGAGTCGTTTGCCCGCGAACCAAAGAGGTCTTCAGTTTCTCCCAGGCTGAGAAAGTCTACATTATGTAAAAAAAAAAAAAAAAAAAAGGCCCTTTCTCACGCGCAAATGAAGTGCCACTGGATTTTGACACGATTTATTCAAGCCGTGCGCGCCCTGTAAACCAGAGATCTTGGGGAGTAACGTGTGGCAGAGAAAAGCTGACTCGGGAGGGACGGGGTGGGAAAACGGAGGCTTCGTTAGTGGCATTTTTTTCTTTCTCCTTGCGACCAAAGATCCGTGAGCAAAAAAAAAAAAAAAAAACCACAACACACTCTTGAGAAAAAGCAAGGAAGTGCGACTCAAGTTAACAAAAAGAAAAGACAAAAAAAAGAGTTGCACTCAGAGGGAACAAATTTTGAATGTTTGGATTTTTGTAACCACAATTGGGTTTTTGTTTTTTTCCCCCGCTCAAATACTCATCCAGGGGAAGCAGCTTACTCAAACCAGGTCATTTTCCCATGTGAGAGAGAGAGAGAAAGAAATTACTTTAGATCTCAAAGGTTCTACCTGTGTGTGAAATATTGTATGATTCGAAGGTGACACAATATGCAAACCTACCAGAAGACGCATCCGAGGGCTGGTTTCAGCTTTCAGATGCGTATCAGTCTCGTGTCCTTCGGGACCCACATGCCACACAAGCCACTTTCCCCTTCCAATGTGTGGTGGTGTCACCAACTGGAAGTACACATCCAGCTGTGCAAAAACACTTTGTGTTAGCACACACTTTGTGGTTTGGTATCGTCTGTCACGTAGCCTTTAAAAGACAGTCAGTCCTTGGAATCGATACTGGATGGATGCAAACACAAGAGAAGAAAAGATAACAGAGAAGGGTTTGGTTTTTCTCAGCTTTGGGAACTGGAAGAATTCTGGGAGTTGAAGTCCATCTCTCTCCCAGTTCCCACTGTTGAGAAATTTCTGTCCTAGATAATTTGAAGAATCTTTTAAAAATTGCATTAAACGCAGAACTGGTAACATTGCAGCCACAATGTGCCACTCGACCGTCTGTCCTCCTTTCCAGTTGACCAATAGTGTTAAGGACTTTTCGTTTTATTAGTTACTATGTGCATAGGATTCAAATATCAAAAACCCATTTAGTGCTACTGCCTTATTTTCTTGCTTTTGAGAATGTATTTACATGAAAAAGAAAAAAAAATCAGCTGGTAACCTTAAGTTTTGAAGAAGAAGAAGATGCCTTGCAGGAGAATTATGTAATTTTAGGGTATTGGTGGCCGGAGAGAGGTGGTTAGTTCAATTTTTAAATCACATCCTTATCATCCTCCAGACACACACCCCTCATTGTAGTAGAGACAAAAACCATACCATAGACTTTGTATTTAGCCTTTATTTTTGCATGTTGATGTTGATTAGCTAATAAAGACATTGCTCATAATAAGCCTTGTTTCTGCTCATTAGTTAAAAAAAATATGATTTTAAAACCAAATGATTCATGAGGTATTTTTTTCCTGCAAAAAAAAAAAAAAGGTGGATTATTGGGTTTCTATCAAAAACTTGTTTTTCACAAGTCGCCGTCTTTCAAATTTTCCTTAAATCATTTTCTGAGAGAAAGTGCCAATTATATGATGAAGATTTTATGTGATTGCAAAAGTAGAGAAATAACACACATTTAATACTTAAGATACTTTGACTTGGAGGTGAACAACTGGGCGAGATGTGAGGCCTTGCAATAATTTAATATAAAATGGACTCATAAAAAGATGGCTTATTCACAGACTTAACTGTATTTAAGCCTCAATGGGACTTTCGACGTGATACTTTCCAAATTATATTTTCCTGAGTTCAGTGTACTAATAATCCCCTGACTGACTCTCCATTCTCCAAATTTTATTCAGGGGTCTGATTTAATGTTCCCATTTATCGTAGATGAGTAGCGCTTGAAAAATAGAGCCTGTGCAATGAATATTTTTGAAACCGCTTTGATCTCTCCCATGAGGCCATGCCCAATTTCACTCACTTAAAAGTATAGTAGATTCAGAAGCAGAAAGAACAATGGGTCTGTGGGTGTTTATCATGTTTCAACAAAACCAATGAACCTCCTCCAAATAAACGGCCCTCCTTTTCCAGGGCTTTAAGGAGTATTCCTGCCCTGCTTGTTTCCATAGCCACTACTGGGTATTCCCTCAAGGCCATCTCCAGGGTTGCCTCCACCATTATGGAGCTGAGAAAAGAGAGACCATGTGCAGCAGCAACCATTGCAGAGATAATTAAATTCAGATTTTTTTTTTCCCCAATTGCTAACTTTCAGAGATATCCATATTTCCCTTTCCAGCAGTTAAAAGTGCCTTCATCACCGGTCTTTTATAAGCTGCTTATTCTCGGCTCAGACACTTGGGAGAAAATGCAGATTCTGCCTATTCTGCAAAAGGTCCAATTTTTCTAGCAAGTCTTCTCCCCCTTTTCTTGTGCCTTTTGTCCCTCTGGGTCTGACTTCCAGCTGGGCTCATTGCTACCATCTTCCGGATTGGGTTTTTCCTTCCCCAGCTGCCACCTCGGATGGAGCAAAAAAAGGAAACACCGCTGCTTTTCTGCTGGCCAGTGAAAGGGAAGAGCCTGTGCAATCTACCCCTGCACTTGCCTGCTCAAAAAGAACAGGATAACTGGGCTGGAAGGGACCTTGGAGGTCTTCTAGTCCAGCCCCCTGCTCAAGGCAGAAGGAAATTTTAACTAGGTTGTTTCCTTGATCAGTTGCTTCTCCTTCTACCTTCAGCTACTGCTTTGGGTAACAAAATTGGTGGTCTTTCCCCCGTGTCTATGGAGATCCTCAGTCTTCCAGGTCCTGGTTGTCCCAAAGGTGTTCCCCCCCCCCCAAAAAAAAAAAAAGAGGCAACTGGACTTTCTTTGATTTTCCTTTGAAGGTGTTTTGCTCCTCCAAGAAGCTTCTTCAGCTCTGGCTGCGTTGGAAGAAAATACCCTGCGTTCAGGGTATTTCTAAGTGAGGGAAAAGACACTGGAAACATGGGGGCTGTTTGGAAAGATGGTTGAATGGTGGACAGGACCTCCTGGCTTGGAGCTCCAAAGTGAGAAAGATGACCACATGCTTCAAGGTGAAGGAAAAGATCAAGAAGGGAGGCCAAGATGCTGAGAGACCCTATATAATCTCTGTTGGGTCCCACTTTACTGTTTCCTGTTCCCGTGCAAGAAATGTATCCCACTGGCTGTCAGGCTCCCAGGGGCTGGGGTCTTAGCTAACCTTGTAGGCTTTGTCTGGACCACATGGCTCCACCTGAGTGCTGGCTGATGCCATCTTCCCAGGCCAGGTGGTGAGATGGGCAGAGGGCTTTGTTATGTAGAATACTCTGGCTCCAGGCCTTAATGGCCCACTCATTAACAAAGGTGGACGGGTGAGCTTCTGCTTCTGAGGTGAGTTTCTGCTTTTGAGTTTCTACTTCTCTTTTCAGGGGAAATATTCTGCCTTTTTAATATTTCTTAGGATATTTCATTTTCCTAGGAGAGGGGTGGGCTTTCACTTCCAACAGCTGGATGGTGGGGGATGGATGGAGTCAGTGTGAGGAAGCTTCTTGGAGGAGAAGCGAAACATCTTGAAAGATTAAAAAAAACAAGAAAGTCCAGCTGTCTCTTGGAAAAGATGCACCTTTGGGTCTCCCTCCTGCCCCCTGCCAATCTCTCTTGAGAGATTGAAGGTGCCCCTGGGGGTCCGGGGGGGGGGGGAGAGGGTGAGAATGGGCTGAAAAGGAGGCATGCCAGGAAAGGAAAGACTGAACCTGGTTTGCCCATGGGTTATATTGGAATTCATTTATTTATTATTATTATTTTCTTTCACTATTCTTTTTTTTTTTTTAAAATAATGATTAGTTTTCCACCAGTACAAACTGTAATTACATTTTCAATATTTGGCATCAACATATAGTATTATCTTATATTTCTATCGATAGAATATAATATACATCAATCGCACACAATATGTACGATTGATGATCATACATATCATCAATAATTGTTATGTTTAGTTATATTTGTTATTTATACTTAACATCATCTATTTTACATATCTACATTTCTATGTATCACCCTCTTTGGAATTGTCCTATATAATCTTCCTTTTTCAATCTCTATTTTCTGACCATTTGTACCCTTTGTGCCAAATTGAGTCATATTCCGATTCTTCTTTTTCCTTCGTTTTCTTTCATTATTCTTATTTGTATGGGACAGGGGCCTGCATAAGCGCACCAGCGTGCCTGCCGTCCCTGTCCTATTGTCTCTTTTATTTTTTCTTACACGTACCCATGTATTCATAACTATGTTTTTACTTATCCCTCCAAGGCTGGCTGGGGAATTCCGGGAGTGGAAGCCCTCCAGGATTCAGGGGGCCAAGGTTGGAGAGCCCTGCTACAGGATGCTTTCATCTTGAGGAAGCCGCCTGGAGTGAGTCGGGCGGCGATATAAATTCCCTAAAAGAAATACAAAATAAAACAAATAAAAATCGAAATGAAATAAATGAAGGCAAATTAAATAAAACCGCGCAATCGACAACCAACCCCCGCCAGCAAGCCCGGGCAGAGAGCCGGGAATGACGTCACGGCACTCCCTCTCCTAGGCCCCGCCCCTTTCCTCCCCAGGCTTCCCCCCCCCCCCATTGGTCAGCGCTCCGTGACGCCGCCGAGGCGTGGCTCCTCCCCCTCCTCTTGGCCCACCGCAAGCGCGCCTGCGCAGAAGGCAGGCCGCTTCTTCCCCCGCGGAAGGGCCGGAGCGTCGTCCCGAGAAACGGCGGCCGCGGTGGGCAGGCGAGCCCCGGCGGGGCGTCCCGGCGCCGCCACGCAGAGCCCGGGCGCAGGTGCGAGGCGGGAGGGGTCTTCTCTTCCCCCGGGGGTCGGGGAGGGGATCCCAGCGCCCCGCCCTGGATGACGGGACCTCCCCCACCCTTCCCCGCCTCGCCTCCGGAGGCTGGGGGGCCTGGGGGGGCCTGGGGGGGGGTCAGCTCCATCCCCGGAGGTCTTAGAGAGAAAAAAGTCTGGCTCGGCTTTCATACGGAATGAAACGGGGCGGGGGGCGCCTCCTGCTTGGGCCAGGGGGTCGGACTAGATGACCTCCGAGACCCCTCCCTTTCCGAACTCTTGGCTATTTGTTCTGTTCATTGTATCCTTCTGTCGGTTGTTCCCTTGTTCTGTTGCGTTATTTTGTGACTCTGTTTTCCTCCTCCTGTTCTTCTGTTCGGTAATTCTGTCTTCCCTCTTCCTTGCTCCCTTTTTCTGCTTTTCTTTCTTTTTTTTTTCCTCTTCCTCCGTTTCTCAGTTTTCCTGTTAATTGTCTTCTTTTGTTTGATCTTATTCTGTTACTTCTTCTCTTAGGAGTCTCCAAACTGGGCAACTTTTTAAGGCTTGTGGACTCTGGGAGTTGAACTTCACAAGTCTTAAAAGTTGCGTCATGAAATTGTCATCAGAACAGATAAAAGTATGAGTGTAATGATTATGAAGATATGGAAAGTTTGAAAAGGAAATGAAATAGACTTAAAAATGAATGAGAAAGCTATGAAATAAGCGTGAGGGAGGTATTTGAGAAAAAACAAATGGAGAATATACAAAGTAGAGATAAAATATGAAACTGAATATGAAAGGTGAATATGAAATTGAGATTATATCTGTATGGAGAAGTGAAAACCTGGAACCATGCTGTTCACTAAAAAAAGGTGTTCTATTTTACCTTTGTTTTGTGAAAACTCAAATAAAATTGTTTTTTAAAAAAGTCTTAAAGTTGCCAAGTTTGGAGACCTCTGTGTTATCCTGTTTGTTGTTCTGTTTTCTCTATTCTTCTGTCTGTTAATTCTCTTTTTTTTCCCTGTTCTTTTGTTTGTTATTCTCTGATTCTCTTTTTTCTGCCACTCTCTTACTCTGCCTCCCAGGAGGGACACAGTTCAGTACCTGGACAGGCCTCCCTTTCTGCGATCTCTCTCCACCTGGCCAGACTGCACAAGGGCTCCGTTTGCCCAGAGTTTCTGCACTCTGGAGCCCCAGGGCCCCCCAGCTGCTTCAAGCCTGCTCAGCCTTAGTGGGAGGGTGGGGTGGAGAGAAGGTACCCTCCAGAATGTTGGGGGGGGTCACCCTATCAACTAGGATGGTTTTGCTCCCCCAGAGATGGACCAGCAGCTGTCTCAGCTTGTGGAAGACTTGACCACCTCTGGGGAACCCCAGCTGGATCCAAAGAAGATGAAAGCGCTGAAGAACATCTGCAGGTAACCATAGAAGAGGATATTTGAAATTTACAGTGAAGGAAAAGCATATTTAATTTATTCATGTTATTAACTAAAGCTCGAATAGCATTTGCTCAAAATTGGAAAAGCGAAAAGATTCCGATAGAAGAGAATGTGATCAAGGAAACATTAGAATCTGCAGAAATGAGTAGATTAACTTCGGCCATCAAAGGAAAAGAACAAACTGAATATTATATGATGAGGGGTTTATTTTATCAACGGTCGGAAAACAAAGATCGCTAATGATAAGATATATTAAGTATAGTGATATAAAAGAAGAATATAGTTATTGATATTACAGTAAGGAATTTGGATTAATTACAATTGTAACGATTATTGCACAAGATGTTTGAACCCAGTTGACACACTCTTTAAATGGAAGATGGATTTATTTATTTGTCTAAACCCCTGGTTTAGAGCACATGCATTGAGTGGCTGGCTCAGCCTGAAGTTTGTACTATATTATATATGCCAAAGATGGGAACCTTAAAGATTTTGATAGATTAAGAAGACCTTAATTAGTGCAAGGAGAGGAATTATATTCTGGAGTAAAGAATGTTTGAATTTATTTATTTTTTTGCATGCAGAGATGGTCTACAAGCAATGTTCTGACCTAGGCTTTCCCAACACCACAATGCCGAGTCCTCGTCCCGATAAACCCCTTTTATCTAATTTACAATGAATTCCTCCCCGGCAAAGTCCCGGCCAACAGTCTTTTAAGATAGTTCCCAATTACAGATATATAATATATACAGATACAGCATGCCGGAATGAACTAATTGTCTCCTACAAAGCCCCACTCCCCTTTCACTCCTCTTTTATTCCTTAGGGGAGGGGCCATTCACCGTCCACCTGTGGCTTTACTCCTGAGTCGACCCTTGTTCTTGAACTTTTCCCTTCTTCTGGCAGCTCTGTGCATGCACACACTGGGAACGACTCCAGCTACTCTTCCGTCCCTCTGATCTCCGCCTCTGAAGGCAGCTGGGAAATGTCAGACGGTCCTGGCCACATCTCTGCCTCCGATGCAGAGGCCTCGTTCGAGCCTTCCTCAGCCTCCAGGACTGGCCCAGGTTCCTCCCCAACCTCCTCACTGTCCAAATCTGCCGCCAGCTCTGCTGACCACTGTTGGGCCACAACAAGCAGTGGTCAAAAAATCAAGAGAGTGGCTGCAGTGGAAATGCCACTTGCTTTTGCTTGTGCAACAGTCCTGTTGCCAACCAATGCAGGCAGTCCTCATTTAGTGACCATTCAAAGTTACAACAGCACTTTGAAAAGTGACTTATGACCATTTTTCATAGTTGCGACTGTTGCAGAATGCCCATGGTCACGTGATCCAAATTCAGACACTTGAGAACTGGTTCATATTTATGATGGTCGCAGCATCCTGAGGTCACATGATTCCCCTTTTGCAGCTGCCTGACTGGTGAAGTCAATGCAGAAACCAGATTCACTTAACCACCTGTTACTCATTTAACGACAGCAGGGATTCACTTAACAAGCGTGGCAAGAAAATGGCGTAAAATGGGACAAAGCTCCCTTCACAAAGATCTCATTAGCAACATAAATTTGGCTCTGCATCGAAGGACTGCCTGTGTTGTATTTATCCAATGAGTCCATATTATTCTTGTGGTTCCCCATCAGCCAGTGCAGACGGCAGTGGAATCGGACAGTGGGGAAGAACGGGGACCAGTCAGGGAGTCTGGAGAGGACTCGGTCCTGCATCCAATGCAGAGATGGGGCCAGGATCATCTGGGAGTAGGGTGCTGATTCTGGAGCCTCTGGAGTCTGGCAGCAGCGAGGAAGAGGAACAGAGGGAGCCTGTTCCCATGTGCGCACATGTGCAAAGCTGCTAGAAGGCAAGAGCAGCTGAAACAAAAGGGGCAATTCAGGAGTAAGGTTTGGAGGTGATTGGCCCTCCCATAAGACATAAAGGAGGAGCAAAGGGACAGGAGCCTTTGCAGGAAGCAACGTTGTTCGTTCTGTTTGGATTAAACTACAACCTCTTTGTACTCCGTTTGGCTTTGTACAGTTCATTTGGCACCTTAGTTGTTGGCAGCAATTCAGAGGAGAGAAAGGTGGGTGCTTATCTTGAGGAACTATTTGGGACTCATTACAGGCTGGGAATGAACATAATTCCCAGCATTGAAATAAAACGAGTTGTTTTAATTAATAGTGTGTTTATGGTCTTGGGAAGCCTTGGTCAGAACAATTATTTAATGTCATGCTTATCTGGTCCTTGTTGTCCCTACAGGTGTTCTGATGAGCACATCAACCATGTTTACCACCTGCTGATGTCCCAGTTAAGCCAGGATCACGCTGAGATCCGTCTTTCAGCCTTTCAGGTTGTGGACCAGCTCTTTGCTCGCTCACACCTCTTCCGAACGCGGCTTATTTCCAACTTCCAAGAATTCTTAGAGCTGACGGTGGAAACCAACTATGACCAGCCTCTCCCTCCACCTGCCAATGTAGCCCAGAAGCTGAAAAAAGCTGCCATAAAATCTGTACAGGAATGGCATGAAAAGTACGGCGAAGCCTACAAGAAACTTTCCTTGGGATACTTCTTCTTAAAACAGAACAAGAAGGTATCCGAAGGCTAGCAGTTTATGGTTTGAGACTTTGGTGATTTATTTCCAACCCGAGCCACTTTTAAGATGTGGGGACTTCAACTCCCAGAATTCCCCAGCCAGCAAAGCCAAGCTGGCTGAGGAATTCTGAGAGTTGATGTCCCTGCATCTTAAACTTGTCCGGGGTGAAAAATACTGCTCTAACATGTTAGAGAACTAATGGTGATTACTTTTTAAAAAAATAACACTGACTTTGCCTGTGAGGAAATAAGACTTTGGTTTTGAATAAAAAGCCAGCCTAGGAATTTACCATCCCATGTTTGCAGGCTGACAAATCTTAGTAAATGCTTAAATTTAATTAAGAGTATGTGCACTGAGAAATTAATGATTTAAGCTGCATTGGATTTGTCCTATTTTCTGCCTGCTTGAATCTTTTTCTCTATGTTGAAGTAGAAAAAATCATCATTGTTAAACAGAATAATAATTCAGGAAAGTTATGTCCCCCCATCAAGCCTGCACAGTCTTTTCCCCCATTTGAAGACTGGTATAATTCATTATTATGGTTGGTTACACAGATGGCCAGGTGTTCAGACTGGATTTAGCATTTTGGTCTACCAATTAAATCCTTGCCAAGGACCTGGGATAGCCAGATATTATGGTTTAATAGTGTTAAAGGTAACGTGGCAGGATGTAAGCCGTTCTGAAGAAAGCTGCCTTTTGCAATTGACTGGTGGTGATTTTGTCAATGCTGATGGTGTTCAAGTGGTAATTCCAGATGTTCGGAGAGTGCATCCCAGGTGCTTATTAATACTAGTGCTATCTTTGCTTTCTTTTGCCTTAATATTTTAGTTTTGTGCACCGCCCAGAGTCCACTGGAGTTGGCAGGCCGAGAACTTTAAATAAACTATTGAGATGAATGTATTCCTTTTTGTACAACTTCTTTAAACTTCTGGAGAACAGCTTTCATGCATTCTCTCAAAGTAGGAGGCCAGAGACTGAAAAAAATAGGAGGAAATAATCTTTACTGATGGATTCGCCAGCATTATTAATATTAACATTTTATACTGTAAATAACCAATATGGAACCGAATCCAGATTTTTATCATGCTTGGAATGTGCCTGTTATATTAAGTGGGACTTCGTTTTCTTCTTTTCCTTTCTAGGTAGATTTTCAAGATGTCCATGCCAGAACATTAGCAGAACGAAAAAGAGATGAAGAAAGGCAAAAACGATTGGATAATATTTACAAGAAGAAAGCCCAAAAAGCTGAAAAGGAAATGGAAGGTGAGAGTTGGATGGTATATTTCTCCCCATTTTATTTCTGGGTGTCACATTCTTCCCTGGTGTTTCTAGATTTTATCCATAGGAATGCTTCCACAGTACCATTGCTGTAAATGATGATCTGTTTGTAGATCAGGAATCTGTAAAGATCTGTGTTAGACAGTTTGGGGAAAAATAAAATCATCATAGTGAAAAGTAAAAAAAAAAAAATGAGTTGATGAAGGTCTGAAAACTTTCCAAGCTTGTGACAGATTGTGACCATCCACCTTGGTCAAAAGTTACATACATTTTAAAATTCTCACAACACTATCAAACTATCTAGAAAGGCAGTATTATCGTTATTCTCCTCTTCCCTCTTCCCAATCTATCAGAGTATATTCATTAACTGGCAGACACATGGTTAACAAAGTCAGCATGGCAACAGACCAGCCAATGGGATCTGACAGCCTTGGGTGGGATTTGGCTCTGTGTGCTTTGCTGAGAAGTGAAAGTGAAACTAGAGTTGTTCTGAGCCCTCTTATCTGCTGTTTGTGTGTTTGCTTGTGTTACCTTGAAAGAATCTACAAGTGGTGTTGTAAACTTTACTCATTATGTTTATAAAGAAGTGAATGATCCTGCTGGATCACACAGAAAACTTTGTTTTGGGTTTTTATTTCACCTTCATCTGCACATTAAGTTCGGACTGTATTGCTTTCTTTTGAAGACTATTTTTTAATATGTTTTATCTCCCAACGGAGAATTATTGAACAGTGGGGCCAAGTTGGAGGCATTAAAGGACATTTATTTACATTTTGGATTTTGTTACGTTTGTGTTACTCTCCGGGTCGTCACACCTAAGTGTCCTGCATTTTCTTGGCAGAGGCGTCTCCAGAAATCCAGTCTGTGCTGACGGAGCTGGAGAGTTGTTTTCAGCTGCTGGTTCCGGATCCTTTGGGCTTTGCCATGCACGAGGCTGAAACCACAGGTTGGAGGCGAGGTTCTTTGGCCCAGTTTGCAAGCCAGCAAGCAGCTTTCATGGATCATGATCCACAGCCTTGTTGTAGCAAGGACCTCCCTGCCATTTCTCCAGGGCCCAAAAACGATCCTTCCCCAGACTCTGGTGGTGAAATGGAGAAGGACCAAGATCCAGAAGATCCCTTAAGAAAGCCTGCATCGAGTTCTCTCAGTGTTATGGGAGATGAGGATCCCGCCATGTTCCTTCGCAGCCACGGACTCTGCTCTTACAAATACACCCTCAGTCTTGAAGTGCCTTCAGGTAGTTGTTGGACCTGTTTCATCCAGAAGTTGCTTTTTGCTCATAACTATGAACTATAAATAGCTCGTAGTTGCTATTTGCTCAAATATCACTTTTGCCACAGTAGAACAACCCACATGAGTAGCAATAGCAGATTTATACATCGTTTCACAGTGCCCTACAGCAGGGTTCACCAACCTTTTGGACCTCAGAGACCACCAAACTCATCATTTTAAATCCCACAGACCAGAGAACCTGGAAAAATCCCCCCCAAAAGTCTGCAGGAAAGTTCCCCACCCCATTTTCCTACCAATCGATCATTATTTGGGATCGCAGGATTCCATCTCCATCTCTGTTCTCAGGAGGAGAGAGAGAGGAGAGACTGAGAGACTTTTGGCTTCATGCAAGGAAAACAGCAGGAGCAGCAGAAGTGTCTTTCTCTCTCCCAAGCTCTGCCGGAAACGAGTCTTTGTGAGACTTGTTGCGCTGGTGCAGCCTCTTGTAGCAGGATGCCTTGCAGGGTCCCAAAGACTCATTTCTGGTTGATTTTGGGGGAGAGAAAGACTTTTACTGCTTTCCTTGCGTGCAGCCAAAAGCAGAAGAAGGAAGGAGTGGATGGAAGCAGCCCGGTGGCCAGGGGAGGTGCATGGGGTGAGTGGGGCAAGTTCCCCCCTTCTGTCCTTTCTCCCCTCCCCTCACTACCTTGTTCACAATGCAACTGAAGGAAGCCTTGTGTTCCTGGGGGTCATGTGAGCAGCGCAGCCTTGTGTTCCCATGCCGCCTGGATTAAGTGCTTTGGGGGGGACATTTCTCTGCGGACCACCAAAATTTTCTCGTGGACCACCAGTTGTCCCCAGCCCACTAGTTGGCGACCACTGCCTTCCAGCCCTCTCTAAGTGGTTTTACAGAGTCAACCTCTTGCAAACCCCAACAGTCTGACTCCTCATTTTACCCACCCCAGAAGGACAGAAGGCTGAGTCAACCTTGAACCTGGTGTGACTCAAACTGCCAAAGTGCAGTCAGCTGGCAATCAGCAGAACCGCATTCTAATCACTGCGCCAACACAGCTCCACAATAAGTTGCCAAACACTCAACAGGAACATATATTTTCAAGGATAATGTTGAACCATTATTCTTGAAAATAATGACACCAAGGAGAGAAGCAATACATTCAGCCAGAGGTCCTCAAACTTGGCAACTTTAAGACTTGTGGACTTCAACTCCCAGAATTCTCCAGCCAGCATAGAGAGTTGGAAGTCCACAAGTCTTAAAGTTGCCAAGTTTTGTCACCTCTGCATTAAACCAAGGAGAAGAGCAAATCTAGAACTTAGGAGAAACTTCCCAGCAATGAGAACAAGTAACCAGTGGAACAAATTGCCTTTAGAAATTGTGAGTGCCCCAACACTGGAGGACTTTAAGAAGAGTCTGGACTGCCATCCATCAGAAATAGGATAGGTCTCTTGCAAGAATGGGGTTGGATTAAATGACCTTTAAGTTTCCTTCCAACTCTATTACTGTTACTGTTTTTTTTACTGAATTTATCAGTGCTATCTGTGTTTCTTTGTGTATACATTGTGTATACACAGTCTATGTACATATGTGTGTGTACTGTGTATCTACTTAGAGAGCAAGAAATGCACAAGAATCCTAAGGGAGAAATTTGATCTCTTGACTTCCTTTGTTCCTGCTAGATGTGAAACTGAGCGAGAATGAAGATAATGTAGCCATCATCAATAACCTTTCGGATAGTTTTAAGCTCGTATCAAATAAATATTTGCCATTGGTGCAGTCTTGGATTCAGGTAAGCATTTATTTTTTAAAAAATAATAACTTAAGAATGAAGTTAGATTGCTTTCATTCTGTAATTATAATGGTGCTGAGACCGTTGGGGACCAAAACAGCTATAAGATGCTTTTGTGGTCTATTCTAACAAAGAGAAAAACTGGGGAGACATGATAGCAGCCTTCCAATATTTGTGGGGACAATAGAGGGTCAACTTAGTCTCCAAAGCACCAGAAGGCAGAACAAGAAACAATGGGTGGAAACTAACCAAGGAGAGAAGCAACCTGGAATTAAGGAGAAATTATATTAGATTTTTAGCTCCTTATTTTTCCCTGCATTTTTTTTTTTTTCAATTTGAAATAAGCAGACAAGCTGCCGGAAGTTAAAGAATTGCAGATTGCCATTATTTTTCCTTGCGGTGCATGAGATTCATAGGTCGTCTTAGAAGGATGAACTGACTAATCTGCAATTTGCAGTTATTCACCAGGGCTGGGATAAACGACAATCTCCTGAGACAAGCCATTGACCTTAAAGACAGACTGGAGACGGCTTTGGAGAAGACTAAAAAAATGAACATTGATTTTAAAGAGAGGAAAAACCAGGTGAGTCAAACCGGATATTTCTAATTGAATATTAGGGTCTCCTGAAACTGAAGTGGATGTGTTTTCTTAACAGGCTATTTATGCATTCTTGCCAATAAAGGAGAAATGAGGGGTCCTTGATGCTTTCTGAGCTTGGTTTTCTTGCAGACGTTTCATGACCCAACTAGGTAACATCAGTGGTGGAAGGGATGGCATTTGCAAACTGCAGTCCTTTCTAGCACTGATGATGTTACCTAGTTTTAACATCTGCAAGAAAACAAGCTCAGAGAATACCAAGGACCTCACAGTCCTCCTATCCTTCTCTTCCTCCCTCTTCCTCACAATACCTTCTCCCTTCTAGCACTGATGATGTTACTTAGTTGAGTAATGAAACGTCTGCAAGAAAACAACCCAGCTCAGAGAGCACCAAGGATCTCACAGTTCTCCTCCTCTTCCTCCTCCTCCTCTTCCTCCTCTCCACAATCCCTTCTCCCTTCTAGCACTGATGATGTTACCTAGTTGGGTAATGAAACGTCTTCAAGAAAACAATCCATCTCAAGAGAGTGCCGAAGGACCCTTTATTAATTCTTGGCTGGCTGGGGAATTCTGGGGGTTGCAATCTACATCTCTTAACAGATGTTCAGGTTGACCAACGGTGCTTTAATTGTCAATTCTCCAGCTTTGTTGCCTTTGTAACCCACAAAGAGAAGTTTATTCTTTTCGGTTGCACAAGCATGTTTAAATGTGTTCCTCGTTATAAGCCACAATTTTATTTTATTCTGTTTTTATGACAATATTTACCGCAGTTTGACTTGATTACAGACCAGGGGGTACATCTTAAATAGCTCATGAAATCCTCAC
This sequence comes from Laticauda colubrina, assembly GCA_015471245.1. Lineage (NCBI taxonomy): Eukaryota > Metazoa > Chordata > Lepidosauria > Squamata > Elapidae > Laticauda > Laticauda colubrina. The sequence goes on along the minus strand of BLBF01000073.1, from coordinate 1,288,143 downwards.
ATTCTCTTGTTTGCTAATGTACCATATATTTTATTTGTTCTCGGTTCTTGGTTGTCTGGTGTTTTGTTTTTGTGCTTGTCACATTGACTGGTCATTGACCATCATAAACAGACATTTTCCTTTTTAGTGATTTTATTCTTGGAACTATGTGAGGTGTTTTTATGTGCCATAAAATTAGCTCGGGGATTGCAGTGATTAGCTTGCCCACAAAGCCTTTCTCCGTAAGCGTTTGCTTTGGATTATTTAATGTTCCATGTTAAAAAAATCACATTTAAAACCCCCCTTTTTTGTTTATAAACAAGCCAAGGATGTGCTTTCTTGCTCAGCGGCTGCAAGAAAAGTCATTTGGGTTTCCAATTTCACACTTTTCTGCCAAGCTGCTGGGTGGGCCGTTCTTGGACAAGATGGGTGATGGAGTCAACGAAGCTCGGATTAAAATGGAAGGCCTTGTTCACACATCTGTCTTCCCCTGCGTGTGTGTGAGCAGCTTCCCTTCTCGGTGTACAATATTGCAAAGTGTACAGCCTTAAATGCACACAGAGAATCTACCATGACACATCATTAAACCATGGGTGTCTGAACTACGGTAAAGGGTTTCTTGCTTGAGCACGGGGTTGGACTAGAACAGGGGTCTCCAACCTTGGCAACGTTAAGGCTTGTGGACTTCAACTTCCAGAATTCCTCAGCCAGCTTTGCTGGAGGGTTGGAGACCCCTGGACTAGAAGACTAGAAGACCCCCCCAAGGTCCCTTCCAACTCTGTTATTTAACCAGTTGAACGGCTTCCCTCCAGAAGTTGTGGGTGTTTCATCACCGGAGGTTTTTGTGATGACTTGGGACGTGGCACAAAAATCACAAAGTCACCAAAGTAGAATAAATTCCCTTTAATGCCTCCAGCTTGGCCTCCAAAGTCCAGTTATCCTCGGTGGGAGATCAAACTCTTCCAAAAACAGCCTACAAAAGAAAGAAATGCAGTCCAAACCCAAAGTACAGATAAAGTAGAAATAATAGAAACCCAACACAAACCACATTGAAGTAATTAACACGACAGAGCAGGATAATAACTTGCAGACTTCCACAAGATAACGAAGCACACACCATTGGGAGGATGCCAAAACCCAGATAAGCCTCGACAAAGATAATGCACACTTTGCTTCCAGCAACTTTGCCATGCGCAGTTTGCCCTTTTAAACAGTCCACAGCTGCAGCCCATGAAGGGGATCAGGGCCCTTTCCTCCCCAATAAACCACGTTGCTCCCTTACCTGTTCCTCCCTGCGTGCCCTAGGATGAAGAGGGGGTGGATCTGGGTCTTCCTCTGAATGACCGGCCACATTATGCCCTTCCCCTATCTCTTCCACAGCCACTGGAGCCACACTCCCTATCAGCTCTTCCACATCTCCTTCAGAATCAGACGCCAACAGGGGCATGACAGTTTTCAGGAAGAGATTAGACAGCCATTTGAACAGAATGGTACATGGTGGTCTGCTTCAGCAGGGGGGTGGACTAGAAGACCTCCTTTCCTACTCTCTCATCCTGTTATTCTGTTAATTAACCAAAAGAACGGCTTCCATAGGTGCTCCATCCCTGGAGGTTTTCAAGAAGAGATTGGACAGCCACCTGATGGCTAATCTTTTTGTCATTGTGTGCCGAAAGTCTGCACATGTGTGTTTGCACCCATAATGCAATGTGTGTGTGACCCTCCCCTCCCGCTCTCCCTGCCCCCTGCACATGCGACCCCCCCTTGCAGCCTTCCCCATGCGCGTGTGTGTGCAAACTCTACCATGTCCCATTTTGGGCCGAGTAGGCCTCCCTGCAGCCTCCTGGGAACAAAAACGGGGCGTGGGGAGAGGGGTGCTGCACCCCCCTTGCATTCCCCTGCCCCCACGCAGTGCCAGTTGCTGTCGTTAGGCATCCTGTGGCCACATAATCGCCATTTGTGACCTCTCTCCAGCTTCCCATGGGCTTTGCTTCTCAGAAGCTGGCAGGGAAGGTCGCAAGTGGCGAATTGTGTGACCACAAAACCAGAGGTGGGATTCAGCCGGTTCTGACCAGTTCTGAAGAACTGGTAGTGGAAATTTGAAGTAGTTGGGAGAACTGGCCAATCCCGCCTCTGACTGGCCCCGCCAATCCCATCTCTTCTCTGCCTCCCATTGAGTCCCAGCTGATCGGCTGGGTCTTCCTTTGGTTGCCCTGCACAGGAGAACGGAGCTGGAAAGCAGGTTAGTGAGGTGGAAATGGAGATTTTACAGTATCCTTCCCCTGCCATGCACACCAAGCCACACCCACAAAGTCATGCCCACAGAGCCGGTAGTAAAAAAAAATGTGAATCCCACCACTGCACAAGACACCACAACACTCGCAATTACAACCTGGTCCCTTTGTGTGCCTGAATTACAATTTTGTAATTTTCCTAATTCTGCAACAGCCGGAAGTACGAGGATCCGTCCTATGAGTCCCCTTTGTTCTCCCAGGTGTAACTTTGAGCAGTCACTAAACAAGTGGCCGTTAATCCAGGGCTACTTTTATCTGTTTCCCAGGTGGCTATCTTGAAATTTAGGGCTTAGATTTATCTAGGAGCTGGGTTTTTTTTCAGTGGCACTGCTTTCTTCATGCTGGGTCTCTGCAGAAATCCTTACAGAATATTTCTGGGTTTAGATAATCTAAAATGACCAGTACTGTAAATTTTTTTTGGGGGGGGGCGGAACCCCTCTTTTCTAGACAGTTTCTAAATTTGCTATTAGCTAAACCTGTCTTTAAGTATGTGTACATCTCATTTGATTAAAAACACAAGCTTCCCATTCAGATCTATTATAACCGGTCACGCTACTGTGCTACATTTGGCAAACCTTGCATATCTAAACTTTAAATTCAAGGCTAAAAAATAACAATCTTAATAAGTAGTA